>OX596030.1:20491610-21691610 GCA_951394125.1 Epistrophe eligans | reverse complement strand
GCACCGCGCCGGGAGATTATAAACCAAGCAGAATGAACTTAAGGATGTTTGCTTCGGTGGTTTTCTATGCGAAAACATTGGCCGACGATGACGACAACAACACTATACAAACTAGATATACATACATACATAACCAACAACGCCCGCAATCGTTTCGCTAAGCCTTTTTTTGCTTGCTATTTGCGGTTTGCTGCCTCCGAATATCAACCATCATGCTGCGGCAGTTCTATACCAAACCAACCAACTCCAACACTAACCATCATCATCATCAACAATGAATGGCATCCATTCTCCATTCACATCTCTCTACTTCATGCACACATCATATAACATTTGCGGATCATAAATTTTCTCTTGTGGAAATCATTTGCACTTTTTTCAAAGATTTTTTTTTCCTCCATGTTTTTTTTTTATTTTATTTTTTTCTCCTATTTGTCCTTACTATGTACGATTTCGAAGAAGTTTTTTATCGTTATTCGTAGTGTGATTATTGAGACGATAATTGCAATGAATATGAAAGTATCGACGTTATTATACTTATGTGAAATATTTGTATATAGATGGCGTTAGAGGTTAGATGGACTGCTGGCCGGTATGGGTGTAGTATAGCTTTCCCGCTCGGAGGACCAAAATATGTAGTTGTTGTTGTAGAATTGAGCTCTGTTTGCTGAGTTGGGTTATAGTTTTGGTTAAAAAAATTCAACCTCCACCACCATTTGCCGAGTTTTCAGGCAGAAGAAAAATTTGCAGAAGGCCATACCTACATGTGCGGGGTACGTACAACCATTCGCATGAGAAAACAAAAAAAATAGTCAAATTGTTCACGCCAAATAAATTATTATGATATACTTTGGGTGATGATGATGTTACATATATTCCTTTAGATACATTTACATAGATTTTTTTTTTTTATTTATTTTGTTTTCTATTCGTTGTTAAATGTAGTTTGCATAGAAATTGTATGATTCATAAAGAATTTTGAATGCTTGTGTTAAAGGGGTAAAACAAAACTAAAGAATCTTCATTACTTCTATAATATCTTTAGTGTAGATATAGGTTTAAGGATTCTGATGTTTTATAGAATTTAAACAAACTTATTTAAAGATTTTAAACTATGATTTTGTATGGAATTTTCTGGTGAATGTTTGTAGTAGATTTGCTATGCCGATGTAGTTGTAGCGTATTCTGGAAGTTTTTCATGCTATATAGCTTCAAAGATATTGTAGCGCTATTACAATATTTTTGTTTACCATTAAATGTTGGCAGTGCTACGAAATACATAAATGTATTCAGCCATTTATACTGAGATAGTATGCTGTGTAAAACAGGCTTGAAATCTATTAAACAACGACCAGACAGATGCCTTTAAGTGGCAATTATATGCAATCCAGTCTAGCAAGTAGCAAACCATTTAGCGCCTTTCGCATAACTTCCGTAATCTGTAGCTGAATGAGGTAAATTATTTTAACTGCTTCGAAGGTTTGTGTGATCTTTAAAAGTAGCTGGTTAAGAATTCAGATAAAATAAACGCAAACAAATGAACAGAGTTCATACAAATGTGATAAGCTACATCACTTTATGTCAAGCGACAAAGTGACGTGAACACGTAACAAAACATTCTCTCATAATAGACATTCAGCTTCAGAAAAATTCGCATTGAGCTAGAAATCGGTACAGACCTTTAGGTATATTTCACCGTAATATTAGGCGTTTTTTTTTTTTGCAAGCCCGTGGAGGGAATCGGACAAAAAAAACGACCAGGGGGAATAACGACACCATCACCAGAAACAAGATGGAGTTTTTATAAAAACTATCGATAGCAAGTATATACCTAATTCACGCTGGTAACACAGTTTTTCTGTGTGCCTAAGTAAATACCGGAAAATCCTCTGTTGTTGCATTTAACACCGACGTCGTTTTTTACTTCCAATTTCCCTGATGGGCCTTGCAAAAATACACGCCTATTGGAATCGGTATAAAAAGTTATCAAGAGAATATACCCATCATCATGGCATCTTTATCTTCTCACTTATCTATCGGCATTTTTTATAAGAAAACTAAAACAAAACAATTCAACAAGACATCGTCAATCCTACTTAATAGTACAAAAAAATTATGTCAAAACACAATTAGAAAAAAAATTTGACCCCCAAGCAATGTAGGTACACCATTAATAAATTTTTAATAAAATATTTTGGTGTTTTAATTAATGTGTAGATAAAAATTAAATTTCGAAAAAAATCTTCAGCTAGTTTTCGAATTTAAAAAAGTTTAATTTTTTTAGAAATGAATCTGATTTCTTATATTTTGAGAACAAAATTTTAAAGATTGCTAGAGCAGTTTTTTAACAAAATATTTTTGTATATTTAAATTCTTAATAATTTTAAAAACTTTTCATCTGATAAAAGAATTAAATTATTATTGGAGCCTATATTTTATGCCACCTGCCAAAAATATAGCCTAGTTTAAGGAAGTATTGTATGTGAGTACATAAATATGAAGAATAGGTATAGCAACGTGCTGTCTTGGACTTCGCACGTCTGAATGTAATTTACAGTTTAGACTGAAAAAATGTTCAAAAATCAATAAAATTAGAAATAAATTGATTAAAAAATATCAGAAATTGATTTGACAACAACGTAATGTAGGTACAACAAGTTATTTCTTACACAAATCTCAATTTATGAGAAAAAATTTTTTAATATCGTTGGAGGGAATTTTTATAAAACTAATTTTATATAAATAAAATTTTTAATATATTTTTTAAGAAAAAAAGAATTGGTAAGCTAGTTTTTAGTACTTATTTATGTTGAGTTTAAAAATTAATTTTGAAAGAAAATCATTCACCCATTTTCGAAAAATCGAATTTTCAAAAAATTATTTTGAATTTTTTTTTTTTAAATTTTGATATTCAGTATTATTCAAACTTATTAGTAGCTTTTGTGAAAAAAAATCCATTCAAATTAGCTTAACAGATAATGAGATATTCGAAAACCCAAAAAATGGTTCTATGAGAGGTACCATTCTTAAACCATAGATAAAGTTTTTTTTTTCTACCAATAATATGATAGGTCGTTCTGATATTAGTTCACACAAAAATTTTAATCAAAATCGTATGAGAAAAATGAGATTTTCAAAACCGGTTTTTAAAAATTTGTTATTTTTGGTTATAAAAAAAATTATTTAAAATCTGCTATAGATAATGTAAAAAAACCGCAAGGTACTAAGGTTAGTAAAAATAGACCAAGTCGTTTTCAATATTAAGTTCTCAAAAAAAATTGAAACTTTTTTTTAAAAATAGAAAAAAAAAAAATTAATTTTGGTACACAATATTTTTAAAATTATTGTAAGCATTCTCTATAAAAAATTTATCAAAATCAGTTGAACCATTTTTAAGAAAATTGTAAATAAAAAAATGGTTCTATGGGAGGTACCATTAAAACCATTTTTCACAATTTTTGGAAAAAAAAATTACTGTTTTTTTTTTTAAAGTTTTTGAGAAAAATAAGATTTTTATTTTTTGCTAAAAGAACTTTTAGACAGGTACATTATTTTTGTTTTAAAAAAAAAAACAAGTCGGAGAAATGCTCAAAAACGCAAGGTACCAAGTTTAAAGAAATCGACTCACCCGTTTAAGCCGTACCCGAAGGGACAGACAGGGAGAATTGTCAGACGCACTTTTTTCGACTTTACTATCATCTTAATGTCAAGTTTGATCAACATTTTGAGTTACATATTTCTTACGAATCCATAAATTGCCATATACATAATGGTAAAAAAATGTGAGTGCCGGGACTCACGGTTAAGATGTGTAAACATCAAATCAAGTATCAAGTGCTGGTTTAACAACACAGACACTCTAGCTTTCAATTTAGTTTAAGCTACGAAAGAAGGTACCCAATATTAAACGTATCCAATATACATCAACGTATCGTAACGTGTAACATCACAACGTAACGGGCTACAGTTTACACATAAAAAAAAAAAGACAAATCCGGCATTTAAGTCAAAGTAAATGGAATTCATTTTCATTTATTCCTTTCCATTTTCTGCTTTTAAAGCATTAACTCTCATTCTCAGGTGTAAGTATATATGGCACAAAGTTATTCCCTCACACCTTACTTATACACTATTTTGTTTTTACCCTTCAAAATTTACCATCAAATCTTCCATAAAATATTCCCCTTTAACCTTCTACCCCATATACATATTCTGCACTATATCACGACACTCTGTCTAGAAATGTTAACCGCTGTATATTTTCCCGTCGATTTACATTTGCGGCATGCAACATTTCCCGCATCAAACCCACCAAAAATAAAGTTGCACACCAAATGTCCTTCTTAAGCATACCTATGTATCTATGTATTCGTTTTCCATCAGTAAGTAGGTATAGGACTGATGTGTCCTTCAAAAAAAAATCTAAAAGCATATCTTTTAAGTATACTTACTTCTAGCCGCAATTCTAGACGTAAAGTACAACAACAATAAAAATTTAAAAAAAAAAAAAATAAGTCTATGAATAGAAGGTCGAGATCCTGGTATTCGTCTCGTCATCACTTTTATATAGGAAGCCCCGCGCAAGCAAACTAAAATAAAAAAATATATATATCAAAAGGAAGCTATATAACAAAAGAATATAGAAGCAAAAGAAAATCAAAATCCTAAAATCTGACACAAAAATGAGTGAGATGCTGGGTAGGTAGGTTCTATACTTACTTTCGCTTTAAACCATAGCTCTAACAACAACATAGAGCAGCTAGCTATACGCAGGGTGAATTTGACCGATTTGTTATAGTTATTTCTTTTATTCTCAACTTTCAATATTATTAAAAACCAATATAAAAACTTGGACATTCTTTTTTTTTAGTTCCAAGAAAACGACAATACTGATAGGTTTTAAATTTGAGAAATGAATCTTCTCCGGACCAAGGTGATTTTTTTTTAAATTCTCATATGCGTCCAGGTAGTTATTTCACGCATATCAAGCCGTCAAAAAATTCGTCAAACTTAAAAAAAATAAACTAGAAAATCCTCCGAGCAACAACAAATTATTCAACTCTGACCATTGCCACAAGAAACTTTCAGAAATTTTAAATTAAAAGCGTATTTTTCGCAAGAAATTATACTTTTTAAAAGGCATGTACCTACTTACCAAAAAAAAAAACTAATAAAATTCTACTTTAAAGGAACCTTATTTATTATTTTCAACTACATACCTTAAGGCCTGAACACAATAGAATAAAAAACAATAACGGCGGTGTTATTGTTTAATTTTTTCGGTTTCGATATTATTTCTTTTACATAGGTAATTTATAATTTTCTTCGTGAAACAAATAAGCACAAAAAGCTTCAATATTTTTGTCCGACTTTTTTTTTCTTCATACAAATTAAAACGTCAAAAGTGAGCTGTATACGTGAAAAATTAAAAGCATGGTGAAATCTTGCACCACACCGGCTACAGTTCCGATTGCAGTTCCGTTGCGTTGTGTTCGTAAAATTGAATTTGTGTGTATTGGAATATTGGATATTTTGACAGCTCTTCCAGCTCCACCTCCAGTCAGCGTTGCCGAAGTGGAGCAATTGTGCTTTTTTGAAACGAAAATTTCAACGTTGAACGGTAGCACGAAAAAAAATCAATAGGGCAAGTTCTTCTTATTTCCATTTTTTACACCAAATAAAGCGAATTTTGCAGAAATTTTAGGAAAATTGCTGCGAGTGGAGAAACTCTTATTTTTTGACAATACTGGAATATAGTAAAAAAAAAAATCGAACTAGAGATTTTGATCAAAGTTGACATCACGATGATAGCGAAGCCGAGTCTCGCAATTCTGTCAGTCTGTCTGTTCGGCTGGAGACTAAACGGGTGGGTCGATTTTCTTTAAACTTTGTACCTTGCGTTTTTTAGGCACTTCTCCCACAGGTTTTTTAATTTTTTTTAGGACCAAAATTAATGGTTAATTTTTAAGCAAAAAATGATAATCTTATTTTTCCCAAAAACGTGCCCACAACTTTAAAAAAAAATCTGTATTTTTTTTTTACAAAAATGCTACCATTTTATGAAAGAAATTTTTTGGAACAATAGTTTTAAATGGTTTCTTCCATAGAACCAAAATTGTGGACGAAAATTTTCAAATAACTTATTTTGGATTTTTAAAAAAAGTTTAATTTTTTTTTTGAGAACTTAATAATTCTATAACGACTTGGTGGATTTTTATTAAACTTAGCAGCCAGCAGTTTTTTTGACATTATCTAGCAGATTTTAAATACATTTTTTTCTTATAATCAAAAATAGCGGAACCTCCCATACAAATGTTTAAGAACCGGTATTGAAAATCTCATTTTTGTCAACAACCGTTCCTACGATATTAATTAAAATTTTTGTGTGAACTAATATTAGAACGATCTAACATATTATTGAAAAAAAAATGTTCCTATCATTTAATAATATGGTTCCCCTCATAGAACCATTTTTTGGGTTTTTGACTATCTCATTATCTGTTGAACCAATTTTAATGAAATTTTTTAAACAAAAGCTACTAATGAGTTTGAATAATAGATAGGTACTGTATATCAATATTTTAAAAAAATCAAATTTTTGATTTAAAAAAAAAATCAAATTTTTGATTTAAAAAAAAAAAAAATCAAAACTATTTTTTGAAAATTCGATATTTTGAAAATGGGTGGATGATTTTTTTCAAAATTAATTTTCAAACTCCGCATAGATAAGTACTAAAAATTGGCGTACCAATTTTTTTTCCTAAAAATATATCCAAATTTTATATAAAATTATTTTTTTTTAAAAAACCGCTCCAACGATTTTTAAAAGTTTTTTCTCCTAAATTGAGATTTGTTTAAGAAATCACTTGATACACATTTCGTTGGTGTCAAATCAATTTTAGATAATTTTTTAATCAGTTTATTTCTAATTTTATTGATTTTTGAACATTTTTTCAGTCTAAACTGTAAATTCCATGCATATGTGCGAAGTGCAAGACAGCACGGTTCTATATTGTTCATATTTATGTACTCACATAATACTTCCTTAAACTATGCTATATTTTTGGCAGGTGGCATAAAATATACACTCCAATAACTAATTTATTGCTTTTATCAGATGTAAAGTTTTTAAAATTATTAAGACTTTAAAACCACAGTGTCATCGATCATCGTGTCATAAGAGCAAGTTCGTGCGACCCAGTCGTGCTTTTTATTTTTAAATACCTACACAGTGCCATACCAAAAAGACCGATTCTCGTTTCTGTAGGTAGTAGGTAGCAAGAATTCATTTATGATTAAAATATCAAATTAAAGACAAATACTACACAAGGTTCGCTAAAATAAGTTGATACGGAAAAACTTACATAAATCCTATGTTTTCTAATTACACTAAGGCTACAAAAACTTTCCAAAAAACCCTAGTAGGTAATTTTACCGAAATCTTTACTTTATCATGTTTTTTTTTAACCTTGAGTGAAAGCTTCTATTATTAATGGCCCGTTTCCATAAAACTGAAAAAAAAATTAAAAACTAGTGATATTTTGAAAATATGGCTTCTAAAAGTTTTAAAAATCTAATTCCATCAAGCACATTGAATCATTGACATGAAAGTATATGAATTCATTTGGTAAACTTCACCTTCACAGCTTTCTGTTTATAAAATGTTGTCGTCACACTCATTGCAATATCATGCAGTGCGAATTGTATACAAACGGAATAATCTTGTATCTTTATGCAAAAATGGTCTCACTCTTTTAAAAACACTTCTTTTTGCCTTTCGCGTACACTTCGCCGGAAGAATTGTAGTTCATGTTTACTCCGTTAACAACAACGCCAGGCTTCATAGTCCTCTTTTAGCTAGACGTAGACCGGGATCTGAATTGTTTGTCAGTCAGTGATGGTGGTGGGAGGAAAATCTATTGGAAAAAAGAGGAAAAAGAATTACTATGCCATCATCATACCGTTGCTGGTTGTGTCGTTCAAATTCAACTACTACACCATGTGATACAGAGAAGATAAAAATTTTTATGATTCAGCCAAGGTTGGATGGGTATAGATAGATACTGAGTAGGTGTAGGTTGAGTATACAAGGAAGGGTGGCAGAAGGTGGGCTTAGAAGCTGAATTCAACTTTATCTTATAAAGGTATATAGTATATGTATATATAAACTGTGGGAACTCCACCACCTGTTGTCTTTGTTGCGCTGCTGCCGAGATTATAATGCTTGCATTTAAAAAGGAATTATAAGCATTGAAAATGTGTTTTCCTGGTTTATTTTTTTTTTATTTATTTGATCTAAGGATTTCAAAAAGAGACGAAAGATTCTCTTACTGTAGGTACATAGGTACTTCTTGGAGGTGCTTATGGAATAGGTGTTTTATTTTTTTTATTGAAAATTAACTGTGAATTTGGCCAAAACCACAAGATAAAAATCTCCAAAGAATTAGTGGAGACAAAGGGGCTTTGTATTTCCTACAAATGTAATATAGAATCATAGAACCGAAATTCGAGTTCTCAGAACATTTTTGTTTTCAACCGACATTTAAGCTGATTATTAAATTAATGTTATGTTAGTAGGTATAGGTGGGATTTCCTAGGAAGCTTCTCAAGATTTGGACCGGATTTGATTTAACAAATTGATTAAAATGGTACCTATATATTTTAATTTTTAAAAATAGAAGATGTAAAGGTACAAACTTATTACTTTATTATTATTTATTAACTGGAAATATTATTTGAGTTTATGGATAACATAATCTTATGAGATAACAGGGAAACAAAAGTTTTGCCAACAAAATATTCTAAACATTGAGCAAAATTGAATTTATTTTATTTTAAATTTGTTTCATTTTATTGTACATATGTAGGTATTTTATTTTATTTTGTTATTGGTATCGATATAGGTATTGTAATTAATACCTATTAATTAATAATAGAGGAAAATAAAATAACATACTAGGTATACATATGTTCATCATTTTATGGCAACCTCCTCATAGGTAGTTAGGTATAAATATTGTTTGCTATTATTTTTTCCTTCCTGCCTACAACGTACCTAGGTACTAACCTAAACCTATAAACTAAAAACAAAATAGGTATGTAGGTGTACCTACCTATTAAACATTTTATTAAAAAAATATCGGTAAGGTAGAGGTAGGTACCTATAACCTAATCTACCTAGCCTAGGCATTATCGATCATGACTGTAAGGGAATGTTGTTCATGTTAACACCGAGCAATTTATCAAAGAATTAATATTAACAATATCTTCTTACAAATATTTTTGTAATTTTCAGAAATACTTTTCCACATAATATGTATCTTCTTTTGCATTAAAAACGTTCCCACTCGTTTATAGCGGCAATAGATGCGAACGATAAAAACAAATAAACTAACTAAAATAAAGAGAACAACAAAATTGCAACAAATTAGCTCAAAGTATCTATTTGTGTAGTGCATGGCATCAAATGTAACTGTTTATAAACAAAGGCATAGCAGATTTTATTTCTTCAGCCGTGGTTTTTGTATCTTGTTTCTTGAATAACTATTTTTTTTATTTTTTCCTTTGTACGGAAAACTCCCTTAGACGGACAAGAGTGTTACGACGGTTATTGTCCGCCTAAGGGAGGTTTCATTGTACTACATTAAATACCCATACCAAAGAATTTATCAAAAGAAAAATTAAAACAAATTTTTCGCTCTCATTTCCTGTTGTAATTAGGTTGTGGAAAAAAATTAATTAAACTTGAACTTTAAGGTACATATGCATATCAACAGAAAAAAGAAATGGTAAAAAAGAATTATTTAGATTTTTTATTATTTATGTATCTACCTAGAATCAAAAAAGAATATCTATTCATAAAACTTTTTGTAGATATTAATGAAATAAATTGCATAACGATGGTTATGTAGGTACCTATTTTATAGAAAAATAATTCATTTTGAATTTGTTTTTTTTTTTTATTAATTTATTTTTTATAAACCCTATAGCTATATAGATAGGTATGTACCCCAAAAAAGCGGATGTTCTCTGCTGATATATGTACCTATATAGGATTCTATACCTATATCTACAAGCGAGAAAGATATATACAGAAATTGATTGCATAGGTCAAAATTGATGTTCATTAAAATCATACAAGTGTATAAATTCCCACATGAAAAATACAAGCACCATGGTGTGGTGGTGCTATGACAACCACTAATTGCCCAATCAATTATTTACGAATTTCTCTCTTCTGCACAAAATTCTGCTTTCACTGAAATTGATGGTTCGTAGATTCCTATATACATATATTCATATTACAGACACTTTCCTAACCTAGCTATATTTATATCGTAAGGATATTTCGGTATGTATAGGTAAATGCGAACAATATTGGTATTCTAAATTATACGAATGTAATATCCCCTAAGCGATCCGTAATTATACTTCAATTAATTTTTAGAAATATCTAAAACACCAATCTACAGCTTGTCGAAGAATAAAAGGAAGTAGGTACATCAGGGGGTGCGAGGGTGCGAGGTAAATAAAATCTAAAATTATATTGGACCGTCGTCGTCGCACGTCGTTGGTCGGTCGATGGAAAAGTTTTTCCCTTGCATAGGTAGATATATACACCTAACCTAATATAACACTCCAATAAAACACACCCTTAATGACCACGAGCACGACAAAGAGCAATCGCGAAACTAATCCACTTCACATTTTATCCACTAGTGCTTTGGATGATAATTTTCATTTTTTACTTAACCCGCAATAACGATATAGAGCACCCCCCATCGCTCGTATATATCCCTTCTATGGTATATAATAATATAGGGATATAAGTATACCTATACCTAACCATACCCCCATCCTATATAATATAGCAACCCGTAATGTTTGTCTTTATAGAGAAATAGAGACGCGTCGATCGTATCCGTGTGCGCCTTTTAAACGTTTTCGATTAACCGCTGCCGTCACAAAATAAATTGCATTTTTCAACCCTCTTACCCATTCCCATCCAATCCACACCCCCTTTGGTATAGCGGAGCGGCATGGTGCTACAGCAGCGCCCACCATCAGATTTCCCTGTGGAGGCAAAAACCGCCATCAATTTTCCATTACCTATACCCAAAAACAATTTTAAGGATTTCGCGCTATTTGTTGCTGGGGTTTGTTGTTGGTGGGACTTTGAATAGGTATACCTACCTACCTACCTACCATACTCCCCGACTTCAATTCCAAGTACAACCACTATAACGTAAAACTTATATGAGTCTTTGCTGCTTGATATAGGTACCTACATATACCTATACATATGTTTGAAACGAAGGAGCACCAGAGTGCCTGGTGGAGACGACCAACGAAGGAACGGAACGCAGCAGCGCAAGTAACCCAAAAAATGTTAGAAGTTACCCCTTTGCAGGATGAAAAGTTTTTTTTCTTTTTTTCCCTTTCAACTTCTTTTTGTTTTTCGTATAGAAGGCTCTAAAACAGGATGGAAATGGAAGGGAAGTGAAGGAAAGGAAAGGAAGAGAGTAGTTTGAAATGGGGGTAGGTATAGCGGATAGGAAGTTCTTTTTTTTTTTTGTTACTTTCTTTTTCTTTAAGCGTATTTCGCGCGTCAAAAAGAGTTCAATGTCACAGCTGGAATTGAATTATTTTCTATTGATTGCAAAATCAGAGCGGGGGATGAAGATAGCGGTTACCATCTATCTATAGATATATATACGACGATAAACGACCTATAGAATACTACTTCTATATACCTACACTCACCCAGCACGATGACGACGAATACTGGCGGCAAATGGAACGTAGAATTAGAGCGAGTATTTTTGTGGGAGCAGATTTTGAAACTAGTGTGACCGTTCTTTGTTTTTTTTTTTATCAAGTAATAAAATATTGTATGTTTTTCCTTTTGCGCAAGTTTTTCGTTTAAGAATTTGGCCTTATTTTACTTTATTGGGGATCAATAACAAAAGATTTTGAAGAAACAAGCACAAAACACTGATCGCACCGAAACTAACGTTTCGCGGGGGTTCATTTCCTAGTTTTTAGTTTCGAAATGTTTTTTATTTAACATTTTGTTAAATAACGTTTTTCAAATTAAGTTTCGTTTTTTTATAGATATGACAATTATCCTTTCGCAATTTTTATTTAGTTTTTTTTTTTTGGATTGTATTTCTGAAATTCGGCAATTTTTTATATTTGGCATTTTGTTGTTTCGTTTTTTTTTTTTTTACTTGGCATTTTGTTGTTTTAAGACTTGTAATTTAATGGAAGCCAAAAAATTGAAAAATAATTGAATGCCATAAATAAAAAAGCGAAACAACAAAATTTAGGATAGTGAATTTAAAAAAAATGAATAAACCAAAAAAATAATTAAATTTCCATTTATTGTTATTTATTAAATTGACGAAATTGATGAACAAAAGGAAAGTAATCTGAAAATACTTAAGAACCAAAAACTTCTCAAAAAAAAAATAGTTCTTAAACATCAAAAAACTAAACGACGAAACGATCTATCAGCGAAATAATAAAACGTCTTGGCGAAACAATGAAAAGGCGAAACTTTATTTCGCGAAAAAAATACTAAAATATCAAAAAATGTAAAAAAAAAACAAAAAACAAATTTCCAAATGATTTTTGCGAAAAGATTGAAAATATAAAAAAACAAAACCGAAATATGAAAACGCCGATTGTTAATTGCGTAATGATTGAAAAACAATTAATAAAAAAGAAAACGTAAATTGCGAATTAACTGGCTGAACACAATGGATACGGAGCTGCAACTGGAGCTGCACCTGGAATAGCTGTCAAAATATTCAATGCAAACAAATTCAGTGTTACGAACACAACACAACGCAACTGCAGTCGGTGCTGCAAGAGTTCACCAACTTTTAAAAAAGAGCCGGAAAAAATATTGAAGCTTTTTGTGGTTATTTGTTTCGCGAAAATATTATTAATAATTAAAAGAAAATTATCGGAAATAAAAAAAGTGAATAATGAGACCTTGGTTGTTTTCTTTTTCTCTAAAATAAACAAAATACTGTCCAGTGTAGTGTACAGTTGCATTGTAAGCACTAACAAATTAAAAAATAGCACGTTCCACACTTTTTCACCTAAGTTGACATACCTTAAATGATGTGATATGGAAACTATCACTTCTGAATAAACAACATTAAATTATAATTTTTATGAAATCTATGCTTTTCTTTCGGCATGAAAATTTTCTATAAATTTTATCACTTGGTAGTTTGAGAATATTTTCGAAAATTGTAGTCATTACAGTTTTTTTACTTATTATGCAATATACTTAAGTTTTAAATACGTATAAAAAATCGAACTCGAAATATTGATGCAACTTGACATTAGCATTGATATAAGAAAGTAGGCTTTTCAATTATGTCATGTTCAGCTACAATCTAAATGGATAGGCCGGTATTCGACTTTCTTTAACCTTTTTTACCTTAGCGTTTTTTGTACATTTCCCGATAAGTTTTCTTAATTTTTTTCTCAACACCAAAAATAACGGTACCTGGCAATATTAAAATTAATGGCATCTCCCATAATATAACCATGTGTTTATTTTTACTTAAAAAAAAACGGTCACACTGATTTTGATGAATTTTTAAAAAGGAAAATGTTTTAAAAAGAAAATAAATTGTAGGTAGATACAAATGTACTAAAATATTCAAAAAATTATGTTTTGGATATTTTAGAAAGTTGCAATTTGTTTTTTGAAAACTCAACATTACCATATATATATTATATTACATATAACAATAAACATTACCAAATTCGTCAATTTTTTAACTTGACAAATTTTGAAATTTGACCAATCAGATTTTAAACATTATCATTAAAGTCGAAACTAACGTTTTTATTGCCTTCCACATAACTGTAGGCATAAAAACCGTTAAATGAAATTTTATTTTTTTTTCGAAAACAATTCGTAATTAAGTTCAAATAATATTGTCATAACGTAATTTTCAAAAAACAAAAGATTACATTTTTTTTTGAAAATTCGATATTTCGAAAATGGGTGGATTTTTTTTTTTTAAATTGATACTAAATAAAAATAAATACTAAAAAATAGTTTGCCTATCAATTTTTTTTTTTTTTAATTTTATTTTTAAACCGCTCGAATGATTTCAACGATTTTTGTCTCATAAATAAGAATTTGTTAAAAAAAAAATCAAATAGTGTACATCGCATTTGTGTCAAAATAATTTTTTAGAGGGGTGACACGTCCCCCGCTCCTAACTCAAAAATTGCTTTTTTATCAAAGCGAAATAGGTAGGTATCCTTAATTCTGTTATACCTACACCATAATTTAAAAAAAATGTAAAATCACCCATTTACTAAACTACACAACTATATAAGTCCAACTATGTACTATGTCAAGAATTTGGCCACACTATACATGTAGGTATAGTACCCCCTTACAAAAATAAATACATTTGGGTGCTCCGGCAACAGCAGCGCATATAGTGAAATAGGATTGACGGGGGGCATTGCCTTTATGTACGTACTCAACGCACACACATACATATATGTATATATTACACAACATAAATCAAATGATATCTCATTAAAATATAATTTACGACTTCGAAATGTATAATACTCAATAACACCCTACCATCATCATCATCATTGCCAAAACAACAATAACAACAACAGTAACATCGGCCGGCCAACTAAAGAACAAAAGTTTGGATGGCATTTGAACGAGTATTAATGAAATGGCTAAATCAAAAGGAATTACGTTCCTTCATATAAATATATACCTAATATAAGTTATACGACGTATCCCCTATACAACCACACACACACACTGACAAATACAATCATCATATTATAAGGGGTGCGAGGTATTTTTGGGGGTGTGTCAGTAGGTTGGTTTTTAGTTGCGTATACAATATTTAGGTTACGTATGTTCCATACCTATTATAACACTGAAGCAAAGTATTTTTGTTGTTGTTGTTATTGTTATAATATTTACCCTTAATTGCGATGGGATGGTGCAGAGAAAAATGAGCACTCAAATACTTTTTTAATAATAAAGCGAAATTATTTATGGCTCGAATTGAGAGGGGTGGCTGGGGTGAGATATGATATTTCTGAGGTGACTTCCAGGGTGTAGGTAGGGTAGATAAAGTACGAGTATATGGCGTATGAGGTGAGGTCGTGCGGTGCGTTACTCAGTTGTTACCCTGTCCCCTCTTCTTTCATATATGTGATTGGGTCACTTTTAATTAATAAAATGTTGAAAGAGTTTTTTTTTTTTTTTTTAATTTATGGGGATGAGGATAAAGATGGGGTGTGGGCTCATAACATTATGTGTTTACAATATGTACGGGTTCAACGATGAGTTATTGTTTTTTTGAAAAGTCTAATTAAGGAAAAATAATATATGAAATGGTTCTGGAAATTTACAATGCTGAGCTAATTCCATTAAGGATCACCATCAGAGGAAGGAATTTAGAGTGCTTTTCATGAAAGTCCAGAGGGCAATGAGTTACAAAAACATTATACCTAAGTTAAATTACAATAATCGGTTGCCGCTAAAGAAAACCTTGTAACTCCACCTTGTATATTGAATTTGACTTTCAATGCTATTTCATAAAAAATTTACTAGTACACCAGTTTAGAAAAAATCAAATCCCTTTCAAAACCCTTAATAAATTTAAATTCAATTTTTACAAAGTCGGTCGGCGGCGCGGCGGTCGGTAATTATCCACTGTTGTACTCTGGCAAATCTCGGTATAAGAATACTGCGCAAACCATGAATTTCAAGCTTTAGCGAAGAAAAATTGGCAGATCAAAAAAGTCATTAGGTGGATAGTTTGGCGTTAATTAGTTGTTATAATTTGAAATTTGTCGTGCAATGTTTTCTATGTTTTTTTTATAAATTAACCGAAGCACCCTCTCGAAACGCGGTTAAAAAAATATTATAGGGAATAGTTTGTGGCTCTAAATTTAGCTTTCAGCTAGTTTTTAACAAGTTTTTACAATTTATATTTTGTCGTGTGACATATTCTATGTTTTTTATACAAATTTAGCGAAGCATCTCCTCGGGATAAAACAGGATGGTTTAAAGCTTGATAGTTTGCTATCTAGCTGGTAACTTTAATAAGTTTTATTAATTAAATTATGTCGTGCGATGTTTTCTATGATTTTTTTTTTTGCTTAATTTATCTGAACCCCCTCGAATAGTTTTAAAAATTTATTTAAAATATTTTACTGCTTATAATAAATTAGCCATTCATTAGTTTTCAATTTTAATTTCATCTTGCGATGTTTTCTATGTTTTCATATAAAGTTTGCAAAGCAACCCCTCGGAAAGGGATACAAATTTATTATTCGTTTATTTGAAGTGAAAATAACAATTTTATCTTGCAATGTTTCTATGTTTTCCCTAAACTAAAAAAAAAACATTGAAAACATCGCATGGTAAAATTGTTATAGCATCTGTAATTAACGACTAATGAACGGAAAATTATTATCGAATAAATATGTTAATAAGTTTTTCCCTTTGTTGGGGTGCTTTGATAACTTCATATGAATTAAGCAAAAATCCCCAACAAATAAACGAAGAAAACATTACACGACAAAAATTAAAATTAACACAACTAATTAAAGACTAATTAAAAGCTTATTATCCACCAAACAAATTTTTGATCCGGTGAGTGTTGATTCACTATGATTTAACCAGTTTTGAAAGCTTATACCAGAGAACGAGACTTCAAGAATGATTAAAGCCCGATCCACACCTATATCGTGTGGTGTGTTGTGGAGTCGTGTGTCGCTGTCGCTTCAATGTATTTAATATGCGTGGAGCCATATTTGTCTCGTGTGATGTGTTGTGGTGTGTTGTGTCGGAATCACAACACACAACAACTTTACCGATTGCGCCATACCACCGGTGTGTCGGAGAAATATTTTTCAGTTGGAAAGGTAAGAGAGTTTTCGGGGAAGAGAATAAGTTAATAGCGATATAAAATTAAAATTAGCAAGACAAAATTCTGATAATTGTGCATATTGAGCGACACAACAAATAACTCCAGAACAAAACACACGAGATAGGTGTGGCTCCGGTTTAAGGAAAATCGTTGTTGAATAAGAACCGATGCTGAGTTTGCAAATTAAAGTGTCATTTCTGAAGTCTATAAGTATACAGCGATGGCGATGATGAAATCAGGCAAAATGAACCCAAGACCAAAAATTACCTCTATATACGACCTGGACGAATAAATAGATAAATACCAATATCTTAGCTAAAGTCTAATACCTAAATCTGTTGGAGCTAGAGGTCTTTATAATTTTTCGAACTATAATTAATAACGTCATTATAGGAAATGATGAGGACTCTTGAATTTAATTTGAGGTAGGTGTTTCCATCTTATGTAAATTATATCATAGCCTTATATAAAACTTTAAACAATTATTTCAGTTCCACACCAACATGCTGAAATTTCAATACCTATACATACATAGGTATATACAATTATACATGATGTATAGAAGGACCTTTTTTCAAAATTAAATGGCTTTTAATATTGATAAAAGTTGATAAACGAAAAAAGTAATGGATCTCAAAAAGTGATTAAGTTCTAGGTTGATTGGGAACAACAACAAAAAATATCATTAAAGCTATATCGTTCAGCAGCATCATCATCATCAAATAGACATCCTTATTTTTCCTTTCCTCTCATATACTTCATATATAATATACACAAACACACGTCAAACTGTCAGCGGAATGGTGTCCGTCCGCGCTTCAACAAACAGCAATTAAAGTTTATCAATTGTTCGAAAATCATCCTATATGGCCTCCACTTAATCTCATCCCCCCCATCTCCTACGTATATACCCTTATTTGTTCCCATTTCCCATCAAGCTCAACTCATTCCAATTTTTGTTCAGAATCTCTCTCTCTCTTTCATTCTCTTTACATATAATCTTTCACGTTCAATTAAGCACTATTCATCGGGCGAGGACGAAGCGGTAAAATTATTGAAATCAAGCGGCTGCTGTGTCATGAAGGGGGGGGGGAGGAGGGGGCGAGGTGTTTTATCGACTTTCTAGCAGCAGCAATTCTGCTTTGTTGGAGCATATTGAAAAAGCGGGAATGGCATATATCTATCATCAGGCAGGTTGGTTCGGCGTGATGGTTTTCAACTTGGCATATGTCCTACCACACCACAAACGTAACGAATTAAATTGAAGAATTTCCCTATTTGATTATTCCAATCCACAACAGGAAGAGGATACGTCCTCTCATATCCGTCCCTAGTTCGAGTGGTCTTATCCAACACACGAGTAGATAGATATGCACACACATATATTTACATAGGTGTAGGTGTATGTTCGAAATATCTGCTGCCCGAAAAGATTGAAACTGACGCAACTCATCGTTACCCAATGTTACATACGATTTCGTCGCAGTGATCCTGATTCCTGCCATCAGCACCACCAGTGCCGCATTTAATGACTTCGACACATACATACATATATACGAAATTCTGGCAAAAATGATTCCACCACTGGTCTTTCTACGTATACCTATACCATTTCCACCCATTTCCAATGAAAGCTCATCCAATATACCCAGATCCACGGCACACACTTCTCCCCCAACCCGCTTTCCCCAATTGGATGCATACCTTATATAGGATGATGAAATGATGATGGTGATTGAAGTTCGAGGAAGGTGGAGTGGCAAAAGTAAGAGTTCAGCATAATATGATGAAGCTCTTGGATGTATCTATATATGTATGTATACCTACGTACGAGTTTAAACTGATGATGTTGCTGCCGATGCCTGGTTTGGTTAATTTGATGGGTAATTGATGATAATTGCGAAATTCATTTCATCAAATTTGAACCGCAAAGGGTTAAGTTGTCCGACCAAACGCCATATTAACATGAGAGAAGGTTGTTTTGCATATATAGAGAATTTAACTACGAGTACCTACTACCTAAGTCAATTCGTTTAATTTTGTTTAATGAATGAGCAGCTCTCTGTCTGCTTTAGAAGGATAGAAGATATGTAATATCATTTATATTTGATAGTGAAGTGATATAAATATAGAAATTGAGGTTATAAGTCTCAATTTATACACAATTCTTAAACTATACACGTGCAAACCCCCGTCCTCTCTCTGTAAAAAAACCTTATAAACCCTAAATTTCAGAAACTGCAACAGATTTATGATTGTATAGTTCAGATCAGATAAATAAGATCTCATGAATTTCGTTCCGTCAAAAATTCAGTTACCGGTGAGACGTTTTCCTGAAAAATCGATAGCGTCAAAAGGCATAGGTGAAACATTAAACATTGATGATCACACGAATGACAACACTTCAGTAGGTCAATAATTATGTTCGTAAAATGCTTTGAAGTCAATGTAATATGTCACGACGACAATACGTTGACTGTTTACAAGTAAAACCATGACTTTGGCGTTGACAACTTGACCACAAACGTACTTCCCATTGACATGACCATTTTGTCAAGAGCAAAAATCTGTCGTGTTTTAACTTGATGATCAAACGACGACGCGACGCACGTTGAAAAGTTAAATAAATGTGATATTATGAGTAATAAATAATTATATTTTGTTAACTGCAATTTCATGCTAAAAGTTACTACTTGTCAAAAATTTCTATGGAATTTGATAACAAATTGTGGGGCGTTCTGTACGACTTCCCAACCAGACATAATACGAGTTTAGAGCATCTGAAATACTGGCAATTCAGTAACAGTGTTCCTTAGATTTTTTTATTTTTCCAACCAAAATGGTGGAAAGGAAAAAAATCTTTTTAGTGGGAATATAAATAGTTGGAAAAAATTCATGGTATCTAATATTGATGGTGGGAAAACATTACAAAAGCATTTTTTATTGAGGGGAAATACTATATTTACCATAACCGGAACTTACCATATTTGCCTACTTACCTATTTTCCCCCAACTTATAACAAAAATTATTTATTCTTTCGTTCTTATTCAGTAAAAAAAAAAGTGTTGGGATATTTTGTCAATCAAATAGGATTTTAAAAATCTCATCTGGCATCACTACACTGTTCAGCATAACACATAAAGTATCAGCGTCATATTATATGTGATTGAGAGCAGAACAATCAACAATCCAGCGTAGTAATTCTTGCAAAAAATTGGCTCTTGCCTCGTGAGATAGATTGATGGTAAAGCAGATTTAGTCTAGATTTGCTATTTAATTAGCGTGAATTAGCGGTTTATTTTGTTTTTAATAAAATATTTTAATACGTGAACTAATTTGTTTATCCTTTTATAATTTTAATTGATTTTTGAATAAAAATACCAAATTTGTATGCAATAAATTTTTTTTTTTTACTGTACCTGGAGTCACTAACTTTTTTTACTTTCTCCCATATTTCTTGTTTCTATCAGAGATTTTGAGATTTTGATCAAAGTTAACATTACAATGATAGCGAAGTCGAAAAAAGTGGGGCTCGCAATTCCGTCTGTCTGTTTATCTGTCTGCTTGGTCTGGCCTTTCGGCTGTAACCTAAACGGGTGGATCGATTTTCTTTAAACTTGGTACCTTGCGTTTTTTGGGCATTCCCTCACACTTTTTTTATTTTTTTTTTAAGACCAAACGGTACCTGCCGTACAATTTTTTTTAGCAAAGATTATTTTTCTCAAAACCGTGCTACTATCTTTTTAAAAAAATTGGAAAATGGTTCAACTGAATTTGAACAATTTTTTATAGAGAATGTTTCAAAAAGTTTTAAAAAAATATATTTTTTTTTGGATTTTCAAATTTTTTTTTTGAGAACTTAATAATTCGAAAACGACTTGGTCGTTTTTTATTTAACTTGGCATCCAGAAGTTTCTTGACATTATCTAGCAGATTTTAAATACAAATTATTCTCATAGAAAAAACAACGGTACCTTCCATACAAATGTTATAAAACCGAAATGGAAAATCGTTACTCCTACGATTTTGATTAAAGTTTTTATGTGAGTTATCAAACCTATTTTTTATAAATTCGATATTTCGAAAATGGGTCGATTATTTTTTTTGAAAATTAATTTTTAATTCCGCATTAGTAAATACTAAACAATGGCGTACCAATTTTTTCTTAAAAATGTTTTCAAAATTTTATAAGTATATAAAAATTAGTTTTTAAAAAACCGCTCCAACGATTTTTAAATTTTTTTTCTCATAAATTGCGATTTCTGTAAGAATTTAGATGGTGTACATTGCGTTGGTGTCAAAAAAGTTTCAGAAGTTCTTTAATTAATTTATTTCTTATTACATATATTGATTTTTTAACAAGTTTTCAGTCTAAAGTCTAAGTACCATGTATACCTACTTTAAAACCACAGTGTGATCGCATATAACAGCAAGTTCGTTCGACTCAGTCGTGCATTTTATATTTGCTGATGCTTTGATAAGTTAATATCAAATTAGCGGGATGCCCCCTCAAAAAGCAGTAAACACTTGTTATAGTGAATGGAATGTAGCGATTTATTGCTTAATAATTTGCCCTTAGCTAGATCTGCAATTAGTAGTAACAATAACATTTTTAGAGTGGAATATTTTCTATATATTTTTTTAATAACGTAAAAAAGTGACAATAAAACATAGAAAAATGGAAATTGTTAATTATACCTTCCTACCAATCTTAACTTATTTTCTTTATTATTTTAAGATTTCGAAGGCATGTTTCATTTCCTTTAATATGTGTGAATGTTAAAATATTATTTTTAAATCTTCATTCAAATAACATGTCACTATTTTTATTTTCAGGAACTTACGTGAGGATAAGGAACCACTTATGTTTTTAATAAAGTAAGTAAAATTCAATATTGATGAAACCTTTCATTTCTACTCGAATTATTTTACCTATAAGTTCCCAAATTCGAATTCTAGTAACAGCAGCTGATGTTAGAGTAAAATGGACTGAAATCCAAAGAATCTGAAATCAACTTAATATTATGTTCCTTACGTCCATTTACAAATTAAAATATTTAGATATATGTGTTATTCTATTTCTTGTTTTTTATTTTTTATTGCTAAAAAAAAAAAACATCAGAGGCTATTTTTCACACGGATTCAAAGCAATTAGTATGTTATGTCTACAAAGTGTGTGCAATATACAGCTGCCACATTTATCTACAAATTACTATAGGTACACGACAAATACAATATAGTTGTGTGTAGATTTACGTGCACACGTTCAGAAGGTAAGGTACTGAATATACGTCTGTCGGTCGTTTTTTTTTTGGTATGCACAAGTAAATTACGTCATTTTCCGCTTCCGTCATTGTAATTAAATTATTATGCCTCAGATGAGGGATGAGGAATAACAAGGGATATTGCGAGGGACATTGACAATAGGTGCGTTTAATATGCGTGTTGCACCATGAAGCAGAAGAAAAGTGCCGCGAATCTGTCGTTTGGCTCTAGCTCTATAGATAAATGTACATATACATTTGTCCATCCCGTGTCGGTCCTGTGATATGTGTTATGTAAAAGAATCATCATAGAACTGCTGCTGGCTGGTGCTGCTGCTAGTGCTGCCTGTGTTTAAAATTTGGTACTGCACTGTAGTATATTCGGCTTTACAGCTCTATATCTACTACAACCTAAGCTACATTGCCCGCAGCATTGCCAAGTTAATTAACGAGCCGAAACGAATTGAGCCAAAGCCAATAGAAACATCTAAAGCAAACGGGCTTTTTACCAAATTTTAATTAACAATACCTACATACATATATAGGTTTGTATTGTATATGTTTGCTGCAGACGCAAAGTGTATAGTTTAGTTATTATATTGGACTTGGACATCAGAGGGTTTCTGGTTATGTATAGGTATTCATTGTTTATTATTATATGACTATGAGTGTTTGTATTATAGAGTGTTAGGGTGCATTAAGCGACTAATTGTGTTGTGGGTGGAATATTGTTTTGCATTTCGTTTTATTTTATTATTTATGCTCATTGACAAGTTTGAATAAGAAAAGTAAAATTTATCAAATATATTAAATGACAGTTTTTTTTTGAATATATCTAATTGTTTTTCATAAGACGCAATCAGTATTAGGTATATTGTGAGTTTTACCCGAAAAATATTTCACATTAAAATTTTTTGTTCTCCAGAAATTTTAAACTCTATTTTGAATTTCACCAGAACAAAATTTACCTTCCGCTCAGTGATGCCTGATGAGATTTTAAAATTCCCACCGGATTCAAAAAAATACTGGAAGAAAAAAAAACACCATATTTTTTCTACCAAAAAAAAGCTTTAATCAAAAGTGAGAAATGTAAATGAATACCTTGGCTAAGATAGTGACTTGCGATTTCAATCGGGTGACTATTGCAAAAATAGAACACATGAGTTTCAATGTGAATAAATACGTATGATACCAAAAAATAGTGCCATTGTAGACGGAAGAATTGTTGCTCTCTCCTTGTTGACAAGTTTCCAACTTCATTGATGATCATCAGGGAAAATATTTTTTTTTTAAATAAATAAATGTAGGTAAAAAAATTGTAAATATGGTAAAATATTATTTCCCCCCAATAAAAAAGCGTTTGGAATATTTTCCCACCATATGAATCCCACTATGAACTTTTTCCCACCATTTTGTTTAGAAAAACCACCATTCTGGGAACACTGCTTCCGCCTAAAATATATATTCAGAATAAGGGAAATTTTGCCAACATGCAAAAATAAATTTTTTGGTTTTGCGATCGCGTACATATCTAACTATAGCTTTTACCCACCCGCTTCGCTATAAAATAGGCTTATTTCTACAAATCCCTTGCATAGTAAAAAATATTCTTTTTATTACCTATTCCACTTTCGACTTCGACTTTATAGTCGACAATTAATTTAATAGAATCGGTCCAGCCGTTTGACCTGGGCTATATATTTAAACATTAGAACTCTTATTAATATGAACTGCACTAGCTATACAAATTAACTAAAATGAGCAAAACTTAAATCACGACCTAAAATATTTATTAATAAACAATTAATTGCTTATTTACGTTAACAAAACAAAAACAAAAATCTACTACATTCAACAAGAACTCGGATGCCCCCAAAGAATATTTATTTATTTACACACTTAAGCCGGAATCACACATCTATCTTGTGTGGTGTGTTGTGGAGTCGTGTGTCGCTGTCGCTTCAATATATTTAATATGCGCAAAGCCATTTTGTCTCGTTTGATGTTCTCAGGGAAGAGAATAAGTAAGTAGCGAAATAAAAAATGAATGTTTGCAAGACAAAATTCCGATTATTGTGCACATTCAACGAAACAACACATCACTCCACAACACACCACACCCACACGAGATAGGTGTGGCTTCGGCTTTATTAATACAAAATGCTTAATTATCTTGTAATTCAAAAATTAAATGCAGAACAATGATACAAAATGAATCGATAATCCCTGTGGTCTTTTTTTTCGTGAAATTCCTGTAAGCCTGCAAAAAAACACGCCTACTTTCTCATTTAAGCTTGAACAATAATTAATTGCTGGTTAATCTGTCTATTTGGGTGATTTAGGTATATTAACATTAATTAACTATAATTTTGCTTTATAGATAAGATTTTGCACCTAGATACTTCACTGACTAAAAATAATTCATGTTTGATTTGGCTTTATTAATAGGAATGTAGGTAGGTGTTTTTTTTTCAATCCCAGAGGCAATTGGTTTAAAAAAACAAAAAACAACATCGGGAGTTGACTCTTTTACAAAAAAAAATTTAGTTTCCATACAAACTATCGATAACAAGTAGGAAACTATGGTAAATCACTCACTCCGTTAACACAGATCTTCTCCTCGTTTAAATTAAGCGCCGACAATTCTCTAGCGTTTAGCTCAGTACTTTGGGGACTTTAGGTATCTATAATTACTTGCTGTAATGCTGTTGCATTTTACAGTAGGTGGGCAGGTCAGGTATATACACAATAATATTTATAGGTTTTCCTGATAGTTCTTCTTTTTAAGAATTTAATAATTTTCAAAGGGTCACACATGCAATAAGTACTGTGTTACTTAATTTGAGAGACCGTTTGTAGGTTGGTCCTATGTAGGTATACCTATTCAGCAATCGATGAAGTTTATGCTAATTCTCAGACGATCTGAATTTCTGTCGAATTAAGTACCTATGAACCTTACCTAGGTACCTTCTTATACCTACTTTTTCTTATCCATAGGTCATACCCATTACACAACTTAGTATCTATAGGTCTACCTACAGTTATGTTTAAGTAAATTATAAAAAAAATCGTTTATTGTTCAAACCCTTCTGTTTAGATCCTTAAAACAAATTAAAAACGTCGCGTCCCCTGAAAAGATTTTATTTTTTCATTTCGTCGACAGCAAATAAATCAAGAAGCACGTGTCACTTTGCATTATGTAGCTATCTCCCATTAAGTATTAAGTTGATATACCTAGCTAGGTATAAGTTATGTACCTATATAACCTTTTCATTTAACAAAATTTCCCCCGAAACAGATAATGAGCAATGCCATCACTAGCAACAAAAAAAAGGACAAAAGCAAAAGCCAACCTGATATTACATGATAGCCATTGGCTTATTATTTCTACATCATTGCTGGTCGGAAAGTTCCAACTTCTAAGTGCTCGTATGCAAAAGAAAAAAAAAATGCGTAGGTAGGTAAGTATTCCGAGTTCCATTCCATCCAACCCACCAACAACAACTTCTTACGTCAGAGAAAAATGGAGAAAAAAAAAAGACAAGAAAAAGTAGGTAAGTTAGGTAGGTATAGATAGGTACGTCGCCTTCACTACATCGTCCTTGTTAAACATTATTTTCTGTTTCCTAATTTGTGAGGATTTCCCAAGCAAGGAGAGCAAACGTAAGTATAATATTTTTGATTTGCTTCCCAATTAATTTAATGAGCACGCCAGACAGGATACACAGAGAGACATATTTTTTTTTTTTTTTTTTAAGATAATCCCTTCATCTTCTTCGTCGTCATCTTCTTGTCGAGAATTAACTATAAGCAACGTAGATGATGATAAAGAAGAAGAAAAAAAAAAATAGGTACCTAAAGATAGACAACAAGGACGATGATGACGACCGAAGCAATCAAATTACTATGCAACATAACTAGCGGTAATAATCCGATAATATCCTTTTTTCTATTAGCATTTCATTCAATACAAATTCTACATCTCTTCATCTTCTATATCTTCACTTCACCCACGTGCTATAGGTTCGTTCTTCTCGATAGAAGAATTAATATAATCTTCGTTTCGTCTTTCAGGGATATCGTTCATTTATCCCTGGCGCCCTGGTCTGACTTTATACTTTTGCGTCCTTCTCCTGCTACCGCTGCGCTGCCACCGCCTCCACCGCACCGCACCGCAAATCCTATTGCGAATGTTTCCAAAATCCAAATATCAAACTCAATAATAAGGTGAAAATATTTGCAACCACATATGATCGAGTTGGTGTGAGTAGTGGGTATATGGCACACACATTATTATAAAATATATATCCTCGCTTTGGTCTGGTTCTGGTATCTGGTATATCCTGTTGCTAATACATACAGAGAGGTAAGTGCGAAATAAGTTTATAAATATGTGTGTATACCTTTCTATATTCGCACATCTGTGGTGGAATTTAATTAAATAAAGGCATTCCGGTCATTTTCCTTTTGTGCTGTTTTTCTTCCCTACCTATTCTCACACTTCTCCTCCTTTCTCACTCTCTCTCTCTCTCTCTAGGTATACCTAATACGACTTTCTATACCCACCCACCAGCCCCAAAAATACATTTTAAGGATTTTAAATTGCAAAAGATACGTAGTTTAGCTATATATAGGTTTTGGTATAGTAGGTACCATACAAGAGAAGGACGAAGGATATAACAACGGAATAAAATTCATCACTCTCGTTCTCATCCTCATTTCGTATCGTAGTGGCGGGCGTAACGTGTACATAGTATAGGTAGGTAGGTATATAGAACAGTGTGAGATTTTAATTTAATTTTGTTGCTTTTCTACAGAAAAAAAAAGGATGTTAGGATTTGATATGATCCCTATACAGCGTCAGAGAGAGCGCACTTTCATTAAGGAAAATTGAGTGAAATATACCCTGCGATCCGGCAAATGATGATTTTTGTTTGCACTGTTGATATTCGATATTTCATTATGTTTGTGGCTAATAGTGCCTTTTAAGATTCTTATTCATTTATTAATAATAAATAGGTACGTACCTATCTCTCATTCAATAATAAGACTGGGGATAAAGAATCCTATGTACCTTTCCAACCTACCTACAATTAGAAGTATTGCAAGAAGAAATAGGTACAAACATCTTTAAGTAAACATTATTTAGGACCTACACAAGTCTGTGAGTATAAATGGAAAGCAAAGAACAGAAAGTAGGTGTAGTACCTATGACCTTAAGTCCTTTTATGACATCATTAAATATTTCTCATCGTACCTACCTATACCTATAAAATTGTGTGTGATTTAGCAGCCAGCCGTAATGAGTTTAAATGAAAGCCTTATAGGTATACTGTGTGAATAAAATACCTAAATATATTGGTAGGTACATAATATAATACAAAAGGCATTTGATTGATATTCCCCCTCACCATTTACTGCACGTTAATTAATTATTTTCACTTGAGTAATTAATCCTTGCACGAAATAACTAACCCATTGTGCGTGTATATACATATATGGTACACGTAAATAAAATATAGACAAACAGTGGGGTTATAAAGTTTTTATTTCAAACCGCAGTAATAGTAGTCATTTTTTTTTATAATAACATAAAACTTTTTCTAAAATAATTATTTATATAATTATGAGTACTTGGGAGACCGAACTTTGCTCGGCTTTTTCTAATCGAAAAAATTTAAATATATATGAGAAAAGTAGACTTTAAAAGATTTGGATTAAATGTTCAGGGTGTATATGGTCGGAAATGGTTCTTTTTATCAGAAAGGCATCAAATATTTTACATGGATTTGTTTTGATGAACGAGATAAAAATATTGAAATTGTTTTTAGTTAAATCTGCCCACTTCCGCACCCTTTTCTCTTATGTCATCGTTTATAGGAGGGGATGCCAGAAATCGCTGAGTGCCATGTATGTATGCTTTTTGTGGCTGATCCTGGAGACATGCTAACAGTGTGATAGTATCACACTTAAAAAGTGGGCTTGGTAATGGGCGTATTTTACAGAATCAAATTTTCAAAATTTTCATAATTTTTCACAAATTTTTCATACTACAAAAATTTCATGCAAATCGTTGGGGCCGTTACCTAAACCATTTCTATTTTTTCTCACTCATAAAAATTAACTTTAAAACTTTCATTCAAATCGTTTGAGTTTTTTCCGAGAAATATAGAGACATTAAAACTAAACTAAACTAAACTAAACTAAGGAGTATGAAAAGTGTGCGTGAGAGTGAGCGGATTTGACCGAATCTAGTTTTAAAATTTTGTTCTAGTTCTTAAGAAAAAACTCTAAAAATTTCACCAAAATATGTACAGCCGTTTCCGAGACAAGCAATAATAAAAGTAGGCGTGGAAGTGAGCGGAGTTTAGTAAAACAATTTTTAATTTTTTTCATAAGAATAAATTCTAAGAAATTCATTTAAATCGTTTTAATTGTTTCTGAGAAACTAAGAAATAATAAAAGTGGGCGTTCCAGTGGGCGGATTTTATTAAATCCAATTTTTAATTTTTTTCTTGGTCATAAAAATAAACAGAAAATTTCATGCAAATCGTTAAAACCGTTTTCCAGAAACCAAAAACTAATAAAAGTGGGAGTGGCAGTAGGCGGCTTTAACTTATTTATTTTTAAATTAAGTTCCTTCTTATGAAAGAGAAAGTTCTCTGAAAATTTCATCCAAATTATCGGAGGCGTTTCCGATAAACTAAAAACGAAAAAAGTGGGCGGAGGACTGGGTGGATTTCACTAAATTTTTCTTTACAGAAAAAACTCTGAAAAATTCATTAAAATCGCTAGTTCCGTTTCCGAGAAATCAAGCAATACCTAATAAAAGTGGGCGTGGCAGTGGGTGGATTTTAGTAAAAGAATTTTTCAATTTTTTGTTATAAGAATAAACTCTTATAACCTCATTCAAATCGTTTGAATTGTTTTCGAGAAACTAAGAAGTAATAAAAGTGGGCGTGGTCGGTGGATTTTACTTAATTTAATTTTTTATTTTTTTTTTCTCCTGCATCAAAATAAACTCTGAAAATTTCATCCAAATCGTAGGAGCCGTTTTCGAAAAAAAAACTAATAAAATTGGGCGTGGCAGTAGGCGGATTTTATTAATTTTATTTTAAAATTTTGTTCGTATCCATAAAAGTAAACTCTAAAAATTTCATTCAAATTAAAGTTGAAATTATGAGAAATCAAGTGAACCATTCACAACCATTGGGTTGATCTGAAACTTTTATAAAATACATATTTGTTGTGAAATTGTAAATTACACGTAAATAGGTATAAAAAGATTTATAGTTTCTCGATAGATGGCGCTGAAGAAAGAAGTTAACACCAAAATATGTACATATATAGCCCGTGAACAGTTGCAGGTGTAGCATGCACAATGCACATGCGTTAGTAAACTAATAGATTTATTTTTTTACACACCAGATGGCTGCACTAAGAAATATGTATGTTATTCGTTAATAAGAAAGAAATGCAGACAATATCTATACAATAGCATTAATCCAACTGCAGAGGAGGCAGTAACTAGTTAAAAAGTGTCAAGTTAAAATTAGTAAAAAATTTAGTAGGTATAGTTTCAAAATTATGAAAATTGTTAACTAATTATGTTAAAAGGTATGTAGGTAACTATCTAATCTACCTTGGCATCAGACTTTTTAAAATGTTGCTTCATTACCTAGGTACATACTTAAAAATTAAGTAGGTAGAAAAACCTTTAAACACCACTGTTTTACCCTCTAAATTATTAAGAATTGTGTGTCAAGGGGGACAACAGAACAAATACATATACCTATACAATATTCTGTACTATAAAGGCATACCATAGTGTTAGCGGTTCTTATTCTAATTAAATTCATTTTTCACGATTTCTATTTACTCATCCCTTTTAATCTCATCCCTTATATATTAATATCCTTATTGTTACTCTTAATTACCCTCAATTCAACCTTGATCTTTCTATATAAGTATGACTCAGACTCGGAACGTATAAGGAGAGGATATAAAGTCGCATGCGATTTACACTCAATAAACTGATTGTGAGTGCTATAAAACGATTGTTGTATGTGTGTGCTCTGTACATATGTATCTATATTATAATATAGTAGGTATCTCTATTTGTAAATATCTTCAAATTAATTAAAACGATCCAATTAGTAATGGAATATAATTGAAATTGATTTAATATTATGAATTTCATTTCGTCCTGTGGTCGTCGTCGTCTAGAGAGTTGAGTTGCCTTATGTGAGTAGTAAGTATGTAGTTGGTTGGTATAAGTCTTCAATCTCTACCTACACATCACTTCTTCTCATCCTCAAAAAAAAAAACAACATTTTGTAGGAATGAATGTGCTAAAGGCCATATAATGTTGTAATGAAACATGAACAACATACACATTTTATCTCATATTCTCGTGTAGGTATGATGTGATGATTTGTGTCTGTTAGTAAAGTGAATTCCTTTAATAACGGGAAAACAGCTAGGCGAGGAGAATTTTCCCAATACACAGTGCTGTGTTAAAAAATTATAACAGGTACCTACAAAGTTCAAATTTAAAAAAAAGGTGGAAAAGAAATGATAGGTTGGTATACGTGTTAAAAAATGGACGGATGTCTATCATTAGATTTACAGTTTTTTATCTGATTTTATTTCGTTAAAAAAAAAAATGTAGTTCTGCATACGGTGTGACAAAAAAATAGAGCGTATAGGATGGGTCGAAACAAGAAAAAAATCGTATGGGAGGGGAAGGGGTCTATTCCCCCCATTTACAATGGAATTGAAATTTTTATAAAAAATTGACTTAAAGAGAAAATAAATATTAACACGGTACAGTAACACTTACAATGCCATGCTATACCTTTCTGTAAATTTTCTCAAGAACTTGAAGACATTAAAGCATTCGGTTTTCTGTTTTTTAACTAAAAATTAATAAGAGCATTGAATATTTAAAACAAAAATGTTACTTAAAAACGTTAAATTAAAAAAAAAAATATGCTACCTAGTTTGAAATTTTTTTTTCAAAATTTTGAGTTTGAAAATTAATTTTTCAAAAACTGTTCACTAAAACGACTTTATTTAAAAAGAAATAAAGAGGAGAGATTTTTTAATTTACAAAAGGATATAGCTTGGCATTAACTGTAAAAATTACCACTATTTTTTAATAACAGGTCTCATTTTTCGGTTTCGAAAGTTAAGCTAAATAAAACACACACAGCGATACATTTTTAATGAAAATAATAATTTCATTATAAAGTTTGGACTTTGCCATTAAGTGTGAAAAACAATATTATTCAAATGGCCATAATTTTTAACCACTTTTTCGCATATTTCGGAAGGTATCTCGGCCATAACTTGAGTAATGTTGGTTTTTAATGCGTCTATAATTCAGGGATGATTCGCGTAAACACGGTCTTTTGCCCCACAAAAAAAAATCTAACGGTGTCAAATCGCATGATCTTGGTGACCAGTTGTCGTCGCCAAAACGTGACACGATATCAGTGCAACGCTTCAACTTTCTTAAAATTTCTTCACAATTTTACCGTTTACCGGTCGATTAAGATGACCATAACATCGCGTATTGCGCGGAAAGTGGCTACGTTTGAATCACCACTTTCGTAGTAATTTTTAATAATTTTAACGCGTTGTTCGATTGTTAAGCGATCCATTATCGTAAATGGCAAACATTCAACTAATAGGTATTATGAAACTTCAAATGACAGCTGAATTTGACAGGTGTCAATTGCCAGCGCAACTAACTTGAAACCACGAAATGAGTGACATTTTTTTTTAAAATTGTCCCTCCCATCTAAACGCGATGCGATGTTTTTTCTTTACTTGTTGATTAGTGGATCTTGTGAAATTTGTGTTGTTTTTTTATTGCACACTAGTGTTTAGCGAGAGATTTTCCCAATACACATTTATTTTTGTATCTTCTATTTTTGCATTTCTCTTCATCCTGCGTATGCCTCTTTTGTTCATGAGTGTATTTAATGAAATGTTTGTGTTTATGTGTGTGTGTATGTGTGCTTACGTGTAACTGGACCTCACGCAAGGTGATAGCGGTAAATTGAAGCAGAGGGTACATCAACAATTACCCCTCGTCCTGTTTTTTTTTTCTATATGTAGATATGTATACAACTGAACACATTATTTCTTTAGCTTTATTTGTTGCGTGTGTGTACAAGCTGTGATGGCAGAGCCAGCAGGACGAAGACATGCATATGTATAGAGCAATTTATCCTTCTTGCAATTTAATTAAATTACTGTAATTGCCCGGTGTACAAATGCGAATTGATGTGTGTGCACGAATGAATGAGGCTGCTGTGCTGTGGCGGACGAAAGCAAGCAAGCAAGCAGGAGAGTCTACGAAGTCAGAGGTGCTCTGTGGTAAAGACTGAGGATTTTATGTTAGCTATATAGTGGAAGGGGTAGTTTTGGGAGGCCGGACGATGACGATGATGATGATGATGATGACGATGACGATGATAGAGCGAATTGCTAGATGCAAAATGAAATTGCTTTTTGGCATTTCAATTATTTAATTAAAAGAATTGCACATACTTTATTGCTTGATGATGATGATGGTAGAAATTGGAACGAGGATACTAGGGGTGGTAGGGAAGCATAAGTAAGGATTCCATTGACCCTGCGCCTACAAGATAATACCGTTATTCCTTACTGCTCCACTCCGATGGTATTTTCTCGGATACCTACCACCCAGTTTGAGTTCTTCCCGTTGATAGTGCTGATGTGCAAAAGAACACTTATTCTAAGCAGAAACAGCTTCCTGAAAATAACAAAGTCCGGAAACCAACTTAAATACCTACCTACCTACCTATCTTATTTTGTAAATTCATTCATGGATATGAACGTGGGGATGTTTTTGAGTAAACATTTGCTTCAATATTGTTGGTCTTCGTCCTCGTCATTTTATTATGTTGACGTGCGTTCGTCCTTGAATTGATTAAAATTGTTCAATGGAGAGAGAGCACACAACCATCATCATCATCATCATCATCATCATCAGCATTGGTCCGCAACGAAAATTAGCCGGCAGCGGTTTATTGTTAGATTATTCTCATCTGGAGCTGACATTCTTCAATTTTGATTTATTATTCAATATTGTGTGTGCGTTACTAACTACCTACCTACTGCGCCGCTTGCAAGGAAAATCTCCCTCTAATATAATATAACTGGAAAACGGAGATATTTGAAGTGGGGTGGTAAACGAATATTCCAATTACGAAAATTTAATTAAATTACAAAAAAAAAAAAATTTCACTGTGATGCTTGTATAGGTAGTTAATATATGGAAGAGATATTAAAAGTGAATTGTTCGTATCTAAATTCCGGACATGAAGAGATAAGATATATGTACCTATCTATTTGCTTAATAATATTGGAAATGCATATTCCTAAAATAAGTTAGGTATTTAATTTGACAAAAATGGCCATACCTTTTATTTAATATGGGAGCCTTTGAGAAAGATCAGGAGAAATATAGTAGAAGCGTTTATGGTTGGGTAAAAGCAATGAAACCATTTGTTGACTCTTTAGAAAGGAGTTCTTCCGAACTACAGCAAATTTAGGGAAGTCAGTTTTTCCAAGACAGTCTACCTATGTGAATTTTCATCCTGTGTTGTGTGAAGGCCTGAAAACGTTTGTAATAACATCCTAATAGAGCCACCTCGGCAATGCTATTCCTAGGGCTGATAAATCCATCATTGACCCAATATTTATAGCATTGCCAGATGATTATCGGCTTGAAGTACAATCAAAACATTTATAAATGGAACTCGACTTTGTTCATATGGCCACCGCGGGCACGTTTGCAGCGGTCGATTCGTTGGACCCAATTTTCGATGACTCGGCAAATTTCGGCCGAAACCGACGCGCCGCTATTTCACGTTCAATATTGGCTCTGAGCTCTTCCAATGTCGTCGGCTTGTTGGCATAAACCAATTAACGTAGCCCCAAAGAAAATAGTCTAGAGGCGTTAAATCGCACGAACGAGGCGGACAATCGACTGGCCCATTTCTTTAGATAACACGCTCGTCAAACTTACTTTTCAATAAATCGATTGTAAGGTGTGCTGTGTGGCTTGGCTTGTGACACCATCCTGTTGAAACCACATGTCGTGCAAGTCCATATCTTCCAAATCGGTAATCATGGCGAGATAACGCTGGCCATTCACAGTAACATGACGGTTATTATCGTCGACGAAAAAATATTGCTCCTTCGTGGACTTTACCATGATGAAAATGTTGAGTTAACTGAATAAATTGACAATAGCCGTGTTTTTTTGGGAATCTATACATAGTACAGTAAGAAATTTCCAAAAAAACGCATCGGCAGTAGCCTGGTTTTTATATTTCACGTTTGGCACTACCGAATAACAGCTGTGAGAATAATTTAAAAAAAATACAAATAAAAGAAAGTTTGCTACAAATGAAAAGGTAAACAAAAAATAACTTGAGCCAAAAATTAATTATAGTTACATAAAATGGACAATTTTTCAAAAGATATGGTAAGAAAACATAGAAAAAGATATTCTTTCTTAAATAATTCATGAAATAATTGTAGATTTTGCGTGAACTGTTGGAGTCCAGTGAAAGTGGAAACGAAGCTGAAACTCTTCGGCCCTCGCCGCATAAAAATCCAATAACGCTTCAGTTCTTTCTTTTGTCCAGTTCGTTCTAGGTTCTAACCTTACTACATACTGATAAGAATTGTTTAATCATATAATTTATATTAATTTTCTTTTTACCTTTTTCCTTTGTAAGACATTTCGGTTTCAGAAATAAAAATAAATTCTTCAGGAAAAGGCAGCGATAAACATATGTTTCAGGAAAGGGGTTTGTTCGTAGATTATGGTCGAAGTAAGTTGTCGTTTATGTATCATGTAGTAGATGACGTCATCGGCGATCATTTTTGTTAGATCATATAATGATTTTTTAACTGAATTCTATGTAGTTCTTCAATCAGAAGTGCATTTAAATGCATTTTTCTTTAAACAAGTTTTAAAAAAACCGATAACGAATAAAATCAATTGATTTTTTTGGTTGAATCGAAAATGAAAGATTGATTTTTTTGGTCAATGGAAAAACAGCCATGAAAAACACACAACTACTTCATAAACACAGCCATCGAGATGCAAATGATAATCAATCGCACCAACATCTGAAAACAAAACCACCAAAAATCCATTCGATACTCGAATAAACGTCACAAACCTATCCGCAGTAGGATTCTACTTCTGCTTTTATTGGCAGTAATTCTACTGTGGATGTTGTATTTGTAACTCGTGTAAAATCCTACTGTACTGTGAATAGCTTTTCCAAAAAAACACGACTAATGACAGTTCGATGATTAGTGAAAGGGTGCGTTCAAAAATTAAATTCAAAGTTGTCAAGTCTCTATTGGAAAACCCGATACTTTTGTTGTTGTTGAGGTGAAAATTGTACTTTTAAAATAAACTGAAATGATCATTAACTTCTCTGGCAGAAAAAAGTTAAATAAAAATTCAAACATGTATTTCAAAAAAAAAAAATGTGTACTGGACACATATAAAAGGAAAACAAATCAAGTGACTACATATTATGTCTAGGCTAGTTTTTCAGTTAATGAGTTAACTCTATTAATCCTGCAAATAAATAGAAGCCTAGTTAACTCAGGAGCAGTTTTCTACTGTAGCATTAAGTTTTTCCAAAGTTCATTTCTAATTCGATCTCTGATTTTTCTATACGAAGTTATAATAAACTAAACATATTTTTCTATTTTTTACTTTTATTTATTGGCACCTTTCTTTATTTCATCTTGAACTTCTTCTTCTTCATCTTTATCATCATCAAAATTATCAATTTGTTCTTCTTTAGTATGAGGCCAGAATGTAGGTCGATTCAAAAAATCTGGTGCCTCTTCTGGATATAAAATACAATAATCTTCCCAAGTCATTTGATCGTACGGTAACATGGATCGTATTTTTGCAATTTTCTCCTCGTATTCTGCAATGCGCTCATTAGATTTTTTAATAAATTCAGCTATTTCAATCTAAATATGTATATGAATAAAAATTTTGCATTTTATTTGACAGATTGTTATTTTTTTTTATAACATATACAATATTTACTTCAAGATCAGCTTTGAGCTTATCAATTTCTTTATTATATTTGTCTTCAGGATATGGTACAGAAAAATTCGTATATTTCTTCTCGAACTCTTCAACCATTGCCACAAATTCTGATCGAACATTTCGCTTATAGTAATCCCAGTCAATAACTGGAGCATCTTTTTTTAAAGTCTTCAGACGCCTAATAAATAGAAGAATAAAAATAATTTATATTTTATTTCAAATGAAAAGTTTTATAAGAAAATTATAGTAACTCCTCATATTTCTGGCGCTTTGCAGAAAAGTCAACTAAATTTTGGATTTGATCTTTTGGGCAACGTTTCCTTAGTTCTAGAAATGAGACAACATTTTTTAATGGAAACTTTGGAACCATTGAGATTATGTCAATATCAAAATATGTTTGTTTGTATGTAAATGTGTATAAAACTGAAAAAATGAATACTGAAAATAAAATATTAAAAATTATGACTCTCTATTTTTGATGTTTGTTACTTAAAAAAAAATGGCAAAGTAAAATTTTATAATTGAATTTAAAAACAGTCTTGGCATCTTCTTCGACGCATCAAAAATGAAAACGTTCGATGTGACGCATAAATCTTTTATGTGTCACCATAAACACACATAATAATATATACGGAAAAAAGAGATGAGCATACAACACTCTTGTCATTAGGATCCGCATCGTTTTATTTTTATGGCATGATGCATGCATATGGAAGGATCTTCGTGATTAATAATAGAATTAATTTTAAACGATTAAGTACAATATTTTTAAGCATTTTTAGTATGATGCTAGTTTAAACAAGATTTTCCAAATTATTAATTATAAAGCCTAGATTAAAACGAAAAAAAATTCACAACTGGGTCGAACAAACTTGCTCTTAATCAGACTGTGATTTTAAAGTACGCAAGGTAATTACACTTTTAACTAAAAAATTGTTAAACAAATTAAACAACTTCTGATCTGTTTTGACAACAACGCAATCTACACCATCTGATTTCTTACACAAATCTCAATTTATTAGAAAAAAAAAAATTTAAAAATCGTTAGAGCGGTACCTATATAAAAAAAATTTACATATAAAATTTTAAAAACATTTTTAGGAAAAAGAATTGGTACGAAATAAACTAATTTTTAATTTTTTTTAAAATCCAAAATTTGTTTTTTTTTTTTTGTTAAATCTTGATATGCAATATTATATTCAAACTTATTAGAATCTTTTGTGTAAAAAATTTCATTAAAATTGGTTCAACAGAATAATGAGATAGTCGAAAACCCAAAAAATCGTTCTATGAGAGGTACCATTTTTAAACGATAGATACATATTTTTTCCCAATAATATGGGAATTTTAATCAAAATCGTAGGAGCCGTTTTTGAGAAAAATAAGATTTTACTTACCGGTTTTTAAACAGTTGTATGGTAGGGAGGTACCTACCGTTATTTTTGGTCATAAGAATCATTTTTTACTTAAAATCTGCTAGATAATGTTAAAAATGCTGAGCACCAGGTTTAATAAAAATCGACCATTTTCGAATTATATATTAAGTTCTCTAAAAAAATGTAAACTTGTTTTTTTAATCCAAAAGAAAAAAATGTTCTAATTGTATACAAAACTTTTTCAAAGTTTTGTGTGTACGTTTTTGAGAAAAAAAAATCATAATTTGGTACGGCAGGTACCGTTTTTTTTGGTCTTTAAAAAAATTAAGAAAAACAAAAACGTGTCGGGGGAATGCCAAAACCGACTAGGTACCAAGTTTAAAGAAAATCGACCCACCCGTTTAGGCTGCAGCCGGAAGGACAGGACAGATAGACAGACAGAATTGCGAAACCCAGTTTTTTCGACTTCACTATCATCGTAATGTTTGATCAAAATCTCGTACCTAGTACCTATTTATATCTATGTATATATCGCAAGTAAAAATCGAGGCCAAAAAATTCAAAATCGAACAACATTTAGAGGTCGCTACCAGGGCTTTTTCTCAATTATTTTCTTATAAAATCCGCATTGTTCTTAAAAGATGCGTAACTTTTTGAGTTTTGATGATAAAAGCATATGAAATTTGCAGAGATTTTTTCTGAATATTTAGTTAGACTTTTCTAAATAAAATTTTTATAGTTTTTTTTTTATTTATAAAAAAAAAACGTAATCGTCTACAGGAAAAAACCGCAAGGGATCTGGGGAATTGGTGTTGACTTTAAATTACGTCTTGTTACAACGAAAACGAATTTCAGTGACCAAGAACCTGCCCCAAATATAATTTTTTGCTTAAACTTTTTTAAACAATATTTTCAACAAAAAAAACCTCTAACCGTGATGTAAAAATAACTCATATCATACTGTACAGGGTGCGTCAAAATGAATATTTTTTTAAAATAATTTTCTCAAGAATTTCATAACCTGTAATATTTTAATACTCAATCCTAACGGTTTTTTGAGTTATCACATTTCTTTTTTAATTTATAAAAACCTGTACTTTGATTTAATTTTTGGGTCAACCAGTAGAAAATTGGTTTTGATTTTTTATTGTTTTTTTTTTATTAACACTGCTTAATAGTTATACTAACATTTTATATGGAAATATTTTGCATTACCTTCATTATGTAGCTAAAAATAAATCGATAACTCCAAATTGTGGTCAAAATTATTTTGAAATTAAAACGATTGAAAAGGCACCCTGTATAAATATTCTATTGCTCAATAAAATTTGTTTCTTTTGAAAGCTTGCGCTGTTTCTGCAGTTTCTTAAAAGGTATACAATTTATCAGTACTCACAGTTAGTAGCATTTTTTAATTATGCAAATAAAGCTTTTTAATGGCATAACCTAATTTGTTGTTGAATTTGCAGTCGATTGCTTCTAAATATTTTAAACAATATAGAATTTAAAAATTTTAAAATATTTTTATTTTACACAGAAAAAAAAAAATAAATTAAATACAAAATTCATTTGTAATTTTTTTTTAACCTTTTTTCGTTAAAATATGGAAACATTTAAGTTGTTAACCACAAGAACAAATTCGTGCGATTCTAATCGTGCATATTTTTTTTTGTATCAAAAAGATAACTTGAAGCGCTATTAAATGATTGAAGCCCTAATAGTAGGAACATAACTATTAATTGGATATCTATACTGTCACAATTTATTTTAATTGCCTTCCCAATTACTAAATAAAAAAAAGATATACATATCTACGATATGTTTTGTTTTAAAAATGTGAATATAAGTACAAATAGGTACATACCTTCATATATACCATAGTGAATCAATTCATCTAAAAAAAAACGTCTTTATTAAACAAAATAAAATCGTTTATTATTTTACCTACCTATACCTACTAATATTATGTGTATATAGAATTGAATCATAGGTTTGTAAACCTCTATTTTAATTAAATAAAAAAAAAAAAAAGAATTCTTTGGGTCGTTTAGCAATCGAAAATAATTGCATGTCATCTCTTTATGTTGCCAATATACTATATACGTAAGAAACGTGCAAACTAGTCATGCTATACTGCCATCACTTAACCATACTCACGTTTCAAGTTATTGGTCTTTCCATCTCACTTTGGTATATGAGTTGAGTACAGAGTATATGTACTTCTTGAAGGCAATCACTTGTCAATTTAATGTTGAAAGAGTTAGGCAGGTAGCAGTGGCGTATCCAGGATTTGGTCAAGATGAGTTCAAACGTACCCATCACTTTTTGTTTTTTGATGTGTAAACTTCTATGCATATGGAAATTTTTGTGACACATTACGTTGTGATCTTACACGTGACGATACGTTAATGTTAATTGGATAGACTGCTTTTAAACGCTGCAATTACCCCCTGCAATTTTTAAGCACGTCGGCGAGGGACGTATGCGGTGGCCGGGGTAGACAAAGTTGCAGAGGTTGAAATAATAGCAGAGTTATCGCTCTTTCTTCTTTGTGCTTTTTCGTATTGTTTGAGACATAAGCGGAGTAAAGAATGTGAAGAGATGTTTCCTTCTCATTTAACAAAAATTGCAGTTATTAAAATTTGCAGCTATTAAACTTTGCAGCGTTTAATTGGATGATGCAATCCGAAAGAAACTAAAAAGAGAAACCCCGTTAAAAATTGCAGTCGTCTAAATGCAGTCATAGGTACATTCAATATTGGGTACGTTCGTTCTAACTTCAAACTAAATCGAGAGATCGAGTTGAGTATGGGTTGAAATTTGGTTGACAGTTCGAACTCGTCGCCTTCTGTGATGTAAAACCAGCACTTGATACTTTTTTTTGTTTTGGAAGAACAGTATTCCATTATAAGATAATTCTTTTAAGACAGAGATGGACGTTCTTAAATTCAGAAAAAAGGCACATGCACGTTCTTCAAAAAAGCATACATACAAAATTTAAAAATTGATAAAATTATAGGTATTGGTTGATTATATGCTAAATGATTTTTTCGTTATAATATTAAATAATATATTTTTAATGTTGCTTTGGGAAAGGTATGGCAATTTAAAGAAGCGACCTTGAGCCCTTGAGTTGATTTTATTTCATAAAGCAGTTTAGAGTTAAAATTTATGAATTTCAATAAAAATTTGATTTTTTTATAAAATAAGTAGATATGGTAAGTCGAAGCTTAAAGATTGTTCACGTTAAAAACCAGGTTTATTAATAGCAAAACAAAATTGAGGAGGGTCGGGGGAGAGTTTTCGAACGAGACCACCGTGTATCCGCCACTGGCAGATATAGTCAGGCATACAAGGAGGCAGAGGCAAATTTGAGGATTTACCATCAACAACTAATACCCAATTTAACAAACATCAAACGCAGTTCATTTTAATTAATTTAAATAGCATGCGCGGTAAATAGATATATAACCTGAAACCGTTGCTATACAGCTACCGCTACCGTTAACGTTTACCCGTCGCACTTCCTTTAAACCACCAGACTTATAAGAGAGACACGAAAGATAGAAAAGCTATATAAGCTATAGCTATGTACAATGTAATGTACAGTACATATATGAGTCCATATATTAATTGCAGCGATCCGTCTCCACTCATTATCTCTAAGTTTACACGAATCGTAATCGCAAAACGACACAAGACCAAGTTTTCATTTTTTTTTTTTCATTTCATTTCTCTTACTCCCACCAGCCCTCACTATACGGCTAAGAAACAAAAAATGAACGGTCTTCGACTAGTCATTTATTTTGTAGGCTAATTAAAACGAAAAATGCATTTGGATATATATTATTGTCGAAAGTCACAGAGAGTTTCACTATGCCTTCCTGCCACGTCGCAACGCCCCCTCCCGCCGCCCCCTTAAAATGGCATTAGATATAAAAAGACGAAGGGAGGCTTATGCTCTCCATTTGGCGTGTCAACGACTATAGGTGGAATAATACCAAAAAAAAAAACACTTTTTTGTTTCTGTTGTTTTATTGCAACAACTATTATCATAGTAGTAGACCTTATACCTAGCCTAAAGCTAACGACGGCGAACTAATGAACTCCGCCGCTAGCAGCTAATCAGGCTAATAAAGCAAAGGCTCCACCACCATTAATGCGACACCATTGCATTGCCTCCCTGCTGTTGCATTTAAAACAACAGGCGGCTTCGGTTTCGGCTGATGGTGATGTTGGTGTGTGTTGCGGCTGGTGCAGTTTTATGTTACTTGCTTTTCTATAATATTATTGCCAACGGAGGCATAATTAAAAATTTTAAAGAATTATAATTTGCCTCTTATAGAGTTGTTATGCAATAAAATATATATATTTATTTCACTCAAACTAACAAATCGCGTTAGTAATTTTTAATATATTTTTCATTTTATGTATTTACAAAATTATGTTGAAATAAATCAGTTATAAAAAAATTATACAAATTATGATAATGATCCAATAATTAAATATTTTTTTCCGAACTTTAGTTTTATTTTACTAAAATAATAAATTTTCTAGTAGCACATGGCGTAATGGTTAGTGCATTTGACTGTTACGCCGAAGGTCTTGGGTTCGATTCCCAACCTATGCCACCTGAAAACAGAAATGTTTTTCACGGGTTACTGCCTCTTGCGAGGAATTGACAAATCCTCCAAGAGTATCTCTCTTGTCATGAAAAAGTGCTTCTCACTCTAGCCGTTCGGATTCGGCAGAAAATTGTAGGTCCCCTTTATTCCTGCCAACATGCACGCAGGGATGGTTGAGAGTTGTAAGTCACTAGGCCCTGGTTCTAGACGAGCTGTCGCACCAACAAATTTATTTTATTTTATTTAAAAATAATAAATCATGTAGGTTGGCAACACTGTTTCGGTTAGTTTAGCTGATGATGGCGCGTTGTCGTGTTGTTTATATCGCGAAATAATTAATGCTTAATTAAAAGCGAAAATAATGAATGAATAATGAGTGGCATGCAATTTATAATAAACCTAATAATTGACAGAAAATAATTATTGTTATTTGCGTCAAAATATAAAAATGAAAAAAAAAATAAATAGTAAAATACCGAAAAGAAATCGAAACCAGGGGGTGAGAAGAGTGAGAATGATATCGCCATCGGTATAAATAAGTAGGTACGGTAGCTATAGAGTTGTGGTGTTGGCGCAGTACTTTTAGCATAAGCAACTTGCTGCTGCACGTAAGCTTTATACATTATATGCAGCTCTAAACGATGATAGCGACGAGATAAGCTGAATGCTTAGTAACTTTTGGCGAGCTATTCCCCAACGGAGAAGGTGTGAGGCATGAGCGGAGTGGTAGACTGGTATATTGATAATCATTAAATTGAAAATCACTAATGAATGTACAATGCATTTAGGACTCTCTCTGCTGTGCAATTATTTATTAAAAAAAAAAAAAATAGAGGACAAAGAATAATAAAAAATAAATTGCAAAAAATCATAAGCTTGTGGGTGGTTGTGGTGTATTTCCAGTTGATTTTTTTTCCTATTTCCGCAACTGTCTACCTACTCGAACAGATGATGTGGAATGGAAAGTGTATGTTTAAAAGCATTGGCAATTATCATAAGTATTTAAAAGTAATGGTGGCATATTTTAGATTATGTATGTAGGTATTATGTTATTCAAAATAACTAATTAATTCTTTCTACAGCAATCACTGTGGATGAGAAATCCACAATAAAAAAAAATGTACCTAAATACCGTTGGCGATGATATCCATTGCGAGCGATTGATCCACTATAGTTGGTGTTTTTCAAGATTTTCTAAGCCAATATACTTAACAGATTTAATTTTATTTTACCTTAAGGTCGAACATGGCATAAAATGCCCGAGGCGGGGCACACCATATAGCACTAATTAAGTAATCGAACTAAAGGTAAGCTCGTAAACTCTGTATACAGCTCACCAACAAAAATGCGAGCAACCCTTTACGGGAAAATTTTAATTTGAACATATGAGACACTTTGCTTGCTTTAAATTTTTGATAACGTAAACGCCAGGCTTGTCAAAATGGGCATTTTATCAGAAATTGGGCTATTTTCTCATTAAATTTCCGCTGAACATGCATAACAAAGTGACAGTTTGTGCAAAAAATAAGCAGAAATACCATTTTCACATTTTTAATTGTCAAAGTGACATTTGTAGTTAGTATGATACCTACAAAAAATTTAAATAGGTATTTGACAATTTTAACTTTAAATAAAATGTTTAAAAGATAGTACGATTTTCCTCATTTAAAATCTTGTTTTTAACCTATCACCACATTGTTTTTAAATACCTATCAAAAACAAAAAAATAGAATTTCTATTAGTTTTGGGCTACGAAAAAATTAAGACATGGCAACCCTGGTTTATACCAAGTTTACTTGGTATATTTGGGTTGGTAGTCTATAAGGTATCACGTAGGTATAACGGTATTTCCTTTCATTGTTGTAGAAATGTAGACATTGGACTGTCAATAAAAATCGTCATTTCTTACTTTTTCACAACTTGCTTGCAATTTCCCCCATAAGCTTCAATAAGGTCCAAGTGGCCGAAGTTTGAACTTCATAGACATACAATCTTAGTTATTTGTCTGCGTTCTGTAAATCTCGCATTGATTAAATCAGTCGAGAAACGATGAAAATTGAAACAAATCGTATGAGTTTTGTTTCATTTTTCAACGTTTCCCGACCAATTTTTTCAATGCGAGAGTTGCAGAATGTAAGTACAGGTTTCAGTATTTAGAATCCCAATTTTAACTAAATTTAAAGAGGTCTTAAAAAATAAAAAAAAAATACGAAACTATTTGAATGTAACCAATTTTTTTTTTTTCAAACGTGATTCATTAACCACCATTATTTTTATTTCAAAAACTAGATAACATACAATATACCTACGGCTCACTTTTTATTGGTCATAAAATTGTCCCGAAAATGTCTGTTGTTCCATTTCTGAAGTTGTATATTCATTCTTTGTGAATTCATTCTTTTGAGCCGGAATTGAAATTGGTGGCCTCTCAATCATTTGTTGATTCTGAAGCGTAGCTGAGGAAAATTTGGATGTTGATTTCGGTGAGTGTTCTCGTGATTGTGTTCGACATCGTTGATAATTCAACTCACGGGATTTATTCGTTGAACATTCAATGTTATCTGTTGAAACTCTTGTGCTATTTGTAACTGTTTGTGATGATGAATTATATGCATTAACAGGCATTTTTGGAATAGAGTCAAACGATAAAACTCCTAGTTGTCCTTGAAATATAATTTCACTTATTGCTCTTCCAGCAATTATCCTTTGATGTTTGTCCATTTCGCGCAGATTTCCAGCCCATGCTTTGCACATATGATCAAATGTATCACCACCTGGTTTAGGTAAGACATTATAGTTGATAAGTAAATTGTCGTCCTGTTTTTTAATCTTTTTTGTCGATGATGGCTGAATGTAAGTTTCTTCTAATCGTCGTCGTTTAGATTGAATATCTTCATATCTTAATTCCAAATTGTCACCCTGAAATAATAAAAAGAAGTTTAATAATTTATGTTACGGTTACGTTTTTTTTTTTACTGTCTTTTGATCACGGTCAGAAGTCTGTAGAATGCGGATCAAAACATGATAGATGACTATTGCGTGTACAGTTAAGACACCATCTACAAAACAACATATCCATCTACCCGCCACAGAAATAGCTTCTTTTTTGATAAATGAAAAAAAGATCCAGATTTTAATGTGTTGGAAAAATATTGGCGCAAAATCTTAAACGATTTAGTAAAATGTTAAAGCCATTTTAGTAAGTTACTAAGTTAAAAAGAAGATTTTGCTAATTTTAAACGATTTTAGTAACTTACTATCTCTTAACATTTTATTAAAGTTAAAATCACAAAATGGCTACTTTAACTTTTAGTAACTTGATAAATCCATATGAAATATGTCATTTTCCTCGAAAAAAAAATTGTTGGCAAAGAGTTAAATTGTGTTTATTTTATGATTCGTGTGCTAATTGTTTTTCAAAGTAACTAAAATTTAAAAAAATGTTTTCGGAAGACATCAAGAGTTACTGAAGCTAATGGAGGTGCTGATTCCAAAAAGGTGTCAACCATCCCTGTACGGTTTATTGTTGGTCAGGTACACTCCAAAATGTTTTTAATTTTTCTTCATGATGGCAAAAAAGAAAACGGTAAATCAAATTATTGGGTCCGTTCCCTAAGTTTAGGTTTGTTTGCTTTGTTTTTCTTTCACGAACTGTCATTGTTTGGACGTGTTCAGATGCACCATTTTTAATAAAAGGGAATTAGTATTTTACTAGTTAGTAAAACGAAAAAAAAAGGATTAAAATTTCCGAAGAGCTAGTAAATTACTAAATGTTTAGCATATTGCTAACTAGTAATATGCTAAGCCCTTAACAATAGGTTGTTTAAAATTTTGCGCCATTGTCTTTTTTATATGAAGTTAAATTAGGGGGAATTGTTATGGGCATAGTTGAGTTGGATTATCGTTGAGTACCTAACTGTTGAAAGATTGAATTGATAAAAAAGAATGTTTCGTTTTTTTAACATTTGTTTCTTACAAGACTTACTTTTATTTCTAGTACAAAAAAATAATATCACGTTGCTTGAGTTATAAATAAAACTAAGAATTGTTTTTTAAAAATTTTACTAACACGATGAAATTATAAATCTGAAAAAAATAAAAGAAATTATAAAAACTTTATCAGTCGTCTAAATCTGTCATTAGTACCTATTTTCTTTCGGAATGACATTTTGTCATTTCTGAGAAAGACGAAAAATATTGTTATGATTTGGCACGTTCAGAAAAATGAGATCTCAAAGATTTTTCTCACTCAAAAGCAAGCGAGACCAAGATTTTTTTCCTCAGAGTTTTGACAGCAAAACTGAGGAATTTTGCTGAGGAATCCTGTTCATGTAACTGAGATTGCTGAGATCTCCGAGATTTCATTTTTCTGAACACGCCTAATAATAGAGTATTTTGTTCCAAATACCATCGCAATCGCAATGCGCTCAATTTCCGAAGCGAAATATAAAATGTAAAATATCAATTTTGTCGGGTTTTTTATTTACATCATAGCCATCCTGCGATTAAAGTAATCACCACTCTTACTCGACAGATAGGGAACGAACTGCATCTTGCTTTTAAGCCTAGTACGCTGCTGATCCGAAACAAGAATCCCACACAAAAACGACAACGAATAACGAAATCATAAACGAAAAATTTCGTTCTGCCAACCTTCAATAAAAAATATTATTCTGCAATTCAATTGATTGTCAAACTATTCCAGACACTCTAAAATGTTTTCTTAATTATTATGTTCACTATTTTTACTGACTAAGTTATCAAAACTATTCCTTTGCTGTGTAAAATTTTAATGCGCTGCCTACAGAATTACCAATAAAAAACGGCAATTGTAAAATTTAAACTTACCAGATCACTTTCATCTCCCTGTTCTTCGTCATCAAATAAAAATTCTTCCACGAAAATTTCCTGTTGCTTTGCATTAGTATTAGTACTTTGTTTAGGGTTTTTCAAATTTCTCAGAAAACTAAATTTTTCAAACCACCATAAATTCGGCGTATAAATAGTTTCATCGCCTCTTGATTCTGAAATTCTAATTCTTTTCATTTCTCTTCGATAGTTGCTACGCAAAGTATTGATTTTCTTTTTTACATCAGTAATGCATGCGTCTTTTTTATATTTTTTCATTACTTTAAGTAATTTTGTGTATGCATTTAATTTCAAATGTCGTGATGTATAATCTGGACTTGAAGTATTCCACAATGACTCACATAACTCATAACAATCGATAAATTCATTTAGAAATTTTTTTCCCGCATCCATTTTCACAATCACAACTGAATACCACGAACAACTTTTTTGACTGACAAAGTGACGAAGCCGATTGAACGAAGTTTTTTTTTTTATCTATACTCGCAAATACGTTCAACCAAAGATACACTAACACTCCCTTGACTGACAGTCAAATATATATGAATCAATGAATATACTCATGTTGGAATAAACACGCGAGATAGTGTACTCGAATAAACCAACACCAACAGTCTGCTGACTGTCACTCTTCTATTAAATGTTTTATATGGAAGCATAATAAGCGTATGGACTTGTATGAGTTTTGTGTATCAGTTTTGATGGTGTTCATGCTGTCAGTTTGGATCGATAGTGCCAGTAGGGGATTAATATTAAAACACAACAATATTGTATATCGGGCCTTTATAGGTATGGGGCTCTTATTTAACATTACTTTATTCAGTTAAATTAAAACTCATTACCTGATAAATTATTAATTTTGTTTAATGCGGTACCTAGGTATGTAGGTACATATATTATGATGGAGGTCAAATTTTTAGACCATCTTTGATCCTTCCACGGGAAGTTTCTGAGAAATTTGTTCAAAATCGGGCCAGTTGTTTGAATTGCACTTCTACTGAGAGTATTTTATGGTTGTGAACTGATTTTTTAAATCTCCACATGATTTTTGGATTGCAAAAAAGGGAATTCCTTATTTTCCGCTGTAATTCTGCATTCTTTTTGATCAGGAATTGCTATTTGCATTCTCTTTTATGCGCTTCTAAAAAAAATCCTCCGGAACCTTACCTCATTTTACCTACAAAGGTACAACGAAACTCTATCCATGTTTTATGTGTATGTAAATATTTTAAATGGAAATCGTTTACAAACTTAGATGCACTACTGTCAGTTTGACTCAATAAGAGGATTTGATTGATGACAGAATGACACACACTCACTCTGATTACTTTGGCAGCTAACACAAAAAAACAATCCTCAATACCTACATACATATCTACTCTTCTTGTTCCACAGCGCAGCGCAGTGCAAACAAACAATTATTATTATTGCTTTTGTAACGCAAAGCAAGAAGCACAAGCAACACGACGACAATGCCAAAATGAATAGGTAGGTAGGTATGTATAATTTCAGAAATCAAATCAACTCAATCACTAAAAATCTCAAAAAAAAAAAATCTCAATCAGAATCCCAAAAAGCAACCACTCCGGCCCGAAATCATTATAAAAATCCTTTTTATATAAAATTTATATATGTATGTACCTATGTTGATAATAATATAAAATTCCTGTGAATTAATTTGGGCCGAAACTTTGATACGTACTTCTTTTTGTTTTTGTTGTTGTTGTTTTCTTTTTTATTTCTTATGCTCACTAATTACATTTTCTCCTTCTTAATTATGCTGCATGTGCGACTTATCCCTCATACCCTCTGCCAACCCACGACGACGACGATTACGATGACACACAACCAAACACAACAACGGCAATGGCAACCCAGCCAGCAGCAGCAGCATAAACAGCATCTTGTTGTTGGTGCTGTCTCACTCTGGCACAGAAAGCAATTAATTTCCTTTTTGGATGTGTTGCATTGCATGCCGGATGTACGGCGATGTGTGTGTTGTGTGATAATTGGATTTTTGTTCTTTTTCTTTTGTATTTCGTTCTCTCCTGTCAATTTGTCGTTTTTGTCTTTTTTTTTTGTATTTATTTATTATGTTTTGATTGTGTTGGGAGGTAATTTGGTTCAATGTATAGGTGTTGTTGCGTTTTCATTATTTTCATTTTCTTGTTGTTGTTGCTTTGAAATTGTATTGCTTTTCCTTTTGCCCATCGTGCAGTGCCAGAAAAGAATTACCAGTAGTGGCAGTATGATGTGTAGATTATACGAGTTTTTCAGTGTTTTTCATGATTAAATTTGTTGAAGGGGTGAGGTAGATAGAGTGTTTTTGACCATGAATGCCGGATAAGATATACGCCACTTATACTAATGCAAAACGTGGGTGTTACGTTTCGTTACAACGGAATAATGGAAGAGAATCTTAAAGAGAATTTGAAAGCAAAACAGAGAAAAGAGAACACAACATTATTGAAAACTCAACATTTGAAACAAAAACAAAAAAAAACGATACCAGTGTTGCCGGGAAATGAAAAAACGTAACCATATTATGGTTTCTTAAAAAGCCCATGGAGCTCGTACCTATTCATATTTATTCATATTTTTAATTTTCGAGTGAATTATTAAAGCTAGAAACTTGGTTAATCATTTTTAGTTCAGTAACCTTGTCGTCTCATAGAAGGAAGACCTTGCGTCAAATACGGTAGTTTCTGTTTTTTTGCTGAGTTGTTTATAAAAGGCGTGTTTTTTTGTAAGCCTGGGGAGATTTGGACGTCGGTGCTAAACAATCAGCATGTTAAATGCAACAACAACTAATCCCCTGCGGGCTAAGCTAAGCCCAGAGAATTCTCCGGGCTTATCTTAAGGACACAGGAAAACTGTGTTACCGGCGTAAATTATATACTTGTTATCGATAGTTTGTATGAAAACTCCATTTTGTTTCTGTGATGGTGTCGCTAATCCCCGTGGTCGTTTTTTTTAATTGATTCCCACGGGCTTGTAAAAAAACGCGCCTAATGTTGGCCTAATGAATAATCCAAGTTTTTTTTACCTCTAGCGCCAAACATATCATGGCAAAAAATCGCGCTTCTTCGATTTTAACTTTGTTAGGTAACTGACTAAATTTTTTTTAATTTGAGCCAAAATCAGTGTCTGTAGAACCAATAGTTTCCAAGATAAAGTTTCTCAAAATATAGCAATAATTTCTGAATAACAACAAATAGGTAACAGTTAAATAACAAATTTAGGGTCTTTGGCAGAAGATGCATCAAAATACTATAGCGTACTTATAGGATATAGATATCCATCCCTGAATTTTCTTTTTAAATAAAGTTAAAATTTTGTCTCTTTTGTTTTTTTTTATTTTAAAAGTTTCTTTGTTTCTTTTTTTTGAAAGAATTGTATTTTGTGAATAAGTTTTACCTTTGGACCGATGACGCGAAGCACGGCCGAGGCGTTACGAAAATATCTAAAATGACTCCTCAATAGTGACAATACTATTTTTAAATTAAAGTATTTAACATTTCATTCACTTCAGTAACACTGCTCTCTCCAGAAATATAGAACTCGAATCGGAAGAAATATTATTTCACATCTATACTATACACATGTGGTTTCGAGTTGAATGTGTATGATTGTTATATAGGTGTTAGTGAGAGTTCTCGCGTTTTTTGACATTTACCTCTTCTCGCTCTTCTTCTATTTTACTTTTTACACGGCCATTGCGCGCAAACACATAGAAGAAGAGAATATAAAATTTAATTGAAATTCAAGAAGTTTGTATGTGCCAATTAGCGGTGATACTGGAACACAGAAGTACAGTAATTAAAAAGCATCAAATGAAAAATAAATACTCATGGTCGTGTTGTTGTCCCCGTTTGCTGCCGCCGCCGCCCGCCAACAACAACGCCATCACTTCTTCCACATTTCTTTTTCTACTCAACGAAAATGGAACCACTGCCACTCTGTCTGTACACTGTATATGTGAATGGGTCGGGTACGGGATTCTAGTTTGCAACAGCGGTGGTGTGTATGTGTAGTGTTGTGCTGTGTTGTGTTGTCTTTTCGGGAGACTTTGCTACCGCGTGGAAAACCTTTCAAAAGACAGTCGAACTTTGTCGTACGTGAGTGGTCGTTGTGTTTTATAGGATTACGCGTCTTCGCAAAAATCCTCGTCTCTTGATACGAATTTATTTACTTTTGTTTTTGTGTGAACAAAGTTTATAAATAACAAAAGTGATTGATTACTGTTTCTTTAAATATAATAAAATAATAATAATTTAAATAAATGTAAACGTGTCTAATTCGTACTAAATGTGCTAAAGTGTTTATAATTCAAGTGTTTTGAAATTCATTAAAAAAAATTGTATTGGAATAAAAAAGTGCTTGTTAATCAATCACACAAAAATAAAGAAAAAAAGAAGAAAATAAAAATAAGAAAAAAAAATATTGAAAAGGGAGAATTAAAAGCTTGTGTGGTTTTTTTTAGTGTCTCTACCGTTGTTTTTTTGTATTTATTTTGTTTTTGGTCGAGTTTTGTGGTTAAACGTCAGTTCTTTTTATGGGAAGTGTGGATTACTTGCAGCAGCAGCAGCAGCATCTGCGTTGGAGTAAAAATTAATTAAAAAAGTGTAAGATATGTTTTTTAAACTCAAACGTATTTTTTGTTTTAAATTTATTATTTGCGATCGATTTGTTTTAGTCTTTTTTGTATCGTTTATTTAAATCGAAGGATATCTAAATATCTCATTTCATGATTCTTTTTTTTTAACTCATTTTCGTCAAGTGAAATAAATACCTATCTCGTTTTGTTGTTGTGCATTTCTTATAAATGTTATTAATATTTATATCTACAACATGCCATAGCCGTTTGTTTGGTGTCAATTTTTATTTAATTTTTTTTCCATTGTCCTTTCCAATCTTCCCTTTTTTCGTCCTCTCTCTTCTTGTTGGCTGGAATTCGTTCTTCCTTCTAAAAGTAGACCATCTGTTACTGAGTCAATAAGTTTGAGTGAAAAAATGAGTGTCGTGTCGATATTTTAGTGCTGAATTTTGGTATATTTGGAATTCCGTAGCACTTCCACATACACTATACAATAATAAAATATATTATGACAGTTAGAAGAGGAAGTTACAGTGGTGATTGAAACTCTGCTAAAATCAACAAATTTCCTCATTAGGTTGGCAAGTTGATTGCAATGTTTTGATTAATATTACGATTATAATCAGAATCTCTATTATATTTTGTTATAAATTGTAAGGAAGTGTATTTTAATCATGCTGTGACTTGATTAGTAGAGCTTACTTGAATAAAATGTTTAAATGATTGTCATTATTATTTTAAAAGCTAAATTATAGCGTTTATGTTTAGATTTAAAAAACTGGAGTGGTATTTTTTTTTGTTGATAAAAGTGATAAAGTCGCACAATCCATTTCTACTGTCAAAGATAAGTTCTAAATCTCTTTACTTTGAACCTTTGATAAAAAATGTCCCAATAGGGATTTTCTCATTCCCATTCCTAATACTTACGTCTAAGCGTCAAAGGTTTCTTTTTTGTTTTGACAATTCTCACGCTTATAAAAGATAACAGGAACATGTAGGTAGGTTCCTATATTACACAGTCGAACAACAAATAAAGGTTATTCAAGTCAATTATAAGAATGGGAGTTTAAAAAATGCAAACAATGACCTTACGATAAAAGTTCGATGGTCGAATTATCTACCAAAATGGTGATGTCAATTGGGCACCCTAATTTGAATGCTTTCTTTTTTGAAAACGTATGAGAAGGTATCTAGCTATTCCCCAACAAGAATTGAATGACGAGATAATTATAAAAAAAAATTGAAACATTAATGAATTTCACGCAACGAAGATATGTAGGTCTGGCGCCAGAACCGTGGTAAACATTTGGTTGACATTTTGTGTCATATACCGTCCTACCTACCGTTGTAAAAATCACATTTTCTGTTAAAAAATAAGTTCTCAGATTATAGGTAGGTATTTAAACTGTAAAAAGGAAAACCCTGTCGAAAAATTGGGCAGTCAAATCTTTGTGATTCAATATAAACAATCAATCGTTTTAATTCCATTAAAATGTCTAGAAGGTACTTAATTACCTATGTTCTTATTTTTAAACGTTGTCTAACTTTAGACAACTGTCTAACTTTGAAAAATGTGTTGAAAAACCTTGTTTATTTTGTCTTATAGCTGCCTAACTTAGACACAAGAGTAGATTGTCTTAACCTTGAATAATGTAATATTTATTAAATAAAGCGTATTTCCATCAATTTGAAAATATGTAGTTAGACAGTGTCTAAGTAGACAAAAATCTAATAAATACGACTGCTAAAGTCTAAAACATTTTAAAAACTGTTTGCTTTATTAGCAATTTATACTTACCTATACCTACTGTAAATCCTTAATAAGACATCCTTTATAAGACGACTTTAAGTTTAAAAATGAAATATTGTACACCTAGATACGTACCTATAATATAATAGATACCTACATATATAGGTAAGTAGATTTTAATTTTAAATAAAGCGCCATTCTGTTTTTCCATAGGTAACAGGTTGTTCAAATGTGTAATCAACTGAAAAAGCTAGATGCAGACAATTCTTAAGAATAACGTTAGGTAGGTAGGTACCAATCCATAAAAGAATTATACCTACTTGATACCTATAAAGTATGAAAACAAATTTGATCTTTAAATTTATCAACAAAAATGTGCGCATTTAAAATATAGGTAGCTAGGTACCTACCTACCTAGGTACCTACAACGCAATTATCAAACAACACTTTGAATTCTATTAAACAAGGAACAAAAGACCTCAAAAAACCCAAGATTGCTGTTTTCATACTCCAAATAAATATTATGATCTATACCTATCTAACTTTTAATCAAACAGGATTATTTATTGACAACGCAGCAATATTTCAATTTAAATTTGAATGCATATAAAAGGTGCATAGGTTATAACTGATTATCTTTCTTTAAACTTAACTTAAATCAGTCAAAAGATTCAATCTTACAACAATATAGATAGGTTCCTACCTACGTTAAGATCAAATAATTATTTTACATTCCTAAAACATAGAACATGATCATTTAGGTAGAGGGGTAACACCCCTTAACGATTTAGGTATGTATATAGATAACGATGTGAAATGTGAGTTAAACCTCCATAATTTTAAAAGACTTCCTATCTACTAATTGTTGATATTAAATTGAAGGTGCATGTTTTTATTTTTGTTGTTGAGGAACCTTAGTAGGTACAGTACCTACTTAGCATTAGTTTTTTTTTTTCTATTATACCTATTAATATATTTATAAAACTTACTACGTACGTAAGTACCTAATAGCTTAGTTTCTTAATTACGATAACACTATCCATCGCCAATTTTTTTTGTAATTAGAAACCAGAGCATTCCTCACGTTAACTTGACAATATCGTTTTCCATGTGAAGAACGATAAACAAGCTTCACGTAATCATAAAAATCCTCTTTCGTTCAAGCCATATCGACCAAGCGTCAAGCGATTTGATGTTTACTTCATCTATGTAACAAGAAGAACTGTCAAATAAGTAGGTAGGTACTACCTATCGTATTGTCGATATCGACTGCACAAAAGTTATTTGGATATCGTTGCGGTGTTTTTAAAACAAGTCATTATCTGCATAAAAATGTTCCGCAGAAATATGGTAAATCCCACTGCATTTGTGGACTTAAAAAAAATGTTTATGTATCAAATTCCACTCAGTGATTTGCGAAGACTAGACTCATACATAGGCATCTATTTTTTTAAGTAAAACTACAACAAAAGTTCAGCAAACCGAGACAAATGTCAGTTTGAGTACCTATATAAATTTACAGTCGTATTTATTAGATTTTTGTCTACTTAGACACTGTCTAACTATTTTTAAATTGGTGGAAATATGCTTTATTTAATAAAAATAAATATCACATTATTCACGGTTAAGCAAATCTACCCTTGTGCCTAAGTTAGGCAGCTATAAGACAACAATTAATAAGGTTTTTGAACAAATTTTCCAAAGTTGAACAGTTGTCTAAAGTTAGACAACGTTTATAAATAAGACTATTAGTTTTCAGTCATTCAGTTGACCTCAGATTTTCTTTATCATGTGATATAATTATCCGACTTTATTTACTGAAGCAGTTCTGGAATGTTTGGAACAAAAAATATACCTACAGCTTTTTGCTGTTCAATAAGAAATTTTCTGTTATTCAAATATTCTGATTGCTATTCTTCTCCTTAAAAAAAAATAAAATAATTAATTTTTTCTATCATAACCACTGTTAACTTCCCAAAACTGGCAATTTCCCCCTATTTAGTCCAAAGTTCTGTTAAAATTGCTATAAAAAAAAATTTTCTAAAATTTGGCAGTTTTAGGAACTAAAGGAACAGACCAACAACAAATCAAGTTATTGCTCACATTGACACTAGTGCCGTTTTCTTATTGCCACTTCAGATTTTTCTATTGCCAAATCAAATCTAGGATTGCAAATTTTATTACTGATTATCTAGTAGGTAGATATGAAAATGAATTTTCATAAACCAATAGTTTTATAAATCGAATTAACCTACGAGTATAAAATATCCAAATAGCTCTAAACCCATTCAATCGAAAATTCATTTTTTTTATCGCACAAACTAAACTTTCCATCTCACTTCTTCGTCATTTAAAGAACATAACTTATACCTACCTAAATCTGCATTTTGTAAGGTGCTGTCAAAATAAATCCTACTTGTTTATCTTTCTGTGCACTTCGCAAATTTATTTAATTTAAACCAAGATTATTTTTTTTAAATTTAAACTAAGATTTAATTTTGATGAAAACATGTCGATGAAAAGTAATATTATTATTTCATCCAAAGGAACTGTCAAACATGAAACAAATAAAAAAACTTAACTATTATAGTCAAATAGCTACTGAATCAGATTTTTTGTTCATTGAGGTTGCTAAAGAAGTCATTTATTCGGCAAAAAAAAAACCCGAGAAAAACGAGATTAAAATTTGCATGTTAACATAAACAAAATAACTGGATAATACGATACGCAAATGTTTCTATTCTCTGATACATACAACTTAATTTATATTTGGAAATTTGAATTTAAAACAACTTAAGGTGCTACCTGTTGCCACTCCTAAGCTTGCGTGGGAGTTAAAGCTATTTCACGGGTACCAACTCGATCATCAGGTTCTATTCGTGCGGTGCTTAGCTTTAGTTTATTAATTTTCCCTCCGATACTGGGACTCAAATTTATGCATTTATGTTACTGTAAAACACCGAAATGTGGAAATTCAAGAATTTACTGTTAAAACAAAAAAATTAAAAAGTGTTTCCAAATATTTTCGATTTCTTCCTTGGTAGGTAACTACTTCAATAAATAAAAAATAATGTCAAAAAATAATGCAAATTAGGGGTTCGAGTGTTATTAAAAGCTATTTTCAGATTATACATACATTTTTCTTAGAGATTTTGAAAGAAACTATTTCAAAACCACCTGCACAGCAAGTAGTTAATAAATATAAATTATTTTAAAATAATATAATTAGGTAGATATAATGTAATAATGTATGTTAAGACTTCAAGGCTTCTTCTTCTTCTCTCTTGCCAAATGCAATAATCATTAATCTTTGAAAGAAGAACAATTTTAAAACAAAACATACTTAAATATTTGCACATTAACATAAATTATAAATAAAAATAATGAATCTTTTCTCGTTTCGTTTCGTTTTTTTTTTCTTATTGCCAGGAAAATAAGTACTTAAAATTCAACTAATTATATGAAAACTAATTAAAGTCCTGTCTAATGTCTATGGCTATTATAATTGATTTAATTGCTTTTTGTGGTGTTGTTGAGGAAATGCTGTGCTTTGAAAAATTTATTGATATAAATCTTTTTTGATGAGGTTGCACTTAAGTGGCTAAGGACCAAATTAAATTTAATTATCGTTGTTGTTTTTTTTTTTTTTTTTTTTGCAGGAATATGCACAGTTATAATTATCACATAATAATTTTATTAATTAAAAAAGACATTAACTATGAAATAAAATATACCTACATAGGTACCTATATTATTTACAAAAATAGCACATCTAAGCAGTTGGGTAAGAAAGGATTCAAATCTCATTTTGTGTCATAGAAAAATATTCTACTTGCGACATATATTATGTACATTATACAATACATAATATGTTGGTAGGTTCTTGGTTTTGATCGTCATATTTCTTTACGATGATAGAGAATTAAAAAAAAAAGGAGTCACGCAATTCTATATTTACCTGTTCGTCTTCAAACTAAACCGTTGGGTCGATTTTTTATTAAAACTTAATGTACACTGCGGTGTCCCACAGTCACTGTCGCAAAAGAAAATCCTTGATTCCTAAGGGCAGGATAATTAAACAAAACATGGGGGTGATTTTCTCGTTTAGGTTTTTCTAGTTTTAAGAGGAATTAGGCTTTAATAATATAATAAGAAATTAAACATGCTACTCGAATACATCTTTTTTTTTAATTAACCACCATATTATTCACTCCATTTATCCAGTTTAACACCTTAATCTGGATGTAAAGCAATAATATATTACTAGAGGACAAAAAAAAAGGGTGTTATTAGAAGAAGATTTCAGGAAAGCAACTAATTCAACTTCCTGCTGTTACTATGCTTTCTTGCATAGAAAATATACAGGAGCCAGAATATAAGCCCGCTCCCTACTTGAAGGTGGCATTAAATCCGTCCGTCCATAAAGTCATTGCACAAATAAGGTGTGCCAACAAGTATGCCCATAGAATCAGTTTACACGGGCATAGATATAATTTTGACCCAATGAACATCTGTACTATTTTTAATATGCATGAAGATGACACAATTAAGCACTTCCTCTTAAGATGCCCCATCTTAAATGCAATGAAAAACCATTATCTGTTTTCAAACAGATTGATGGACTTAAGTAGCATGCTGGCTGTCGAAACCGGTAACATTGCAACTAATATTTATAAATATGTCGTTAACTCGCTCAGATTAAGAGCTTTTTTATTAAATGAATAACCAACCTATGTAGGTTTCATATTAAGTATTCAATGTATTTTCTTTAAATTTATTGTAAAACTAATTTATTGTTGAAAAAATTTTATATTTGCTATAATACCTACCAATATTTGAAAATTATAAACATATTTCCAATCAATTTGTAAAAGCAAAGCTTTATAAACAAATAAATATACCTATCTATCAGTCTATCTGTTTATCTATCTATCTATCTATCTAGAAAAAGTAAAAGCTTCAAAATGTTAGAGTCAGTTAAAAGCAACGTTACCCAAAATCATAAAACTCTTATAAACCAATAGAAAGCGAAATCGAGAAAGTTACCTCTTAAACCTATGATTTTTTTCTGCAGTCGTAACTGTTGTACACCCTGTATGCTGTATAATGTTTTTTGGCCACTTCCCTGAAAGGATATTTATTTTTAAGAAACGCCAATGGCAATTTGAGACTCAAAATGTAGGCTATTCTATTTGTGTACTTGTCGTTGTCTCATTTATTTTATCAAGTAGGTACATACCTATATTTATCTGAAAGTTGAACTTCATTATCATTCTAGAAATGAGTAAGAAAAGTAAAAAAAAAAATGTCAATTTTTTTTAATTTTGACAGGTGTGACAACTTAATGTTCCGGGTGTGACATAGTAGTTATGATTGAAATGAAGAAATATATGAAAAATAAAACAAATTCCAATGGAATAAAACCTATTACCATTAGATTGCTATATATGTATGTATGTATGTAGGGTCACACGGTGTTTAATAAAAATTTGACCCCAGAAATATAAATATAATGAGAAGGGAGGGAAATTAATTTGTCCCTCATTATACCTACCTACCTAATCTGATTTCAGATTTATAGAAAACCAAGCAAAGCTACGCAGTCACTAGTCTAGATACATAATGTATACATACCTATATTAAACACAAAAATTGGTAACCTATATTTTTTTTTTAAACAGACTTCCTATCTGCTTTGAAAATAGGGAAATAAATGTCTTTTTTTTTAATGTCTAAAGTCTATGCCGGCGGTGGGGTAAACTAAAAACGTGAGCCTTACGTGTAATACGTTCCGTGTCACACATTACGTTATTATAAGATAAGTTCAATAACAAAACACCGGCACTTGGAAGAACATTGATGTTTATACACATCTTAGCCTTGAGTCCCAGCACTCACACAATTTTTTTGCATCATTACCTATTTCTATTTTTTATCATTTGTTTATAGGTAATTCTGAAGTAAAATCAAAAGATTTTTCGATACAATTTTTTTTAATCAAAATCTTAATTCTCAAAATAACATTGTGTATTCAGAGTTCTTAAGTTCCTAAGCAAGTTCTTTATCTTCTCCTTTCTTATCTATGTTTTTTTATAGTTCTCTTTCCATCTCACTCTCTCTTTCCCGTATACGTACAAATGAAATAATACATTTCTCTTTTTTTGGAAACTTAATTAAGATATCTTGTCACCGCCAATGAAATGAACTAAAATAAAAATCATTAAAACAAATTACAACTGAAATCCATAAATGCACGGCGCACTGCACACAGCAGCGCCATCCATATTGGACAGACCTACAAAAAAAAAATCGAAAATATATGTATGTAGGTATATATATATATATAAAACATATATAAAACACCTGAGATAAATGCCCACCATCGATATTAAATAATATTTGACACTTCAACAACACCGTTAACAAGCATTTCGCCCAATTAAAAATAATTTCCATTCACCCAATGCCACCACTACCATACACGTTCTTGTTGTTGTTATTTCCTTGGTGGCGGCGGTGATGCTGATGGTGGTGGTAATAATGGTTTTGTGTGCGCGCTTTTATATTGCATGTGCGAGGCATAAAACTCTGTCCGATAAAAATGGAAACAAAAATTCGAGTTCCGATCAAAAAATAAAAAAAAAAAAACCCTACATCATCCGTGAATCATTTTCATCTTCTTTCGCCTTGTCGCGCTTTGCCTTTGTCGACATTTTACAGAAGATAAATCCTGCAAAACCCAAACTGTGGCATCACCCGCTGCATCATCACAAGCAAGAGCAACTGCATATTATAACTATCTACTGCAACAACATATCATCAGAAACATTAACTTTGCTCATCAAACCAAAGCAATCTGTGTGTGTGAGTTTGGCTACAGCAGCCAGCAACAAAGCGGGAAAGCCGATAATGGAAGAAACGTCATCGCCATACATCAGGGATGTTATTTGCGATTTACTGTTAATAATTATAATTGCTGGATGTTAAAATATTTAAAACATCACCACGACCACCAGGGAGTGAACAAAAAAAAAATATATCCTATTTGATTGATTGAGAGGAGCTTTATTAAAAAGAAAAAAAAAATTATGCAGAGTAAACAATCGATCATTATTGTTAAATGACTCTTACATTACAAATTTGCACAAAAGACTTTGTTAATAAATTAAATAAAAGTATTTACAGGGCAATTGTCTTAAGTGGCTTTAATTAACTTATAAAGGACTTAAGGTGTATGGTGTGAAATTGGGATGAAGTTGAGATCATTTTCTATCGATTTTAGAAATAAGGCGGTAAAATGGGAACCAATAAAAAAATTGAGTTTCCTTATTCTGCAGAAATGGGAATACGGCGGCAATTGCCACTAAATCTCTTACCGGTTGCATTGTGCAATTTTGACCTGTGGACTTAACAACCTGAGTAAAAAAACCGTTCGGCTTTTTGTACATGTTTTATGATTACATCAGCTGTTTACTACTTTTGTACTTTTGCTTTTTTTTCGTGCTAGAATTTTGCTAGATCATATTATTTCGATTGTACCGAAATGTCATTTGTTTGAAGCTTAGACATTTCTTGTCTAAGATGCACCTTTTTGTAGTTAGTGTCTAAAAAGATAAAAGGCAACTAAGGTCCAGGGTTCGTAAAATATTGCTCGCGAATCATAAAATACGGATCTTTATCATTCTTTACCGATCTTCTCACGAACCATACAAAATATAGTTCGCGAACGATAAAATGCTCGATCCATACAAATTTATAGTTCTCTCACGAACGAACTATATCCATTTTTTTTTTCTGTATCTCTCGTTCGTGAGAGATCGAAAAAATAAAATTCAGGTAGAATATTGCTCGCTCGCGATAGGGATCCAAAAAGATCCGTAAAAAGAATCATTCGTCATCAAGTATCCATTCAGTGCGGATGTGAAGTGATTTATTTTTTAAATGATTTTTGTTGAAATGGGGAAAGTAAAAACCTTTGAGTTAGATAAATATGTTTCTTATGAAGAAGTAGTTGGCGAATCAACTTGTTTAATTTGTGAAAAAAAAAATTTTAACAATACATAGTGCTAATATTAATGATTCGGGAGTTAATGAACCACCATCAGGAACTGGAAGTGTGTCAGTTCGACAAGAAAAAAGTAAATCGGTTTTAATTGACATGAAGAAGAGTGATTTTTAAATGTTGTGTGGGATTAGTTACGATAAAAAATATCCCTATTCACTGTAATATATGATATTTATATAAAATCTAAAATGCCATTTTTTTTGTTATTCGAACGGTTCGCGAATGGATCTTCAATAGTTCTCACGTGACAAATTCGCGAACGAACCATATTTTACAGATCGCAACAGATATGATTCGTTCGTGAACACGAATTTTATTTTAAAGGAACCAAAAAATAAGATTCGTGATCGAATCAAAAATAAAATTCCCTTACGAATTTTTCGCGAGAGAACGAATCATATTTTATCGTTCTTCGAACCTTGCTAAGGTCCCAGTTTTAGAAGTGATTTTTTTTATATGTCAAAGTATGTGAAAACTGTTTTGTATAAACTTCGCTTCTCGATCGTTTTGGGCACTACAAAAAGTTTGATCTGAGACATAAAATGATCAGAATTTCAAACTGAAAAAAAAAATCTTTATTCCGGCCCAACACGTATCAAAATAATTTTTTTTTTATAAAAGGGACAAAATGAAGAAAAGGAATCTTTGTCAGGAATACGCCCATTTTTGTACTAAGAGATTCAAAAATAAGAAGATCCAGCCCCTTGCATAATTGTATTTAACTGTACCAATATGTCTTGGTGAATTTGACTAATTACCACTTTATTTTAACCACCTCTTTTTTATATTTGGCGCAGTGATCGAATTCGATATCCAATATTTAGGTTTTTCGATAGCGCAACTCGAACTATGCCCCACGCATCGCGATACTGAAGCCAGCCGCTCCTCCCCCTCCTCTTCACACGAAAAACAAAACTTTATGCAAAACCTATTTGATTGAATTTGTAGGTTAGGAATAATGCGAACGAATTTCAGGCGTTGATGGTCCCGGTCGTGAATATCTGTCACATCACAGTTTTTGACAAAAAAAAAAGATCTGTTTGATTTTATGTCATTTAAAATGCTCAACACAATTTAATCTCTATACTTCAAATTATTGTAAATCATGCACCTCCTCAGATCAGATTTATAAAAAAAAAATGTTACCAAATAAAACGACTTTGGCAACCCTGTCCTTGTCCTCTTAAAGAAGTACACCTCAAAATTAACTCTCGACGATAAAAAAAAAAATTGACATCTCTGGAGTGGGTAGGTATTTACTGATGCAGCAGCAGCAGCAGGTACACCTACTTTCTGTCGCATCCTGGAGTACTGCCTTATTTATATAAATAAATGAACGTGGCCCATTTTAAATTTAAATATACTCGTAGGTACATACAAAAAAAAAAAAACCCAAGGAGTCTACCGAAAACCCGGTAAAAGTAGCAAGCACAACTTTGGTTTGGTTTGGTTTGGATAGACGGACACTCACTCAATCGTCGTTGTCGTTGTCGTCATCATCGTCGAGTTGTATCTTCGTCTTGTCATTCTTAACGAATGTAGAGCCTCGTCGAGTATATAGTTGGCCGTTGAACGACCAGCGCGGTGCGGGACGGTGCGGCGTTGTCGTTTTAATGAAAGTCGGCGAAAGAACAAACCGCATCCAATTAAAAATAATGAACTTAATTAAAAGAGTGATATTATAGCCTGTCGTTTTAATTAATTAATAAATCTTTCAGACTTTGTCGTCGTAGTCGTTGTCGCCGTCATCATCATCAGCATCATCATCATCTATACGGCCGGAGTCGGTGGTGGTAGTGGTGGTTGGTTCGGTTTGGTTTGGTTTGGTTGGCTTTAGCTCTATGGTTCTGGCTCTGACTCTGGCTGGTTGTTATTATTTCCATTCTGCTTGATAGGCCTAGCTGTTTTCGTTCGCATTGCGTTTCATATAGTTGATTCGTCGATTTTATCCAACTTATTGTGGTATACCATGATGGGGAGGGATATTGGGTGGGGTAGTTCTACTGTGTCCTACTCATGATTTTACTCTTTTTATCCACTTCTGAACACCGCCATCGGTTCTTCCTTTGACGCGCTTATTTTTATTTTTGCATACAACCAGGCGCAATTATTAAGCAGGGTGGAGGTGGAGAGGTTTGAAGAGTAAAATAAAATGCACACCGGATAATTATCCACAATCACAGATCCATTCACTCTCTTTCTCGCACTTGCTCCTCTTGATGAGGATGATGGTGGTCGTTGTACTTATCAGTGGTGGTGGTGGTTCCTGATGATGATGATGATGGTGGTGGTGGTGGATCCTCTTCATCAACTCCGTACTTCATTCTCTATAATCATCATCATCATCTTCATCTCTGCGTTGTCGTCATCGTCATAGTCGTCGTCGCCGGGTATCATAATCATCATTGTTCTGTTCCGTTTGTTGTTGCTGCTGTTGTTGTTGTTGAGTCTGAGTGTTGCCGTTGCTGTTGTTGTGGTATGTGTTGCTGTTGACATTGTCACCATTGTCGCATCGTGTAGGCATATAAATAATCAACAACAAGTAATTATTGTTATGCTCTGGCATGACACTGAGAAGTGTCATCGTAACTTAATACGAGCTGACAGTTGTTGTGTTGTTATCCGTTGAGCTATAGTGCTTGGTTGTTGAGGGACGACAACTGCGATGCGGTGCGGTGCGGCGTCAGCGTTTCCCCACTCCATCTAGCGGTATGGTATATCATAAGAAAGGCACTCCAAGGGGGAGCTCGTTTTTTCATTTTTGATTTTCTGTTTTTTTTTTTTTTTTTTTGTTTCTCCATTTTATTGAAATATCCTCAGTTTCATTATTATCATATACTGATGGGGTTTTTATTCATTTATTTTTTTTTTGTGTTGTTTCTGTGCGAAACTTGATACTAATTATGATTGACGTTTGGGGACTCATCATCCAACATCATTATAATTAACCGCAATATGCAATCGTTTTTTTTTTTTTTTGCTTATAATGTTTTATTTGTATATAGAAATAAGAATATGTGAAGTTTTTTATTTTATTGTTGTATTATTTCGTTTGTTTGCTTTGTGTGTGTCTGTTTAATTTGACACGAGGGAATGTTATAAGTATAGAAAATAGGTATATGTGTATAGTTTTTGCTGTCAAAGTCAATTTATGATAAAAGTGTGGATAATGAAACATTATAGGTAGGTTTATTGTTTTTCTTTTTGTGTATTTTATTTAATTTGTTAAGTAGGTATTTGTATATAATATAGGTATAAAGATATGATAATGGCCAGTGTCTTTGTTTGTACCTTTTCGATGAGAAGGCCGTTGACTTTTGATTATTTATTTTTTTGGTTTCTGAACAATTGGAGGAGAGCTTAAATAATTAATCGAGAGAGGACAATAATTATAAGATTAATTTGGGATTGTGGGAAACAAAATAGGTACTTTTATTCAAACAATTTTTTAATTCGGCTTAATGTACAGTGGTGTCAAAAACATTCCGGATTTTTTTGGTAAACTGAATTGATTGTTGGTTTGTGATATAAAAATGAAAAAATCACATGTTTGCAATTTTTTCCCATTTTAATTGAACAATTTTATTATTTGAAACAAACACCATGGAACTTTATCCATCAAAACAAAAAAAAATTCAAAAAATTAAAGTTAATTCAAAATTTTAATGTGACAAACTAACCGGATTTTATTTTTTTTCAATTAACTTTTGTTATTTATTTAATATTTTGTCCAGTAACCCCTGTTTTTTATCACAGCTCGGCATCGACGAGGCATTGACTGGATTAAATTCTCGAAAACAGAAGCAGGAACATTCCCCATTCATTTTTCAAAGCAGAAAAAGAGAAGTTGTTGAAGTTTTCTATTGGGTTTAAATCGGATGATTGAGATGGCCATTCTAAGACACGAACATTTTTAGTTGCAAACCACTCTTTTAGCAGCTTTGAAGAATGTTTGGGGTCATTATCCTGCTGAAAAACCCAACGCAGAGGCATTTCTTCCTCTGCGTATGGAAGCATTACTGACTCCAAAATGTCCCTATATTGGAAACGGTCCATAATTCCTGTGATTTGGTGTATAGGACCGCAGCCTACTCCTGAAAAACAGCCCCAAACCATCACGAGGCTCCACCGTGCTTAACTGTAGGGAGTACATTTGCAGGCTTTAATCGCGTACCTTTTAAGCGCCTCACTGTCCTTGCACCATCGGAGTAAAATAAGTTGAATTTGCTTTCATAACTGAAAAGCACACTTCTCTATTTGCTTAAAGACCAGTTAAGATGATTTTTTGCAAATTCAACCCTGGGTTAAATGTTTTGATTAGGAATTTTAAGTCTTTCCCAAATACCTTTTACGGATTACCTTTTTTTACGATGTTTAGCAGTAAGAAGAGGTTTTTTAGCTGGTCGAAATGCCGAAATGCAAAAAGACCGAAATCTCTTAAACGCTTCCTGACCGTACTTGGCCCTATGGGTAGATTAAGTTCATCACAAATTGTCTTTGAAGTCGCAAAAGAGTCTTTAAGTACGAAATTCTTTATGCGCCTATCAGTTTTAATTGTTGTTTTGCGAGGGCGTCCACCAAAATGATCTGCTTCTACTGATTTTCCACTTTTAAATTTTTTAATGATGTCGCAAACCGTTGACGTTGGAATTTTTAAGATTTCAGCAATTACTTTTTGTTTTATACCGGCTTGGAACTTTTCTATTATTTCGTATCGAAATAACGTGTTTTAGCCATTTTATGCACTATATAATTTCAACTTACACAGCTCTCAACTTGTAAAAACGTTTTAATCTACGGCTTGAGTCGAAAGACTCGAAAAAACCGTTACTTTAACATCGAGACACGCAATCTTATTGAAATCCGGTTAGTTTTCCACAGGCATGTTACTGAGTAACTTTATAAAATAATTTTTTTTTATTGTTCTTGTCATCGTAGCATTAAATTTTAAGGTTATTATTAACTTGTCTCATACTCTTTACAAATTATTAAAAAACTTATGGAAAGTTCTTAGTTTTCTACTTGGTATTAAGAAAATCATTACTATGGGAAAAAATCCGGAATGTTTTTGGCAGCACTGAATCTACCTACACGACTGACGAAATGTCATAATTTTTTTTGTCAAATTCTTACTTGGTGTTTTTCTCTGAGTGTACGTAACTAATTTTATTTGATTTCGATCATATTTTGTGATTTTCTTAATACATACATACATACATATGTACCTATTCTGAGACCTTATATGGAAAAGTGCACCTTGTTAATTTAATAAGATACCTACTTGAACACTGTTCTCTGAACACCCATTTAAAACGCGAACCGATTTAAAAACAAGAGCCGAAGAAGGCAGAAAAAACGCGTCCTCCTTCTACAAAGACTAAAATTGAACTCTTTTATTTTTCTTAATTATTTACAAATCTTATACCTAACTTACAACTACATTTACATTTCTTAACCTATCTTATCTCTAGTTTTCTATAATATTAAACTAACAATAGGGATTATAAAGTGGATAACGACGATGCGACGCATCCCTTGTTCATAAAACATAATGTTTACAGATGTATGTCATAAAATAACACCATAAACTGTTTCTATGAAATAGGTCATCGCGGCACAGCGTCGCCGTCCACTTTTATCTTAAACTATATTTACAATACATTCCTACTGTCCAAATATAATATATAAATATATAAAGATAACTTAACATACTCCCGCCATTGACATCATTGCAAATATGTCAATTCGAATGTTGTGAGGGTTATGCTGGCCAGTAGAAACGTCGTTGGAGTTGGCAGAGTTTTTGCTGATTTTCTTAAGGTATCGATGGAATCATAATAATCATAATCAATCATAATGCTGACTTCTACAAGTATCTGGAGTTGCTGCGATTGAATGCTGATAATAATTGGGACCTTCGAAATAGTTGCATTGCATCCAAAGTGGTATATCTTCAATATCTCTAGATGCACCTTCGGCGGATAAAAACAAGAAAATGTGACTCCATGCATGTCTTGTTTCTTTTCGTTTCTATTATCCACTAATCACTGATAACCAACATGAACATTCGGAACTTGGTTCGTTGGCGACAATGGTTACAGAATTAGAGTAGGTAGATTTCTTTAATTCTCTTAGGCCTCTCAGTGTCTTCGTAATAACTTTTTACGCACCAAACACGTACTTGCGAAATTAGCAGCAATTGTTGTTATTCAATCGTTTTCAACTCGGAACTAAGATCATATTGGCATTTCCATTAAATGTTTGAGTGGAACTGATGATACTTCTTGGAATTCTGTCTTTGTTTTGAAGGAGGAATTTATCGCTTGAAGATGTTGTTCAACTATCAGCAACGAATTTCATGACATTCACGAATATTTCAATCAGACCAGAGGTTGTTTTGCTGGGATCATCATTATTTCCAATTTTCATCATATTGAAAAATGCTGTCCAGTTAAAGTAAGGTCCATCGGCGATCATGCAGACTCGTAAACTTGCCAACTCCGTAGTCCTCATAGCAAATTCCAGTTGGGTTCGCAGCTACGTCTTAGGACTAATAATAAATTTATAATTATTGTTTTACTTACAATAATACAAATATAAAATACCAAATAATACATTTTGTTTAATCTTAAGGTTTTATTTTTTTTCATTAAAATACATTTTTTTATTTAATAAAATGAAATTACAACAATTCCTTTGGTTACATTTTTAATTTTCATATTAATACTTGTATAACTACACAAGACTATAATGCAGTTTAAACAAATAGTTTTTGTGGATAATATTTAATTTTATAAAATATAATTAACGATATACGTATACATTATAATTTTATATTTTATTATTATTTATAAGATTTTATGTAATAACAATTTTGTGTTATTTATTAATTTAGTGAATCTAATACTATATACTAGGAAAAGGACAAACAATGTAAATGAAGCTTGTCGAAATCCCATTGCTTGTCCTTACGTCTAGTATATGACAAAGGCCGATTCTGCCAAAGATGGCATTTGATACCCTGCCCCTTTTCCAGGACATAGGGAAATATTTTTTTCTTTTTAAACATTTTACAACAAAAATATATAAACAACACGGTGTTGCCTATTTTAGGAATTCCAATATTTTTTGATAATTTAATATTTGAAGATGTATCTTTGTTACTGTAAATTTGTAACCGATGGACTTGGATTAACTCATTTACCACGAAGGTAATTGAATCAAATTCAGACCGACCCGAAAGTACTTCTGGATCTGAAAAAGAAAATGTTTTATTAAAATGTACTTTAAAATTTATGTCTTTGACTCCATTTGGTTCTTCTTCTTGAGAAGATACTTTTTTGCAAATTTGTAAAACATCTTCCACATTAATTGCTTCTTCAAAGATTGGATCTACATCCACAACAGGACCACTATGGGTTCCATGAAATTGTTCTTCATAAGAACATACTGTGTTATAAGAAAGTGGCACATTCATCACCACTGAACCACTAAGGGTTTTATTAAATTCTTCTTCAAGAGAAATTGGTGGATTTTCTTCCACCAACAGACCATTAAGGATCACGTTATGTTCCTCTTCATGAGAAATTTGTTTATAACAATCTAAATCTGCTATTGTCGCTGGACCACTAAGGATCACGCTGAGTTCTTCACAAGAACTTACTTTGTCCCAGACAAATGGCTCTTCTTTCACCGCTGGACCACTAATGATCACATCAAACTCGGTATTTTGAGACACCATTTTTTGCCTATGGAGCAAAGTTTTGTGGTTGCCATTGCAAATTCCACAACAACGCTCAACACAAATTTCGTCTTTCCGCTTTGCATGTTATCCTGAAACATTCGGAAGTTTAGCAAGCGGATTTTCAAATGAAAATATTTTTGAGGCCATAATTTCTTGTGAGGTACCATCACAAGTCAAGTCATTATCATTTATAAATGACCTTTGACCAAGGTTTTCCTTTAAGAAACTCCAAGTTACAACATTTTCCCGAACATTCGGGGGTCTTGCCCTTGGAGTATCAAAGGTAAAACCTTTTGAGGTTACCTTTTCCTCTGCAGACTCTTTGAAGTACAATTTCCTATATTCACTTTTAAGTGAAATATATGAATTTGTGAATTTATCCTCATTGAATCTTTGACTGTACTCTAAATAATATATTTGAGCCCGCGTCTTAGATTTCATGAGGTACTCTGGAGTTTCAAATTCAAAGTCCTCTATGGCTTCTTGAAATTCACGAAGTGCAAATTTAAAACCTCTTATCAAGGCAATATTTGATTTAGCTTTCAATTCTTCTATTTTAAGCAAAAAAAATTTATCAAGATAAACCTTACCATACTTGGGTGAACCTTCCATTCTTTTTGCACACGAACAATTTATGTCACAATTATGTCAAAAAACGGAAAACTTGAGAACAAGATTTTTTAATTTTTAAGGTTACGGATTAAACAAAAACTAGGGGTCACCATGAACACTGTTCTCTGAACACCCATTTAAAACGCGAACCGATTTAAAAACAAGAGCCGAAGAAGGCAGAAAAAACGCGTCCTCCTTCTACAAAGACTAAAATTGAACTCTTTTATTTTTCTTAATTATTTACAAATCTTATACCTAACTTACAACTACATTTACATTTCTTAACCTATCTTATCTCTAGTTTTCTATAATATTAAACTAACAATAGGGATTATAAAGTGGATAACGACGATGCGACGCATCCCTTGTTCATAAAACATAATGTTTACAGATGTATGTCATAAAATAACACCATAAACTGTTTCTATGAAATAGGTCATCGCGGCACAGCGTCGCCGTCCACTTTTATCTTAAACTATATTTACAATACATTCCTACTGTCCAAATATAATATATAAATATATAAAGATAACTTAACACTACTTGTTAAATTATTAACTTCCCATTGGAAGTTATTATAATTGGTCCGATTTGTCGAATTGAAAATTTTGACATTTCTCGACGTTTTGAGGTCCCAGGAATCCGAATCATTCATTTTTAGGGAGATGCCTGTATGTGTGTATGTGTGTACGTTCGTACGTTCGTGAGCCTTTCTATCGTTCACTGTATCTTGAGAACGAATAGAAATAGGTCCTCGTTCTCAAAAAATTTATTTTACGGATAATAACATCACGAATTGCAGAAAGGGTTCCAAAAAAAAAATCAACTAGCAGTTTTTTTACTACAGAAATTAACAAAAAAAAAAGTTGTAAAAAATGTTCCGTGACGAATATTTCGAGAAGAAAAAATGCCATCGGCTTCAGGTTAATTTTATTCTACACATAATGACGTAATAAAGTGTTGAAATACTTGATGAATTTATACTTGCGATCAAAATTATTATTGTGTTTAAGTTTTGATATTATTGTTTACTGAAAATATTTGTAATAAATTTTCATTCTATTCTATGTTCTCAATTAAATAAGTTGTTGTTCGTTTTTACTCTGCTAAAATAATTGAAAAGAATTACAAAAAAATGTTGATGAATGAATTGAAAAATAAAAAAAAAAATGTTTTTCGACTCGAATATCTCGAAAACAAACAAAGCTATCGACTGCTTAGTAATTTTATTTTACACACAATGCTGTAACTATGAATTGGTGGGGTTTGTAAAAAAATCAAAATGATAGTTTTTTTTTTAAAGCAAAAACATCTGCCAAAAATACAACTTAAATAGTTGAAAAATATAATACGCCCCAAATTTGGTTTTCACATGATGGAATATTGTACATTTGATAAGGTCTTTTAATATTTTGAATTATAGGAATTTCCTTATAGCAAAATAACATTGGGTGTCCACTTGCCACGGGCACCAATGCGAAGTTACCAGTGTGGGTCGCACCCAGCCTCTTTTTACTTGGCGTTTTCTCTGAGTGTACCACTGATTTCAATCGATTGCGAGCATATTTGGTGATTTCCTGACTTTTCTGAAACCTTATATGGAAAAGTGTGCCTTGTAAAATTTAACAAGACACTTGCTAAATTTTTACTTGAAGTTTTTCTCGGAATGTTCTACTGATTTCAATTGATTTCGATCATATTTTTTTATATTTTATATTATAAGTTTGAAATCTTATAAAATGTATCAGAAATAGTTACCCCGATACCTGGTTATTTATCAAAGATTTAGGTTTTCTATATTCTCGATTTCAATCGTAGGACCATTATTACTACATTTTATTATTTTTATCACCAAAAGAGTTGTGAAAACAATAAATATGTCAAAAGTCGCCTAATTCCCGAGCGTGCATCTCATAATATGTACTGTACATATATACATACCTATAGGCATCATGAAATATATTGAATCATTTTATTCCGATAAAGTTTTGTTATACCTTCTAAAATTCAACGTGTAACATTTATTCAAAGTTGAATAATCATGTTTTATATATTTATAACATTTATTTTAATTAGCTTTGCTTTGCTTTGAAAAGCCGATAGAGTCTTATCATCATTTGTTTACTTATAATAAATTTAAACGCAATTTTATTATACCTTTTGACCTAATTTTATATATGTATGTATGTATGTTTGAATCTAATCCCACTCCTTTCAAAACCAAAGACAATAACCTTCTTTATGACTTGTTTACATCCATGCTATCAGCAATATTGCGCTGAATCAAATGAAGCTATTTACAAACTCGACGTGTTATGTTTTAATGTTTTTTTTTTTTTTTTTTATTATACAAATTCAAATTTAGCACAAATTTCTGTTTGCAAAATCTTAATAGTTTAAGTTGACAAGATTATAGACTTTAAATCTTATTAAGTTTTTGTTGTTTTTTTTTTTTTTTGTTCGTTTTGTCTAACTCGACATGATGTGAATTTATAATCTAATCTAAGTGTCAATTAATTGCACCTTTTTGTTGTTATCGATAAGAATCACAACTGATTAGACAACTATGAGTATATATTATGAACCTAAATAGGTACTTGATGGATTTAATGGGAACATTGAGTCACATATATTTACCACATAATATAATATCACTTGTGACTTGTTGGTTTTTGATATAATAAAATTATAATGTATAATGTAATATGTATATGCAAAGGTTATCGTTGCGGTTCTTATCCAACTTACTTAAGGTCTGATAATATTTAAAATAAATTTTTTGTAATGGAATTTAATGGAATTTGAACTGATAAACCAGGTACCATGTAACCTATCTGTCATAAAACGATATAAGGTTAAAAAAAAAACTTCAAAGGAATAATATCTAAAAAAAATATATAGATACATAGGAAGGTAAGCATTTTTTCTTGAACCTCAAAGAACTGGGAGGCAACCGTACGATTAATTGTTAGATATTAGCACTATATGAATCAGATATAAGTTATAGCTACTAATTATTTTAATGTTTGTTTTTTTAATACATTTAAACTTAGGTAGCACATATTTTCAATTTGCTAAAATCTTAATAGCTTCTACGTACAAGATTAAACTTTTAATCTTAATTTCTTTTTAGTTGTCTAACTCGACATAATGTCAATTTATAATCTAATCGAAGTTTGAATTAAAAGCACTTTTATGACATAAAGTGGCCTTTACTAATTTGATATTGTTTTAAAAGTTTTTTTTTCATAAAACTGTTCGAACTCGTGGTAATGTCTGTCCGACATCTGGTACTGGTTGAGAATAAAGAGGACAATCTTATTTAATTATACAAATTAACTAACCCAACTAACAATTTTACTCCAATATTCCTCCAAAGAAGCCACTTATGATCATTTATCGCACTCATTTAAGCTTTGTATAATAAAAAGGGCGACCTTTTTTTAATCCTATTGCACCTTTATGGAGTAAGTTCAGTTACTTCGAAGAATAATTTATCAGTTGTTTAATAAAAGTGCTATAGGAGTATTTCTAAAAAAAAACATATTACTATAGAAACACTCCGCTCTATAAATAAAAAACGAGTATTGTTATAGTAGTACAAATAATTTAACTCACTATAAAACACCGACAGCAAAATTATAGCTTGAAAAAATATTCCATCGGATTGCTTTTGGAGTAAGAACTCCACAATAGGAATATAGGATGATTATTAAAAAAATTGGCTCATTGCGCCTGTAACGCTAATATAAAATGCTCCAGATAATGTCTTTAGGGTGACTTATATCAGTATTTTACCCTATAATGACTTGAATTCCCATCAGAAGTGTTAAATGAACTTTAAAGCAACGAATAACTCTTAAATTTCGGAAATCGGAAGCAAAATTGTTAGTTGGGAATTATTCAATTATTCGCACGAACTTGCTCTTGTGGTTAACAACTATAATATTTCTATATATTAAAAATGCATTTTAATGGTTCAATAATGATACCTGCTGGCGAAAAATTTTTTGTAAAAAGAATTACATATTTTGAAAATTTTGAAATTAAAAACAGTTTGAACTTTTAAGAAGCATCAGATTAAAAAATTATCGCTTAAGTCAGCCATTAAAGAAATACCTTTAAATACCTGTGAAAAAACCCAAAAAATATTATAGTTTTCTGAAAGAAAATTATCAAAACCTTATTTCATTTATTCAAATTCTTCGGCAAAAATTTTAAATGCAGAATTATTTCGATCTCATTAAACATTGCATATACGAAATTTTATCAAAATCATTTAAGTCGTTTTCGATAAAATTTGAAAAAAAAGCGTGAGTGCCACTCACGTTTAAGATGTGTAAAAATCAAATTAAATATTCAAATGCGAAATGTCAACCAAATTTCAACCCAAACTCAACTCGATGTTTCGGTTTATTTTGAATTATGAATTATCCAATTTACATCAACATATCGTAACGTGTAAGATCACAATGTAACGTGTCACAGACATTTCCAAGTTTTTAGTTTACCCTACCACCGGGCATAGATGTTTACACATCAAAAAACTGAAATTGTTGTAACGCAACTCATCATCTAGATGAGCTAAAACCAAAATTCAAATTTCGCCTCTAGGTGAATGACATACAAATGTTCTGTACTAAATTTGAAGCTAATCAATTAATCCGTTTAGGCTCTCTCAAATTACAGACTTTTCGATAATCGTAGTTTTAGTTTCCATTAAAATATTTTTGTACACAGGAAGATATTATGTTCAATCCATGTGGTGTAAAATATTCCATGAAGACTCTCATTTTTTTATCTTGATTTCCAGTTTAGTAATGTGAAACAAAGTGATGAAAAACTATAAATTCCAAAGTCAATGAAATTTTATGTGATTTCAATGTTCTTCTCACCTCTCGAAATTTGCAGTTTGATAAATATTTTGATTTTAAGTAAGTACATATGTATTTATATCTAACCTACACCGCTATTCTGCTATTCGATCCGATCGAATCTTTCGTTTCACGTAAACTGTTCAAATAATTTGTCACAAATTATTCTTTATAAACTCTACAACCTTTTAAGTTCAAAGCTCTATCAATAAATATTTTTGAAGTTCTTGAGAGAATCCAATTGTTAAAATTTTATTTTATCGCAATTTATATGCTGCTAGGACCTTACTTAATGAAACATATATTTAAGTAGGTATGTACCTATGTGCATTATCTACATACAGCTATATTCAGAGAATGAAACTACCTACTACCTGTGTACATTATGTGGATATGTAGTTTTATACAAACACATTTATCTAAGTTTAAAAACTTTCTCTCTTCATTTTCCTGATAAGCCGGTATACCTACCTACCTACCTACCCACCTATAAATAATATTTTATGTCTTATCCTGAAACTAATTGATAATATAATTGACAACTCATAAATTAATTAACACAAAAAAAAAAATGACAACAAAATCGCTTTATAATCTTATTATATTCAATAAAAATGAACCTCGTTTCGTTTTTTTTATATTAGTACCTACATATACATATACTATAGTAAATACACCCAATTAACAATAATTCTTATCTCTTGATGTTGTGTTAACTTTGTTTTAATACTTTTCCCCCTCTCTTTAATTAATTTCAGATAGCAAAGCACTAATACCAATAATAATCGTCATCATCAACATCGTTGTGTCGTTGTTGTATAGCCGTCGTCATCATCATCAAACATAATTATCGGAAACATAGCGACATCGACCGCAGGCATAAGAGTAGATAAATAAAACAACAACAAAAAAAAACAGATACTCAAAGATACTCAAACAGTGCTGCACATCCATGAGAGTTTTATTAACTCACAAATCTGGTTTAGTTGGTGTTTTCTGTCGTTTTTGTCACCCACCCGCCCCTTATCTTCTTGTTCTTTATAGAACGAAGTGAGGGCAACAAATGAGAATACAAATAATAAAAAAAAAGGTATACAAAAACAACAACAATAATAAATATACAATCACCGCGCGCCAGACCTAGCAACATCCTTCGGATGCATACTACCAGTAGGTAGGTAGGTAGGTATACTATACAGCCTCTTCTCCTAACAACAAAATATAACTTGAAGTACCTACTACCTCGCTCAACTTTCCAAGGAGAAATCTCAGAACGAACATATACAAAGATACAACTCCTCGCTGCTTGCTCTCTCTCTCTAAAAATATATCAAGCTGGTGCAACCTGTTGGATCAGCACGAAATACTAAGAAAAACACACGAAAAGGTTGAATAACAAAAAAAAAAAAAAAAATATATCGCCGGTGTGCCACGAAGGAGCTGCACAAAACAAATTGCCCACAACAGATAAAAATAAAAAAAGTGTAATTTCAGCCAAAAAAAAAAAGGAAGAAAACAACACACAGATAGACGACAAAAACCGTCAATCCCCAAAGATAAATTAAAAACTCTTGTCCTCAATTGGAAAATAATAATAATAATAATAATAATAATAATAATAATAATAATAATAAAAAAAAAAAAACTTACAATAAAAAGGCCAACACCCTGCGACAAACAAATTTGTATATTAGATACCTAACTTGTATCATCTGAGACAAGAATTCAACAAAAAAAGGTCACAATAATAATTACAATAAACGCGAGTTTACAAATCGCATGACAGACTCATATTCATCGTCAGATCTAGAATCGTCTGATTTTTTGCCTTATAATAAAAACGTCAAACTGGCGGCTACCGTAGCAATGAACACCCCTTACCATCCGTATTCGGATATAACGCCACCACATCATCCGCCAAGTCCGGATAATAACAATTATCCGCCAATGCCTGGCGGATATCACAATGGGCATAGTGGTGGTGGCGGCGGAGGCGGTGGGGGTGGTGGAGGAGGTGGCGGCGGTGGCGGTGGAGGAGGACACACACCACATCTGACGCCAATGGATGACGTTTCGCCAGACTTTCACCACCACCATCATCATCATCAGCACCATCACCAGCAGATCACCAACAATAATAATCCGATAAAACAGTGTGCCGGTTGTGGGGGTAAGTTAAGTTTTTTTTTTCTTATTTTTTATTCTCAATATTTGATAAGTTTTACAAAGTGCTTATGGTTTTCTTTTGAATTCTTATTCCTTTTTTTTTTTTACTTTACTTTTGTTTAAAGAAATAATTGGATAAAACATTACGAAAATTTCAAAGGGCAAAGCAGTGCAATGACGCTGGAAATTCATATCTTATAGGGAGTGTAATAAAAAATAAAAAAATAATAGGTACCCCTATGTAGGAATATAGGGTGTTCTAAAGAAACACAAACAAAATATTTGGAAACAAAATTAGGCAATAACTCTTTATACAGAAAAAACTGCTTTGCACTTACATTTTTGCTGTGTTTTATTGGTAATTGAAAGCTAGCGCGGCAATACAAGTTTCAATAAAACGCTTTATCCACTATTAAGTGCCTATACACTCTTTATTTCAGTAGCTGTGTTCATAAAGTCTAATCTTGTGTGGCTTGTGGCACCATCCTGTTGAAACCACATGTCGTCCAAGTCCATATCTTCCAATTCGAGACAAAAATAATCGGTAATCATGGCGCGATAATGCTGGCCATTCACAGTAAGGTGACGATCGTTATCGTCGATGAAAAAATATGGCCCAATAACGCCGCCGGCATGTAAACTGCACCAAACAGTTATTTTTTGTGGATAAAGTGGCGATTCATGAAGCAAATGTGGATTTTCACCCGACCAATAACGCATATTATGCTTATTGACGAACCCATTGAGCCAAAAATGAGCTTCGTCACTGAAGATGATTTTACGATGAAACTCATAATCTTGGCGCTTCTTTTCTAGAGCCCAATCGGAGAACGTACGCCACTTTAAATAGTCCATGATTAAAATGTTGAGTTAACTGAATAAATTGACAATGACAGTTCGATGATTAGTGAAAGGGTGTGTTCACAAATTAAATTCAAAGTTGTCAAATTCCTATTCGAAAACCCGATAAAAGAGCATTATTGGAGTTTTTTGTGCAGATTTCGAGAGATTAGCTCTGCAGAGTTTGTTAGTTATATTAATTGCATACATATTTCGTAAGTAAAAAATAATCTACTTTACCGACATTTAAGGTTTAAGTCATTAATATGTTTCAACAGCGCCATCTTTTTATTAATAACAAACAAACAAACTTTGTCCACTTTAATAGCTGCGTTTTTTTTTATCCACGAAGATCCATATGGATCATCCCATGAAAATAAAACGATACTGATCATTATGACAAGGGTGTTGTATGGTCATCTCTTTTTTTCTTATGTTTGTTTATTTTTCATGTTAGATACTGTATTTTTTCTTTACACTACCTACAGTTTACACTAACTTACCGATTTTCAAAACTGAAACGCCATCTACCCACCAGAGTAAGAACTTATTTGTTAAGAATTTATTTTGCCACGTTCAAAAAAATAAGATCTCAGAGATTTTTCTCACTCAAAAAGTGAACAAGCGAATCCAAGATTTATTTTCATCAGAAAAGGTGAAAAATTTTGCTAATATCGCCGATTTCTTTGCTCAAGTAGGTAGGTAGATATTTAGTTTTATTTGAAGCCTTTGATTTACTTTTATAAATTAATTTTCATGGTTTTTACTTGCTCTAAAAAGCAAGTGATATATGCATGTATGTATATGTGTACACATATTATGTGCCTCGAAAACGGCTTTAACGATTTTGAATAGACTTCGTACCTGTAATATGTCCAAAGTGATTGCAATTTTACTCCGAATTCTCTTTCCCCATACCATTCATCATATTTTGTTTAAATAATGTAAAATAGACATTACAAAAAAATGTAAATTTATTATTTTGAAACAGTCTTTTTAGTAATTTGTAATTTGTGATACCTACCTATTGGTGAAAAATCTTAAAAATGGTACCTCCCTAGCTGCTTAAAAAAAAATCATCCAAATCACTTTAATGTTTGATATTTGAACGATCTGAAAATGCTTTTCTTTCTTTTATGATTTTCATAACAGAATTTTAAACTTCATTTTTGTTTATATTCAGTTAAAAATCGTACCTACCCATTTTAAGCATTTTTCTTAAGGAAATGGGTATCTGAACCTACCTATGATATTTTTTGTTAGGTATCTATACCTACCTACCTATAGGTACCTATACTTGGGTAGGTCTAGGTACTTGACAAAAGAAAACGAAAAACCACAAGCATGAAAGCCCGACAACTTTCTCAACATGTATAATATGTAGGTAGCTATGTATACCAATACCTAACATTAGGTAGTAGCTACTTAAATACCTATACCTACAACTCAACTAGGTGTCTACCCTACTTAGTCATTAATTTATTACTAATTTTAATTCATCAGAAAATGTATTGAAAATAAAAGGTCAACCTTATCTATACCTAGGTATTAACATTTTTAGAAGTACCTACCTACTTACCATTTAACACTACATAACAACAAAAATAAGTCAAACGGAAGTCGTGATTTTTAAATACCTACCTATTGTATTATTTATGTACCTAGGTATACCTATCTATGTACGTAATAAAAACCTTTATCGAAGATCTAAATAAAGTTCCTGTCATGAAATTACTACCTATAAATATCTAATATCTACACTCGTACACACAAAATGAAAGAATCTACCCAAAAACCAACAAAGAATTTTATTATCAACCACTCATTATGTCCAAGTACCAAGTAAGTAGGTACCTACATACTTAGTTATCATGAACACATTTTTAGTTAAAGATAAAAAAAAAAATCTTAAATTAACAAAAGAAAACAAAAATCATCCCCAACATCTTTTTATTTTGCACACCTGGTGAAGGCGATGCCGGTGGTTGTTTTATAAAAATTCAAAAGGCATTTCTCTTTACATACCTACCTACCTACCTGAACTGAGTTTTATTTCTCGCGATCAGTTGAGTATACGTTACGTACACCTTCCTACCTACCTATTTAATTTTTTTTTTTTGTGCTGTGCTGTGGGCAAGAAACCACACGGAACACACATGGAATGATCGAGTCATCGAAACTTAAAACACACTAGGTACCTATAGAGGTATACAACAACATCGTTATCGTGAATTTGTTCATGAGGAACATACCATTTGTTGTGTTTCTTATTCAATATGCCCATTGCCCAAGCATATTATAATATGACGACACGATCAATTTTGTTGTTAAATGGCAATAACAAAAACTGAGGAAGATTTTTTTCGTTTAATTTTTTAGAATTCACATTTACTTTTAGCAGCAAATGTCATAAGAGAGCTAACAGAATGTGGTGAAATCAGCTTTGCGCAGAGGCGATATCGTAACCAATGAGGTTCTACCGAGGTGCGATTATTGCTAGTTGAAAACTTTAACCAATACCCCGCCATGAGGACGTGAAATACCGTCCGCTACGGCAATTTTTGCAAGCCCGAGAGGGCTAATAATTATTTTTCAGTACTTAGAATTAATTTAGTTAGATTTAAATCATAAATAGTTTCTTATAAATAATTAGGGCAGTAATCTCGCTTAAGATAGAGAAAGGAGAGCAAGTAGGATTTTTATGACTTTTTTATTTCATAACCATCGATTTTGAGGTGGGGTGTTGTGGGATTTTGTGTTTATTTGGTTATTATTATTATTTTGTGTTTATTTTATTTATTAAAAAAAAACATGATGATTCAAAAGTCGTTCGCGCGTCGTCGATGCAAAAGATTTAAGAATTTAATGCGGTTCATTTTAATATTAATAAAAAAAAAGCCAACAGTGACGAAGCCGAATTAAATTTTGAAATTAGATTAAATTTTTAATTAGACGTACTAAAACAGTACAGGGGACTGGGGAGGAGTACCTCTACATATTTTTTAATGAGAATTTATTAAAATTTTTGATTAGTAATTTAATGGGTCTTGCTCAAATTCGCTGAGTAGACACTGACTATACTAATGAGTATGCTTTATATTGATTGAAATTAAAACGTTAGTTGGCAGATATCTATTTGTATAGGCAATATTATTAGTCATGTCATGACGACTAACCATGTCATTCATTGTTTATTAATTCATTAATATTAATAATTGGACAGCTGTCACAATTTATAAATAAAAAATATTTTTAGTTAATGTTTAAGTGTTACCATTTTTATTTTGTTTAAATTAAATTTTCAACTATTTCGGACTATCAAGACACTGTTTAACTAATCTAATCTAAAAGTCTCATAAATACGCCGCCGGCCAGTCGATACATACTTAGGTATAGGCAAATATGAAATAGGTACATATGTATGTACCTACCTATAGGTATTTCATAATCCACTCATTTTTTAAATCTTTTTTACGCTAAAAATTATTCGCCTGAAAAAAATGCTTGTTGTCAATTAGTTGGTTAACGAATAAAAAAAAACTAAAATAGGGTAATATGTAGGTACATTTATATTAATTAGGTAGATATGTACATACATACATAGGGTAGTCATAACAAAGGAAGGTAGTTAGGTAGATATGTATGTACATATGTATTCATTGCGCAATTTATGATAATTTAGGTACCTAAATTCAATGTTTAAAACAGAGTAAGATTTTTCACGGAAATTCAATGTTCAACACTAAAAAGCTATGTATTTCTAAGAAAAAATCCTTTTTTAAGTAGGTACCTACCTATGTACATTATGTATAGGTAGGTACATAGGTATTTTTATCTTAAAAAAATCCAAATAAAAATGTTTCTGATGTCAAATTCATGGAATTTTATAAACTTTTGTTACAAATCCACCTTAGGTACCTACCTACCTAATGTGTGGAATTTTTTTTTTTTAATTTTTTTTGTGGGTATGTGAATTCATGCAACCTCAAAAGGAAAACCAAAGAAAATTAATGGAAACATTTGAATATAATTTTGACGGCTAAAGTAATGTTTGCCAAAAAAGACAATAATTCCGAAAAGAAAATTCCCCAAACTCAAAACCACCAAGATAAAATCCAAAGTGGGTATTGATTTAATCCTAAGCACTTAAGTCGGGTGGGTGATTTACTATAGTTTTACGTAGGCATTCATTTGAGCAGAGAAAAAAAATTGTTGGTACCTACCTGCCTGTCTATATTATTCAATGAAAAAATTAAGGGAACTGAAAAAATTTTTTAAGTGATTCTTTAAAGGCTATTTACTTTGTGAATTCCAAATGGTCGTAGGTAGGTATTGAGAGTTAATTGACTTGTTGTCACCGTTTTTTTTAAATTAAAACAAAGCTTAGATAGATATGACACTTTTGTTAATTTCCACTGTATATATTTAAATAATTAAAGATGCAAAAATAATTAAAAATCCATTTGTTTAGACTTAAAAAAAAATACAAATAAAATCATAGATTTAAAAATAACCCGTTAAAACGTTCTTCAGGCTACAACAGCAAACTTTTTTATCAAATAGGTAGGTACCTACCTACATACCTATGTATAATATATTTTCTTCGGATGACTATAAATACACCTTCCTAAATTTCATACTTTTTTCAAAGTCAAAATTCATGTTGACTTGTGTTGTGTTGGTATAGTTAAATACCTACTTAAACATTCTTCAATAAAAAAAATTAAATGAATAACTTAAAAGAACAAATCGAAGGAAAATACGAAAAAAAACCTTTGTTGAAAAGATAAACTAAAAGCAAAAAAAATTACTCAATAAATTATATTTAAATAATAATTAAACCCTAACCTAAGTAAACAAAAATAAATAAATAAATAAATTAACAAATAAATAAATAAACATAAAAAAATTAGCAAATAAACAAATTAACAAACAAAATAAATTAACAAATAAATAAATTAACAAATAAATAAATTTGCAAAATAAATAAATAAATAATTGATAAATAAATAAATTGGTAAATAATAAATAGATAAAATTATAAATTCATAAACAAAAGAAAACAATATACCTATGTATGTAGATAGTTAGGCATATCTATTTTACAATACTAATTTTGGTTTTCATCTAAAATATTGTAAAATCCTATATTATTATCAAAAGCCAATAATTATAGCTATAATAAATTGAAAGGTTAAGCTTTGACAAGTTTTTTTTTTCCCAGGGACAGATAGATTTTACTGCGTTATTTTTTTTTAAATTAGACCGAGTGCCGTGCTCGGAAAATTTCATCTCAAAATATTGAAAAGTAAACATTTTAATCTTTAAAATAATTTGTATTTCATTTTCGATAGAACCATTTTTCACGAAGTACTTACCAACTTTTCACGAAATCTATTGAACTTACGAATAAGAGCGTCACAATATTTAAAGCTACAATTCTCATCTTACTGATATTTTTGATGATCACATAAAAACTGAATTTTGCTCCACACCAAAATCCAGGGCTGACGATGTCAGATTAAATTCGTTTTTTTTTTTACCAAAGGCTTACTAATGTCGATTTGAACTGGGAAAACCAAAATTTACCCCTGCACTGGTGGTGTTGAAATTAGTAATTTTAACGGGCGGGCGCCTTGTGTTTCAAAATATATTGCCCTTACAAATTTTGTGTAGAATTACATAAAATATAATTTTAAACTTTTTTAAATTTTATTTCTAAAATGCTGATAGATTTCAAGATATGTATGTATTACAAAACATATAATTTCAGCCTCTTAATACCTTAGTTAAGATCAAATTGTAGGTATGATGGAATTTTTTAGGAAATGGAGGAAATACGTCAAAACAAAAGTCTACACTAAAATTAAACTTTGTTGGAATGTTTCCGAATTGTTGTCTTATTTTTTGTGTACCTAATCTCATCCGATTTTATTTTTTACTTAATTTAAAAAAAAAAAAATAAATGTTTTCAAAAAATAATAACCTTTTCTTTTGATATATTTTCAGAAAAAATAGCCGATAGATTCCTGCTGCACGCCTTAGACCGATATTGGCACAATTCGTGTTTAAAATGTCATTGTTGTGGTGAGAATTTAGCGGATATGGGTTCAAGTTGTTATACACGACGGGGTCTGATACTATGCAAAAAAGATTACACAAGGTAAGTTGTTATATTAAAACTCTGTGTCTCTTTATATGACTTTTAATCACTTTTAGATAATTTCAATAATATTTTATCTATGTATATCAATCAGTCAGAAAGTCAATCTATCTCAATGTATTTCCAACATTTGTGTGTTCAGTCAATTGCGTCTTTTCAATCGTACACATTTACGTCTGAGAAAACACATCAAATTAGCTCAATGTACAGTATACACATATTGCGGTGTGTGCTTTTTGGTCTTTTGATTTGTATGATGTTGTGTCTTGAGGTGTGAAAATGTCACGGCTCAATGATGATCCAGAGCTGACACGACGACGACGACGGCCAAGGTGTTATTGGCTTTTCCAAACACACCTTATACTCATATACGTCAGTAGATATAGTACCTAATGAAATTACTTTATATACAATTTGTAGAACCTTCGCTTTTTCCAAAAAAAAAAAAAAAAAATTGATTGAATGTAATTTTGAAAGTCAACAGCTGCCAAAGACGACATCACTGATTCGATTAATCTATCAAACAATTTCACGCGTGTCCTAGTTGTAGATAGGTATGTCATTTGAAATTAGCTCCTTAATCTGTCATATGTATGTGTATGTAGGTATCAACTGAGTGCTTAATTTTGTATCCATTCAGAGCATAATCGAGGATGTGTAAAGTAAAAAAAAAAAAACTTGCAGTTCAGTCATTGATGATGATTGAAAGCCGATCAAGAATTAAATGATAAAATTAAAAACAGAAAAAAATAAAAATAAAACGAGAATGGAGGTGTGTAGGTGATATCTTCACAAACCACCACAAATACCTTATACCTATAGAGCAAACAACTTTTATCCTTAATTAATTTTTCATGCAATCATTCCAACAAACAGCTGCACCCTCAAACAAAAATTTCATACGTAAAATGGAAAAGGGAGAATCATATACATACTTGTACATAGATAGATATTCTATCGAAGTATGTATACATGTACATATGATTTCATCATCATACCTATATCTTATTTACAAGAGTTACTTAAACAATGTATGTGTTGTGTATAGTGTTATATCGTATAGAGTTCCTTCAATTTTGTAGCGGTTTGGCTATACGAATTTATGTATAAATAGGATACGGTGAATGAGTGCATCAAAAGAAGAACTAATTTCCGCAAAACATTTATCGTATTCTCTTGGCTTTATCCGAAGCCAATTAAGTTAACAATATACCGCCCATGTACATATGTACATATGTATATTGTATTCCATCTTACATGGTTTTATTTTTTAACTTTTCAATCACTACGAAGGGTATTGCCAGTTTCTTTACAAAATAAGACATCCTTTTTTAATTAAAAATAAAAATAATGGAAAAAGAAAATCGAAGGGATCTTCAAACAATTCATTTAATTTTTGATTCCGGGAAATAAAATCAGGAATCGGGGAAAAAAGAAAACATTAAACGATATAAAAACGCTAAAAACGTGATTCACGCGATTCAAGCGATTCAAGCGATTCAAGCGATTCAAGCAATTCAAGCGATTCACGCGATTCACGTGATTCAAGCGATTCCGGCAATTCGAGTGATTTAAGAAAAGTACATAGTAGACGTTTAAAATTTGTTTAGGACTTTTAAGTAAAATCCATGGTCTACTTTTGTATTGTAGATTTCCTGACCTAGACAATAATTAACAACCCCATCATCGGAAAAAAATAACGTTTCCATACTAACCCTCGATAAGAAAGATTTAATTCCCGTAGCACAGTTTTCTCCAAGATATAAGAACTTAAAGTTTTCTAGGCCTAGCTTAATCAGTGTGAAATTAGTTGTTGTTGAATTCAACACAAAGCCAATTATTGAACATTCATCAAGATCCAAAATTTCAACTTTCAAAGAAAGTTTTTTTTTTAAATAAAGTACATATTAAGAGAAAACTCAAATATATGAAAGATAGGTGTGGCAGTAGGCGTACTTAAAAAAAAATACATATAATATGTTTTAGGTTAAATATTCAAATTCCTTCAAACTTGACAAAAAAACACTCCTTCTAATTATTGCCAAAGATTATATCTTTTTGCAGTATAACTTTGCGTTTGTTTATTGCTGCACAAAGAATATTGTAAATAGATATTACATTTTTTTGAAAACTCTACAGTACCTATTATGCGCTAACCCCAATAATTAAGCAATACAGTCCTCATCACGGTCAATATTACTGCGAAATACTTGATATTAGTGTCCGACCGAAGCTTCGGCTTCGGCCGAATTCGGCCAAAAAAACAACATTCGGCCCAACCTTCGGCTTCGGCATTTTAGGCCGAAGTTTTGGCCGAAGCCGAAGAATCTGTTTATTATATCGAGCATCGTACTAGGCGCCGGAAAAAATTTCAATTTTTGAAATTTTTGAATAATGAAGCAAAGATTGCAATCTTTTCTTCGGTAGGTATTCAAAAATTTCAAAACACATGTGTGCCATCATAAAAATTATTACTAAAAATGAATTATATATTTCTTTTTTTTTTTATAATTACTAATTAGTTATTAGTTATTTTTATTTTATTTGTCTTATGTTTTTTAAGCAATAAATTTTAATAAAAATAATATTTTTATCCAATTGGAAAAGAGAATTCTTGACTTTTTTCAACCTTAGGCTTCGGCTTCGGCTTCGGCCGAAGATTTTCTTTCAGCCTAATAATTCGGCTTCGGCTTCGGCTGAAAATCGACCTTCGGTCGGACACTACTTGATATTGAGCAATTTTATTGTATAGTGTGATGCGCTCTATTTTGCTCTATTTTTTTTAAATGTTTTATGATTGCAAATTTAAGTTGGAATCTATGTACTTTGAACTTGAATTATTAAAACTTACTAAAAATAATTTCATTTGGTCCATATGGCGTATACTTACTATTTTTTCTTAAATGTTTGTATTTGAAAGTGGATTCGATTCGTACCATCGTTTTTAAACGATTAAAACGATTCTAGGAATAACTTGCAAAAAAAAAAATTAAATATGTATGTAAATACAACTAAGTACATACATATTGTGCCTATCCAAGTAAAAAAAATAAAATAAAATTTAAAAAATCCATGAAGAATAAATACATTTCTGTGGAGGATAAGTCTATTCTAATGTGATCCATCGACTTTGATCATTATGGAATCGAAGTTTGTTGATGTTGCTCAACTATTGTTACAAAATTCACAAAAAATATGATAAATTAAATACCTTTTTAGTTTTTATAGATATTATTTGTTTTAATCTGTTAAAACAACGCGACTTAATCAAATTAAATGTTTGATCAGAGTAGGTAAACAAATATTTTTGCGACATCTTTCCATCGCAAACTACATATTTGTCCTCAGCTTTCGTCTGTTTTGTATTTATTTTCAATATTTCACTGAAATATATTAAAATTAAAACGTTTTTGAATTTTTGTTTTCTTTCTTAAATTCAACTCTGGGACTTAAGAGAAATGTTAAATCATTATAGTCACTGTGTCCAAATTTCCAATGATAGATTCGTTTTGGCAGGCTTTTGCCTGTCGATTAAAAATTTTAATTTAAAATTTTTTTTTTGTCGATAACAATTTGATATAAGATTTTTCAGAGCATATTTTTTTAAAAAAGAAAAACACGACAATTTTGAAGAATGAACATACATAATATATGTATGTGTGTAACAGCTGTGTTAACTTAGCCCCAAAAACTATCCGATTTTTAGATGACCAATTATATGACCATTTTTGACCACCGATTAAATTTTTTTGACCACCCACAGTTATCGAATAAATCGATTTTGTAAAATGGGGGGGGGGGGGGGGGGGGCAAAAAAACGCTGCCCCCAAAAATATATATATATTTCCGAATTTTGAAAGATGATTGTGAAAACACAATTATCTAAAATGACCACCCTTTAAAATTATTGTTATCTCCTCAAAAAATAAATTAGATAGAAAATTCGAAAAAAAAAATATTTTTTGAGGAAATGTTTTTCTACAATGGTCATCTTTCAAATTAAAAAAGAAATTTATAAGGGTGGTCAAAAAATGTTAAAGGGTGGTCAATAATGTTCAATCGGGTTGGGGTCATTATTTTATAAATGCCAAAATTCGGTTTCCAAAATTCTGTATTGCATAATTTCACAATCAAAACAATTTTTCCTTTATCATTTACAAAATTGTCAAGTATAGTTTATCATTCTAACTCAGCATTACCGAAGAAGTGGCTTCTTTAATTTAGAGTTATTGTATTAAAATTACAAACCTTGATAACACAGTTCTGAGTTAGTTCTAGTTAAGCGTGATAAGAAGTGAAAACAAATTATGACAAGTATTAAACTGTTAAAATTCAATAGAGGAAAAAATAAATTGCTTAAATTTTTACAGAATTTTTAATGTTAAAAGCTGAATTATGGATTTACAGAATTTTTAAATACAAAATTATAAATTTACAGAATTTTGAAATACAGAATTATGAATTTACAAAATTTTGGAATACAGAATAATGGAAATTAGAATTTTGTTCATATACAGAATTTTAGTCATACAGAATACAGAAAAACGACCCGTTCCCTGTTCAATCGCTTACTGTCAAAGAAGACTCGTTAAATAATTATTTAAATCAATTTAAAGAAAAAAATCACTACGGCGTATACTTATTTTTTTTTATAAACAGAAATGTAGGTATCTACTGAATATTAAAATTTTAATTTTAACCATACGAGAAGATGTTATTCAGTGTTTAATTATTTTTAAAACCAATATGCTTACCCTTAGGACTTTTATTTGAAAAAGCGAGCCGTAGAAATCGGTATCCAATAAAAAAAGCTTTTGCATGAAATCATAATGGACATTGATATTTTCCATCATATTTTTTTTTCTTTTTATGAAAAATGACGTTAAGTGCAAACTCTTTCAAAACTGAAACTTCAACTTCTTCTCTTTAAATCTAATGAATGTTAAAGCTACTTACATATATATTTTTTAATAACATAACATATGGCTTCTAAAAATATAAAAAAAAAAACTTACAGAAAAAATAGTTATTTTCATTTTATTTGGCAACAGTGGCTCTAACATATTCTTCATCAAAAACCACACCAACAAATTAAATATTATAACTCGAATGTTCCTTCATATACATAATAACATACACCGTCACTTTGTTGAAGGATATTTTAGTTGAATTTTAATATTTCAAAACTCATCAAGAATCGATATTAATTACCTGACTTCATCACGTATTCCATATTTGATCTTATATAAGAACGTGAGTAGTAGTAGACGGACGGTATAGGGAGGTTTAAGGTGAGTAATATGAGCTAGTACTTTATCATCACCATCATTATTATCGTGATCATCAAATACACAACACACATGTTATTATGTTCAGTTCTTCATCATCATCATCATCCTCATCATATCACATGCTAATGCAATATTATCCTTCTTGAGTTAAGTGGAGATATATAGGTGGCAACACAAACTGATGGTGTCAGGTGTATAATGCACACCAGGTAGGTAGATATGTAGGTATTCTCGAACCACCACCCGGATGACTCTCAACTTATATTACACTACATAATATATCCCATGTAAACCTTGTTTTCCTTTATAATGGATTTAGTTTCTCAACCCTCGCCTTGCCTCGCCCCGTACACACACATTCCTACCCGCATCTCATTCATCTGGATAAAGGGAAATTTGACTATACTCTCCCCAACGATATGAGTATATTACTATTATTTTATTACAAAAAAAAAGACCAACAAAAAAAAAAAAAAAACAGCAATCTAACCCCATCCCTCTCTAAGTGCTTCGCAGAGGAGTGTATTTCACCCGAAAACTAATTTCCAGATTGAAAACTTCCTCATTGAACTGATTTCGTGAAGCTTTTAAAATTTATAACTTCTTTCCCATATTTTTGCATTTCAAGGGATGAAAAATGAAGAATGTATGTGGTTTGAAATGGCAGGGGTAAAATGTATAGGTGCTATAGAAGAGAGGGTTTAGGGTGGCGGCAAGAATGAGAAGAAAATGAATGAGTTCCTTTAAGGATATATATTGCACATTCACTACAATTGAGAGACTGTGTGAAAATTTGTGCCGAGAGCATGGCAGCTATATAGGGGGTGGTTGTGTATCAGGTGGAATGAAGGAGATTGCTTTCGTTGTCGTCGTTTTCGTTTTCGTCTTCATCCTCGTCCTATAATGTTGAAGTCGTTGTCGTCTTCAGCAATGCCGCCTTATACTGCTGCCTCGCCTGCTGCCATTTGGAAATTGCATGTCGATTGGTTGTCTATGTATAAGTATTAGGTGTGTGTGTATAATTTCATGAATGTGATTATTTGGCACACACAGAAATGCTTTGTAACAAGTCAAGTTTCCTTTTTTTTTTTTGCTGTTGTTGTTGTTATTGCTGTTTTCTTCTTATTTCTTTTTTTTTTTCACTTTGGCATGACGGCTGGCACATCCAAGTTAGAAGAAAGTGGAGTGGGTAATTTGATCAGTTTATACAACAAGGTAAAGACGAAAAGGAGGCTCTTTTTTGATGGCTGATAATGATTTGGTGGGGGGTGTGGAGGAGAAGGCGAACGAAATTGAAGAATGTCTATTCAATGTCTGAAAGATTGTTTGTCTTTGTTTATTTTGGTAATCATGTTCCTATAGTCAGTCAATCTTAAGTTCTTTTAAGTAATTTTATGTATAATATTTTGGAAGTTTCGCTTTCCTTTAAGTAGTATTAGTAACAATCGCAGGCAAATTTTCAGCTGATTTTTGGCACTTTTCAGATACCTATGGGTATTATATTTATTTAGACAGTTGGCCATTTAAGAAGCAATTTGTATTGATTTCTATAAATCGAACGAGTTGTATAAGTGGGTCTCCTAATTCCGCCTGTCTGTCTGTCTATTTGTCTGTTCGGCTACAACCTAAACGTATGTATGTTTCAATTTTTTTAAAACTTGGTGTTTAGTGTTTTTTGGACATTCTCCCAACAAGTTCTTTTTTTTTAATTTCTTTGACAGTCCAAAAATAACGGTACTTTCCATATATTTTGTTTATCATTTTTTTTTTAACATCTTATTTTTCTAAGCCTGGCAAATAAAATTCACTTAATTTTAAATAAGAATAGGGGTACTTTCTGGCGGAAAAAATTCCGAAAAATGTTCATTAATATTTTTTTTAGTTTCTGCTTTTCTCGAAAACTCTTAAATTTATTTTGATAATTTTTGTTTAAATAAAATTTTAGGTTCTGTGGCGTAGGTACTTTAATTTTCAAATAAATTTTGTTTGGATTTTTTTTTTTTAAATATTTATTTTTCTTGAAAATTCTATTTCGATAACGACTTGGTCGATTTTAACTAAACTTGGCAACTTTTTAACGATATCCAGCTGATTTAAAAAAAAAAAATATTCTTATAGCCGAAATTAACCATTCTTTTTATAGAATTGTTTTAAAACTGTTAAAAACTTCTTTTCTGACAAACGACTGCTAAGATTAAAAAAAATCCAATAAATAAAGATTATCACTGCGATGATGGAGAAATCCGAAAAAGTAGGTTTCGTCATGCTGTACGTCTCGGTCTGTGCATCTGGGCGTCAGTACGTCCACTGTAATTAAAGCTATAGAGCTTTAACGGGTGATTCCATTTGCTTCCAATTTGGCACATTTTTATGTGATTCCCTTGGGGGGAAATTTTAATTTTTAAGTTAGCTCATATCAAACGGGTAGCTGCCATACAACGATTTCGGTTTTAATTTTTTCTCGAAAACGGCTCTAATGATTTTGATCAAACTTCATGCCTGTTATAACCAAAACATTTCAAGTTTTTGCACCAAAAAAATCCTATTATGAAATTCCTTTATATATTTTTTTTTTTTTTTGAGAAAATTAAGTTATACAGGCGAGTATCTCTAAGTTGGAATTTCATCTAACTCGACTGTATTTTTTTCGATTCCTGGCCGATTTTCTTTTGCTAAAAACAAAATTTAAAAAAAAAGACAAACGTCAAGCACACACAGTTGAATTCTCTGACACTCTCTGTACCGTACCTCCTGCTTTATTTCAATGTGCCTTTACCTATATCTAATAATTATTTTAATCTTATTTTAAATTTCAATAAATGCTTTTAAACAAAAAAAAAATAATAATCCCCCTAACTCGGAAATAATTTTCATATCCTGTGAAAATTCGACTTAGAGGAAGTCGACTGTATTTTAGTTATTCATGTTTAGCTTTGTAATGGCTTAACGTATTTTTTTTTAAATTTTGCAATCCGGTGGTTCTGGATGATTTGAACAATATAACATTTAAAAAAATTTAAAATAATTTTTTTTAAACAATTAAAAATAATTTTTTTAAACAATTAAAAATAATTTTTTTTAAACAAACGACATATTCATTTTATTATTACTTTTGATTTGTTTAACGTTTTTTTCGTTAAAATTTAGCTACATTAAAATTGTTGACAACAAAAGCCATTTTGTGCGATTTATAGTCGTGCGAATTTGTATGCACAATACGTCTAGGTATGTAAATACTTGTTTGTTAAATTAATATTTCTATAAATTCATAACTATGTACATATATATGTATGTATGTATGTATAATTCCTTTATCAAAGCATAAGTCGCTTTTTATTCCCACTGACTTGACTAATTATAGTCATATATGATTTTCTTTCTACCTATACACAGAAATCTTATGCTTGCAGATTTAAATCCCTAGGCAAAAACATTTTCACATTATACTTGTATTGCAACCATCTGTTTCGATTTTGTTCGAATTTATTTCACACGTCAATGTTTACGAAAATTTCATATACATATGTAGAAGCATCTTGATTGCATCCTATCGATCGCATTACTTCTATACTCTACCTAATTGCATCATTCCATCACTTAAGTTCACAACATTCATCACTTTCAACTCTATAAACAAATTCCAAATGTCCAAAACTTGAAGAAAACTTATATTTATATACATAGAAGTTGCAATTTCACGCCTTTGCCTTTCATCTTAGCTATAGCTATGTATTTATTCATACATGGATATCATCTAAACACAAAGATAGAGGTACCTACTCTACTCTCTACAAAACAGTTCATAAGAAACAAAACAAAAAAAAAGAGGAAGAAGAAACTAAAAAATATGCAAAATAAACACTTTCACACAAAAATAAATTTAAGCTTTAAGATCAGAAAGACAGCTCAACAGAAGTAAGTTAAATTGCTCAATTAATTAAATAAATGTGTAAACTATATACAATACAATATAGATGAAGAACTCTTCCTAGAATGTTTATGTGAATATATGTAGGTGTAGATATACGAAAATCCTTGAGCTGATGTAAGGTACCCATGGTCCGTTCATGGATTTGACCTCACTTTGATTTCACCAACCCCCGAAGCCTGCTTTGTTTTAAGGAATTGTCGTATGATAGAAAATTGTGTGTTTGTGTGTTAAGTTGTTTTACAAAGAATAATTACACACTCATTGTTTACTGGGTGTTTTAGAGATAATGTATATTTATGAGAAGTGAACCTAACTAAATTTTAAATAATGGGTGATTTTTTAAGAGGTTTAGAACTTTAAAAAAAAAAAAAAACACAAAAAATTCGAAAAAATGAATGAAATATTTATTTGAATCGATAGTTTGAACCTTGCAATTTAATGTTTAAAGATAATTTCATGCAAATGTTGACCGCGGCTGCGTCTCAGGTAGCCCATCCGCTGAGTCCAATTTTGGCATACTCTTTCACACATATCGGCCGGTATCTCACGAATGAATGCATGGATGTTGGCTTCCAGTGCGTCAATCGAAGCGGGCTTGTCCCTATAGACATTAGCCTTGACATACCCCCACAAAAAATAATCTAATGGTGTCAAATCGCACGATCTAGGCGGCCAATTGACCGGCCCGAAACGTGAAATTAACTGTTCACCAAACTCGCCTCGCAATTGCGCCATTGTTTCGCGTGCTGTGTGGCATGTGGCACCGTCTTGTTGAAACCACATATCATGCAAGTCAAGAACTTCCATTTCGGGCAAAAAAAAGTTTGTTATCATCGCTCGGTAGCGTTCACCATTGACAGTAACGCTGCGATTCGCATCATCTTTGAAGAAATATGGCCCAATAATGCCGCCGGCCCATAAACCGCACCAAACAGTGGCTTTTTCGGGATGCATTGGTAGCTGTTGCAATGCTTCTGGCTGATCTTCACTCCAAATGCGGCAATTTTGCTTATTTACGTACCCATTCAACCAAAAATGAGCCTCATCGCTGAATGGAAGCAGCGCGCGATGAACATTTCGAACCGAGCACGAATTTTGATAGTAAAATTCAATAATTTGCAAGCGTTGTTCATTTGTAAGACGATCCATGGTTAAATTGCAAACCAAACTGAAGCTGTTTGACAGTGACACAAGGTACTAAACACACGTCAGCTGTCAAAACCAGTGTTGCCAAAACCAAACCAGCCAAAAAATCACCCTTTATTTTAGTATGGTTGTCTTTTGAAATCTTTAGAAGTAAAAAGTTTATAAACAACAAATCTAAGAAGAAATTTTTTTTTTTTGTAAATGCAATGTTTGTTTGAATGCAATGTTGTTTAAATCAATCAGAAGCGCCCGATTGCAAAATTATAACAAAATCTGTCAAGCCATTAAAAGTCTATAGTGGAATAAGTCAATTTTATGCAAAAATTGTCAAAACCTTTTTTCTGTAATGCGAATTTTTTTGGCAAAAACTGAAATGGAGTTTTCTCACAATCGCTTTGGTCATTGCAGGTATGAAGTTTAATCAAAATCGTTAGAGCCGTTTTCGAGAACTTTTTTTTTTTAAACGAAACCAAACGTACCCTATTGAGCAAGTAAAAAAAAATAAAAAATAAATTAGTCGGCCTAGTGACTTACAACTCTCAACCATTCCTGTGTCCGTGTTTTATTGGCAGGAATAGAGGGGACCTACAATTTTCTGCCGAATCCGAACGGCTAGGGCGAGAAGCACTTTTTCATGACAAGAGAGATACTCGTGGAGGATTGTCAATTCCTCGCAAGAGGAAGTAACTCGTGAAAAAACATTTCTGTTTTTAGGTGGCATAGGCTGGGAATCAAACCCAAGACCTTCGCCGTAACAGTCCAACGCACTAACCATTACGCTATGGGCTATTACATTGAGCAAGTAAAATTATTTTTTTAAGACACCCTGTCCCAGAATTCTAAAGAGAAGTCAGAATTTATATGGAAAAGCGTGCGTACAGACAGACAAAAAAAAAGAATGTCTCTATACCACGTCTGTGTTTGTGGGTGTAGGTATATTTGTATTTGAAGAGCAATTTGAATTCAATTTTATTATATAGATAACTATATCCATCCATCTATATCTACCTACATAACTATTTCATCAGAATCGTAACCGCATGGTGAGATTGTAGATATATATACATTTATACCTATATATGTCAAGTTATTCGAATCGAACACGGAAAACGAGATTCGAATATCTACGTCCAAAATCACTAGAGAGTTTTCAATCTCTTGTATCAACACAATCACCTTGATTGCGAGATAACGAACAAACGTAACCTATAACGATAACGAATGAGACTAACATACCTACCAACTATTTGGTATAAGGGGAGAACATATATGTATGTATATGGGATGTTTAAAAGGTAAAATACATCAGAAAACGTATAAGTACACACACACACATCTATGTATAAATAAATTGAAATTTTTGAAGAAATATAAAATGAAAGCATTATTAAATGTTCGTTTTTAGATTGATGGCCCAAAGGAGTCAACAAATTAAGAAAGATGCAATCAATAATCAATAAAATAGTTGAATGAATATTAATTGAAACTGCATATGCATTCAATATAGAAAGGCTCTATAAAGGCCAACATCGTTCTTCTTCTAATAGGATTTGGCGTACTTCTTTGATTTTATAAGAACAACAAAGAAGCAGCTCTAACTAATGGTCTCTCACTGAATATCAAAGTCAGGATTAGGAATGAATATTTAGTAATTCATTTTAACATTGATAGCGATTATTTTTGTATTGTAACATTTTTCAGTTGAGAAACAATTTTAAAATTCGGGTAACCGATTTATTTAGAAACATCTCCAATTTCGAGATAAATCAGTTTGGGAATTTAACCACAAACGGGCAAGACAATAGCAAGTAAACTAGCTCTAAATGAATTTTACATTTATCTGTAGATACTAGATTTTCGATGATACATACATACAAGTACAATTTAAGGCTTAAATTGTATCCATTTGGTTGGAAGTCCTTTATTCATCGTATTTTCTTTTATTTCCAATTAGTCAAGTATATTTTAGCCAATAATTTAATATTTCGATGAGACAGACAATTTTCTCCAAATCCAAGTTTTTGACAATCAACTTTTTGAATTTTGTTAACTCTATTTTTGTCATTTTCTAAACGGGAAGAGGAAGAGTAAGAGAAATATTGTTTTTAGTTAAGGATTAATTTTTGAATGGCAAAAAATTTGAAAATGTCTTTTACAAAAAAAAAATCGAACAAAATCATGTTCGTTATTTTTATTTAGAAATAATTTTGAAATATCAGGTTGATTTTTGGTGATGGTGAATTTTTTTATTTTTGAAAAGTTATAAAAATGTTTTTTTTACCCATTTTAAGGAATTGTCTATTTTTTTTTGTAAAAAATTTTCGAAAAACAAATTTTTTTTAAATAAATTATTAATAGTTTTTTATTTACATTTAAGCCTCTAGTAGCGTTTGACTTAATAAGAGCGTTAATTCTGTAAAAAAATTCTTTCGGTAAAAATGTTATCATAAATTTTTTTAATTTTAAGTTGGAAAATTATGTTTCTAAAAACTATGGATTTAAAAAAACTTGATTTACAAAGAAAATGTTAAAATAGATATCTAGCTTTTAAAAGAGGTGTTTTATTGTAAGTGTTGCTGTTGTTGTTTAATTATTTTAATTATGAAAATTAATCGCCACTCCCCCTAAACCGGGGGACTAACCCCGCTCCCGTGCGCATTTGTTTTGTCTCGACCCAACCAACGTTTTAAATTTTTGACGCATCTTATGCGAATCACCCTGTATAAAGAGCTTATACCCGATGTGTTTACCACAAACCCTTTTATGGGTTTCCACTTTAATTATTATATAATATTTTATTTCATTACGAATACATATTCATTCATTCATTACATATTATTAAAAACAAACGTTTCGATAAAATAAAAAATACGGCTGTTGTAAGCAACAAACAAATACAAACCTATGTAGCTAAAGGGTTGCATGTAGAAGAACTTAATTAAAGAAATTTATAATTTTCAAAATCTCGCATTTTAGAAGAAAGCTGCTTAAAAAAAAACTCGAGCTTAAATTACACAATAATATCATAAACAAAAAATATAGGTCGGCAGCACTCTGTTCGATGAGTGAAATTGACAATAATTTTAGCCAGTAATTTCGAAAAGCCTCCACTGTTTTTTAACTTCGTTGCGTTGCGTCGGTCATTTAATGTGTGCGAAAAAAGAAATTTGATTTTTATTGGTGTTAATTTTTTTCTGTTTCTTTCATCGATGACATTTTTTTTAAATTTTTTTTTTTTTAATTAGTAAAACTCTCCACCGACAGTTTTTGCAAGCATTTCATTGTCATTTGTCATGCAGTGTATTGGAAGTGTCACTCGTATTAATTATACCCAAAGACCGATCTTTATGATATTTCACATACTACTTATAACTTTCAAACACCCTGTTAAGTGTCCTCCTGACTGACTGTCACTTCGCCGCTCAATTCCTTTTCAATGGATAAATGTATCCTGTTTGTGTAGGTATTTAAAACGGGATGAATCAAAGGGTGCAAAATATGTAATGTAAAATAGCCTTCACGGTTATTCTGCTCCTCGACTCCTGATGGATGATGTGTTGCCAGGAATTTGGTTTGCAAATTGAAGCTCTCTCTCTCTCTCTCCGTCTTTTTTTTTCTCTCCAAAATCAACGACAACGATGACAAAGTGTGTGGTTGCACTAAGATAAGCAAAGCCAAAAGTTCGTTGTTATTAACAAGGCTTTCTATGGTATATCCCAGAAAATGTAACCATCATTGCTTGTTTTTCGTCCAAAATCGTTTTCCCGCTTAGGGCCTGAGAAAACCCTGATCCAATTAAATGTGTACACATCACCGAAATTGCCGCATTTCTCTATATACCTACAAAAGCTATATATATGTACATATAGGTATCTATAGGTTTGATATGAAAACAAATCTGCGCCCACCACACAAACAAACTGCGACAACAAGATAGCGACGACGACAAAAGGGTTCTCCTTTGCCTATGGCTAGTATATGATTCAGGAACGGGTGTAGGTTTAGTATAGGTATGCTGCTGTTTCCTTATATAGCCTATAGAAGGGATAACGATGATGCCAAAAAGAAAATAAGGATTCTGTGGTGGTGGGTACACAATACTATACACACATATACATATATACTGAATTAATTTTCTGTTATTAAACAGAGGAAAAGGTAGGTAGTTTTGAATATCGATGCACCCTATTCTATGATGGTGTATCCAAAAATTCCTTCATGATTTGTCACTCCTAAGGTAAGAATGCTCAAAGCTCTCTCTCATCTAAAACACATTCACTTAAATATCCATTTTACTTAGGAATAGATACCTGTGGGGTCCACAGATTGAAAAGCCCAATGGCCTTTCCAACCCAACCTTCTGCATTATCAGGAAGCGTTTGGTTTCTGGTTATCTTTATTGGAACTAGGTGAGCACACAAAGTTCCGAGCCATTTATCGAAAACACAAAAATCGTGGTGGATTCTATTTGTGTGTTATAGAAAAGTATAAAGCACAAAAATTGTGGGACTATTACTAAATATTCTGAAGGGTTTCTCGTTTCAAATTCTAAAATGCCAACGGCAGTCAACACATTTATAGCTTTTTCCGAGTGTTTGTTTTTGTTTCTAATTGGATTCATTAATCAAAAATTTTGCAGGTTAGAAGACAACCTTGAGCAGAATTGCACATTTAATCTTTTAAACAGCTTTTTATGAAATTATTTTAAAGATTTTATTTTTCTAATTGATATGACGTAGGTGGATATGTGGATCAATGAACGAAAAGTAATACCTTAATAATTTAACATTTTATAATGACACATTTTTGATTATGGTATTGCGATGAACGAACTTTTTAGACAGATATTTTATTTCGAGATAAAATTTAATTCCAGTTTGTCTAATGTTCAAAATGATTTGTATTTATATAGCTCCACTCTACAGACACTCAACGACCTTATATGACCAAAACACACTCCCAAGGTTACTGTGAACTTTTATTTAAATAGGTACCCATACCATGTGCTAAATATTAAAAAAAAAACAAACGTTTGCAAATATTATAATATAGAAATCGACCTAACTTTAAATACCACCCACCAAAAAAAAATGTCGTGTATATGTATGTACATATCTAAGCTTCAATTTGTGATGACATCATGTTGTGTGTTGTGTGTTGACTCAAAAAATCGAAAAGCAAAACGACCAAGAGAAAGGTCAGACACCAAGTCAAAAATAAAATAACAACATATTTTGGGTACCTTCATCACACATTATGTAACATATGGACATCGTACATACATACTTACATACGCACATAATATATATCTACATACAAACTTTAACTAATTAAATTAATTGAATTGTTTTGAGAAAAGCAATTTATTATTTCATTATACGATAAGATTAGGTTTCTTCAATGAAAAACCTTAACGAAAAGTATGGAAGTGGATGAGGTTGAGGAGGTAACTATACCTACATACATGTACCTAGAGGAGCAGTATAGAAGTAGCATTTCAGCACAGTAGAGTATACAGATTGCACACGCAACACATACACACACATACACATAAACATAAACAAACTTTTTCTCCACACAGCAGCCACCCTCAAATATACAAAATCCAACAGAAAAATGTGTTAATTGAATTTCTAATTAATGAATTCATTAAATTAATTTATTTAATTGAATTACGAAAAGGGAAAAGTGTGGGAGGGAGGAGAAGAATGAAATCGTCGTTGGCATCAGCATCAGCAGCAGCAGCACCGGTTTCAGCATGGGAAAGAGTTTATAATACGCAGTGCTGTCGTTTTTTTTTTTGTTGCAAAGTTCAAGGGTAGCATACTTCGATGAAAATATAAGAAAGAGTAGGAATAGCATACAAAATTATTCACACTGAATGGTATGAAAAAAAAAAAAAAAAAAAAAAAATAGGTTTAAGAGGACATAAAGGGTCAACAACTTTAACCTTCTTATTGATACACTTTGGTTCTTAATTATGAAAATAGGTTTAATATTATTTTTGTGAAACATATTATCTACAACAATTCTTGAATAAAGGATCAAAATGTTACTATAGTAGCACAATCGACAGCAGTGACTATTCTAAGAAGAGGACACACTGAAAGCTAAATAAAAATATATATGTGAACTTACGGTGATGAGGATAAAGTTCTGGACGATTTTTTTTTTTTAATTTATAAAAATTCATTGCAATTAAATTTTTAAAAGATGTTTCGAAAAATTAAACTGCAAAACGTCGTATGTCAAAAATTTTACATTTATGTGGAATTTGTCTTTCATGTCAAAAATTCTTTATGACTTGACTAAAATATCAAGGAAATAAAATTATAATAAATGATGAATATACAGTGAAAGCTCTAATAAGCGGACACTCATCGTCCCCCAATTTTTGTCCGGTTGTTAGAATTGTCTCATACAGAAGACTTGTAGAAAGATGAATGGTTCTATAAGGTGAACAGTTCCGAAAGATTAAGGAAATATTTTCACCCTTCAATGCTCAAAAAGATGAACCAGTTGAAATTTTGTAATCAAAAAGATACCTACAATTTTTGACTTTTTCTTTGCCTTAAGTACCTCGTATTATATTTATGTAACGTTATTCTTTTATTTTGTGAACGGTACTTTCGGGCTTATTTTAACTTTTTATGTAAATTATATTTATTACTAGCAAAACCCCCGCCCGCTTTGCAGGGCGTTAAAAAAATTGTTTTTTTTTTTTTATTTGTTTTGCAGCGAATGTGTTGAAAAAAGAGTAAATTATTAAAAATTAAAAAACAAAATGTTGCCGGTGAGAGGAATCAAACCTGAGACCCCTTCCACTGCACCACGAACTCTATTATTTTTAAATTGCGCAAATTACTAAATATTTATTAAAGCAGTGACCCATGTGACCAATTGAAATTTCATTTCTTTTTTTAACAGATTTTCTTTATTTTTTTTATTATTTTTTTTTTGTCCTAAACCTTCTACTCTTATTCCACTTTAAGTGGAAAAAAAAATTAAGAAAATCGGTCAACCGGTTTGGCCGGTTAGCGAACGTACACAAAACCAAACTTTAATTTATACTTATACAGTCGTATTTATAAACCCAATCCAAAGTATGTCTAACTTTGGACAGCTGTCCAAGACCAAAACCTTATTTATAATCATATTCCATCAAGTGTCTAACTTAGACACTGAAATTGGTTGTCCAAACCTATTCTAAAGTGGGAACGTTCAATGAACAAAAAATTGAAAAATAATCTTCAAATGAACGAAATGTTCATTGAACGTATCCAAATGCTCACAAAATTGACATATTACAGGGATGTGATCGAGTGTATGAGAAAATTTTGTAGGCCACTATTGGAATGCGTTTATAAATAAGGAGATGTCCAACTATTTAGACAATGGCTAGCTGGACAACTGTACAAGTGTGTTCTAAGGAAATCTAATAAATACGACTGATATATTTTTATTTATAACGATATCTTCTTCCTCAATCAAATTTTGATGTTAGAAAAGATGAACAGTTTGAAAAGATTAACAGGCCCTATTTTATTATGTGTTCATCTTTCTGAAAGTCTACTGTATATTACTTTTTATGTTTTAATATGTAATAGGTTTTAGTAGGAAACACCAATGCAAATTAGTCTTGGAATTTTTAAACAATGAGAAGGAACAAGATTAGAGTTAAGCAAAAAATTCAACATTCGTGTAGTGCAGTTAAAGAAAGAATCTCTTTATTTAAAACAACGAAGACAATATTGGTCTTAGACTTGAGTTTTGAATTGTTTTTGAAGAGGAATGCAACTGAACCCTGATAGCAAAAGCAGCGACGAAAAAAGTAAAGACTTGAAGTTCAGAAAAATTAAACAAAAAAGACCAAACTTCGAAAAAATTCCTTCAAAGTTTCATTTTGTTGAATCATGTTTTAAGCATTTAATTTAACTGATAAAATAAAAAATTAAAAACTCCAATTTTTAAGCTTCTGGTTTATAATAATTTTTTTGTTTTAAATTTATTTCAAAAACATAAAAAACTAAAACAATTTACATGAAGTAAAAAGAAAGAAAGATAAAAAGTATAGTTTTTCGTATTTGGCCTAGGCTCAATTATTCGGGAGCACCCCACTGTATAATTCCAATAGAATCGGTCCAGGTAATCACATAAAAATATCCTGTAACAAATTTGAACGAAATTCCTACTAAGAAAAAAATAAACTAAATGTGTCGGCGCGACAGCACGTGTTCAACCAGGGCCTAGGGACTTACAACTCTCAACCATTCCTGTGAGCGAGTTATTGGCAGGAATAGAGGGGACCTATAATTTTCTGACGAATCTGAACGGCTAGGGTGAGAAACACTTTTTCATGACAAGAGATACTCTTGGAGAATTTTTCATTTCCTCGCAAGAGGCATCAGTAACCCGTGAAAAACATTTAGGTGGCATAGGTTGGGAATCTAACCCAAGACCTTCGGCGTAACAGTTCAACGCACTAACTATTACGCCACGATCTAATACTACCTGCTAACGCTCTACGTAAAATTTAAGTGGACGCACGGAAGCACGGACGCATAGACAGATGAACGGCATAACTAAATCCCCTTATTCTCACTATTCCATCATCATCGTAGTGTTACTTTACTTAATTTACGACCTCTAAATTATTTTTTACATGAAACCAATACATACATACTTGACTTATAGAGCAATTAAAAATGTCATTTTTACGTTAAACCGCGAAATAATTAAAATAACCGAAATTTCACGAAATTGGTGTGTTCAAGTTAATCCAATTTTACCTAAAAAAAAAATAACCAAGGTCGAAAGGTTCAGAACAAAAAAAAGCTTTGAAATTAAATTTTTTTACACAGCACTCTTTGTAAGTATGTATATCCGATTCGTCGTTGTAATTGTAATAAAGGATTGGCCTACACGAAAAGTTTGTTTTTCTTTTCGTTAATTAAAGCCAAATTGGAAGTTGTTAATTTTGCACTGCGTCACATGCTGAACTCAGGGAGTGAGTTGAGTGAGTGAGTGAACCAGCAGTACCTATGTATGTGAGTGAATACCCTTTGCTATAGTGCCGACGTTGTTGTTGTTGTTATTATTTATTTGTTGTGTGTATGTATGTGTTCGGTTTGTTCTTCTAGGTATTGAATAGAACGAGTATGTTGGTGCTATGCTGTACTGCTGAATTCCCTGTTGTTGATGCCTGGTTGGGTTTGCTTGCACAATTTATCCGAGAAAACCCATTATAATGAGAGCAAGTAGAGGAGGCTCGTAAAAATCCGATGCTATTTGCCATATTCTGGCCAATTAGTGAACGAATGAAACGAATGTAGTTTTGGCAGCGTGTTTCCATACCATATACTAAAAAGTACACCATTCTTCCTTTTTTTTTTTCTTCATAACTCGTCCCTCGCACCGTACCACACCGCATTGAACTGTACCGGCACCGCACTCGGCCCCCCTTCTCCATTACTCACTCACTAATAACTGAAATGTCAAGAACCTAAAAACGAACTGCTTGCTGCTGCTGCTGCGGTGCTGGTTCAGTGCCTGTAACTGGGCTAATTAGTGACAAGACTTTTTGACTTTGACTTTTTTTTTTTCCTCGTCGTCGTCGTCTCGGTCGTCTTTTTTTTTTTTTAGTATTTGTTTGTATTAGTGTTTGTTAACTGGATGTATGAGCCCGCAATAGGACAGCCACAATAGCATCCCCATCTGCTGAAACCGAAACTCGCCTTAACCTCCTACTCCTCCTCCCCCACTTCTATCAACGACGCCACCGCCGCGCCGTCACTTTGTTACTTTTGTTATTTATTTCTTTTTGTAAGTTCATTCGTTTTTTTTTTTTTTATTTCTTTGTTCCTATCTCCAGTTCAACTACACTAATCCAGGCAAAAGTTGAAGTTGAGGGTAATTTTGTGGTGCTGGTGGTGGTAGTGTCTTAGTAGAGAGGTTTTTGGGTTTTTGTTTGGTTTTGGTTGTAGGTATAGAGCAGAGAACACGGGAAGACGGGCGAAAGTACCTATCAGAATGTATCTATAGGCAAATGTGGGGGCGGATTTGATGGATGACAGAAGTTGAGGAACCAGTAATTTATGCTGTAATCTCGTTCACTTTGTCTTACACTTCAATGGGAGTTTTATGGACTGGCAAACTCTAATTGGCGGCAGTGATTTAAGTACGAGATACTTTTTTTTTTTTTTTTTTTGTGTTTCTAGTTACTGCTGATGTTCTATTTCTTTTTTTTTGCTTTGTAAATTGGCATTTGGTTTGAAATTGCTGTTTTTTTTTTAAGAATAATTGTTTAAGTTTTTTTTTGAGAGAGAGGTTAGATTGTTTGAATAAGGATCAAATCTACTATTTGTAATTTGAAATTTACAATTTTGACCTTTTAAGTCTTATTGAGCTGATGAACAATTAAACGAATTATCACTAGGCTACCTAATGGGTTTAAGAGACAATTATTTTTAGAGGCAGAACTTGAAGTTGTTTCGGTTTATATGTGATATTATACATACCTACATACATACATATATGGCTTAGTCGATACCTATACATAGGTATGTACTTTTATTTTAACCGGTAGGTATATGTTTGGTCACTTGTCCTTATGCGTTTTTTTTTTTCTTGGAACATGCCAAAGAGTCATTTCCCAAAGTGTTAAGGTTTAGCTGAAACAGTCAAACCTTTAAATGACCTTTGACTATCAGCTGTCTGTTTTTTTTTTTTTTGTTGACAACACCTTACCGCACAAATGGCGTGAAATTCAAATCTTGAGTGAAATTTAGGACACCCTTAAGAATTAAATTACACCCCCACGCTTTTTCGTTTTCATTGCAAACTTAATCTCCAATCTCCTTTTAAATAAAGCTCCGAAGTATCAATCTATTTAAATATTATTTTAAAGTAAAATGTCTTCACACTTGGTTAAGCAAAGGAATCCCTTGAGCATTGCATATATAGGGTGGGCCAAATAATTACAAGTTTCTTTTTTAAAATGCAATAAAATGAACAAAATTAAATTTTGTCCATGTGTTATGGCTTTATTAGTAAGAGCAAAAATTCTCATTAATTATGGAACACAACATCGTTCAAGTGGCTGCCTGGGCTGACTTCGCAGTAGCGCATTCTGTAATTCCAATTTTCCAAGACCTTGTTGATGGTTTCGGGCTGTAGCTCACGGATTGCTTGGATGATATTAGCGTTAAGAGCTTGAATCGTTTTCGGATTGTTGGCTTAAACTTCGGTACTTCACGATTCTCCACAAAAAAGATTCCAAAGGGGTCAAATCGTAGCTCCGAGGCAGACAATTGACATCACCAAGACGGATGATAACACGATTTTGGAATTTGATGCGCGAAAGATCGATTTGGGGCATGGGCTGTGTGGGCTGTGTGCATGTCTTCAATTTCAGTTAAAAAAAAGTTGGTTAACATGGCTCTGTAACGCGCACCGTTGACCGAAACGTTTTCGAAGAAAAATGGTCCAATGATGCCACCACTCCACAATCCGCACCGAACAGTCATTCTCTGTAGATGCATTGGCTTCTCGACAATAACGTGCGGGTTTTCCGAGCCCTAGATGCGGCAATTTTGTTTGTTAAAGTAGCCGCCGCCGAGATGAAAATGCGCCTCTTTTCATAAAACGCACTGTTTGGGCTACACAGCACTCACTTTTAAACTTTCAATATTTCCCAACGTTGTTCAAGCGTAAAGCGACTCATTTCGTTCCACGGAGGTATGATACTGACTTTCTGTCAAGATTTCAAGTGGGAAACAGCTGTCAGTGTTAAAATATGATTTAAAAAGAAACCACTAGATGGCCCACCCTTTATTTTATTCCGTATAAACCGCACAATCAATGAAAGTGAATACATGTTTTCCCTCCGATGCAACGACGACGAACGACCATCTTTTTTTTGCACTTCGTAAAAGACACAATTACCATGGTTCATCCAATAAAAATCATTTCATTAAATTGTTTAGTCGCATAAATCAAATGCCAAACACTTCTTTTAAACGCTTTACCATCTGAAATAAAAAAAAAAGTATTTTCTATCGATTTATGTGTGTATTTACATACGTACATACATACATATATAGGTAGGTATAGTCCTGAGAAACTATATACATATATTTTATATGAAATCTAGGTAAAAAGCATAAAAAGAAAAATAAACAAATCAAAATAAAATTAAAAAAGAACAAAAACAAAAAAAAACTCTCCAGAAAACGTCAACTTAATGTAGAACAACACCACAGGCGACAACTTAATATTCCACTAACAATAGAAGGACAACGACAACGACACGATAAAAAAAATCAATTTTCTAAAAAAAGAAATCCTTCTATGATGTTTCAACACCGCGCGCGCCGCGCACAATTTATTTCAATTTCACAATTCAGTCAAGCTACTATATAATATATAGTACCTATACGATTATAGGCGGGCAAAGTCGAGGCCGGGCATAGCAAAAATTTAATGTATTGCAAACACGCACTTTCGTCCTCTGAATTACTTTCAATTCAATTCAGTTTTTTTTTAACTTGGTCTTTAAATGTAGATGTATAGACTTTCAACATACCACGACGATGATCTATAATAATATGTATGTATGTAGTTATATAGAAAATAAAGGGACCAGTCGAGGGGCAAATATTTCGATAAATAAAGGACACAAATCAGAATAAAAAAAAACCCAACGTGTCTTATAATATTTCATTAAAGCCCCAATCCGATCCGAAATCCCCATGAACGCTGCTAGCGGTGCTGCCACTGGTGTTGGTACAGCATTTTTGTAACTCCACTCTCTTACATTGGAGCAGTCCATACTATTAAAACATAAACATAATAATATTTTTTTAAAGAATATTTTATTCACACAAATTAACATTAAGCTTGGGTGGACGTTTTAAAATTTCTTCCTGATCATTGTGTTAAATCTCTAAACAGTTGAATTCCAAAACTCAATCAGTTTATCGGTAGATTTGTCAGTGGGCGTCGTGATATTTGTCTTTAAAAAAATCGGACTTCCCTGAGGCATTAGAAGGTTTTCTATGTATGTCTATGTATTTATTTATTTATTTATTTATTTTATTTTATTTTATTTTATATTTTATTTAATTTTTATTTTATTTTATTTAATATTTTATTTTTATTTTATTTAATATTTTATTTAATTTTTATTTTATTTTATTTTATTTTATTTTATTTTATTTTATTTTATTTTATTCTATTTTATTTTATTTTATTTTATTTTATTTTATTTTATTTTATTTTATTTTATTTTATTTTATTTTATTTTATTTTAATTTTATTTTATTTTATTTTATTTTATTTTATTTTAAATTATTTCTTGTGATTTTGTTAGTTTATTTCAATAACAAGGACATTCTGCCCCACTGTGGGTCGAAGTTATCATCCTCTTCACCGCCACAACCCCGTGTCGATGATTACACTAACGTGGGCTGTTTAGCTCACCTTTTTGGAAATTCATTTCTTCGATCAATATGCGACAATCGAGCGCATATAAATTGACAATTGACACGAAAATTAACCAGCTATACCATCGAAAATACTTTCACTGTCACAATCTGAATGTTTGATCGGTGTGACGCGCGCGGCAGTGGCGGTGGTTGCGGCGAGGATATAAATATATAGACGGATAAGGGACATATAAACTGGTTGTTGGTAGGAATCTCCCAATTTGTTATTACGTTAACAGTAATTCTATTATGACAACGTATTTTTTGATTGCCTTGTTAATAGTCAGGACGACAACGACAACACCAACAACAACAACAACATCAACTATACCAAAAAGACTCGACGTCGTTGAAGCAGTTCTTGGGTGAACGTGACGTGCCATCATACTCCTCGTACCTTTATATAAGTACCTATATAACATACATACCTATATATAACTGAAGGTTGAATGAAGAAAAGGGCTATAGGGTTGCTATATTATCAGGGTGAGGGTGGATTATTGCAATAAACTGTCAATCAATGAGGGTAGAAAATATGATTACAATATTTACAAACACACATACACATATATAAATAATATAATATATTGTTGTCATGTATATTTGTAGATTGGCAGGAAAGTGGTAATGATTTGTGTGGTACTTTGGTTTATTGAATAATGTTATGCAGTTAAGTGTTTGGTGGTGGTAAACAATGTTGTGGCTGATTTGAATTTGAAATTCAGCTATTTAAAGGTAATCAAAAATTTAATCTTAACGAAGAGGGAAGGTTAAATTATAGATTTTTTTGTGATTCAAGACACCTGGATAAAGTAACGTATGTAATTTTCTATTGCACTTCGAAAAGATAGGCCAGTTAATTATGCCTAAAAACGCTCTCATGCAAAAAAGTACTTTATTTAAATTTAACTCTTTTCTGTAACTAACTACACCTATTACTTATTTTTTATATAAATTCATTTGCATTTACCTTTAAAATGTATATTCATACGTCAAACTGATTTTTTTTCTAAACGACTTAACTTACTTACTCTCTTACTTACTTACTTGACATCAAGTCCCTATAGGTTAAGTCGTTTAAAAAAAAACCTGTATTACATATTTATAATAAAAAAAAATAACTGAAATAATTTTGAATGATATTTGAAGGAACCCCAAGAGTAGGGACTGTAAAAGATATAATATATTTCCATATAAATACAACCATTATGTATTTCAAAAATATACAGCCCTATCATCGTACCCGATCGGAACGAAATTTCTCCGATTTCAACGAAATGTACGAATTTTGTATCATTGTAGACGTTCCGATACGTCAATCGGACAGATCTTCGAAAACAAATTTGGTGTGCGTTAAAAATGTCAAATTCATGCGTTGCATGCCGATGAAATGTGAAAATGGCTGCAACGCATCACGAATTCATGCGACGTATGACGATTTTTGTTGTCCGATCTCCCAGATAGAAAATTAGAAGCGGAAAATTTCCCGAAAAGCAAAAGGCTAAAATGGATGCTTACGCTCAAGAACAAAAAGATTCCTAAGTAAGCTTTTTTTTATTTGCAATTTACTTAAACATTAGAAAAAAGAAAACAAAAACAAACCAAATTCAATACGACTGGCTGGTTGAATTTATGATAGGGCTGCATGGTTCTTTCACTATTGCTTATTTTGAAAATCTTTTATTTTGACAAATGTATCCAAATGTCAAATACATGCGTCGATACACGTCTTTATTTTTTTTACGATTCGCATACCATGAAGAGAATAAATCGTCCGATCGGAAATTTTCTCCGATCATAGATTTTTCCGAACGGATACGATGATAGGGCTGATAATAAACTGAACTTTTTGAAACTCTTATTATCTATATATGTAGGTAATGCAGTGTTAAACATGTTACGAGTCTTTTATAGCCACACTGTCAATTTAATGTTTCTCACCCTTTGTGAGAAACGTGAAATAAACGACATAAGTCGATGAGATCAAAAAGCTATCCAAAGGCATCAGGATAATTTTATATTTTTTCTGTTCCCTTATGCTGATAAGAACTAATTTATCAATGTCTTAAAATATCTTAAATTTTCGATGATTTCTATTTTAAAAAAATTCGTTTATCGGTAAACAAACGAAACTCGCAATAAGGGCCATTGTTTTTGAAAATGTTTGAAAATTTTGAAAAATAATATAACATTATTTTTTTAGACATTTCTAAGAAAAAAAAGATTGTAGATATAGGTAAACAATTTCTATTAATGTGGAATTAAAAAATAAATTAAAAAAAAAATCATTTTCCCATTTTTGAAATATCGAAATTTCGAAAAATAATTTTGATTTTTTTTTTAATCCACAATCTGTTTCTTTTTGAAAATTTTGGCATCTAATATTATTTTAACTTACCCTATAAGAAGCTCTAGCATAATACTTTAATTAAAATTGGTTCAATAGATAATGAGATAGTCGAAAACAAAAGAAATATGATTCTGTGAGAGACACTGTTAATAATGATCTAATTTAAAATATGTTTCTGTAAAATTGTATATCGTACTATATAATATAATTAGTACACATAGAAATTTTAATCAAAATCGTAGGAGCCGTTTTCGGCAAAATTAAGATTGTCGTTAACGGTTTTTAAACAGTTGTATGGTAGGTAATGTTAATTTTGAGTTAAAAATTATTTTTGTTTAAAACATAAGGTATATAAATTATAAAAAAGTGCTCGTTGCCAAATTTAATAAAATTCCCAAAAAAAAAATTTACTTAACTTTTTTTTTAAATAAAAAAAATATTTGTTGCGACCATTTTGGTACACACTATTAAAACTTTTTTCATAAAAAAAATTAACTAGTTGAATCGTTTTGAATTTTTTTTCACTTAAATGAAGCCTTTACCTACCTATCAAAATGTATTTAATTTTTTTAAATGAAAATCTTATAATACAATTTTCAGTAAAATATATGGCGGGTACCCTTATTGTTGGTCTTAAAACTCTAGGTATGTACCAATGTACCAAGTTTCAAGAATATCGACTCATCCGTTTAGGCTGAAGTTGAATAGGCAGACGGACAGAATTGAGAGACTTCCTTTTTTGTCTTCTCTACCATCGTTATGCCAAGTAATGATTTGAAATATCTCGAGTTCGGTTTTTTTTTTCGAATCTAAAATTTGCCAGATTCGTATAAGGCGTGAGAAAAAGCTAGAGCGTATAGGTTGGGTTGAGACAAGAATAAAATCGTATGGGAGTAATTTTTTCTTTTATTTTCTTTTTAATTAAAGTTTTTAAAGCAGTTTTTGAAAAATTAATTTTCAAACTCATAAGCTACAATTTTTATACTCACACTTAAAAAAAATTTAGTTTTCGAGATTTTTACGAAAATTTAATTAAACTCTTTTAACAAAAATCATAATTTTAATTTTTTTGTATTCATTTTCAATTTGGACAACTTTTTTTTAGAAAAGCACCAAAAACTATAACCTTTGATCGACAGCACTGCCTCAAGTAACGTATACATGTTACTTTATATTTATAATAAAAGTTGACAAAGAAACCACATCAAAATACTTTTAGTTTTTCGATAGCACCGATATACCTATTCATATCGATGCCATTTAATGACATTTTAGCTGTTAGCAGCTATGGGTGCCCTACGCATTGCGAAGAACTCAGTCATTCAAAAGAAAATTCAAATATCACAATAGACAATTCTTAAAATAAAATTATAAAAACAAATTTTTAGTTTATTTAATTCTTTTCTATTGTTTTTTTTTTTTCTGTCAGACATCTTTTGTATTTTTATGTCAAATGATGTGTCAAATTGATATTTTTTTCTAATAAATAAATCTAATAAAATTTCTAAAAATAACATAATATACCACCCCTATCAATAAAAAAAAAAAAAAATCTCAATTATCTTCAAATTTACAATTTAACAAAAATGGCGATCAACAATTAATTAATTCACGAATTAAAATATTTATTAATAAACAATAAACTGCTAATTTTATATATTTAATGTCCCTTAAATGTTCCCATTAATCGCTTAGATAATCCTTCAAGATGATGTGGATGTAAAAACGCCTTATATCACATTCTTGTATAGAAGCTTTTTAAAAATGAGTTAAATGCCGAACGTCTTTGCTATTTTTTCAAACCTTTTTGTGATGTCTTTACTTAATAAGAAACGCCATTAAGTTAAGACAAAGTAAAAAAGGTGCATTGATGGAGTTAAGAAAGTTTACAAAGCAGAGTAAAAAGATGAAACAGTGTGAAGATACTTTGGAAATTAAAAATAAAGGAGAAAACTTGAAAAAAATATGGTCTTTGAAATGTAATCACAATAATGGATGACACTGTCATAATTTAATGTGAGGAACACTCAGGCCTGAAGATAGAGGGTCAGAAAGGTGAATGAATTGTGAAAAATGTTATCGCCGCTATAACACGCACAATTCAATGTCCTGGTAATGACACTCACTGGGCCTTGTCTTTATATACACGTTCTATATTTTATGTAGAAAACAAAAACCCTACTCTATGAGTTATTGCCTGTTTTAAATGACAGTCAGTTACCTAGGGTATATGTACATATATAAGATACGATATAGTATACCAGAGTTATTCCTAAATTGCCTGCGCTTGTGCTTAGACTTTGGCAGGGTTTTGTTTCTCTTTTATTATTGCTGCTATTGCTGCCACGACAAACTGTGAGGGGTGGATGGATGCGGCCACCCTTGTGTCCATTTATCAAATTAAATTCATTATGTCGAGGGGTGCCTCTTCTGCTTTCCTCTTTCTATCTTATGCCCTATGCGATAATTAAATGAGATAATTAAATTGAATCCTTTTGTTGTTTGTATATATTTTGCTGTGCGAGGGTGTGTATGTATTGGTGCGAGTGTATGTGAGTCATCCTAGCGGGGTAGATGGCGAAAACCATTCTTTTAATTGTATATATGCGAGAAATGTTATATTATGCTTCCACAGTGGGATTGAATTAACTTAAGGTTAGCACAATTCATATCAACTCAGATTAATTTTAAGAATTAACTCATTATTATTTATATAGAAAGCAGCTTCTTTTATTATGGAAAAATGTACCATAAGAGTTTTTTTTAATCAGACCCAAAAATCATTAATTAAAAAACAATCTTGAAAAATGTGTTAAGTGATGGTGAGATCTTTTTCAGTTTTATGTCAGAAAAAAAATTTATGAAATTTATATTTGTTGATTTATTTCCTATTTTAAGCCAAATTATCCCACTGTATGTCTCGTCGAGTGATAGAAATGGTATAACAATGTAATGGGTTTTAGCGTCGGCATAGTTTCGTCTTTCTTCTTCTCACATTCTTGTTCTTCTTGATAATTTTGATTCAATCTCATTTTATCATCTTCCACCCCTCAGTTACCATAAAAACACACCGCCGCCGCCGCGCCATCACACAACCTCCCTATTGCGCGGCAAGACTTAAAAGGGATACCAATTTGCAATTATGTATATATCTTTTGCTTGTTGATGAAATTTAATCGATTTAGAAAATTAAAAAAGAGAACCAACAACAATAAATAAAAAAAAAAAAAAAAACTTGAAGAAAATTAATTAATTTGATTATTTTTCCTTTTTTTTTGTGTTTCTAATTTCAGTATGTTCGGATGTTCGGGTACATGCTCGGGATGCGGACAAACGATACCACCCAATGAATTGGTAGCTAAAGCGATGACACCAATCAATCAACAAACAACGAACTTAGATAACCAAAAAAATAGTCCAAACAATCTATTTGTGTTTCATTTGAAATGTTTCTCATGTACGAAATGTGGTGCACATCTGAGACCTGGAGATAGGTAAGAATCTAGTTTTTTTTTTTTTCTTAATTATGTATTACTGTTTAATTTTTGAAAATTGACTGTGTTTTTGATAAATATCTAACTTACGGAAGGAAATTTAAAAAAATGAAAATCTATTCCTACTCGTACATATAAAAATTTCAACACTTGGTCTGTTTTGTTTTTGTTTAAATAAAAATTTATAAAGGGTGTTTTTTTTTAGAGGTATAAAACTTTGAAATGGAATAAAACAAAGATGTTTTTTTTTTAAATTGACAAGAAATTTACTTTATTCGAAAGATAATCTTCTGGCATTATAATTTAAATATGATTTCTGGCATATGACCGCCACGGCTGGCTCGGACGTAGTCTAATCTGGAGGTCCAATTTTCGATTACTTTTTCCAACATTTGTGGCCATATATCGGCAATAGCGCGGCGAATTTTGTCCTCCAAGTGGTTAATCGTTTCTGGCTTATCGGCATAGATTAGCGACTTCACATATCCCCACAGAAAATAGTCAAGCGGCGTTAAATCGCCCGAACTTGGAGGCCACTTTACGGGTCCGTAACGTGAAACTATGCGGTTACCAAATGTTTCATTCAATAAATCAATTGTGACACAATCTGTGTGACATGTTGTGCCGTCTTGTTGAAACTACAGCTCCTGCACATCATGGTTGTTCAATTGATGAACGAAAAAGTCAGTAATCAGGGCTCTATAGCGGTCACCATTGACTGTAACGTTCTGGCCAGCATCGTTTTGAAAGAAGTACGGACCAATTATTCCACCAACCCATAAGCCAAACCAAACAGTCAGTTTTTGTGGATGTAACGGTGTCTCAACATACACTTGAAGATTATCATCACTCCAAATACGGCAGTTTTGTTTATTGACGTATCCATTCAACCAAAAGTAAGCTTCATCGCTAAACAAAATTCGCTTATGAAAATTGGGATCAACGGCAATCTTGTTTCAAAATAAATTTGCATGATTTGGAAGCGTTCTTCAGGCGTCAGTCTATTCATGTTGAAATGTCAAACCAAACTAAAAATAAATCACTTGACAGCTGACAAAGTGGCCTCCAGTTAAAATAATGTTGCCATTTTAAAGTTCTATACCTTAAAAAAAAAACATCCGTTAGTAGGACCCTGAGAATTTTCTGGTTCTAAAGTGAAACGTGTTAGAGTTTCCGCGTAACACTTTAAAGCTAAAATAAGTAACCTTAATCTAATTATGTATTTTTTTGTTTTTAATTTTAAAGTTACTTAAATAATTTTCACAACTTTAAATTTAATAATAATACCTAGGCTCAGTGTTTCGAAGTGTACCTCACGCTTCAGTAATTCAAAAGTTTTGCTTGTATATTATCAAACATTCAAATAGTTAAAAAAAAGATTTTTTTTTAAATTAACTAAGTAAAATAAATTAAAATTTATATTAAATCTTTTTTTCATATCTAATTACAGATATACAATGTTGGCGGGTAGCTTAGTATGTGAGCAGGACTGGCATAAAATAATAAAAAATACAACAACGACAAATGGAACAACACCAGCCGTTCGAAAGGGTAAAGTCGGTAGACCTAGACGTACCAAAGAATAAAATCAACTTAAAATAAATCATCCTCCTGCTAAAAAATAAAAAAAAAATTAATTAAATAAAATGAAATAGAAAAGATACTATATTCAAACACACACTCACACACAAAAAAAAAAAGAACAAAACTACATAATTACAAGAATTTTTATAATTTAATTTTTTTTTTAAAACTACCTAAACTACCCCCATAGATCAGGTGCGGAATCTGTGATCTGCTAACATCGAAAATTATAAGAAAGAAAAATAAAACAAAAATGTTATTCTAAAGTCCTGATCTAAACCTAAATAGTATATCTCTAGTCGTTTTGTACATAAATACAAAAAAAAAAATTTAAAAAAAGTATGAAAAGGTGTTGTGAATAATAATAAAATAAAATGAATAAAAACTTAAAAAAAACGCTCTCTAAGTTTATAATTGAAAAATATATAAATGACACCCAGAAAAAAGGCATTCATTTTAAGTCACAAATTCAAATTTAAAAAACAAAAAATAAATAATATTGTGTACCCTAGTGTACACTATGTTTACACTTTTATTACTCACTTCCCGTCCTTTGATTTTTAACAAATCATTAAAAAAAAAAGCCTGTGGAACAATCGGAAAATGAAACAAAACAAAAAGAAAACAAAAAAATCCTCAAAAATAAATTTAAAAAAAATTAATAATAATAAAAATAACTATTATAAATAGGAACCACACCAGATACGACACAAGAGAAGAAAGATAAATTATAAATTTCTATAGTAATTGTATTTAATTAAGAACATTTAAATTATTGCAAAAAAAATAAAAATAAAAATAAATAAAACAAAAACAAAAACCAATCAATACCTTACAAATGAGAAAACGTGGAACAAAAAATTCTTTGTACCTATTTGAATTAATATTATTAATTATTATAGAATTATTTTTATGTTTGTACTTATTTAAATATTATATTTTTATTTCACTTTGTAATTATTATTATAACCTTAATTTTTGTGTTTAAGTTGTATTATTTTGTTTTTATTTATATAATTTGTATACCTACCTACTTATTTTTTCAATTTGAATGTATTTTTTTTTAATTATTTTGTTAATTCAAACTTGAACCTTAGGAAATCATCTTGACTTAATTGAAAATTTAACATCAAAGTAGGAAACTGTAGGCAAAGAAACAAGACCCTGAACATTTTGAAATTTATTTTTCGGTCAACTTGCACAAAACTTGTTGTTTTTGAAAATATTATTTGCGTAAAAAAAGCATTTGTAAAATAGTAAACAGAAACTAAAGCTATTCATTGTTCGAATTGATCAAATATGAATTTTCAATTATGTCGATAATGCAGTTTGGTCAATTCACATGTCCGAAAACGTCAAATGCATTTCAAAAAAATCATTCGATAAAAGAGCGCACAGCATTTGGCCAGTTTAAATATTGCTGCGGTTTCAAAGGACTTCGTTTTCTCATAAATATATGTAGGTCAACTCAATTTCTTACAAAATTTCTTCACTTTTGGAGTCAAAACTTAGGAAAACTTAAATTTTCTTTCATAGTAAATAAAATTAGATGAAAAGAATAGAAGTTGTGTTTGACTTTTAGCAGAGAATTCTTGTCTAAATTTAAGGTCCGGTCCCTATTAAAGCCACTCTCTACATCGAATGTTCAACATTTCAAAAATAAAAACTGCATTTTTGTTGAAAGACACCTAGAAGAACAACAGTTTGGCAATAAACAAATTTGACAGTTAAAGGCGAACGTTCTGAAATTTCTACGGTTATCTAATTAAAATCTCTCTGGAATCTGAGTAGCTGGCAATTAAAAGCGGACTTTTCCAATGAATTTGTATTTGGGTTAGAAAATGATTTAATTGAAATTATTCAATACTCTAAATTTAAGTCCCAACAAAATGTTAATATTGACAAATATTGGGTTTCTCAGCATTTTTATATAAAATTTAAGTTGCCACAAAGAACTCGGTGATTCCCAATTTTCTTTCTATTTTCTCAGTTGCGCAAAACCGAACAAAATGAATGAATTAGAGATATTACATTCAATATGTGTAGTGTGGTTTTAGGGTGATAATTCTTTGTTATCAATGTTACTAGTCGCTGTTCCTGTAAATTTTTAGTCCTACTAACATCTCAGGAAAATTCAAAAAAATAAAAAAAAACAAAAAAGCACTGCAAACCAAGTGCTTTGTACCAGGATTGGCAGATTTAAATAAGGAAACCTATTTAAAGCGCATTTTTTTTTTATCAATTTCAAATGCAACTTTTTAAAGAAAAAACTGTCTCTTGCGAGGAATTGACAAATTCTTTAATAGTATCTCTTCACATGAAAAAGTATATCTCACTTAAGCCGTTCGGATTCGGAAGAAAGTTATAAGTCCCCTCGATTCCTACTAGTAAATAAACACACATGAAGTTGTAAATAACTAGGCCCATGGCTATCACGCTAACTAAATTTATTTGTTTTTAAGGATATGTGCAAATTCTTTAGAAAACCGAAGTTCATTGATCTAGTTAGCTTCTTTAGGTTCTACTTTTTCGAAATTAAGAGTCATAGGCTCGGTTCTTCCTAAATCGAATTTTTTTTTTAATGACTGGATAGAATGATTAATTATTCTGTACAAATTGCTTCTATTGAACCTAGAGCTAGTTTTGTGTTTGTTTGTGTAGTAACAAAAGGTGAAAACTGTCAAATTAATGAAGCGGGAGAAAAAGAAACAAAAAACACTTTCTATTTTCTTTGTTTTATTTTCCATCAGCCAAAAAGTACTGAAAAGTTTTCCTATTACTCTACTCTACGATGTCGTCAAATCCGTTAAACTTGAACTTAAAACGCACTAAGTATAATCATATAAAAACGTTTATGGTATCCACTATGTAGAAAAAAATTATTTATTAATCCTAGATCATAGGTACATCATGTAGGAGACAAGAGATAAAAGAATAAAGTGTGATACAATTAATCTGTTTTAGACGAACGGTTTCCTCCAATTCTCTTTCAACGTCATTCAGTTTGCCCATTCAAAAACAAAGAATATCTACTTTGAAAATTGAAAAGTCGTAGGTACTTGCGTACTGAGAAAAATTAAATATTGCTGAATTGGATACAATAATAAATAACCCTTTTTAAATAGTGCTATAAGTGTGTCGTTACTAGAATTTCGCAGGTTTACAATTTTTTTTTCATATTTTGCTCTCTCGTTTCAAATTTGTTTGGCTGTGAAAATATGTACAAATTTGTATAAGTTGCCAAACAGACAGACATTCGAAATGGACTTTAAGTTCTATATTTTTGAATTAAAAACCAATTGAAACCTTACCCAGTGACTAAATGAAAAACAATAAGTCTCTTCTTCAGTCTTATATTGATTTAAAACGCTTTAAATTTGAATGTTAATGTTATGTATACGTTCATAGTTTTGGTATAATGAAGCTATTCGAAAAAACTTAAACACCCATTTCGAATGGTCAAATATTGCTGCTACAGTTTAAGATAAAAATCCTTGGTTCTCGTGTTTTTTTTTTGTTTCTTTCACAAATCAAAATTTTAAATAAATAAAAAAAAAATCACAATTCACTCAATGACAATGTAAAATCAACGAAATTATGACAAAATAAAAGAAAAAAAAAACTTGTACACTATTGTAAAAAAAAAAGTAATTTAAATTTTAAGAAAAGGAAAAAGCAACAAAACAAATAAAAATGAATATTCAATAATAAAGAAATTCATGTGTAGTTGAATAAGTTATATAAAACATAAAGTGATAATAAAATAACTATTTCAAACTAGTTTTGTTACTTAAATAATATTATTATTATTATAATTATAATTAAAACTAAAACAACAAAAGAGACACAACTTATTAAAAAAAAAATATGTGATGAGAAAATTATGTTGATGAAAAATTAAAATTTTTAGCATCAACAATAAAAAACTGCTATTAACTTGACGTGTCCTCCACCAGCCTCTTATTTTTATTATTTTATTTTATTTTTTTTTGTAATTTCGTTTTTAATAAAAATTTCATAGATTTTTAAATATTGTTTTGGCCCAATTATTATTATTATTTTTTTTATATTTACTCACAAATCGTGGCCAGTGTATATAAAATGTAAATAGCAATAAATAGTTATTACTTTAATTATTATTATTAATCTATTATGTAAGTTTTAAGGTTATAAAAAAAACAACAAAAAAAGAACAAGAAACTGAAATTAAAAAAAAAAAGAAGAAAATACAAAAAAATAACAATTATTGCCGAATAAAAATCTCCTGATAATTGCAAATAAATTAAATGATCTTTTCGTTGAATCTTTAAGTTTTTATTTGGAATTGACTTGTATTGAACTTGGAAAAAAAAAATTTCAAGATAAAGCACCACAAAGGTCATTTCAAAACGAAAAATAAGCAGCGGATGGGTGTGGGAATACCTATAATAAGATTAGGTGAGTTTGTGGATTTTGAATTTGAAGAGCAACAAAATTCCTCACATAGGTATATTTCACCTTTAGAGGTTCCATTAATGTGTGTATCTGAACGCTCTTAAATGTTGCTATTAAAAGCGTTTCTCTTGCAACTGTTTGTTTTACTCTGAAACGATTTGCCTACTAAAAATAAGTGAAGATTAAGGCTGTCAATGGCATAACGTACGACGTTCCACCCCAAATGGATGTTCACAATAAGGGAAATTTATTTAATATGAAATTTCGTTTGAAAATAGGCGAAAAGTGAAATTTCACTTTTTCCGGAAGAAACTGACAATAAGCCTGGATAATAACACATTTCATCACCTCAGTATTGGAGTAGGTATACCTATGCATTTAGACCGTAATGATACATTTTAGCTCACATAAAAATTTCAATCAAAATTGTAGAGGTCGTTTTTGAGAAAAATGAAATAGAGAGATGAGATGCATTTGCATTTGGGCAAGAAAACAAAAATCTACTACATTTTAGGACAATCGGCTTTGCAGAGATGTTTACGTTTGCATTTTGAAACCGTCTGCTTAGCATAATTTGCGCAAGTTTTGCGTTTAGCAATTAGGCCTATATTGCTCTGATTACATGTAAACTTTTAGTTTTAAAGGTTAACGGTTTGAGACTTTGAGTGGAAGCGAAGCAGTGCAAAAATGAGCCGAGTGAAAGGCTAAAAAGAAAAAAATATTGATGAAGTTCAGTCGTTTTTGGATTTATTCTTTCTTCCTCCGACATCTTTTTCGGTTTTTGCTAATCTTCCGATTCCACTCAGTTGTTGGTTCTTTTTTTACCACAGAACAGCGAACCGCAGTAGGTAGGTACGTAACGTAAAAGGTGTAAAGATTCGTTCGTCTGTCGAACATGGACCGCAAAACAAAAAAAAATAAAATATAATATAGAGATACGTGCCTACTACAAAAACTATTTTTTACAAAAGGGGATTGATTTTTCTCAAAACGTAGGCATATAACGTTTTTTTTAATAATATTATTTATTAAAATGGTTTTCCAATAGGGACGGATTGATTTTGACAGCTCGTGGCGGCCATATTGTTTCTTTTTATTGTTTTTTAATCAGTTACTAAAGACAAATCATCATGGCAAGTTACAACGTCGAGCAACACCTGCAAATGATAAAACTTTATTATCAAAATGGGTGTTCTCTTGTACCAACGATGCGCGTGTTGCGCCCTTTTTATGGGGTACATGGTCGTCCTTTCAAGTTGACTATTCAACGTTTGGTGGCCAAATTCGAGTCCAAGTCCACCGGCTCAGTGAATGAGAAAACACCCGTCAACGAAACGCAAGATCTGCCGGAAACATAGCCGCTGTTCGTGAAAATGTGCAGCAGAATCCGAGGCAATCAATTCCGCGTCGCTCACAAGAAACTTGGCCTGTCGCAGACCAGAACATGGCGAATTTTGCGCGTGTTCGCTAATTGGGTTTTGGAGTAGTTGGAAGTTGATCCCAATTTTGGTCGAAAAATCATCTTTAGCGATGAGGCCCATTTTTAGATAAATGGGTAGGTACGTGAATATGCAAAATTGCCGGATCTGGGACGATACCAATCCACGCGAGATTCACGAGGTGCCTTTGCATCCAAATAAAGTTACTGTTTGGTGTGGATTTTGGGCCGGAGGCGTCATCATCTGTCCGTATTTCTTCGAAAATGATGCTGACCAGGTCATCACTGTCAACGGCGATCGCTATAGGTCGATGATCACCAACTTATTGTGGCCTAAATTGGATGATATGGACACCGAAGACATGGTTTCAACAGGATGGCTCTACGTGCAACACAGCTCAAGACACAATCGATATTCTACACGAGTGGTTTCATAGCAGGTTTTTCTTGTGGGGCTTTCTTAAGTCGCAGGTCTATTGGGATCAGTGTTGGGACTTCTACCACTTTTTGTTGTTCATGAAAACCTATCACCTACCACCTAAAAATCTAATTCTACCACTTTTTGCAATTCACCTTTCACCTATATTTTTACTTTACTTTAATATTGAGTGGAGAAAATCACTTACTCCAATTTTATAAAACTGATGAATTGTTTTGTTTCACATTGGCGTTTGATAAAAAATTTAAAAGATGGTATGGACAATTCTCGACTGAAAAGGTAAAGTATCTTATTAAGTCGACTTAAGATGATTTGCTTTTTTTTAATGATCCCTATTACCGACACAGAGACGCACAGTTCTGCCTTATCCGAATTATTCTATCTCACTCCGTTTCCTTTTTATAAAGGAAAAAAAATCATCTTATGTTGGAAAATAGCATGTTGAAACAAGATGTTGTGTTTTAGCGAATTACAAAATTTTAAGTACTCTTAAGATTATTTGATCTTAACAGTTTGTAATAATTATTGTGAAAAGGTAAAACATCTTAAGTGGACTTAAGAAATCAAAGTATCTTATCTCAACTTAAGATTTTTGAAATCAATAATTTAAAATAAATTTAAAAAAGGCAAACTATCTTAAGTCATAATTTGCCCTATAACTCAATATATAGATTTGTTTGTATATTGTATTGCATTTTTTTCTCTTCTCCCCAACTAGAACCGCCAAATTTAATAAGTATAGAATATGTTGTTGGATTGGAATAAGCCCAATGCGAAATAAGTCACAAACCAGTAAAGTGTAACCACCGCGGCTCTAAAGACAGACACAACATTATAATCGTCAATCGATGCCATGGTCAGTCAAATTCACTAATTCAGCCAGCCTGAATCACTCCTAAACATTTTCTTCTAAGGTTAACTTGGAAAGTTTTATTTTCCTTACTCTATTTGTCTATTTCTATTCTATTTTAAAATTGTGAATTATTTAAAAAAAACCACTCAGAAGTCGTTTTATTCATTATACCGAGCGATCATCGACGACACGCTACCCAATGCAAACAAGTTGCTGGAGAACGGTCATACCTCACGCTGTGAATAAAACGATATACCTCTTCATCGCAGGTTGTAATTTTCAAGCTTTATCAAAAAAGCAAAGAAGACTTACTACAGAAATGATCCCGTGAAGTATAGTCTTAATTTTACCCACCCAAATCACTTCTAGAACATAACATTTATCGAATGAGTAACTGTAAACTATAAAAAAGAAAAGAAACATCTATAGCAGACGTACTAATTGATAATGCTTTGCTTATTCACACCATAATTAATTTAATTGTAATCTGGATAAGCGTTGCCACTATTAATCAAATTCCGCACATTTTATTTACAAAAAAAGCAATTTGAATTTCTCTTTGTATCACAAAGAAAAATTATATTAATAACAGACAAATAATTATTGAATATAAAATAGATAAAAATATTACATTACTTTTTCTTCGAAACATATGTAACAAAAATATTTAAAATTTAATTAAAAAAATATTCCATCTTTTCACGTTTTCTGTCAATGAGAAATAAAAAAAAATGGCAATCGTCATCAAATAAAATGAATTTTGACAAATTTTTTGATGAAAACTGCTCCAGTTGTTAGAAACTCCTAAGTTTTTTTTTTGTACAATACACGAATATAGCAATTTATTTATATGCCACGAAATTTGCACGGTGTTTCATAAAATGTGACAAGTTATTTTTTTAGGTGGCAACGCTGCTGTGTGTATAGATTTAATTTTGTGTTGAAGAAGAACACGTCATAGTAAAGTGGCAGAAGTCGTAGTATGGTTATAGCTAGACATAGGTAGGTATAAAAATAATTTGAATGCTGTGTATGTGGCGCTTGTGCCGGGTGGTGGATTTTGTTGTTTTTATAATAAATAATCTAATGACTCATGTACAATATTAATGATTGGGCATTAAACAACACTGATTACTGATAACTTAAACTATAATAACTTATTAGATAGATAAAGGTAATTTAAGTTTCAGTTTCATCAGCTGAATCGGTGTCAATTTTAATGCTAAAGTAGGTAGGTAGGTAGGTACCTAGTTTCTAGTTTCTTATTAAGGTAGCTAGCTAATAAAAAAATTAGTAGGTACCTACCTACCTACCTAGTAGGTAGTTTATCTTAGGGGCATTACGTCACTCGAATTTTTGTTGATGGTATTTTCGATAATAGGTAGGTACTTATATAGGTATCTCTATTAAAAATCTTCGGAAAAAGTTCATAACTATATACCTATGTAGATAGATAGGTACGTATGAACATAAAATACCTAGATACATTATATTGTTCAATTTAAATATAGGTAGGTATCTACCTAACTTAAATTCTAACCATCTGATCCAGAAGATTGAGGTACCTATCCTTTATTTTTGAGAAGCTAAAGGTACCTAGGTATGAGTGACTTCAGACGATTTGATATTATATTTTTGACAGGTCATTATACCTAGGTATGACTACTTTTTTGTGCAAAGTGGCTTTAATTTACAACTTGTATTGGTGTAACTACCTACATACCTACCAAATAAAAATACAAAAAACACAATACCTTCAAGTTTTAGGTACCTACCTACCTAGTTAAAGGTCTACCTATACATTATACAACCTATTGCGCATTATCCAAGTAAATTATTTAGGGTTATTTGAAATAAATGATTTTAATGATTAGGTAAATAGTTGCTGGTAAATAAAACTAAGTTAAATTTTAAAGATTTAACGAATTTTTTTAAGAAAAGATAATTTTCAAAAAAAATATGTTATAGGTACCTACTTATCTACCTAGGTAGGTACCTAGATATTAAGTTCCATTTACTCCATATTTCTAAAAGAACAATGTTGAAGTAGCTTATGTTTGTAGGATAGCTGTTTTATAATTTATTTAAATTTAAGGTATTTTCTAAAATATGATTATTTAAGTTTGAATTTCAATATTTAAAGAATTAAATATAATAATTATTTTATCTAAAAAAATATAGGTACCTAAATATAAAGATCAGATTAAAAATAACAACTACGAATCTTACGCGCAAAATTTTAAACGATTTAGTAAAATGTTAAAGCCATTTTAGTAAGTTACTAAGGTAAAAAGAAGATTTTGCTAATTTTAAACGATTTTAGCAACTTACTATCTCTTAACATTTTACTAAATTTAAAAACACAAAATGGCTACTTTAACTTTTAGTAACTTGCTAAATCCATATGAAATGTCATTTTCCTCGAAAAAAATTTGTTGGCAAAGAGTTAAATTGTGTTTTTTTTTAATGATGCGTGTGCTAATTGTTTTTTAAAGTAAATAAAATAAAATAAAATGTTTTCGGAAGACATCAAGAGTTACTGAAGCTAATGGAGGTGCTGATTCCATAAAGGTATCAACCATCCCTGCACGGTTTATGGTTGGTCAGGTACACTCCAAAATGTTTTAAATTTTTCTTCATGATGGCAAAAATTAAGAAAATTGAAAAAGGTTTTGGAGTGTATCTGGCCAACGGTAAATCCAATTATTAGGTCCGTTCCCTAGGTTAAGGTTTGTTTACTTTGTTTTTCTTTCACGAACTGTCATTTTTTGGACGTGTTCAGATGCACCATTTTTAATAAAAGGGAATTAGTATTTTACTAGTTAGTAAAACAAAAAAAAAAGGATTAAAATTTCCAAAGAGCTAGTAAATTACTAAATGTTTAGCAAATTGCTAACTAGTAATATGCTAAGCCCTTAACAATAGGTTGTTTAAAATTTTGCGCCCTTGTTTTTAAAAGTCACTCACACATTTTTGTTTTTGTTTACCTACTAACTTTTTGTGCAGGTGAAATTAACATTTTTTTGCAACAAGGTATTTAGCGAAGTAGGTAGGTACCTACTAGCAAGATACTAGATAGGTAGGTACTTTACAATATTTCTAAATTTAAAGCTTTTTATTAAAATGTTTTTAGTTTAAGCATCGTACTAAATATTCCAAATTTGTGCGTAATTTTGTTTAAGTTTAATGGGTCAACTGTGTTGAATTGATAGCATAGCAGTGACACTAATTACAGGTTTGTTCGGGTACTTTCCAGTCTAAAGATGGCAATCTGTCAAATTTAGAGGAGTGGGGCTGAAATTCTCTCAAAGAGAAGTAAAACTGTCCGAAAATACACGAACGCTTTGAACCAACATTTTTGACACTTTTTAAACGTCAACAAAAGTAAACAAAGGCAAAAAAAAGTAAACTAACCGAAACCATTAAAATTTCCATCATAACTTGATATTCTTTATTAAATTTTGTAATAAAAAAAATTAAAATTTGCATTATAAATACATAATGTAATATTAATTACAATTAAAAAATACACACTAAACTGAAACACCGCGTAGGTAGGTATTTTTATTTTTTTTTTTTTTTGTGTAAATCAAAGATTCGATAAAAAAGAATCCAGTAAAGCACAACTGAATAAAAAACAAAGACTTAAATAGGTACCTACACTTCAAAAGTGTCTTTTATTATATTTAATCAAATAATTTTTTTAATCAAATTTAGTTTATTTTTTTATTAATTTTTTTTTTAATTTTGTATTTTTGTTGTTGTTCTTTGACTTTTAAACTGTGGGTCTGACAGAACACAGAACTTACCAGATTGTGCCCAAAAAAAATTTCTCGGGTAAAAATAAAAACTGGCAAGAAAGGGAAACAATTTTCAATCAGTCGTCTCTCCTGCCAGAAATTACACGAAATGTGGATGGGAAAGCGTTTGGACTAAATCTGGTAGAAAATGGTAGTTTTGGGCAGTTTTGCTGAAAAAATTCAAAAGGGGTCCCAAAAAGGAGCCCACGCCAAAAAAAGGAGCCTCTATAAATACTATTAAAGCAAAAAAAAAAAAAAAAACAAAAAACTGCATCAAAAACATTTAAAAAAAAATTATTAATAGCAAAAAAAAATCTTTTTTTGTTTCTAATAAATTAAGTGCAGATATCATAGAATCGTAAGTCTTAATTTTAATGTTTCGTTCTTTTTCATTCTTTATCGTTCAATAAAGAATAAAATCTTACTTAAACAGAAAAAGGGGCAATTTTGATCATTTTTGAAAAAGTGGGGGTCGCGGGTCCCGAGGCTGAAAATGGGCCTTTAAAGGGGCCTAAAGGGAAGGTTAACACGGAATTGGAAAAGCATGCTCTTCAATTCAACATGGCTCAATGGAAACCGAAAAAGTCTTCACAAATTCATCGAATTTGATTCTTGTCAAGTCATGTTGTGGACTATGATGATTCATACAGCCGCCCTAATGACGCTGATTACACGAGTCTTTTTTTCGTTCGTTTCGTCTTTCGTGCTTTTGACAGCTTGGGTGAGGGGCGTAGAAATGTAGGGGGAATGAAGTAACGAAAGCAGGAATGAAAATTTGAAGATTTTTTCTGGTTGAACATTGACGTTTATGGTTTGACAACAGGGTAGAGATGAGCGATAGGCAGATGTCAGCAAAAATCGTAGTTGAGAGAAAAATCATCGATTTCAGATATCGATTTTAAGATTAAATACATCGACTACAGAAAATTACAAAAATGCAAATAAAATGGTATATGTAACTAAAATGCAAAGAAAGCAACTTCAGATATGTGTGCTTTCTACAAAAAACATCATTCTTATAAATATTAAATGTGAAAGTACATTTTTTTGCACTTTTTTGGCTGGAAGGATTTTGGAAATCGATTATTTCATAGGAAAAGAATATGAATACTTTTCATGCAACAAGGGGTTTGCGGGGTCTCAGCAAAGGTAGTGGGTAATAACTAGTTACAAATAAAGTATTCCAAATCATTGCCTACGTTCTGTAACTCTCGCATTTATAAAATTGATCGAGAAACGTTGAAATGTTTCAATTTTCATAGTTTCTCGACTGATATTATCGATGCGAGAGTTACAGAACGTAGGCACATGTTAATATCTACTTTCTTTTCTCATTTCTTCTGTACTCATTTTATATACAGTAATTCTCTTTGTGTATAATTTTCGTTTTTAAAATTAAGAATTCATGTGGTCATTTAAGATTTAATCCCGATAAAATGTTCACACCAAGTAAATTTAAAAATGTACTTGATAAAACAATATGTAGAGTGGAAATTTTTGTTTCTTTTTACATTTTCTATAGGGCAAGTATTGGTTTCGTGTAAACATGAAGAAGTCTAAAAAAGTAGTTTTACCATACCGTCCGTTGATTTCTACGCTCTTTGCACTATACGAGGTCAATTGAGACAGAGGTTCAACAGGTGGACCGATTTGCTCCAAATATCTTATAGCGCAAGTTTTATAATTCCCACATCGATAACATTGGTCGAGAAACGTTAAAAAATAAATTAAAACTCAAATGTGTTTCAATTTCCAACATTTCTCGACTAATTTTATCGATGTGAGTTACAGAACGTAGCCACAGATCATTTTAATGGAATTTCTTAGAGGAGAAAATCGATTAAATGAATCCTTAATCTGAAACTTTAATCATCAGAACCAGAGTCGGAACCTTTATTACAGATTAAACCTACTATGAACAAACGGCCCTAAATCAAAAACACGTTTTGATGTAAATTTACATATTATAACGTATTTGGCTATCAAAATAGAAAAAAAAAAAGAAATACATCGATTTTGAAAACATCGATGTTTCATGTTCGATAAATTTTCCCACCGATTTTAATCGAAAAATTTAATCGCCCATCCCTCAAATCAGAGCATTGTGCGAAGAACTTATAAACTTTTAATTTCGAGCTGTAAAACAATTTTTCACACTTAAATAAGCTGTAGATATGAATAAGAAGTGATTAAAAAACATTTTTTATTATTTTTTCTGTTTATTTTCCAATAAATCCACCGCAAAGTTTCTGAACGTCAAAATAACGAAAGAGCCTTCACGAATGTAAAAAAGAATCATGTAATCACAAGGATACGTGCCTGTCAAAAAGACGAAAGACGAAACGAACGAAAAAACGAATCGTGTAATCAGCGTCAATGAATGTACATAATGTAGCTGTAGCGAGAGATTTGCTCAACATCTAGGTAGAGGTACGTACCTACTTCACCATTGACCGACCGCACGACGACGACGCACATGCACATCCATTTATTTCTTAGTTTGGTACCATAGGGTAGGTATACTCTGCAGCTTCACATTGCATTGTATTGCTGTAGGTAGGTAGGTATCTAGTTATATTTGTACCTTTCAACTTTGATAGTGCTACACCATTTAGGTTGAGTTTTGAGTGTAATCTTATTTCATCCCTCTTTTTATTATTATTAATTTTATTGTATTTCTTTCTATTTCCATACACAAATTATATCTTTATATTACAAAAACAAAATGTGTACATAATTTTGCTATGGATATCATACTATTCACATTCAGTATTTTTAAAAAGAAGGCACAAGTAATGGTAGGTATTTAATGGAAAGTTATCGCTTCTCGGCCTTATGGCTAAGATCAAAGTGTAGTATCTGTTCTTATCAGCTTAACATCTGATAGATCCCCCATCGGGGGACAACAAATGTTAAACTGATTTTTGGAAATAGACGGAGTGCTAGGAGCTTGCTCCACCTCTGTCACGGGTTGGCCCGGTATTGCAGTACCGCCGGGATCGGCCCAATTTAAAAATTCATAATTAAATTTTAATAGTATTTAGAAATTAGGAATAGAAATTAATTAGTTTTTATACCTTACGAAATTTACCTTGGTAAACTTTTTCTTGTTCTTGTTAACTTTTACTTGGTGACGGGGATGCCTGCCAGCTGCCATAACCCGGAACAAATCGGCCAAAAAAACGAAGTAGATTTGAAAAAAAGTGGTAGAGCGGATTATGAAAAAAATGTATTTAGGAGAAAAAAACATAACACATTAAATTAAAACACAGCTTTTTTTAAAGGTAAAGTAGGTACTGCTGGTATTATAGATTTTTGATTTAGGCAGCGTCTAACAGTTTGTGTGTTCGAAACAGTTTTATTACTTTATTTAATTGAATAATGTCACATTAGTCAAGACTTTGTCCAAAGTAAGACAACGTTTATAAATAAGACCGAAGTACCTACCTACATATTATTTTATTTCAAAATAAAAAGGAACTTTTTGTTTCATTCAATTCAATTGGATTTTCTCCTCTAAAGGATAGATAAATGACACAAATTCACATTAATACCTACTTTTGAAATTGCGATTAAAATTTAATCAGTTTTTTAAGATGTAGATAGCCTTCCGAAACATACCTATTTTAATTTTCAAAAATATACCTAGTACCTATAGGTATTAATTGTAGAAGGTTCAAAATCTTCCAACCCAACTACAAACTCTCTGTTAACTAAAAGGGATGAAGCGGTAAGTACTTATATCAAGATTAGTTAAGTTTATTTCATTAATAGATTAAATCAACTGATTACATTTAATACAATAAATAAGCTTGAGGTAAAAATATACACATACACATATATATTTAAGTACAGTTGTTAGATATATACATAGATTAATTTTAAAACAATAAATAATAGTTAAAATCTGAAAATCGTCTTTCAACTGCTGCACTGCTATGTGGAAGACTAGATAGTGTGAGCATAGAGTTAGGCACAACATCTTAAACATAATATATCTTCTTTCAAAATGTTTTTCTTGGAGCATAAACGCGATAAGGAAAACTATTAACAAGTGGAACAATATTTTCGGATATTTTTCAGTTTGTATTTCTTTTTGAAAAATGAATCAATATAACACAATATTATTTAATGAAGTTTTGATCCTTATATAAAAATTAGTCAAACGATGTAGAAATAAGTTGCTACGTAGCATATGCATAAAAAAATAAATGGAGCAGATCTACTACATATGAAGTACCTACATTAGCAGCCCTGCTTGGTGGTATCATACAGGCTTTATTTTATGTTATGTCTATGGTAGGTACTACGGAAAAAATACCACGCCATTAACTATACTTTTTATTAAAGGGATTTGTCATTTGTTTTTGCATTAAAAAATACCCTAAAATCATGTGCCATGCCGCCCAATTCCATCAAATTTTTTTTTCAGTTGCAAATACTCCCCACTCCGCCTTACTCCAACCCCTTAAAAAAACCACTAGGTACATATTCTCGAGTCTTCTTTCTCATGGAAAATGAAACATTTTCGCACAGTTTTATTAATAAACCTGTTGTTGTAAAGTTTTTTTTTAACATTTCCTCCTTTCCAATGGTATTGTGGCCTCTTTTCATTCTTCATTCTTATAATAGTAGGTAGGTAATTGAAACGATTTTGCTAAGCTTTAGGAGCAGACAAATTTATTTTCCATTTTACCAATACCGTATCAGCCCGTACTGCGTGACTTTTAAATCACCCCCCACCCCTTCTTAAAATTGTACGATAATGTTATTACTTCATTTCAGAACTAAATTTAACATACCTATTCTACTAGAAATAACTACAAAAAAAATGGCTTACGTCTTCTCAAATTCTTCGAATTAACTGCAATCCTAATGTCAAAAAAGTCTACCTACCTACCTACCCCAACTAACCTATTGACCCCAAACGAATAATACAAACATTTTATTAAGATTGATTTAAATTTTGTAAGAATCAATTGGAATCATCTTTTACTCCTACAGCCCCTTAAGAAATATTATTTCCCGAAAAAAAAGTCACTCAAAAAAGAATAACTATTTCTTATTTAATTAATAAACCTCAGTATCAATCTCAAACATCAATTCCCTCTTTTCTGCTATTCTTTTATGTCACAATGGTTTAATTAAAACAATTAGTCCACTCTAACTATATAAGAGCACTTTAAAGTATTATCTTGTTTCAATACAAAAGGGGGGGGGGGGGGAGAGGTAAAAAAAAATAGTCCTTGAATCGACTTATCAAAGCCCGTTAGTCTATACCTACACGAACTTCGAAAATCAGCCTCATCTATGTGACTCATAAAGTGCGCTCCTTGTAGTGCTGAGCGCTTTTCTTCTCCAATTAAAATTCACAATTTGCATAAACATGAACGTATCTAGTCCTTTACAAGGACAAAACACTGAACTGACTGATGATAACAAAAGAGACAGAAAGACTGAAACTATATAGATATCTCTATTGATCCACTCATAGTGGAACAGATTAAAAAGAGTGTTGTAGCTTGTAGCCACTTTAGATTCTTTTTTGGAATTTTCTTTTCGATTTTTCCCTCATCTTTTTTTTTTTTTTTTGTTGCTTTGGAAAGAACAAGCAACCATATTCAGCGATCCAGCACAGCACTAGCTGCTTCTACGACCTCCATCATATATCTATGTAGGTATACGACGACGACCCCCACCACTACACTTGCTATATAATATATACTGAAGTGGGCATTTCAAGGAGTCCATTTAAGTGCTTCGAGAACGTTAGTCAATCGGATAAATACTTAAAAGCTTTTTAATTGAAATAAATCTTCAATAAAGCCCCATCATCATAATTGATTGCAATGTGCACGTTGCAGCTCAACTTCTCTGTTAATGGTGTCGCACTGTTATTTATGAAAAGATTTTCCTTAATGTGTTTTTATTCTCGTACCCTTTGTTTCAATCGTTTTCTTTGTTTCTTATTTTTTTTTTCGTTGTTGGTATTATTATTAAAAGATAATGATCTGAATTTTTGAAGTTCTTGATGAGATGTCATGGAGATCATGGTTAGATGCGAGGGAGGATGTTATTAAAAAAGCATTTGCAGTGGAACTTCTATAATAAAAAAAAATTAGATAGATAACTCAGGTTTGAGTAGTCCAGTTATTCAGCTATTACCTAGACAATTCAATGATAATTTTTCTTTTTATTGAAAACCGTTAATTTATTTAGTTGGAAAGTTTGTCGGCCGTTTGAGTTTCTACTTTGATTACCATTTAATAGTTTTTGATGTCGATGAAATCTTTAAAATCTAGCATTAGGTAGGTAGGTACACTGCATAATGTATGCAAGTAAAGTTTGACAAAGACATACTTTCCTTTCACCCACTACATAGGTTTAAAGGTCAGTTATGGTATGTTTCGCACGAATTGTTTGGCAAACTAACGTTTCGCGGGGGTTCATTTCACCGTTTTTCGTTTCGCATTTTTTTGTTTAGCATTTTATTATTTCGCATTCTTCTACATTTTGCAAATTCCATTTCGTTTTTTAAATGATATATATGTCAAGTTATCCTTCCCCATTTTTCATTTTGCAATTTTTATTAGTTTTTGTTGAATGTTAGTTTTTTGAAGTTAAGCAATTTTTTATTTGGCATTTTTTTGTTTCGCTTTTTTTAATTGACATTGGTCTTGCATTTTTTTGATTTCCATTAAATTACATATCTTAAACCCTTGTAAACCCTCGTAAACGTGGTAAACCTGTCAATTGCTTATACAAATTTGACAGGTTTACGCAGTTTACAACGTTCATAACGACTTTACACCATTTCATGAATACCCATACTATCATTCAAATGGCCACCTCGGTAAGATTCGCAGTATGCGATTCTTTTGAGGTAACTTTTAACCACTTTTTCGCACATTTCGGGGGGTATTTCGGCCATAACTTGAGTAATGTTGGTTTTTAATGCGTCTCGAATTCAGGGATTATTTACGTAAACACGGTCTTTTACGTAGCCCCACACAGAAAAAAATCTAACGGTGTCAAATTGCATGATCTTGGTGGCCAATTGATGTCGCCAAAACGTGAAATTATGCGAACAGGAAACTTCTCATCGCAATACAATTTTACCGACCATAATCATAGCGTAATGCGCCAAAAGTGGCTTCGTTTGAATCACCACTTTCGTAGTAAGTTTGAATAATTTTAACGCGTTCTTCGATTGCTGAGCGATCCATTATCGTAAATGGCAAACATTCAACTAATATCATGACACTTCAAATGACAGCTGAGTTTGACAGGTGTCAAATGCCAGCGCTACCAACTTAAAACCCCGAAATGAATGACCCGTTATGAGTTTTGTTCCATTTTTTAACGCTTCTCGAACAATTTTATCGATGCGAGAGTTACTGAACGTAGGCACAGATTCGATCCGATCTCATGTAAACGGGGTACCTATCCCATCATCTCCCTAGTTGCAACAAATATAGATACCTACGAAAATAGAACTTCCTCAGTTAATTCCCATTGCCCCTCCTTTTCCCCTTAAGCATTTAACATAGAGCATCAAATATCGTAATTTCTTTACAGAGTGTGTAAAAAAATATTGTGTTTCCATTTCCACAAGCTCGATAATACCTATTGAATAAGCATGCACAGAGGAAATGTCTATTGAACCATAAGGTCGAATCTCAAATCCAGGATGAGCCTGATTAATCGAAATGTTCCTGACCCGTCGTCGTCGTTCGCTGAAAGTAAACTATGGAATTAATTATAATTGTTAATTAGACGCATGTTATTCACCATTCACCCGTATACCCGCTATATTGAACACCATAAGATACGAAATAGTACACCAAACTTCTCTCTATACATATACATCGCCACCGCCCTCGCTGAGAGGGATCCTAGATTGGTGGCTTTGGTTGAATAGTTGTTGCTGGTTGCTATATTGCTATCACAAACAAACGCTTAACTAACAGTTGACGGTTGCACCCTTTCATCAAGGGTAGTGTGGTGATGGTGGTGGTGGTGGTGGTGGCGTAAATATAGCGATGTTTGTGTATATATATATCCATACCAATGTGTATATAGGTCTGTATATGTAACTGTATATGAACTGTGCTATATTTCGCAAATTGAATGTGAGGCAGTTGATATGGAACACAATGGCTAATTAAAGCGAATGTTATACACAATTAATTAAGCTAATTAGTAGAGAACCCATAGTCTCATAAAATACAATACTTCCCCGCATAGTCGTATAGAAGGTATACCTACAACTACAGATATACATTTTCTTTTTGTGAGTATGTACACATTGATTGTATTATTATAGACTAGCATAGACATAGAGTGATGGTGTTTTAAGTGGTGTGTGTGTGATCTAACATTTCTATTGAAAAATACATATATTATAGGTGGATTGGATTGCATTAGAGGAAATAGGCATTGCGTGCATGGTAAATGCCATTCCGTGCTAAAAGAGCTTATGTAGAACTCATGTTCGAACTAATTGAATGGCGATGCTTAGGGTTGCGTTTTTCGTTTTTTTTTTTTCTAATTTTACAATTAAAATGCATGCAAACAGTTTTGTGCATTATGTACCTACCTCCATAGGGGTATATGAAGAAAAACATGAGAAGTGTATATAGGTACCTACGCGTCAGCACGTCAAAACTTTTAGAAATAATTATAAATATTGTAAGTAGGTATACCTACCTAGTGGTTTTTATAATTTTAATTAAAATATTTAATATTTTTTTTTTTAAAACTTAAAATTTCATTTTAGTTTTTAGACCAAAAATAACGCTACTTGCAGTAAATTCTTTTTTACCAAATTATAAAAATCTTATTTTTCTCAAAAATGTTCTCAAAACTTAAAAAAATTCAGTAATTTTTTTTTTCAAAAAGGCTACCATTTTATAAGAAAATGTCGGAAAAATGGACATAAATGTTACCTCCGATAGAACCACATTTTTTGATTTTTGATTTTCTTAAAAGTACCTACATACATATTGTTATACCAAAATTTTGATTTTTTAAAAAAGTTTTAAATTCTTTTTTGAGAACTTAATAATTCGAAAACGACTCTATCGATTTTTATTTGACTTGGCATTTATCAATTTTTTAATATTAACTAGCAGATTTTAAGTAAAAAATATTTGTATGACCAAAAATAACCAGGGCCGGACCAACCATATGTGCAAGATGTGCAAATGCACAGGGCGCAAAATTCTGGGGGCGCATTACCAGGGGCAAGAAAATATAATCTGATCTTGCGCAAACAAATCTGTACTCGTACTGCCATAAAAAACTTGTTCAAATTATCCCAAAATAACATCCATCACAACTGTGCTAAGTTATTTCTTGCACACTAACATTACCTAACGAGGATACCTAAAAAAAACGCATTGAAAGTCTACCTCCTGAGTAATGTGGAAAAGTTTTATGTATGTGTATCGGTGTATGTATGTGTGTAAATATATAAAAAATGGGCGCTTACTACAAATTGTGCACAGGGCGCAAGTTTGGCTGCGGCCGGCCCTGAAAATAACGGTACCACACATACAAGTGTTTAAAATCCGATAAGGAAAATCACATTTTTCTCAAAAATGGCTCCTACGATTTTGATTAAAATTTTTATGTGAACTAATATTAATACGATCCACCATATTATTACAAAAAAAAATTATCTATTGATCAAAAATTGTATCTTTCATAGAACCATTTTTTTGGTTTTCGATCTCCTTATCTGTTTGTTTAACCGATTTTAATGAATTTTTTTCACATAGAAGTGTCTGATAATTTTGAATAATATTGCGTATCCAAATTTTCAAAAAAAAAACACATTTTTTTTTTGAAAATTCGAGATTTTGAAAATAGGTAAAGGTTTTTTTTTTTTAAATTAATTTTTAAACTCCACAAAAATAAAAACTAAAAAATTGCGTACCATTTTTTTTTTCTTAAAAATGTTTTCGAAATTTTTTGTAGGTATAAAAAATTATTAAAAAAAAAAAAAAACCCTAACGATTTTAAAACATTCGTTCTCATAAATTGAGATTTGTGTACATTGCGTTGGTGTGAAAACAATTTCAAAAGTTGTTAAAATAATTTATTTACAATAAACATAAGAGCAAGTTCGTGGTATCTATTCGTGCATTTTATTTTAATAACAACAACCTGCAAAATTATTTTACATAAAGTTGATTTCAAGGTCTTAAATTTGAAAATTCAACTAAGTATTGAACATTTTTTTAAATGGAACCATATTGATATTTTTAGAATTTTTTTTAACAGAGAATATTTATTATTTCCAATTAAATTACAAAACAGGATTATGTCAAAAAATTCATTTATTTCAAAGGTGACAGCATATTTTTGGCAGTTGTTACAAAAATTGATGGTGTTTAGTATTTCGAATAAAGAGAATAAATAAAGTCCAAATTGAAATCCTAAATAGTATTAAGTAGGTACACATGTTCAACCTAAAATAAATATGAACTTTGCGGTGACAAAAAAACTTAGGAAAAAGAGACACTAATACCAAAGTTGAACCAATTCAATTAATTTATTTTATTCAAACTGCAAAAAAAAAAAAAACAATTTTAAAAGCTTTCAATTAGCATCCAAAGAAATATCCATCTATCCAAGAGTTAGGTACGCGCTAAATAATTATATCTACCCACGTACAGGATCCGTGGTAGATCCCTTCCATCGAACTTGGAAGTGTATGAAGGCGATGTCAGTCACCATCCTCTCAGTCCCAGCAACATATCCAATTATTTAAAGCACCGTCTGTGTGACAAAAGAGGATTCAGTGACGCCGAATAAAAGTATCATAAGCTAAAACGCAGTGGTAGTACAAGATACAAGAGGTATAGTATCTTTTCAAATATCCTGAAACTGAGTCCTTGTTATATAGCGATTTCTCTTCGTCCCAGAGACTTTGTCACTCTGGGTGCGCATTATGCAGACTCACAAATAAAACATCCTGTGCCCCTACTTCGGCGCACCTCCTTGTAATATAATTAGTGACACAACGCGATGGGAACAAAAGCAAAATCCAGCGAAACAACTTTTCGACGATGACGACGACGGTGACGAAGGAGCAAGAAGACTCTCTGCGTATACAACTAAAGTGAAAGGGATTACCTTGTGCCGTTATGTGGGTGGGGATGGGGGTGGTTTTTCGGGGGGTGGCTTTGGTGATGTATAGGAGGAATACTGATGGTGTAGGGAGTTGTTTTTTTGCCTCTCATCACACGAAACACCAGAAGGCGAGTTAATTAAAACTTGATACAAGATATTAATTAAAACATGGTCTCTCCTGTTGACTAAGAGTCATTGAGGGAAATTGTCGTGCTCCCCTCGCGCTCACAGCTCACGATAGGTCCAACGAAATTTGCGTCCCTTTTATATGCTCCAAGCTTATAACCAGTGCGAGTGAAGTGTACAGCGTTGATCTTCACTGGACTACTTCAATGAATCCGTCTACTTGAGTTTGCTCTCGTTCCTCTTGCCCACTTGTGTGGCATATTTTTTCGCGAGAATACTTCTTCCTTCATAAAACGCTAGCTATACAATATATACTGAAACTGAAACGATGATGAACAGAGGCCCAGTGGAAGAACTTCCTTTTGATTTTCTTTATTATATAAAAGGAGGCTTCTTTCGAAAATGGGGTTTTCTTGCTTTTGTTGCATAAGATAATATACCTACATACATAATAAAGGAATAGTTGATCTAATGAATTTTGTCGACCTGAATTAATTTTATCGAAATATATTGATTTGATGAATTTTTTAAACCTCTTCATCAAACTTATATCAAACTGAACAGAAGATATAAAAAATGAGGGTTTACCCATACAGAGTTTCTTCAGTGAGCTATACTGATGCATCCACTTCATGGATATTTTGAACCAAACCTTACCTTATGAACAGAATAATTCGTAATTCTTCCAGTGAAAACTAAAATGCACTATACCAGTTACCAGCTATTTACAGAACAAAAAAAAAACCTAGATTGGGTCATCTTGCGTAAATTTTTAACGATTTTCAGCTCGTAATGAGCATTTGAGATTGAGACTTTCAGAATGATACAATTGAATATCTACATTAAGGTAAGAAGCTCAAAGGGTGAGAAATAAATTAAAAATAATATATTTTATAAATTTCAAGTCTCTGGCGCAAAAATTTCAAACGATTTAGTAAAATGTTAAAACCAATTTAGTAAGTTAATAAGTTAAAAAGAAGATTTTGCTAAATTTAAACGATTTTATCTACTTACTATCTCTTAACAATTTACTAAAGTTAAAATCTCAAAATGGCTACTTTAACTTTTAGTAACTTGCTAAATCCATATGACATCTGTCATTTTCCTCGAAAACTCAAAACAAATTGCTGATTTAGTTTTTCTACACTTCTAGTGTAACTAGCTGCATTCATATGATTGTATTCTTATTGATTCCCAAACAGTGTTTTTCTTGACAATCATTTTAACATCGTTGGATTTGTTTTCAATAACTGCCGAAAAATCTCCTTTTCGGTCATATCCTAATTATGTTCTCTTTCACATTTTGCCTAAAGTAATAAGTTCCATAATTGATTTTGAATAAAAAAATAAATAAATTGTAGGTTTTCACTTTGACCTCTGACATTTGAAATTATAAGGTACGTTCCCTAGATTTAAGTTTGTTTGCTTTGTTTTTCTTTCACGAACTTTAATTGTTTGAACGTGTTCAGATGCACCATTTTTAATAGAAGGGAATTAGTATTTTACTAGTTAGTAAATCGAAAAAAAAGATTATCTAAAATTTTCGAAGAGCTAGTAAATTAGTAAATGTTTATAAGAAGGTTTTTTTTAATAATACAAACTCTATATACTACTGAAATACATCAGCCAAGTAGAAGACTTAGCACTATTTAATTGGACTTGTTGAATTATTGATTCAAAATAGCTTTTTACGGCCTTTAGTCCACAAAAATAAAAAAAGTAAATGTTTAGCAAATTGCTAACTAGTAATATGCTAAGCATGGAAACGTTGATTAATCATCAGTAAAAAAAATATCTCGAAGAACGAAAGCTTCTTAATGACCGGCAGTACGGCTTTCAGAGCAATAGGTCTACTGGTGATCTGATGGTACCTATATCTCACCGAACAAATCTTTACATTGTTTTGGAGAAAGTATGATTATTGCACTTGATATTTCAAAAGCATTTGATAGAGTTTGGCATCAAGCTCTCTTATCGAAAATGCTTGCATTTGTTATCGATGAACCACTTCTTCGTTGGATTAGAAATTACCTTTCGGACCCCTCAATAGAAGTTGTATTGGATGGCTTCAAGTCTCATATCTATAAAAAAAATGCTGGTGTGCCCCTAGGCCCGTTTTCTCTCCGACACTCTTCCTTATTTTCAACAATGATTTCAGACAAAAGCTGAAACCTCTATTCCTTTAAATTGTTTTCTTCGGCGATGCAAGAAATTTTTCTCACCTTCTGATCTGACTATATTTTTTATAAAGCCTTCATCCGTTCAAAGCTTGAATACAGAGCTCACATGTCTGAACAGGTGCTCCAATCACTAATTTAAGTCATTTGGATAGAATCCAAAAGAGAGCGTTGAAATAGCCAGATGCGTTCCTGCCCTAAAACAATTCCACCGTAATACTCGCACCGCTGGGAATGCCCAACTGTTTACCCTTGAGTCGAACTTCGGACGTACTGTTAAATACAGAGATTCTTTCTTCAGCCGCATTACACGAATGTGGAATGCTTTAGCAGGCTCAATTTTTCCTACCCATTGCGATGTTTCGAACACTCAAAACCAATGTGCATCGATATCCCCTTTTAAATTCTAACCTATTCCCCTAAACGCTCGTATTGTGTTAACAAAATTTAAGGGTAAATATTCATATCTCCTTGAATGCGCACATTTATAAAAAAAGCCCTTAACAATAGGTTGTTTAAAATTTTGCGCTTCTATCTTTAATTTTAACCTGGAACCATAGAAATACATGTATGATAGTTTTTCGAAAAAGATTAATATGTAATGGAAAATGATAAAAATTGGCACATAACTATATTAAGTATTACGAGTATGAGTAGCATAAAGAAATTTTTTTCATTTTGTATAAACAATATTTACATATGTAGGTAAAACTAGCAATAAATTGACAGAAATAACGATATATTCATTGTTATTTTTAACCAGATAAAAATATTGTATTTGAAAAGTGGAAATAATTTCTTTGCTTACTTCTTATAGTAATAGGTGTTTCATTTAGATCTATTTTCTGACTTTGAGACACTTTAAACGCAAAATCATTTATTATTTTGATAGCAATAAAAAGATTTTGACTCAATTATCATTTCTAGGAGCTAAGTTCCTCCATTGTTATGAAATTTCTTAACATTAATTTAATGTGTGTAAATGGGTGTTCAGAGAACATTGTTAATATGTATGTAATATGTTTTTCAATAGATGGTGCAAGAAAAAAAATCAAAAAAATAAGCTGAAGAATCTAAAAATAACACTTATGTTAAGCTGCTTATTTTTCAATTTTTTTCATTTTTTTAATGCTCAAAACTTTCTGTTACGAATTAAGTTTCGGTAGTCTTTAAAGCTTTTATTTGTTAGCAGCTTGTATACAATTCTCATGTGTGGGGAGGTGACCCTATAACATCAGTTAAGGGATAGAGACAACATTTTAGGGAAAAATAAGAACTAAGAACTATATAAAGAAAGAATTTGAATCTCTTAAACACCGCCACAATGTTATTCATGATTTTTGTTATTACTTTATTGTTATTTTTATAAACATTGTTTTAGTGGTGCAGTATTTGCATTTTGCCCTAAAAAACAATACACCATAATATTCGCACTTCTATAGGAATCCGAATTAGTTTAGTTCTTGGCCAATGAGCATTTTGTTAAGAACAGAGATTCTTTTTACAGCCATACCAGATGAATGTAAAACGCCTTACCTATATAGCTCTGTTCGTTTTTCTTTTCATTTATTTTTCATTTCTTACTACATACCGGAATTTTTCCTCACCTTCTAAAATAATTTTTTTGGCACGCTCCAATATGTACAATCTAAGAGGGTAACGCCATCGCCAGTGTGATCTCATCGTGAGGGACAAAATTGTGAAACCCGTAGTGTTTGTCATTCCTTAGGATCAATATTTTCTCTTTCCCTGAAAGTATGCAATTTCAGGTTTATCTGACTTTTTCGTCTTAATTTAAAATTTTTCGGCTCTTTTGTGTTCTTAGTTCTTACCCGATTCAATTGGGCCATTCACGTTTCTGAGATCACACTGAGCAAACTTCTGCAAGCTACTGAGATGAAGAAGAAACCTGAACACACAAAAGCTCTCTCCGTCTCTTTTTTATAATTTGATCAAGTGAATCTAAAAAAATTACATTCTCAGCTTTTTGACAGCAAAAGTGAGGAATCTTACTGAGGAATCGCGTTCAGATTTCTAAGATTGCTAAGATCTTTGAGATTTCAGTGAACCTGAGAAACCTCATCTGACTAATTGTATTTGCTATTGGTCTAAGATCCAGCTTGGAAGAAAACCAAGCCGATACAACCAACTCCATCAGTTAAAAGTTTCTAAACGGGTTTGTGTTTTATGAAAACAATAAGTCACATAATTAGTTTTAGTTCAAACAAATCTCTACCCTATTTTTCTTAACCCACTTTACATAAGCATACCCTTTTCTCTTATTTCCACTCCACTCATATCATTGTTTAAAAAAAAAAAAAAAAAACAAAAAAAAAACACCACTAACAACTGCGACACATCACTATCAAGATGCTGTGCGATTCGACGCGATGACAAAACGAACGACCGACCGCGACAACTACGCGACAGTGGCACCCAGCATCACCATCAGGGACAACGGCAGCGGCGGCGCGGACCGACACGACTACTACGACGGGAAACGATGATGATGAAGATGAAGAGAAGGAGGCTAATTAAAATTTAATTAAACAAATAAAGTGCTATCGCACAAAAAGCAGATAAATTAATGAAAATTTTAATTGCATTTTTGCTGCCGTAAGGGAAATCCATTTGTGCTCTCCAACTTTTGGCAAGAGCGTATAAGCTTTAAGGGTTGGGTTTGGGCTTGAATATAGGGTAGGGGTGTGATGGGCAAATGTGTATGTACATTATAAAATACTTACACACAAACCGAAGGACTGCGATATTATAAGTTAGTCCTCGGTTCGTTTATATGAACAACATTCACTTCACATATCTTTAGTTTAAACGTATGTGGGAGACGTAATTTAATGGCATCCGAAAAGTTGATGACGATGTTTACAAAACCAGCGGCAATGTCAGCGGTATAGCAGTGCGGCATGTTCAGCTGCGATTATGTCCTTAAAATGATGGCAATAGCTGACATCTAATTCAAAAAGCGCTCTTATTATGGTCAACGAGATGCAATTACAAGAGTGTGCGTGATGGGGGTGAAGAGATATCCAGGGGGAACAGGAAGGCCAAGAGGACCACTCAGAACGAAATTCAATTTACAAGGCGTCGGTCGTCGTCGTAGACGGAAAGAGAAGTTGGGCTGTTGTATTGTTTTCCAGGACTATCATCAGGCTAAGTTTTTTGCTCCCATTGTTTTTTATACAATTTTTTCGTTTTTTCCGTTCATCTTCTGAGTTGGGACGGGATATAAAATGTGCTTCTTTCATTACGCACCCCCTTGAGAGAAAAAAAAGTCAGCCCCAACAGCACTAGGGGTAACAATATAAAGCAATAAATAACCCGCGAAATTTAATTAAAAAACCTTTTTCCATTATAAGTAAAGTTTGCATCACATCATGTTGTACAAAACACGGATAGAGCTGTATAGGAAGGCGAAGCAGCGACCTACGACGAGACGCAGCGTAGTACGGCTCGGCGCGGTGCGTTATACAACAAGGGAGAGAGAAAGAGAGAGAGCTGTGATGGACACAGTGAGCCACATTCAAATGATAAGGGACGCAGACAGTGATGATCAAGGATGGCGCCTGGCCTGACCATATACACATTCGATGCTAATATAATTTTCCATATATGCATGCACCAAAATTCGGGAAGAGAAGGAGTTTGGACGACATCAAAGTGGACAAACTAGGTGATGCATACATGAATCTCCCCAGTTCCATATTCGTTCAAAAGGGAGAATCGAAACTGAACGAGGAGGACGCATAAGCATAAGGAGCGCTGGGTATCATCTCTCGTGTCATTTGATTGATGTATGTCAGTTAAATAATTTAATTACATGGGAACCAGATGTTGTTGGAGGCATGGAGTGCAGAGCATCACTATATCATACTGGGTTTGGGTTGGGATTGGGATGCGGGATGGAATATGCTGACTGCCCAATGCTTTATTTTCATACTACTTTTTTTTTAAATTCACTTTGTTGCTTTAATTATTTAAGCGGTTAAGGATATAGGTGTGCTGTGCTGCTTTTTCTTTGATATTTTGATTAAAATTAATTTAAAATTAAAAGATGCATATATGTATGTGCCTATGGATGTATGTTCAATAGTTTGAGTGTTACAATTGTTCATGTATACCTAACGGGTGGGCCATCTAGTGGTTTCTTTTTAAACCATAGGGTATTTTGACACTGACAGCTATTTCCCGCTCGAAATCTTAACAGAAAATCAGTATCATACCTCCGCGGAGCGAAATGAGTCGCTTTTCGCTTGAATAACGTTGGGAAATATTGAAAACTTATTGCTAAAGTGAGTGCTGTGTAGCCCAAACAGTGCGTTTTTTTTAAAGAGGCGCATTTTCATATCGGCGGCTACGTTAACAAACAAAATTGCCGTATCTGGGGCTCGGAAAACCCGCACGTTATTGCTGAGAAGCCAATGCATCCACAGAGAATGACAGTTTGGTGCGGATTGTGGAGCGGTGGCATCATTGGACCATTTTTCCTCGAAAACGTTTCGGCCAACGGTGGGCGTTACAGAGCCATGTTAACCGACTTTTTATTTTACTGAAATTGAAGACATGGATTTGGGCGACCTCTGGTTCATGCAGGATGGCGCACCATGTCACACAGCCCATGCCACAATCGATCTTTTAGCTCACCAAATTCTAAAATCGTGTTATGAGCCATCTTGGCGATGTCAATTGGCCGCCTCGGACCCCTTTGGACTTTTTTGTGGGGAACCGTGAAGGATCGATATTATGCCAACAATTTGGAAACGATTCAAGCACTTAAGACCAATATCATCCAAGCAATCCGTGAGTTACAGCCCGAAACCATCAACAAGACAGAATGCGCTACTGCGAAGCCAGCCAAGGCAGCCACTTGAACGAAGTGTTCCATAATTAATGGGAATGTTTGCTCTTACTAATAATGCCATAGGACATGGAAACAAATTTAATTTTGTTAATTTTATTGCATTTTTAGAAAGAAACTTGTATTTGGACCACCCTGTATAGTAACGCACAAATAAGGGTTATCGATTTGTTCCGATAAAAAAAGTCTTAATGAAACCTTAATGTCCTGACCAGAGTCAATATGTCTATTTCAAACTGTTATAAAGTTTCAAGTTGTGGTAATTAACAATTTCCGTCTTATTGTTTTGTAAACTGAAGGGGGTCAAATCCTGTAAGGTGATTTCCGATAAGTTGTAGTCACAGTCAACCAATTCAGTCTGTGTAAAATGAAATCACATTTAAAAGCTAAAGAGCTATCACAGCCGCCAAAATGTGATCGTCATTTCCGACATTTCATTTAATTTTACTTTTTAGACCAAAAATAAAGGTACCTGCCGTACAAATTTTACCAAATTATGAAAAGTGTAGGTACATCAAATTAAAAAAAAACTAGTAATTTTATTTAAAAAAAAGCTATCATTTAAAAACAAAAATTGGAAAAATGGTTATAAATGTTACCTCCCATATAGGACCATATTTTTGAATTTCAATTTTTTCATAAACGGCTCAACTGATGTCGACCAAAATGGAAACTCTTTAATAAAGTTTAAAAAGTATTATAGGTAGGAATACCAAAATTTTAATTTCTTTTTTGAATTTTTAAAAAAAGTTTCCAGATTTTTTTTTTGAGAACATAATAATTCGAAACGGCTCAATCGAGTGTTATTTAACTTGACATATAGCAGTTTTTTAACATTAAAAATTATTCTTATGACCAAAAATAACGTTACCTCCCATACAAGTGTTTCAAAATCGTTCATGTGAAAAACTCATTTTTATCAAAAACAGAACCTACGATTTTTTTATAAATTTTATGTGAACTAATATCAGTAGGTACGATTTACCGTTTTATTTAATGTGTCAAAATAATTTCAGAAGTTGTTTAATCAATTAAATTTTTAACATTTTTTCAGTCTAAATTGTAAAATACCATGCATACTTTAAAACCACAGTGTGATCGCAAGTAGGATCAAGTTTGTGCGACCCAGTCGTGCATTATTTATTTAATTCATCATTCATACACAAAAAAAATAAACATTCCTATGACCTGTGATAACTTTATTCCCGAAAATATTTATTTATTTATTTAATCAAATAATTTACAAATAAATTTACAAATTATTTAAAAAAAAGGCATCAGGGTAGCAGGACCATAAACGACGCCGTCTTTTACACTTTAAATATTTTGATTAAAATTTAAAAAAAAATCTACAATAATAAAAATAATGAAGAAATAGAGAGAAACAAAAAAAAGAAAACAAAATTATAGTTCATTAAATTTATTATGTATATGTAGATGTAGCTTTTTTTTATGCGTTGTATTGATTTGATGTCAGATGGGCTAAGTATTACTACTATTACTATTAACGATTTGGCGTGACATGAGACATTCTACAAAGATGTGCCATATGGTAAGGGTTGTTTGACAATTTTGACAGACGTCTGGAGATTCCCTGTTGTAATGATGTCGAGTTGTAAAAATTGCTTTTCCAAGTCTGATTCGCAGTAGTTTAATGAAATCTTCTCTCGTAAACAGATGATGGTACGGTGTACGAGAGCATTCAGTGTTGTGGCTCTGAAGAAATGTTTGGCAATTATTCCAACTGTCCGCAAGCTCCTGTTTCTGTTTGTTGACGAATATTTTTCGAGTCTGCTGGTAGAAGTTTGGTGATTCTAAAATCAAGGGGTAATTACTGGCATCTTTAGCTGCAAGGTCTGCAGCTTCATTTCATTTGATTCCGGTATGCCCCGGTATCCATGCTAATAACTATAATTATTTCATCCAATTTTCTTCTTATAAGATCTAGTGTAGGACACTCATTAGTTTCGTTCTTAGGACCATAATTAGGATTCCCAGGTTATCTGTAAGAATTAGGCTCCGCCCATTGTGAGTTTGGGCTAAGGATATAGCTCTAGAGATTGCTGCTAATTCTGCGATGTAGCTTCCTGCGTCATTCGGAAGAAGTCGTTGCCAGATCGTAGATAAATGATGTGCATTTTGGTTCTAAAATATATGTAGGTAATATATCGCATAAGACATCATATTCATTCTATACCTAATTTCGATAGATCATTACAAACTTTTGAAACATTCAATATAGCAATCGTGTTTTTGACAAACGTCATTGGAAAATATTCAATTAAATTGATTTTAGTTGAATCACCTTACCCAGACGGAAAGCTCAATAACAATCACATGTGATTATGGTTGATGTGACAATCACTTATCGCCTTAGCCGATTCCAGCTCAGGGTAATTTCCAAGAGTGACACTTCCTTATTTTAATTTTTTGCTTCTTTAATCTAAATATGTAGGTAATTTGATATCAAAATTTGTAAGAGTAATTTAAGTTGTTATTTTTTTTTTTTTTTGACATCAGCTGATAAGAAATAACAGTTCTTAAGTTAAATATCATATAAAACAACGGAATCTTCCATTCTTGTCAAAGTGACAATAAGTTGTGTATTAAGAACAAATGTCAAAATATAGAACAATTTATCAATATTGAAGTGATTTGATTCTGAGCTATTTGACAGGTCATTTTTGCGGGGTACATATTTATTATTACAGCCATTCTGCAGGATCATCACCGAGTCCAAACTTCTAATTACTTATAAAAGCTTTTAATATTAGTTTTGACAACAATACAACAAATTCCTTTTGTTTTCTACTGTCACTGTCAACATCATCATAATTATGATTGTGTATTGTGTACCTTACCTACCTGAAAGTGCAACCTATATAGAAACTTCTATTAGAACTCTATCCAACTGCAACTAATACTCTACCCTATTAGGGACTTCGTCAAATCTCCACCACATTCATTCTCCAAGGTGGCGGCAGCATGCAGGCCGGCCGTATATACAAAGTATAACATTTTCATCCGCCCACATTCGGAAACTAACTAAATAACAAGATGTCATTCGGATGCTAAAACCGGATGTCACTCGGGAGAAGGACAACAGCCGAGCACTATAACCCGAGCTCCCCGCCCCCCCTTAAATCATATATAAACGCTAACGTATAGAAGGGTAGTTTATAGGTTCATGTCCTGTATACATACGTTCGAGAACGAGATTCCATCCTGGGTTATAGTTAGGTAGGTGGCATAAGTGCGGGAATGAGGCACACAGCAGAGCATATATACTACATACACAGGCAGGATACCATCACAGCCAGTGCCAGACCAAAGCAAATGCAGAAAATAGCAAATTGACATGGACGAGAAGCTTGGGCTGAGCTTGTGGTCAATTAGGTGCAAAATGTGGCATGTCTAATAAAAATGGAAAAGTTATGCATTCATAAACTGCCATCTAATTGCTTGTTAGAGAGTTCTGATGGATCCGTTTTTCAACTAGAGAAGTCTAGCAATTAAATTTGTTGCTACTGGTGGTTGCTGGTTGCCTTGATGCCTAACATGACCTGGGAATTTCAAAAACCAAAGAGAGAAAGAGACAGAGAGAGAAAGTTAGACATATATATTGAGTGCGAGACAAGAGGATTGCAATAAAGTTTTTATATTTATTATTTTATGAAATAAAATAATATGTGATGTGAAAAATGTTTGATGATCATTTTTAGTTTTTACTAATTTCATTGTGGATATAATAATAAAATATATATGTATACCTAACCTATTTCTATACAGACACGCAGATATACATATGAATCACATTCGGTGATGTAAACCCAACAATAAGGAACTGTCATGCAAAATATTTTAATTGAATTCGAATAAATTTTATACAACAGGAAATTCCTAAAAATGGTACATATAGGCACATGGTTTAGAAAAATCTGTGAACTATGAAAAATAGCAAATATTTTTTAGATTTTTAGATTTTATTATTGATTTAATATTATTTGAAACAGTGAAGGTCGGGCATTTATTAAAGAAATATGTATTTGGATGCGTAATAAGTTTAAATTCTAAAGACTTGTTTCAAAATGTATCAGTAAATTTATGTATTTATTTAAAACCCATTTAGGTGAGTTAATAGAAAATTGTAAATTTTTCTCCAGTGGTTTTATGAATGACATGTGCCAATATTGACTTCCAGTATTTTTGTGAGCCACTTTAGCTATGCCAAAAATATACACTGTTAAAAAAAAAATTGGCTCGAAATTTTAGACGATTAAGTACGATTTCTAGTATGATGCTAGGTTAAAAACAAGATTTTCCAAATTTTAAGCGAGTCAGCATCGTGCTTTCTTTTTTTTAATAAAAGTTAAAATCATCGAAAGCCTATTTTAAACATATTTTAATATCATACTAACTCCAAATGTCACTTTGACAATTCAAAATATGGAAATTGTATGTTTGTTTACTTGTTTTCCCGAATTGTTACTTTTTTCAGCTGATTTTTATTAAAATATTTACAGTAGACTCTCCCTAAGTCGATTTTTTACGGGATTTGTTCGAGTTAGAGGGAAAAATTCGAGTTATTGAGAGAAACTTTTTTTTTGTTTTAAAATACATGTAGTAAATAAATCCATTGAAAACCCTGTTTTAAACGCAACCAACAACACAAAGAAAAGGATAAAAAGGATAACATATGTTTTTTGATTTTGTTTTTGCGTTGAAACTTTTTAAAAACTGTATCTTTTTATGGAGATGCCAGGGAATAGGAAAAACACGAAGAGCTGGCGATGATGGCACACGCGATGCTAAACATACATATTTAGGATATTGAAGTGTGTATGGTACGAATTTCGAATGGTTATTATTTTTTTATTTTGTTTTGTTCTAAACAAAATTCGACTTAATGTGTGAGAAAAGATGCCACTAATCGAGAGAATCGTCGTCGTTCTATGAAAACTCCCTAAGTCCATTTCATTAGAAACTGATAGACCATTCATAAATACGGCATAGTTAACAGAATATCAAGATTTAAGTTTTGTAAAATGTACCCAACTCTTAATTACGTTTAGTCTAAATACAAAATTTCTTAAACTCAAAAATGTTCAAGTTCTTGTCAGTAAAATTCCTTCGCAAAGGCAAATGTTAGAAGTTTTACAAAAATGGACTTAGGGAGTTTTAATAGAACGACGATGATATGTTCGAGTTAGAGTTTTGACTTAGAGGGAGTTTGACTTAGATAATGGTTTTTGTATGGAAAATTGAAAGTAATGATAAAAAATATCGCGATAAAATTCGAGTTAGAGAGAAATTCGGCTTAGAGAGAGTACGACTTAGGGAGAATCGAATGTAATTTTTTTTTTTATTTCTTAAGGTTAAGATTTCTTTTAAGGGTTCATTAGGACAGCATATTTTTAAGCAATTAAATCCCATGCAACTGCTATAGGTTGATGTGTTTTTTAATAGCAAGGAGAATTAGGGGCCCAGTTATAGCGATTAGGAAAACGAAACAGGAAAATATTTTAAATAGAATATTATTGATAATAGCGTTGACCACAAAAAAAAAACAATTCAGCACTTCATTTTACAATTTTGAAAAAAAGTTGGTCTAAACTTGTTTTTTTTTTCATTTTTTGTATCAAAATTTTGAGTTTGCATGCGAATTTTTTAAAAACTATAGACGATTTTATATCATAAAACCCTTATAGTACTTTATTGTAAGTGTTGCCGTTGTTTTTAATAATTTTTTTTTTCATTTTAAGTAATTTTTTTTCTAAAATTGCCCCTACCTCCTAAACAGGGTGTGATAGAACCCCCCTCCAATAGTAAAACATGCTTATTTTGAACTCCTCTACAAAAAACCGTTATCAATTTTTGGCGGCATAGTTATGGTAGGTACTCTCCCCTTAACATGAGTCCCGGCACCCAATTTTTTTTTGTTTGGAGCATTGTTTATGTTTTTTTTTATTTTTTTCTTTTTTAAATGCATTTCAAATTAAATATTGTCTGGCTACTAAATGGCAGAAGGTTTATACATATGTCGATTTAACAATAGTATTTTTTTTCTTTCAAATGCTATGCATACAGGAAATACTGTTGCTTTGACAATGGATACAAAATATCAAGTGTTTTTTCCTTCCTAAAAATAATTTTATTTTGACGTTATAGAAGGTAAATTTTAACTTATCTGCATGAGATTTAAATCGTATGATTATAAATGTTAAATCAATGAAATTTTTATTAAAATGATATTTTTCTTAAAATTTGAAATAATATTTTTAATAATTAATTTTGAAAGAAATATTATTGATTTAACAATTTATTTTTCATTTTCATTTGAAATGATATTTCGAAAAATAAATTGATTACAAAAAATTGATGTTTTTCATTTTAAACTTGCAAAGTATATTTTTGTATGGACCCTAAATGTGAAATAAAATATTACTTATTCAATGGAAAATTATTTCACGTTTCCGTAGGTTAGGTACAAATTTACTGAATATTTTACAAATTAACTCAGATATAAGAAAATAAAATTAATATAAAAAAAAGTTCAAAGCTAGCCAAAGGAAAACTGTTTAGCAAAACCATATTATAGATATCTACATATTTATGTATAGAAAAACATGCCATTATAAGATAGGATCCATCCATACCTATCCCTTCTTCGTGTATATGAGTCGCTTTCAAAAAATTTTACCATCCAACAAGACGAAAGCCATTTGCTCCCCTTTTATCCGTTTTTTTTTTTTTATTTTTTTTTATTTTGCTTTTAAATATTTTTTATCGTCGTGTAAAACTAAATAAAATTAAACATCTGCAAATGTTTCAGCATTCACTCACCTAACTCTTATTCTGTGTTTTGTTTTTCGTCCTGTGCCAGGTATATACTACATAAAGAGGATAACACAGATGTAGATACATATTATGTATAATATCTACACAACCTTCCTTGTATATACGTGTATAACCATATGTATCTTTATATATATATGAACATTTGTGTTTAGTACACCATTTCAGTTTCCAGATATTATTATATGGAAGCATTCATTAGAGCTCACTAATTACTCCAAGCTTTAATGAATAAGCTCTAATGAACCACTTTCCGTTAATTAAAAGTAGAGTAAAGTGGTCTGAGAGCGTCTCCTCTCCACCAATAGCACCCTTTAGCTTAACCATAACCCCAATGCCAGTATACCTTATACCTACTCTCTTTCTTTCTCTCTTACCCCTCAAGGATCTGCAGTAGGTATAGCATTAGCAGCAGTTGTTGCCAGCACAGCAACATTTGGTTTATGATGACTAGTGGTCCAAGTCAGGGGTTTGAGATTGGAATGAGGATGGGAACAGCATCAGCGATGGGGATGGAGATGGGGATGTGAATGGAGGAGACGTTGAGCTCTGAGTTTGAGGTGGAAATGTAGATGGATGAATGGTGGCGGGATGTGAATAAGGATACTTAAGGATTTAGTTGGGTTTTCTTGGTTAATTGGCAAAAGCGGTACGATGAGGGGTTGTGATATGCCTGGCTATGTTGGATGATGATTGCGTAGCTACCAACACTTATACATGATGATTATGATGATGATGATTATGATGACGGTCGGTTGTAGTGGCAATAATGATGATGGTGGTCGAGCGGCAATATCCTGTTTCATTTCATTTTGCAGGTGTTTAAGTAAGTGTATTGTGTGTATAGGTATAGGTATATCTACTTTGCCTTATAAAAGAACTAAAGGAAATGCGAAAAATTGGTTTTGTATTACAAAGACATATTTCTTAGGGTGTTTTGATTACCTGCCATCATTTTTTAAATTATTTTTTAAGCCTTTTGATGAAATGTATACTTTTAATTTGATTTGGAAGACTAGCGATATATCGAAGCCTGAATCTAATAATATATTTCCATTGGTGCAAAAAAAATTATAGATTCTTTTTTAGGTTCAAAGTTTTTACATTAATGTACGTTAACTTAAGAATAATACACAAAAAGTGAAACTTTCTAACAAAATTACGTGAAAGTGATAACGGCTTAAACTGTCCGCCAAATATAGTTTGAATTCAGTTGGCCTTAGACATTACAGAATTCAACATCGGAAGGCTTTATGTTAACAATTTTTTGAGGTCAATGCAGACTACCCTATGCAATGGGGGATACAGAATGTAGTGGTGAAGTCATTTTGTGAGAGCGTTGTTGATCCTTTATTCGAGTTCATAACATCTTGGAAAGAAAAAGAATAAAAAACGTTTTTAATTAATTTTTTTTGTTTTTGTTAATGCATCCTTAAAATGTTTAAGTGTTCAATGATAAAAACATTTATTTTTTTCATCCACAAAAAAAAAAGAGAAAAAAAAGTCAGAAAAACGTGACGATGTGTGATACTGAGCAGCGTTGCCGCCCAAAAAAAAAATTCCGTGCCACATTTTCTAAAAAATCGTTTCATTTTCGTGCCATATGAAAAAAACAAAAATTCGTATGTTAACAAAAAATATATAAATCAATTGTGGGGTGAAGTACAACAAAAAAAAAATAGAAGAAATAATTTGTTCTATAAAAAATTATTTTTACCTCCATTTGGCCTCCACTTGGAGCAATTTTCTCAAAATTTCTTCAAAATTCGCTTTATTTGGATTAAAAACTGGAAACAAAAAAAGCGTGCCATATTGAATTTTTTCGTGCCCCCGTGCCATTATAAAATTTTCGTGTCAGAAAGGCACGATCGTGCTACTTCGGCAACGCTGATACTGAGACGAGAATCTGTTTTACATGTTGAGACAAATATTCGAGACTCAGTTAAACAAGTCGAGATTGATAACAATGTCGTTTTACCCAGGGTTTTGCCCTTTAAATATTCAGAACTTTTAAAGTTCTTCTTAATTTTCCTAAAGTAGCTCATATACGATTCAATTTGGTTGCCAACTCAGCTATTAACTAAATTATTTGTAGAAAGAAGTTAAACGACTTGATATTTGTTAACTTGTTAAAAAAATGAGTAACAATACATAATATAAGCATAAATGTTTATGGTAGTGTGTTTTGATGATGATATAAAAATATAAAGGGTGTTACAATAGAGACTTTCGAAATTTGACAGTTTATAGCCATATTGTTGAAGTTACATCTGTCAAATTGGCTGTCATTTATTCAGTCTGTCTTGTCAAATCACCATAGATGGGTTATGGGTAAAGCGTTTAATAACACGTGCAAATAATAAAATGGTTTTATCAAAATGGGTGTTCTCTTCGGGCAACGTTGCGCCCGAGTAACATGTGCATCGTCGAACTCGAACGAAGACCCAAGCGTTGGTAAATTCGAGGAACCACTTGAGCTCAAACAAGAGACGACGCTCAAGTTCTAAAAATAAACAGAACACAACGGAAAAACACCAAGAAGACGACGTTCACAACATAGGAAAATAACTAGAAACACAGCGTCCAAAATATCCGATAAGCGTCACCGGATAATCCACTTGACATCCCAGATACAATGCCGAGAGGAATATTCGCAGTGTGGTGGAAAAGTTTGAGTCCAATGGTTCAGTAAACGATCAACCAATACCCGTACGTCGACGAAATGCAAGATCTGCCAAAAAACATCGCCATATGTCCGTGAGAGTGTGCATGAGAATCCGAGGCACAAGAACACGATCTTTCGCCGACCAAAACTTTTGCATCGTGACTTGGGTTTGTGATGCACGTACAAAATTCAACTGAACAAAAAGCTGAAGGTAAACGATCATATAGACAACAACGTGATATGTTCGCTGAAAGGGGTCTGGAGCAGTTGGAAACTGACCCTAATTTTCATCGAAAAATTATCTTCAGCGATACGGCCCATTTCTGGATGAATGGGTAAGTCAACAAACAAAATTGTTGAATTTGGGACAACACCAATCCACATGAGATCCAAAAGCGTCCAAAGCATTCGAAAAAGTCAATGTTAGGTGTGGATTTTGGGCTAGCGGCATCATCGGTCCATATTTTTTTAAGAACAACGTTGGCCAGGCCATAACCATCAACGGCGACCGCTATAGGTCGATGATTACCAATTTCTTTTGGCCTAAGTTGGATGATATCTATGGACAGAGATCGTGCAATTTTACCTCGTTAGACATTTTCTTGTGGGAATTTCTCAAGTCGCAGGTCAATGTAAATAAGCCAGAAACCACAGAGGCCCTCAAAGCTAACATTACCCGACTTATGCACCAGAGTCATGGAAAATTTTACATGGACATTTCCATTTCAAATTTTGACAGCAATAGGACTTTCAAATTAATAAAAAAAAGTCGATAATATCTCGCACACACTTTAATTTATTTAAATTAAAAGATAGAAAGCGATTACAGTGCTTTCCAAAACCCTCATGTTCCTTCAACATTACGCATGTTTAGGTAAATGAGATCTCGGAAATTTCAGTAATCTCAGTTAAATGAACAAGACTCCTCAGCAAAGTTTAGGATTTGGCAGACAATTTATTTATTTATATTTATTAAATATTTTTAGTAGAGAAATTTTAAAACAACTCCAGAATTATAAAAAAAAAATATTGTTATTCAATTAAAATGTAAAATTTGGCAAAACTACCAAGTGGAAAAATTCTTTGTATCAATAAATAAATTATTTTGTTGTTAGTTTCATTTTGTTGAATTTTTTTGACTTGCAAACAAAACTATTATTAAATTTAATTAGTTTAGTGATTTAGTTTTCATATTTTAAATTTTTATACTTTAAATTAAATAACTATATTAGAAATATTTATTTTTTTATATTTTATTAGTTATAGTACTTTAGCTTTCGTTTCGCAGAAAAAAATCCAATATACATTAAGCCTCTTGAATCATATGAATCATATAGTCTACAATATAATTTATCACTGTAAATATGCGCCACGTTGCGTTTAATTTCACTAATTAAAGCCTATACTCATTAGCCAAATGGATGTTGGATTGTATCCTCAAACTTATCAGTGTCAAGCGTCTGCCATCACCTACATTAAATACAACGACCACCGCCTTCCGAAATACATTTTTATACGCACAAGGCCGTTGTAAAAGATTGGATTTGTGAATTAATGTTATAACATTTTATATTTGTTTTTTTTTTTTTCTTTTTTTTAATAAGTGGATATCTTTTTTGGTTTGGATTTATGATTTAATATTTTCAAAAATTCTTCTTTAATATGATCTCAAGACGTTTTATGAGGTTCTATCTTTTTTATTAAAAAGCAAACAATTAATAAATATAGAGTATACATAGGAAAGATGTTGTAACTTCACAAAGCCGCCGGTACATCTGCGTGGAGACTTTTGAAAAATTTTGCAAGAAATAGTAGACGTACGTTTATGTTTTGGAAGGGAAGATATTGATATCGTTTTAAAAATCAATATTTAATCTCAATGTGTTTTGTATAAATTTTTATATAAAATAATTATTCAAAATTAGTTTTTAATTAAACAAAAAATAATATAACAAATAATACCTTCAAGACTTTCAGTTTTGTATTCAAACAATTTATTTAAAAATATGTGAATTTTTTTTTTTAATTTTACATCACAGGACCCTTAGGTACGGCCCTGTTAAATAGATACACCAAATTCCATCACGATGGAAAATCAACGTTGCTTCACTAATTATGGTTTCCCAAATATAATTATACCTCGCCCAAAAAATATTTAATTAATAGTAAAAAAAAAAAAAATAAAAAAAAAATGTGGCAATGAAATGAACGGACGACGACATGGACGCAAAGCTTCCTCTGGTTTTTTTTTCTGAAATTCATTTTCGTTTGCTTCATCTAGTATACTTATACAGGTTTTTCAATTTTCGTTTTTTAGGATGAAAAAAAATTCATCAATCATGTGAAGAAGTCTCGCCATCGCCATCGTCGTCGTCGTCGCGGTCGGTCGTTGGCAACTTAAGCTGCGAGGGATGCGGATGGGGTTATACATTTTTTTTTTTATATATAAGTGAACTTTTTATGTGTTGTCCTTATGTTCCTTGAACAGAAAACTTAAATAACTGGTATGGGAATATTTGTTTTTAAGCTTTAAATTCCATTTAAAAGTAATTAATTTATTATTTTTAAAAAGAAATATTTTGTTTTTTAACTTCGAATGAATAATAATTAGCTTTTTAGCTATTATTTGCGTTAATCTTTCTATATATATAAATTAAAGTTTGGTTTTGTGTACGTTCGGTAACCAGCCAAACCGGTTGACCGATTTTCTTATTTTTTTTTCAATTAAAGAGGAATAAGGGTAGAAGGTTTAGGAGAAAAAAAATTATAAAAAAATAAAGAAAATCTTTTAAAAAAAAATTAAATTTCAATTGGTCACATGGGTCACTGCTTTGAACAATATTTAGTAATTTGCGCAATATAAAAATAATAGAGTTCGTGGTGCAGTGGAAAGATATCCGCTTTAGAAGTGAGAGGTCTCAGATTCGATTCCTGTCACCGGCACCATTTTTTTTTTAATTTTTAATAATTTTCTCTTTTTTTCAACACATTCGCTGCAAAACAAATAAAAAAAAACTATTTTTTTAACACCCTGCGAAGCGGGCGGGTGTTTTGCTAGTACATATATTATATTTTTAAATAAGCAAATAAGAAAACATTGTGGATATTATTTTCTAAATTTATAATATACTTTTATGGCATAGTTTTTTTTTTTTTTGGGTTGGTAATAAAACCTGTGAAGCAAGCATCAGTTTATTTAATTATATCTTTTCTTTCAGACCGTATTCATTCAATGGAACTATTATTTTATGTTCTAAAAAGAATATTAGGTACCTATGGAATCTTCTAGTTGCTAATTATAGTATCTACTTATGAAACTAATTAGGAACTTAACGAGCGCACATTTAACGTTAATTAATATTGTTCGAGCTCTATAGAAGTGGCTATAATATGTATAGTTGACATTACATAGAATACAAACAATTTGAGCATTTTATCTTACAGTTGTGTAATGTATTTAATTCTTCATTATTAACATTTTAAAGTAGTTTGTGTTAAATTACACTCAGAAAAAATATCAAGTAAAATTAATAAGAAACTAACCAATTATTAGGTTAATATTTTTTAACACGTTAGATGATCGTGTTAAATCTTAACAGCAGATTTTAACGATGTGCCGCGTTGAATCAATACAAATTAAATTTTGAATCTACATGATAACTTTTTATCTTAACAAACTATTTAAATTAAATAATCTTGTTAAATCAACATGAAAATCAGAATAAATTAGCTTCATCCACACTATTTTACCGACAATGCTTACCAGTCAAATCAAAAATATTTTCAAGTTACATATATGAAGTTTATTTTTTTAATTTTAGAACATTTACACGATGTTATGTTTAAGACAGGGTTAAGTTCAACAGGTAAACAATTGTAAAAACAACTCTATAAAACGTTAAATCAACAGGTTATTGTAGTAAAATTCAAATTTACAAGATACCTTGAAACCATTATAAGAATAGTATGATCTTGGTTAAAACTCACACTGCGGTCATTACAATATCTTGAAATTTCTTTTATTTGGATGAATTTCATGTTAAAAGAACATGATATATTTTTGAATCAACAATTTTATCAAACAGTGGGGTGATAATTTAAAGCTTTTAAAATCATGTAAGTTTTCCAAATATTTATGTGGGAATGCACCTTGTAATTTTAACAAGACAATTGGTAAATTTTTACTTGATATTTTTTTTTCGGGTGTATAGTGTCTTATGTAATGTATTATGTTATTATTAATGTATTTTAAGAATATATACATTACGGGCCAGTATTAAAGTATACAAATATGGATTTTATTTTTTTTTAAATTACACCATCCATATGTGATCCTTGACTATTTTGACACTGCTGCAACCTGGAGCGGAAATTTTCAATGAAATGTTTTGCATTTCCTCGAATATTTTTCTTTAATTCCTCTAGGAACACTGGGTTGCTATTGAAAACTTTACTTTTAAGGTATCCCCAAAGAAAGAAGTTCATTGGGGATAAGTCCGGGCTACGAGATGGCCAGTAATGGCACCTCTTTTGAATATCACTTTTTGTCCAAAAATTTCGCGAACACCACTTCCACTTAATGAGTCGTTGGAAGTGTAGCATGTAGAATGTTGCCCCATCTTGCTGAAACTACGACCGATGATTTAAACCATCGAAATCCTGTAGCGCTGGTGAAAAAAGTTCTGTAGCATGGAAATATACCGATCTGTATTCACTGTAACAGCATTTCTTCGACGATCTTCAAAAAAGTATGGACCAATAATGCCTCTTGCTGACAAAAGCTTCCCACACAGTAACCTTGGGTGAATGCAGAGGTTTTTGATGCTTCAATTTAGGATTAGTGTCACTCCAATTACTGCAATTTTGCCTATTCACATCCTGCCCATTTAGATGGAAGTGTGCCTCGTCTGAGAAAAAAAATGTTGGTAAAGCTGGTGAACCTCTCTAGTATTTCGTTTGCAAATTGGAGCCTGTGAGGATGATCTTGAAGCTTTGACTCCTGTACCATTTGGATTTTGTACGGATGTAAATGTAAATCTTTGTGAAGAATACGAATCAAAGATGTTCTGGCCACACCTAAGGCGTTATCGCTGAACGACGCCATGGTACTTAATTCCCCGCCGTCTCTGCTCGTCGCAGCTACCGATTCAAATTTAAACGGACTTTTGGTTCACTCTATTGAAATGTAATATTTAGAGGCTGAACTTCCAAGGATCACTTGAGGGCTAGATAGAATTCAAAATTTTGCTATTTAGCATAAATTTAGAGTGAATTAGGGTGAAAACGACAGATTATTAATATTTGAAATATTTTTTTTTGTATCATGCCAAAATGATTTAGAAAATAACCCCGATTACCAAATCCGACGGTAAGAGTAAGACTCATTTGCGTCATGTTCACGATAACGGAATATTAATGAAATAAATAAGTTTAGTTTCTGATATTTCGAATATTTCAGTTTCTTTCATTTTTAACTTGATGTTGATGCTGAAAAATTCTTATCCTACTTAAATTCTCAATTTGGGTAGAGTGGTTTTAAGTAGAGCATACTTTGCATGCGGACAATTTTTAGTACATATCCCTGTGTCACTTTTAAAAAAATCTTTTCTCGGGGGGCCGCAATCATTACCATCGATAAAATAAATGTAAACAAAATAAATCAGACGTAACGTTTGATAGTGACATAAAATTTTCTGGAGGAAACACTTTTGCAAAGAATTATAGATACGTCCTATCTATTTACATACACACATACATATCTCTGTTTATTTTTTATTCAAAAATTATTTTCACTTAGTCGCTTTATAAATATTCGAGCTTTGCTTGATTTTTGCCCATCTTTGTTTTGGTCCAATTACCAAATGCAAATAATACAAATCACGTAGCATTGATGAATCTCCGCGTTGTTAACATTACTTTTGAAAATGTAGTTAAGTCTATACATACAAAAAAAAAGCTAAATATAAGACTAGGTACATTATACATAAGAGAAGTCCTTTTTATTCAAAATGAAATATATATTCCAGCCACGTTCAATCCACACACCTTTCAGCTGGCTGGTTGCAAATGAATATATACAAAAATTAAATAAAAATATTGGCAAAAGTAAATAACAGAGATTGAAGAATTGTTATACGCTTCGATGGAACCCTAATTTAGCACAATTACTTGAAGATCTTCCTCCATCAGGACATCAGCTCAACCTCAACGTCACTCTCTGCAATGAATGGAAATTTTTTTTAAAGGCGAATCGAATGAGCAATTTGCACACCTTGAACCCAAAATTTTGAAAACGGCTATACAATCCAAAAACTTGACAACTGGTTGGAATTTAAAGGAAGAGAAGATTGTTTTGAAAATTACATGGTGTAACATTTTTGTTTGTGTGATGTAACAATGCATCATCATCCAGGATATCGAAGCCAGACTCTAAAATCATCCAAAGGGACCACAGACACAGGCTCCACATATATTTCTATACCGTGTAGGCCAATACAAATTAAACTCTATATATGCATGTATTGGTAGAGCACAAGATCGTCGTGTGTGTGCAGGCATCAAAGGGGGATTGGATTTCGTGGTGACAGTGTGGCATTGTTGACGCTAGCCCGCATATTCAATCGAAATACTTCAATTGGACAATATTACCGGATACGTGCTAGGAATTTCAACAATTTTGAGGAGCCAAATAGTGGATGATTGCGTTCCCTAAAAGCAATCAAAATTCTTGACGAATTACCAGGACATGAACGAACACACATCAGTAGAGTTAAAGTGAAATGAATTTGTACTTAGATGATATTGAGAATTCTTTTTTTTTTATAATTCAATTTGCGTTAGGTTTACCTAGGTATATGTGTAGGTTGATAGTTTCTAGGAATTCCAGGTTCAAAATAATGAAGAACCTTGAAAATAGGTATACACATACATACATAGAAGGTTCCAATTTTGTATTGTGTATAATTACCGCACTTTTCACATAAAAGAAATAATAGAAAATTGAACACCATGAAATTGGTTTTAAACGAAAAAAATACTTTTTTTATAGTATAAATACAGGGTGATTCGCATAAGGTGTGCATGTTGAGTCGAGACAAGAAAACAATCGTTAAGGATGGTGGGTCTATTCCCCACCGTTTATGAAGAGGGAACAATTTCTAGAAAAAAAATTGGCTTAAAATGAAAAAAAAAATTATTAAAAAACAACGGTAAAACTTAAAATGCAATGCTATACTTTTTTGTAAAGCCAGAAATCTTTTCTTTTTAAAAAAGTTGTTTTAGTGAATGAAAAGTTTTTGAAAAACTAATTTTCATACTAAAAATTTTGCAAACAAATTTCAAAAAATTCAAAATAATTTTTTTTTAAATTTTACGTAAATAAATATTATTTTTATTGAAGGTTTGAATGAAACAACAACAATTGGGTGAGCTACCACCAAGATTTTATAGACTGGATTTATAGCTATTTCACGACTGCCAGACCGATCATCAGACTCCTTTAGTCCTTGGTCCAGATTCGATATCCAGCTGGGGCAATAAGTTTTTCAAATAAAATTGAACAATGACCAAGCACAACTAAAGGAGTCTGATGATCGGCCTGGCAGTCGTGAAATAGCTATAACTCCAGCCTATAAAATCTTGGTGGTAGTTCACCCAATTGTTGTTGTTTTATTCAAACCTTCAATATTAATATGATGATGGTGCGAAAGCTTGGCAGCCTAACTACAAGTGTGTTATCACTCAAAAAACCCCTTTTAAATATTATTTCTGTTATCAAAATTCAATGCTTTTAATTATTTTTATCCAAAAACAGAAAACCGTGCGCTTAAATCTAAAATCTTCTAGTTTCTGAGAAAATTGAAAATAACAAAAAGTTTTACTAATTTGACTTCAATTCCAATTTAAGTTGCTTTAAAGACCCTGTTTAACTAAAAAAGTAGTTAAGTGTTAAGTAGTTAAGTTAAGATTTTAATTTAAGATTTGTGGCTTCATAATTTTTTTTTTAATTTAATGATTTACAGGGTGAAATAGGGTAAAACAAATATTTTTTTTTTTAATTTTCGTATACAATATCAACTTCATAGACAATATTTACTGAATTTTTAAGACTTTCTCAATAAAAAAATGGTCAAAATCAGTTCAAACGTTTTTCGGATATTTTTTTTACAATTTAATTTTGTTTGTAAGTTTTGGGCACTTTTTTTGAAAAAAAACAAGATTTTCATTATTTTTCAAAATTTGTGCGGCAGGTAGATATTGTTATTTTTGTTCCTAAAAAAACTACCTGTCAGGAAAATTCTCAACCAACGTTAGGTATCAAGTTTAAATAAAATCGACCAATCCATTTTGGCTGCAGCCAAATGGAAAGAGACTCACTTTTTCCAACTTCGCTATTGTCGAATGTCAAGTTTGATCAAAATCTCTAGTTCGTCGTTTTTTTTTTACGAATCCAGAACTTTCCATATATATATGAAGTGCCTACCTATGTACATATATTTCGCAAGTTAATATTTAGGGAGCTCGCTCTTTACTCACCAAGCTTAAATCAGGAGTTTTCTTTACTCACGAGACTAAAAGTAAACGAAAACTAGACGAATAGTATAACAATCTACAATTATATGGACATTAAAAACAACGAATGCGTTGTGTTAGTTCTTTATTACATTTAGAAATTGTTAACATTTTGGAGCAGAGAAGTTTGAGGTTGATATGAATGAACAAAATTAATTTTTTTCCATGTATTATGACTTTGTTAGTAAGAGCAAACATTCACATTAATTATGGAACACAACGTCGTCGCGTCGTTCAAGTGGCTGTCTCGACTGGCTTCGCAGTGCGCATTCTGTCACTACAATTTTCCAAGACCTTGTTGATGGTTTCGGGCTGTAGTTCACGAATTGCTTGGATGATATTGGCCTTAAGTGCTTTAATCGTTTCCGAATTGTTGGCATAACATCGGTCCTTCACGGTTCCTCACAAAAAAAATAAGTCCAAAGGGGTTAAATCTCAGCGGCCAATTGACATCGCCAAGACGGCTGATAACACGATTTGGGAATTTGGTACGCAAAAGATCGATTGTGGCATGGGCTGTGTGGCATGGCGCACCATCCTGCATAAACCAGATATCGTACAAATCCATGTCTTCAATTTCAGTTAAAAAAAAAGTCAGTTAACATGGCTCTGTAACGCCCACCGTTGACCGAAAAGTTTTCGAAGAAAAACTTCCTGTGAATGCATTGGCTTCTCGACAATAAGGTCCGGGTTTTCCGAGCCCCAGATGCGGCAATTTTGTTTGCTAACGTAGCCGCCGAGATGAAAATGCCCCTCTTTTCATAAAACGCACTGTTTGGGCTACACAGCACTCACTTTGGAAATACGTTTTCAATATTTCTCAACATTGTTAAAGCGTAAAGCGACTCATTTTGTTCCGCGAAGGTATAAGACACTGGCTCTCTGTCATGATTTCGAGCGGGAAACGGCTGTCAGTGTCAAAATATAACCTATGATTTAAAAAGAAACCACTACATGGCCCACCCGTTACAAATAGAAAAATTAAAAAAAAAAAACGAGAAAAATGTCTCTCTATTTAAAATTTAAAAACTAAACATAAAATTTCTTCTTTCCCAGTGGGCAAGAATAGTTAGAACTGTCAAAACACAAGAGACGTCGTCGTCGTCTCGTTTTATTTGCCGCATTATGGATCAGTTAGCAAAACCAATAAAGCAAATATTTCTGCTTCCAACACTTATTGAATATTGATATGTCCAATATTCTTTTCCTTGAGAGAAAAGAAACGTGTTATAATTTTTATTATTTTAATGGTTGAACATAACAATGAAATTTGTTACTATACGAATTTAAAATTTGTATACAAACTATTAAATCAAATAGTTTGACTTCGATACTAGTATTTAAAAATCAGTATAAACAATTTAACTTTGAGGACAAAGTTGTTCAAATAAATAAAAGGAATTATCGTGCTATGCTTAAATATTCAAAATAAATCGATAAGTATTCTCTCTTTGATTTCACATAGGACAGGTCTCAAAAATTTCTTGTTTGAAAAACAACTTTACCAGTTATCCAGTTGAATGAATATCTCAAAAACCCCAAAAGCAAATTCGTCAGTCTATACATATAGGCATCTTTCTTATAAACATACAAATGGTTCTTCAGCTTCACTATATACTCTTTATACATAAAACAAAATGAAAACAGTGTCATAGGAAATATAAGCAACATCATGATGTTAAATCAAAATCCTCTTTTTGATTTAACATGCGGAAATTTACTTCTAATTTAGTCCTTCTTGTGTCATTTGCTTAACTATACTATTGCAAAGAATGAAGTGATGCTTAAAAGTACAAGCATTAGGTTTTCTTCTTTTACTTTGGTATAGGAAACCGCATACGACAAGCTACATTATGTGAGTGTGACAAATGTTTACGTTACGAATTCGAATTTGAATGAGAAAATTAAGAGTATCACAAAGAGCTCATGTCCTTCATGCGAACAAACATTACCCGAGGAACCGGGTATACCATAACGTCGTCGTCGTCGTGCGTTGTCGGTTGGTCGTTGTCAGCCTCTATTATACCAGTAGAAAATCCTAGTTTGGGTATTGTATAGTTTTCCTTTGTGGCAAATTGTTTAACACCGTAAGGTGTAGTTAGGGTTTTTGAAACTCTTACTGCGGGTGCCGGACTTAAACAACTTTTATGCCTCAAGATGTTTGGGCTATTTTTAACATTCGTTTAAGCGATTAATGTATATAGATGCTTTTCATAAAAATTACTATTATTTAACGAATCTCTGTACTATTTATCTGACAGATACAATCTTGAGAAATTGTTGGCGAGTTGCTAATGCATGCAAATATTTCTCTACTTTAAGTAAATTATGTAAGAAAAATACTAGTAGGAGTAGAGTATGGTCTTGAACATGGATAGCTTGAATATCTTGTTGAATTTTGGAAAATATTTTAATATCTCGTTCCAAAACTTTGACATGATATACTTCGTACACATTCATTCGCTGGTTTTCGTGGCCCCTTTAATATGATTCCCTTAAAATAGTTTCTTAATTTCAGGGTAATAAGTCCGATACTCATTTCAGCAAAAGGTATCACAATCAGTAGATTGTTGTATATCTATACAGAAACATTGTTCTTTAAACAAAATTGTAAATTAGAAGGGCCAAGCAATTGCTGTGTAAATAGAAGAATGTACCAAAATTAATTCTTAAGAAGAAACAAATGATGAGGAATCAGAAACTGAATAAATGTTTTGTATACCTTACTTTGTGTTTTGTGGATTTTGATGAATCATTGTTTTCTTCATTTCTATTTTCTAACAACTAGTTTTTTTTTTCAAGATTTACGTAAATAAATAGTAAAGCTAAATAAAACACACACAGCGATACAATTCTGATGAAAATTTTATTACATTATAAGGTTTGGACTTTGCCATTAAGTGTGAAAAACAATATCATTCAAATGGCCGCCTTGGGAAGATTCGCAGCATGCAATTTTTTTTAGGTAATTTTTAACTACTTGAGTAATGTTGTTTTTTAATGCATCTAGAGTTCGGGGACTATTCGCGTTAACACAGTATTTTGCGTAGCCCCACAGAAAAAAATCTAACGGTGTCAAATCGCATGATCTTGGTGGCCAATTGACATCGCCAAAATGTGAAATTATGCAACCAGAAAACTAGAGTTGGGCAATTTAGTTCATTTGAGTGATCGATCAATTTAGTTCAAATCACGCTACTGAACTAGTTCGTTCATTTTAGTTCAATTTAGTTCAAAATAGTATATTATACAAAGAATTAAAAAAAAAATTATGCTGTACATCAAATTAGAAAGAGAAGATAAGGGCAAATTGTAAAAATTCCTTATAATAGAAACTCCATTCATCCAAAATAAATATAAAAAGAGAGTACCTATTGAGCTAGACCCTGTTTAGGTTCTGACTTTTCACTACCGCATGACACGATGGGTTCTTGGGTGAAATTGTGAGGTTGTGAAATTGAAAGATTCCAAACTCTTCACCGCTTTCACCCACAAATTCATCGTCATGGAGTAGCGTAAAAATCACAATTGGCGCGTTCAGAAAAATGGGATCTCAGAGATATTTCTCACTCAAAAGGTGAGCAAGCAAATCCAAAATTGTTTTTCCTCAGAGTTTTGACAGTAAAACTGAGAAATCCTGCTTATGTAACTGTCATTGCTAAGATCTTATTTTCCTGAACACGCCTAATCTAAACAGGGTTGGTTGAGTGTGAGCAGTTCCGTCATGTCATAAATGACTTCCTCTGTTGTCTGTTAATGGGTTGAATGCACACATAAATGTTATTCCAGATAGGGTATCCACCTATCCCAAAAATTTTCAGATACGTTGGGTTGTTGTTTTGTCACAATAACAACTGATGGATTACAACAACACAAACCTATCCGGATAGCTTTGGATTGATCCCCGAACGCGACCATTATATAAAAGAATGAATGTAAAATTGAAACTAATTCTTCCTCGCTCCTCGAGAACTAAATGAACTAGTGAACTAAGTATGTGAACTAAGTTCACTAGTTCAGTAAAATGAACTAGTTCATTGAACTAGTTCGTTCGCGAACTACACAAGCCTACAGGAAACTTCTCCCGCAATAAAGCCATAATTTGTCGTGTTGTGTGGCTTATTGCCCCGTCTTGTTGGAACCACATATCGTCCAAGTCATGATCTTAAATCACCGGCCAAAAAAAAAATCGGTTTATTGCTGCAAACGCCGGGAATCACCACTTTTATAGTAAGTTTTAATAATTGTAACGCATTGTTCGATTGCTAAGCGATCCATTACCAATAATGGCAAACATATTCAACTAATATTATGACACTTCAAATGCCAGCTGAGTTTGACAGGTGTCAAATGCCAGCGCTACCAACTTGAAACCACAAAATGAATGACCCCTTATATTTTCAGATTTTTATGTAAATTGAGAATTTGAGGTTTTTTTAGTGGTAAGACAATAAATCTCATTTGCAATATTATTAATAGTATTTTAAGGTTAAAGAAAAATGTTTGTACAGAAGAAACAAGTGGATGTTTCTTTAAAATCAGAATTTAGAGGTTAAATATTGGTTTTAATGAAATCAGTCGAAAATTCGGTCTCAATGAATTAATACATTTTTGGCTAAGACCTTAATATTGGCCAGTAATCTCCAAAAAAAAAACGATCGAAACGATATCAAAGGATAACAAGCACAAGGCCAAAATATTGGAAAATGAATAATTAATTTCAATTTCCCAAATAGAAAAATACCTATATTTATTGTTTCAAAATAATTACTAATTCCGTTTGATATAAATTTGCTGACTGGATAATGTTCGCATCATTCGCAAAATAAATCACATAATATACTTACAGTTCGTTGGAGTTCACCGATTTCATCAAATTCATATTCTTAATTCAACAAAAATGTTATCCGAAAACCAACTTAATTTAGAAAATTCACTTAGAAAAGACGACTACAAATTTTGTGTGTGTATTTTTTTATTTTTTTTTTTAACTTTCAATCTTCCATTTGTAGCCTTTATCTGTTTCGATTTAAACTGGCGCCGCCCAGAACTCAAAACCACCATCTCTGTTCTATCCCGTCACCGCTACCGTCGTCGTCGTCATCGTCGACAAAATCAACCCTAGCATCTCATGATTCTAAATGCTATACCTATAGTACTCTGCTTCTGTGATGATGATGATGATGGTGATGTGAAATTTTGCTTCCACAAAAATTCTCATTCATGACCGCCTCAATTGATTTCAATTCCAACAAAAAAGAAGAAAATAATATGGTTTCAGGTTTAGTGTGTTGTTTGATGGTATGGGGTTTGGATCCTCGCTGTGTGTCTCGAGAATCAGAGGATAATATACACAACAAACACAACTACTGAAATACTGAAATAAAAAAAAAAAAAAAAGAGTAAACTCCCAGCTTCGTCGTCATTTAGAATACAGAAATCATCATCATCGTTGAGGTTGTGGTAAATCTCCTCGAAGAGAGCTAAACTGCTATTTTTCGAGAATAAAAAAACGGATAACCATCAATTTAACATTTATTAGGGATACTTTTTTGGATACAATAATAATCAAACATTCTTCCGCGCCACAGTGACAGTTCGTGTGTCTTTTCAATTTTCCTAAAACATTTTAGTTCGCCCATCGTGATTTCTCGCATAACACCCCCTTAGCATCAGAATATCAAAATTCTCATCCTCATTCTCGTGATGAAGCGAACGAATGAATCCTTGCCATTTGTCGAGGATTTCTTCTTTTTTCTTTCTTTCTGATGTTACTCTTCGTGCTTTCTGGTGGTGTGGTGGTGTGGTGGTGCTGTGTGTTATTGTTGATGATGATACCGCTTCGCCAACTTCATCATATGATTCAATTTCTGATCAAACTCAGCCCGTTTTTTTTTTTTTTTGTTTTTTTATTTTGGCAGTTTGGGGATGATGGAAAGCCACCATCAACATCATGCCCCATATATGGATGTATGTACCTACATATACACGTACGTGTGGAGCATATCTTTCAGCAGGGTGCATTATCCCAATTGGCGTCGTATATATGGATCGAACGAAACGTAAGGGATAACTTTTAGCCAGGAAACTAGAAAAAGGCGGTCCACACACAAATCCTTCCGTTTTTGGCCCGATATGGCGGCTTCCCTATAATATGAAGTTATTGAGAGATTGGAACTTGGGAGGACGGTTATATGTATCTAGATACCTAGATATATTCCAAACCAGTCAGTCTAGTAAAAATGTATATCGTCGAACTCGAAGAGTCGGTCGTTCTCGTCGGACGCGATTTGAAGTCGCCGAAAAATTGTTACAATTTTTTATATTTTTTTAAGTTTGCTTGGTATGTGGTGGCGTAGGTATAGGTAGGTACTTTTCTGTCTTCCGATTGATTGATGAAAAATGCCACCGGGGATTGGTTTGCGTTACTTCAATGTTCGATGAGAGTATAAGTGAAACTTTCAAAAATATATCGTATACCTTCCTATGTTGGTTTCACCACCATTCTTTCGAATTCATATTCATCCAATTCTTAGTTTGACAGCAATTTTTTTTTTTTTTTGGTTGGGAAAGTTTTGGTTTGCATAAATATTTACAACCCCTTCGTGGTGTATGCTAATTTAATGAAACGAATTCGAGGTTTCTGATGAAAATTTTATGTGCTCTAGTTTTTTTTTTTTGTTCCAAATAAGATGGAATTATTCTTTGATTTATGAGACTTTTAGGAATTTAATCTATCATGGTCAGTTAAGATTGTAAGTTTTTTTTATTTTAGTGCAGGAGCTTGAACTCTAAGAATTAAAGAAGAGATTATTAAAATATAATTTTTGTGTTGGTAAACACTCCTATGGAATATTATTGTTTTACTAAAAAAGCATGAAGAAAAAACTTTGGCATTGAAGAACTATTTTCTTTCTTGAACTTTTTCAAATTTATTTAATTTTGCCAAAAATCATCAAGCTTTTATATCTTCTTGGTTTTCCTTCAAATTTTGTTCATTTGATCAGATTACGATTTGATATAAAAGATATATTTAATTTTTTCCATAATTAACATTTTTAACTCAATAAACATGGACTATAGTGTACCTCAAGGTTGCCATCTGATAACACTATTCTTTATATTTGCTTAATTTGACTTAATTAAATTAAATTAAAAAAAAATTAAAATAGGAATATTAAAACAAAAATAAAAATTGGAAAAGATGTTTGAAATTCTGAAAAGAAATGTAGGTGAAACAGAATCAAAATTTTTGAAAAAAAAATTCTGGGGTAATTTACGGGAGCTCGTATATTGGTTGATGCCTTAGAAGTAGAACTGTCATGCCAAATCTCAAAGATCTGGTGATCGATTCCCAACCTCTTCCAGCAAAAAAAAAAAAAAAACAACTGATTTTTGAATTAAATTGTTGGTCCTCTTCATTCCTGCTAAGGGCTGAATAACAACATAGAGAGTTATAAGTCAAAACCACAAGGTCTTATGCTTTTTGTTTTTTTACTTAAAAAATAAATTATTGACCAAAATTCGACAGATATATTAGAAACGGATATTTCGACCTTATTGGTACATGAATGAAATTTTGGTTAAAGAGAGAGTTGAGCAGAGATGCCAAAACTAGGCATTGCCCTAATACAGCTCGTATTTTTATAAAGGAAATTGATGAAAAGGTGGTTTATGTCCCCCAATAATAATTTGCAGTTTGAATGTGGTTAATAAACCGGCTATGAGTCTTGATTATTTTAATCTTTTTGGTTACAAATTAGTCAAAAAGATATCTTGAAGTCTCTAGAGTCTAGAGCCATCTAAAAACGTCTCTATTACCGAAAATTAATGTTAAAAACAGAGTTATTTAAAAACCTAAATTAAACTTTTTAATAAAATGTTAAATTTGTAACCAATAAATAACAATGTGATGGTTAGGAATGCGTTGAAAAAGAACCAAATTTTAAGCTACAAGGTAAGTAGATAAAATATCCAAAATATAACTATAGTTTAAAAATGGAATTTTTTTCAAACCAATATAATAACTAAAATGTTGTTTTAGTGAGAAATTTTTTCCCAAAAAAAACTTTAGGGTAATATTTGGTTTATTTATACCGAATAGTTAACCAGAGTAAAATGTTTTCTAAGGCAGCTGATAAAAGTGATGGCCATAAGGGGTCTCCTTTTTGAATGTCTCTTGTGATTTTAAATCATTTAATGCTCAATGAAAATAAAAGTTAATAAATATTTATATATAACTAGGTGACCCTGCCAACGTTGTTCTGCCACATAAATTATTTCTAGTGAATATTTTGATTGTTAAATAAAAAAATAACAAATGATTTTAATGTTTTTGAATGTTTTAACGAACGATTGAACGAATGTGATCGATAAAATAGAACAATCGTTTATCGAGAAAATAGAACGAATGAAACGATTTGAAACAAAGTGTCTAGAATGAAATGTCAAAGTGACATGACACTTTACGTCAAGAACTTGTGCACGTGTGGATGAAAGTTCGATGAGGCTGACCTAACGCCATCTCTCATTCAACAACATAAATAATTTGGTTCTGTTTGAAAAACGAACGACGACGCGACGGTTAAATTATTTGGATATTGTTCATACAAAAATAATAAAATCGCAATTAAAAAATGTGGGGTGGGGGTAGGAGGGTGAAAATTTGGGGTTATAAATACACAAACAAAAATTATGTAAAAAAAAAATTATATGCGGACACCCTAATTTTTGATGTGTTAACATCTATGCTGGCGCGGCGGTAGGATAAACTAAAAACGTGGACATTTCTGTGACACATTACGCTGTGATCTTACGCGTTACGATACGTTGATGTAAATTGGATACATTCAATATTGGGTACGATCGAAAGATCGAGTTGAGTTTGGGTTGAAATTTGGTTGACGGTTCGAACTCGTCGCGTTCTGTGATGTTAAACTAGCACTTCAATATTTATTTTGATGTTTAAACATCTTAACCGTGAGTCTTGGCACTCACACTCCATTTTTTATAGCGACACCCTTATCACTTAGCGGTATGAAATATACTTTACGATCTATTTTTATACCTACCAAATATACAAACAAAATTTCATAAAAATCGGTCGAACCGTTTCGGAGAATTGCGACCACAAACACCGTGACACAAGATTTGTATATAGGTATATAGGTTTAATCGAATTAATCAATTTATTTTGTTCATTCTTTACGGTCTGCAAAACCAGCTTGTTTTCTTGCATTTGTTTGACGTTTAAAGATTCCGTGTCTTCAACAGTGTCTTTGAGAATAGTTTATACATACAAAAAAAAAATATTGCTAAAATTAAGTCTCTAATTATTTATGTGTTCTTTTTTTAAATATGAATAATTATACACCTAGTTGTTTCTTTCCTTCATGTGTTTAGTATTTTGCGGTTTATGATGCATAAGTTGATGTTATTAGATCTTGTACATATCAACCATTTCCAAGTTCACAAAACTAAATTATCAATTAATTAAAACCAAGTCCTCGCCAGAAACCTCAAAATTGTGTAGTTATATACATATACCTATAGTAACGTCAACAAATAATCCGTCACTCAATATCTGAAAGTAACACTTCAACTATAGACTAGCCGCATTTGAATTTGTACATACCCCATATCCTAATCCATCAAATATTATTTGAAAATATCATACTGAAGCGCACCGCCCCATTTATACCACATCCACCCCCACACCATTAAACAGTCTTTCAAAATAATGTTACTCATTAAATATGTAAGTATAATATTGGGAGGTATATAAAGCTATCCTGATGTTTATTTATTCTTTCTCTTCAATATCGTAGGTGCCGTTCGAAGAATTAGCAACTGCACTATACCTACTGCACCATCATTAGTGCCAGAGCATCATCCTCGTCCTTCTACCATCATCATCGTCATCAACACAATCATCATCACCATCGTATTCGTAGTCGTCGTCGTCATCGTCCTTTCCATCAGCATGATGGGTCCTTATCATCTTAACAGAGCGCCAGCTGCATCTGTAGCTCAACGGCGGCGGCGCGGCGGTGGCGGTGTCAGCGGCAAACGACAACGACGGCACAGCAACGCTATGGCCGTCCCCCAGTATTAGCATCAGGAGCAGTATTAGCAGGATCAACATGACAGCTGAAACGAACGAAATGTTTAATTACCTAACCTCAGATTGCACTCAACTCCATATGAAAAGTTGTTAACTCTTCCACTCGTCTATATCAGCAAAGAGTGTTTTCTGTGTGTTTTTTTTTTTTATTCTACATCCCTTTCATCGTCCTCCAGGCAAGTTTTTTTTTTTTCAATTTTACTACTTCAACATCAATCCAACTAGCTACGTTTGCTAATAGCCCACATACAAGTATACAAGAGTTGAGGTAGCTTTCGAAAAAGAGAGCACACTAAGTTGGCCCGTATATGTCGTATATGCAAGCCACCTCCATTATGTCAATCCGCCTGATATTCACTCACAGCGATACATTATATAAATACATACAACCCAGCAGGGTTGCCTTACTTTTAATGTCCAATTTAAACTTTCAATATATTGTGCCTATTTAATATGATAGGCTTTTGTATTTAAATAATTTGACATTTTTTCGATAAAATGGATGTTGGTAAAAAAACAATTACCGAAATGTTACATTTTGGCCTTTCAAACTAAATCCCAAAAGAGTTAACTCCCACGACTCAAAATGAACGAACTCGTACAAAAATTGTCCTGTGTGAGTTAGTTCATTTATGACTAATTTCATTTAAAACAAAGTCAAACCCTTGTGAATTAATTCACTCGGCGCATAGTTTAGTCTAGTTGCCAAGCATAATGGAACTTTGTCCATATGAACCAAGTAAGCCCCAATTTTGATCGGGAGTTGGACAGTTGACTCGTCTTGGGAGCTATCTCTAAACCAATGTTGCCATATTATTGAAAATTAATTATAATACAATACGCTTATTTTAATCATATATCCTCAAAAGGAAAATTATTGTTTTTTTTAATGATTGGTAAACTTAATTGGTATATTAACATTGAAAATGTTTATAGGGTCGTTTTGATAAAAGTATGGTGTTACCAAAATGAACAAAGATATAGAATGAACTCTAGCGTATAGGGGGAGAACGATTGAATTTTTGGTTGGTGTTACCAAAGAAACTACCAAAATGAATAAAATGAAGCAAAAAACACAAGTGATGAATTTCAGCCAGCGTACATAAATTTTGATCATCGCCAACGGACGAGATTCAGTGGAGGAATGTAAAATTCGAAAAATGCTCGATTTGAGCCCACTTAGAAGCCTATAACTTTAGTTAAAATTATTGGATGTTCGATATTAAGCTAGATAATTAAAGCTTAAATGGCAAGCTACAAATTTGCATAAAAAATTTTGCAAAGGCGTAAAAAAATTCATACTAGAAACTTGAAAAACTGTCTTTTTAGAACAAATTTCATCACGGCAAAGGAAAAAAAAAAATTTACAGATTTCACTCATAGAGTAACTATGGAGACATTGAAAATGACTTTTATTACGTCGATAAAACAAAATCATGCCAAATCTTAGAGATTTTTATTTTGTATACTATTGTTGCAATATAACTTCACAAACTGTCTTAGAAACCATTCTACAATCTGAAGTACCAATTTGTATATTTAATGTCACTTCCCAGTTGGTGGTTAAATTAATTTGTTAATTTTTTTAATAAGGTGAATCGTAGTCTTAATTGTGGCTTATCTCGCAATTACACAATCATACTCATTTTCATCCGCACCGGTACAGCACTTATACACGAAATTAAAAATACATATAGGTACCATCTATCTTAACGTATATTTAGGTATTTGACATTTTTGCTTTGCTAAGCTTTGCAGAAAGGTAACTGAATTATTACAGATCGATTAAAGCATATATCATATACGGTTCAACTTAGTTCTCGACTTAATTGTTTTGGAATCCACCCGTGTTTGATTAAATATCCAAGTAAACCTTTTTTAAATCGAGACAAAATTTACAAAGAATTTGATGCAAAGCCCAACCCCACTGCTAATTGTTTTTATTCTATAATATTTTATTTTAAAATATTTTGAACTCATCTTTTAATCAATTTAACAATATCGAGTCGCGTAATTTATTTTAGACAAAAATAATGTTTTTGAGACTTGGAGCTGTATTCTTTTAACTGAGTTTATGAAATGTGTGGCCGAGCGGCAAGCATCAATTTAGTTGACAACCAAATTAAATAGTTTATGGACTACTTTAAGATAAAGCCTAAAATTTTATTTGCATTTGAGGACCGTAACCATGAAGATCTGACCATTAGGGCTTAAGTTATAAGTAGGTACCTATGCACATTCTAGGTTAAACAATCAAACTGATTCAGAAGTAAATCAAGTTTTGTCAAAAGCATTTACTAGTCTGTCATTTTACATTGATTTTTTACATTGATTTAAAAGACTGACATTTTACCTTAATTTTAAGACCTTAACCTCAAACATCCGATTATTAGAACAGAAGTTATAATCCAAACAATCCAACTAAATCCAACCTTTACGATTTTATTATTTGTAAAATACCTACTACAAATGTTCATGCGCAATGCACATACCTACATGCATACATACCTACCGAAACATAATGTATATCATTTTTGTGCCCGATGCAAACCCAATTTTGTTTGCCACGTGTTTTTTTTTATTGCACACACTCCACCGTCTTCTCCCTTCTATCAATACATTCTTTGTTGGTACGTACCTACCTACATACATATTCTGTTTGTTTTTTTTTTCTTTTGCCGTGATGAAATAAGTTCTAAAAAGACAATTTTTCAAGTTTCTAATATGATTTTTTTTACGATTTTGCAAAAATTTTTATGCAGATTTGTAGCCTGTCATTTAAACTTTAATTATCTAGCTTAATATTGAACATCCAATAATTATAACTAAAGTTATAGGCTTCTAAGTGGGCTCAAATCGAGCATTTTTCGAATTGTATACACTCCTCCACTGAATCTCGTCCGTTGGCAATGATCAACATGTAGGTACGCTGGCTGAAATTCATCACTTGTGTTTTTTTCTTCATTTTATTCATTTTGGTAGTTTCTTTGGTAACACCAACCAAAAATTCAATCGTTCTCCCCCTATACGCTAGAGTTCATTCTATATCTTTGTTCATTTTGGTAACACCATACTTTTATCAAAACGACCCTATAAACATTTTCAATGTTAAAACAAACAAAATATGTATGTATGTGAGTAGGTAGGTACGTATGTACCTACAAAGAAGATATTGATAGAATGGAGAAGACGGTGGAGTGTGTGCAATAAAAAAAAAAACACCACGTGGCAAACATCGGGCACAAAAATGATATATGTACATACATTATGTAGGTATGTAGAATGTAGATATGCATGTATGTACATATGTAGGTATGTGCATGAACATTATTTTTAGTAGGTATTTTACAAATAATAAAATCGTAAAGTTTGGGTTTGGTTGGTTTGTTTGGATTATAACTTCTGTGCTAATAATAATCGGATGTTAGAGGTTAAAGTCTTAAAATTAAGGTAAAATGTCAGTCTAAAGAAATTATGTGACAAAAGTTGACTTTCTTTTAAATCAATCGATTGTTGAACCTATAATAGATATGCATAATAGGTACCTACTTGAACCTCTTTAATAAACTTATATCTTTAGTTCTAAGGGCCAGATGCGAGAGGTTAAGGTATTTAAACTAAGGTAAATCAGGCTAGAGGGAAAATCAACTTAGCTAAGCAACTTAAATAGTATATTCAAAAAGGGTCGATGTTGTAAGTTGATATATTCTGATCTAATTATCTATTTGACAAAACTTAACTTACTTTTGAATCAGTTAATTGTTTAACCTAGAATATGTATAGGTACCTACCTACTTGAACCTCTTACACAAAATTATAACTTAAGTTCTAAGGGCCAGATGCTCAAGGTTAAGATATGTTTAGGTAAATCAGGCAAGAGGTAGAATTAACTTAGCTAAACAACTCAAATATTGTAATCGAAAAGGGTCAATTTTGTAAGCTTATATATTCTGTTCTAATCATCGGATCTTTGAGGTTACGGCCTGAAAATGAAGGTAAAATGTCAGACTAGAAAATGCTTTTGACAAAACTTGACTTACTTCTGTTTGATTGTTTAACCTAGAATATGCATAAGTATTTACTTGAACTTCTTATATACAATTATAACTTAAGTTCTAAGAAAAAAACATCAAGGTTAACTGAACAATTAAAATATTATAATCAAAAAGGGTAGATTTTGTAAGCTGATATATTCTGTTCTAATCATTGGATCTTTGAGGTTAAAGTCTCAAAATTAAGGTGAAATATGACAAAAGTTGATTTTTTTCTAAATCAACCTAAAGAACCTAGAATATGCTAGACAACGTTTGGGTAAAAACTTTACTAACTTCTAAATCAATTTGATTGTTTAACCTAGAATATGCATAGCTACCTACTTGAACCTCTCATACAAAATTATAACTTAAGTTCTAAGGACCAGATCATCAAGGTTAAGGTATTGGTTAGCTTCTAACTTTTATTCTAATAATCGGATGTTCGAGGTTTAAGTCTCAAAATTAAGGTAAAATGTGACAAAAGTTGATTTTTTTCTAAATCAACCTAAAGAACCTAGAATATGATAGAAACGTTTGGGGAAAAACTTTACTAACTTCTAAATCAATTTTATTTTTTAACCTAGAACATGCATATTGCATAGCTACCTATGTACTTGAACCTCTTTAATAAACTTATAACTTAAGCCCTAATGGTCAGATCTTCAAGTTTAAGGTCCTCAAATGCAAATCAAATTTTAGGCTTCATCTTAAAGTAGTCCATAAACTATTCAATTTGGTTGTCAACTAAATTGATGCTCGCCGCTCGGCCACACATTTCATAAACTCAGTTAAAAGAATACAGCTCCAAGTGTCAAAAACATTATTTTTGTCTAAAAAAAATTACGCGACTCGATATTGTTAAATTGATTAAAAGAAAGGTTCAAAATATTTTAAAATAAAATATTATAGAATAAAAACAATTAGCAGTGAGGTTGGGCTTCGCATCAAATTGTTTGTAAATTTTGTCTCGATTTAAAAAAGGTTTACCTGGACAGTAAATCAAATGTCTTGGCTTTATACAATATAATTACATAGTCCAATGATTTGAAATACTTGTAAATCAATTTGAAAAAATGCAAAATCTATTGATTTTCTCATCAACCGTCAAATTGATCAAATAACAAGCCAAGACACGGGTTGATTTGAACAACAACCGACTGAGTCGAGAACTAAGTTGAACCGTATTATATGTATGCTTTAATCGATCTGTAATAATTCAGTTACCTTTCTGCAATGGATAGCTATGCAAAAATGTCAAATACCTAGATATACCGTAAGATAGATGGTATGTAACTTTTTTTCGTGTATAAGTGCTATGCCGGTGCGGATGAAAATGAATATGATTGTATAATTGCGAGTTAAGCTACAATTTAGACTAAGTTTCATCTTATTAAAAAAATTAACAACATTAATTTAACTGCCAACTGGGAAGTGACATTAAATTTACAAATTGGAACTTCAGACTGTAGAATGGTTTCTAAGACAGTTTGTGAAGTTATAATGTAACAATAGTACACAAAATAAAAATTACAAAGATTAGACATGTTTTTGTTTTATCGACGTAATATAAGTCATTTTCAATGTCCCATATAGTTACTCTATTAAATTTTGTAATACTGAAAAAAAATAATTTCAATTTATTTTAAACATTTATATTTAACACACAAACAGAACTTGCGATGTAACTATATTATGTATGTACAATGTAAATATTAAGTCAAGGTTCTAGTTATATGGCAGGTTATTAGAGCTTCTTCTACATAACTCGAGATTTGAATAAAACTTGACAAAAGGATGATAGCGAAGTCGAAAAAATTCGGTTTCGCAATTCTGTTCACGTGCAGCACTTTTGACGTTTCAATTTGTATGAAGAAAACAGAGCTGGAAAAAATATTAAAGCTTTTTGTGGTTATTTGTTTCGCCAAAAATATTATTAATCAAAAGGAAATTATCGGAAATAAAAAAAGTGAATAATAAGCCCGTGATTGTTAAAATATACAAAAAGCTGTATACAGCTGCATTGTGGGCACATACAAAATAGCACGTACGAAACTTTTCCACAGCTGTTGCATCTCCAGCTCCAGTTCCAGTTGCAGCATTCTATTGTCGATTTTTTTTAAACTTGGTACCTTACCTATCTAAGGTTTTTTTGGGTATTCCACCGAAATGTTTTTTTTTTTTATATTTTTAAAATAAACAAAAAAACGGTACCTAATCTGTCCGATTTGTAGAATCGAAAAATTTGACATATCTCAACATTTCGTCATTCGTGGTCCCAAAAATCCAAATCCATCGTTTTTAGAGAGATGTCTGTGTATGTGTGTGTACGTACGTTTGTACGTTCGTGATAAATTTTTGCACTCACCGTATCTCGAGAACGAATAGAGATATCGAATAAATTTTATTTTACAGTGCAGAAAAGTTTTTCAAACAAAAATAAGCGGCTCTCTTTATCAAATTAAACAAAAAAAAGTTGTAAAACATCTTTAGTGTCGAATATTTCGAGAACACTAAATGCCATCAAGTTCTGCTTAATTTAATTCTACACACAAAAAGACGTAATGAAGAATTGAGAAGAACTTAAAAAAATCAACTGGTAGTTTTTTTTTTAAGCAAAAAAATAAAATACAGTATTTTACGGATATAAGAAACACTCATATAAGAAAAACTCGCTTATAAGAAACGCAACCTAAAACACCATGTCTTTTTCTTAAATTTCTCTCTGAAATTGAACGTATATAAGAAACTCGCATATAAGAAAAACACGTTTATAAGAAATACCTTTTAATGCACAATACAAATTTTCAAGAACAAAAAAGTACGCATATAAGAAACTAACTTCAGCTTTACTTTGATTGAAATAAAAATTTGTTTAAACATACGCACCAATATGTTTCCACCTTTAATAACAACTTCCAGTTTTCCAATAAAAATGACAACGTCAGATTGACAAGAGCGTGAATACTCCGTGGTCTATAAATTGTGACATTTTGATTTTATATTTGATTGTTTGTTTTTGTTTTCGTTTAACTTTCCTGTTTTGTTTTTATGTTGTGTGTTTAAAATGCTTAGAAAAAGAAACACGGTATCCGTAAAAATAAAACTAAAAATTTTAGAAGAAATAAAATCGGGGAAAACAAGAAAAACTGTTTGCATTGTTTTTTTTTTCTTAAATCCGTGTTGCTTATATAAGAAATTTTCTTTCTTATATCCGTTGTTTGTGTATAAGAAAAACTCGGATATATGTAAGAAAGAAATGTCCGGGATTTTCAGACTTTCTTATATGCGTGTTGTACTGTAGTTAAAAAACGTTTTTCGGCTTGAATATCTCGAAAACAGCTCCGAAATAATTTCATTTTACTCACAATGTTGTAACTAAGGATTTAAGAATGAGATTTGTAAAAAAATTTAATTGACAACAGAAAATAAAAATCTCATTTTTATTAAAAACGTGCCTACGGCTTTTTTTTTAAAAATATTTTGTACATATGATACCTAAAACTTTTTGATTTTTTTTTTCAAAAAAATGGTAACAAATGGTAGCTCACAGCTACCATTTGATTTCCGATTTTTTCAAACTTAATACTCGAACTGATTTTGATAATTTTTGTATAGAGATTTCAATTTTGATCTTTAAAAAACCTTACATTTTTTTTTTTTGAAAACTTAATACCAACCTAATTCAAAAACGATTTCGATTTGTAATAAGTATAACACCAAGCTGTTTTTTTAACATTATTTAAAACTTTTTTATTGTTATAATCCAAAATAACGGTACCTTACCATACAAGTCAATGAAAATCTCATTATTCTCAAAATCGGCGGATTTTGTTTGAGCTACTATTAGTACGATCTATCATACTATTTGAACTATGAATTTCTTTATTAATCTATTATTAACGGTAACCAATATTTTGGTTTTCAACTATCTTATTATATCTGCTCAAGTGATTTTAATAAAATTTGTACACAAAAGCTTCTTATAATATATATTTTTTTTTAAACAGCTAAAAGCTAAATTATCATCCAATATTAGTGCTGCCAAGATTTTTTTAGGCATTCGATATGTATTCTTGTATAGCTAAAAAAAACGCCTAATGTTCAGTTATAAAATAAATTTCAAAAAATATAAAATTTTTAAAATATTAAATTTTTAGGAAATAATTTTTAAAATCTTTTTAAAAACCAAACAAATATTTAACAATTTGGATTACAATTGAATACAAAATTTTATAAAAATTGATTAAGTCGAAAATGATAAAGTCGAGTATGTAAAAATAAGATTCTATATGACAGGTACTGTAAATATAGTGCCTTAGTGTAAAATTGCTTTCAAAATAGAATAGCATTTTAGAGCAAATTGAAATGAGCAAATGAATTTTTTTTTTAAATTTAAATTACGAATTTTTTTTTTTTTTAAATGTTGGTTAAGCCAATTTCAAACAAACCGAAAATAAAAAAAAAATGGTCTATATAGGATACGTACGTACTAAGTAGGTACCAATAATAACATATTTTTCGTGTCATTTCCTTAAGGTATTCATTTTTTAATTGATCGATTTTTTTTATATAACTTCTGTTTTTTTTTTCCCAAAAATAAAATTTTCTTTTCTAGGTACAAAATTTCGTACGGTAGACACCGTTATTTTTTATCCTACAAAATTAAAAAAAAAAACTATTGTTTTTTTTCGTAAAAACAATAAATTTCGACAAAAAGTTAAAGGGCCGTCATGAGCACATCCCAAAAAGTTCTATAAATTTGCATCACTGCTTTCGATATTTGATGTGGATAGAAGCAAATTTCAGTTTTTTTTTTTAAATATCCTTGAAACTATTGTCGCAACAATACACTGAAGAACATAATATAAATTTTGATTGCAAAAGTTAAAATATCGCCTGTTTTAATGTACCTTAGACTTATTTTCTTCACCTTTTTGAATGAAACCTAGTTTTTTGTCTAGATCTGTACGTTAAAGAGTTTGCAAAAATTTTTAAGAGGTAACCCTGTTACCCAATACCTGCTGAACTTTTCCCGGTATATACTGGCGAGAGACGTATTAGCACGGCATCAACCACGACGACGACGACGACGAAAACGACAAACCAAACTACGATGACGACGACGACGACGACGTCGACGATGGATGATGACTATACGATGAGTCCTTTTGGCTCCATCCCTTCTTTTCGTTGCTTCGCCATCTCTATATCTGCCATTATCAACCCCACAGAATGGACGAACCGTTTGGAACGAGTGATTTTTCATTTCAACTAATGTCCAATTACACTAATGCATAAAAGCTTTTTCACATATCCCTCCAACTCGTCAATTTATACTAATGAACGTGAATTTTTAGCTATAAGCTTAGGAAAATTGGAAGCATGAGTAAGTACGGCCAGACACCGATTCACCCATCTCCACATGATGAAGTTGATGATGATGATGATGATGATGCGAGTAGAGGAACGAATGTGCCCTGAGAGCATCCTCATAAAATCAAAATAAAAATTTAAAAGAAGAACTCAAAATAAAGTTATATTCGTTGTCATTGTGTGATATTTTGGATGGCCGAAACGACAAACGATAAACTATGACGACGACGACGGAGACGGAGACGATATGACAGACGGAAAATAATCAGCTCAGAAATGATTTCTGGTGGGGGTCGCCATTGCACAGAGTGCATATAAGACACACAGTTGTTTTTGGAGTAAAGTTCAATTGTAGGTAGAAGTTACCGATATTCTCTCTCTACATCTGGGATCATATTCTGCTACATATGATGGATCCCAATGATGTTCATAGGTAGGTTCCCACTTACACATTGCCAATAATTTAATATTTGGAGCTTGTATACTTCAGTTTTAATGCCAACCATTAGAATGAACGAGTTGAAGGAATCGATGTGATGACGGCTAAGTGATTTCGCCTTACCTCTCAATCCCCCCATGATATGTCGCACATGGAACTTCACTTGATTTTAACCATCGGAAAAGTGTCCTTTGGTAGAACAAGTTTATATTTTATGAAAGTTTTCAATTTTGTTAATTTGATGGATTATTAGGTCTAAGGTCTAAGTTTTAGGGCCGATTTCACAATGTCCCAGCATAAAGCTCTTATCTATAAATTGTGGATTTATAATCCATTCACATGAGTCAAAACACAATTGTGAATTTTTCTCCTATGGACTTATGTCTCAATATTTATGTGTCGATTAACTTAGACATTATATAGAACAGAATAACAGAATCTTAGTTAATGTTTATTTTAAAAACATATTTAAAAAAAAATTTATTTTAATAAGTGATTAATCTTAATAAATAAATTGAAAAAATAATTTTATTTTGTTTTTATTTTTTATTTTGATTTGAATTAAATATAATTTCACAACTTAATTATTTAATATTACTAGCGACGCGTTTCGGAGTGTTACTCCATCTTCGGGCGAAGTACTACTCTGATAAAGTACCTGAACCTTAAGATCTGTCGGTTGGAACGCAAGTTTGAGTCTAATGAATTTGCCCTATTAAATATTGCTTCCCGGAATTAATATACATGGTAATGTTTTTTTTAATTTAACGTAACCTCGTCGGCTAAATTTATAATTTGACATTTTACCTTCATTTCAGAATACCAACTTTGAAGATCCGACTATTAAAAAATAATTTGTTGGCTTTCAAAGTAGGCTTGTGTAGTTCGCGAACGAACTAGTTCAATGAACTAGTTCATTTTACTGAACTAGTGAACTTAGTTCACATACTTAGTTCAATAGTTCATTTAGTTCTCGAGGAGCTAGGAAGAATCGAGCCTTAACTACATTGAATATATTTTTTGCAAAATTATTTTTTGAAAAAGAATATACAAATTTTTTTTAAACCGAAATTTAAGCTTTCTGCATCATTTTTATAAGTTTCCCAGTCAGAAACACTATCCCAAAATGAGTTTGAACATTTTTACTTTTTCACTTTTTTAGCCAATGTAGTTAAGGTTTTAGTTTCAATTTTACATTATTTCTTATATATAATGGTCGCGTTCGGGGATCAATTCAAAGTTATCCGAATAAGTTTGTGTTGTTATAACCCATTGTGACAAAACAGCTGATGCAACAACAGCTCAACGTATCTGAAAATTTTTGGGATAGATAGATAGATAGCCTATCTGGAATAACATTTATGTGTGCTTTCAACCCATTAACAGACAACAGAGGAAGTCATTTTGACATGACAGAACTGCCCACACTCACCCAAACCCTGTTTAGATTAGGCGTGTTCAGGAAAATAAGATCTTAGCAATGACAGTTACATAAATAGGATTCCTCATCAAAATTTCTCAGTTTTACTGTCAAAACTCTGAGGAAAAAAAATTTGGATTTGCTTGCTCACCTTTTGAGTTAGAAAAATCTCTGAGATCCTATTTTTCTTAACGCGCCAATTGTGATTTTTACGCTACGCCATGACGATGATTTTGTATGTGAAAGCGGTGAAGAGCTTTGCAACCTTCAAACAGGGTCTACCTCCAGAGATTATGAATTAATCACAATTTATAATCTCTGTCTAGCTCGATAAGTACTCTCTTTTTATATTTATTTTGGATGAATGGAGTTTCTATTACAAGGAATTTTTACAATTTGCCATTGTCTTCCCTTTCTAATTTGATGTACATCTTAATTTTTTTTAAATTCTTTGTAAAATATACTATTTTGAACTAAATTGAACTAAAATGAACGAACTAGTTCAGTAGCGTGATTTGAACTAAATTGAGCGATCACTCAAATGAACTAAATTGCCCAACTCTATTTCAAAGGCAACATCGAAATAACAACAAAATTGGAATAAATTGCACTTTTATTTTCACCATTATTTTGTTTTTAAATATTTTTTTTTTATTTCGACTCGACCGCGATCGTATTCACAATTGAATTCACTCATCATTCCACCATCTAAATATCGGGTCATTCATTTCGTGGTTTCAATTTGGTATAGCTGGCATTTGACACCTGTCAAACTCAGTTGTCATTTGAAGTGTCATAATATTAGTTGAATGTTTGCCATTTACGATAATGGATCGCTTAACAATCGAACAACGCGTTATGGTCGTCATAATCGACCGACTACGCAAGCAATCGGTAAAATTGTGAAGAAATTTGAAGAGAGTGGAAGCGTTACTGATGTCGCTGCTTCAAGTTTTTGCTGATGATCTGAATTCATCGATTTTCCGGCGTTCGCAGCAATAAACCGATTTTTTGACCGACGATTGAAGATCATGACTTGGACGATATTTGGTTCTAACAAGAAGGGACAACAAGCCACACAACACGACCAGTAATTATGGCTTTATTGCGTGAGAATTTTCCTGGTCGCGTATATAATTTCACGTTTTGGCGACGTCAATTGGCAACTAAGATCATGCTATTTGACACCGTTAGATTTTTTTCTGTGGGGCTTCGCAAAAGACCATGTTTACGTGGATAATCCCCGAACTCTAAACGCATCAAAAAACAATATTATTCAAGTTATGGCCTATATACCGCCCGAAATGTCTGAAAAAGTGGTTAAAAATTACCTCAACAGAATCGCATGCTGCGAATCTCCCCGAGGCGGCCATTTGAATAATATTGTATTTTACACTCTTAATGGCAATGTCAAAACTTTATAATGAAATAAAATTTTCATCAAAAATGTATCGCTGTGTGTGTTTTATTACGCTTTACTTTCGAAACCGAAAAATGAATGACCCGTTATGATAATAAAAAAGTTAAATTAGGCTATTGGTGATTTCAACTTTAGTAAAATGTTAAAAAGGTTCCTCGATCCTAAACTTTTTTAAGATTTGGAAAATCCATTTTTTAATCTAAAGTATCATTCTTAAAATGTTTTAATTCACTTAATAATCTAAAATTTTGTGCCAATTATTTTTTAGAAAAAATGTAATAAGGCCCTAGAAAAAAATTAAATAAGGCTCCAACTAATTTAGAAAATTAGAAAATTTTCGTTTTTATTGTTTTATTCATAGATTTTGGGCCATAATTATTTGAATCTAGTTTTTATGCAAAATAAATATACTTTCGAAAATTCTTCAATAAACAAAAATTCAATAAATTGTTTGGAGCATTTCGATAAATTGCGACAGTACTTTCAGATAAACAGTTCTAAGGAATCATCATTGTTTGAAACATTTTACTAGAACGCTGGCTGTAAACATTGCTATACGAAAATGAACATTCAAGTGGATTTCATTGTGTTTGATAGGATGAGCCTAAATTAAAAACAAATCAAATAAATTATAAACAAAATTTAATTATTACATCATATAACGGGTGATTTTTAAGCTGGTTTGGTTTTGGCAACACTGGTTTTGACAGCTGACGTGTGTTTAGTACCTTGTGTCACTGTCAAACAGCTTCAGTTTGGTTTGCAATTTAACCATGGATCGTCTTACAAATGAACAACGCTTGCAAATTATTGAATTTTACTATCAAAATTCGTGCTCGGTTCGAAATGTTGTTTATCGAAAAATTGTGTTCAGCGATGAGGCTCATTTTTGGTTGAATGGGTACGTAAATAAGCAAAATTGCCGCATTTGGAGTGAAGATCAGTCAGAAGCATTGCAACAGCTACCAATGCATCCCGAAAAAGCCACTGTTTGGTGCGGTTTATGGGCCGGCGGCATTATTGGGCCATATTTCTTCAAAGATGATGCGAATCGCAGCGTTACTGTCAATGGTGAACGCTACCGAGCGATGATAACAAACTTTTTTTTGCCCGAAATGGAAGTTCTTGACTTGCATGATATGTGGTTTCAACAAGACGGTGCCACATGCCACACAGGACGCGAAACAATGGCGCAATTGCGAGGCGAGTTTGGTGAACAGTTAATTTCACGTTTCGGGCCGGTCAATTGGCCGCCTAGATCGTGCGATTTGACACCATTAGATTATTTTTTGTGGGGGTATGTCAAGGCTAATGTCTATAGGGACAAGCCCGCTTCGATTGACGCACTGGAAGCCAACATCCATGCATTCATTCGTGAGATACCGGCCGATATGTGTGAAAGAGTATGCCAAAATTGGACTCAGCGGATGGGCTACCTGAGACGCAGCCGCGGTCAACATTTGCATGAAATTATCATTAAACATTAAATTGCAAGGTTCAAACTATCGATTCAAATAAATATTTCATTCATTTTTTCGAATTTTTTGTGTTTTTTTTTTTTTTAAAGTTCTAAACCTCTTAAAAAATCACCCATTATAATATCCATGGTGTATTAATACGATTAAAGCCTTTTGATTTTAAAATTTCAAAAAAAAAACTCAATGTAAATGTAATGGTTACAATTTGGAGTGTAACCATATATATAACCAATGTCAATCGTTTTGTGGTTTGGGTATATGCAGAGCGTTATTTTTAATCTCCTATAATATTTAAAATCGTTTTATATATCACCATCACCAGGATTGTTACTTTTGCAACAGAACAACTGAAGCTTCAACACAAAAGTATAAAGACTGGTGATTTAATGTTGAGGGAGTGGCAGGGGGAGGGGGATGTAGTGTTTGTGGTCAGTGTAAAAGGGGATATAAATCCATCTCCCAATTAAAAGCTTTGTGATAATTAATAATTAATTATGTGAAGTTTCAGCCGTAATTGAGTCCCTGTGGAGGATTTAAATCATTTTTCCCTCCAAACATCCATTGTATTGTGATTGCAATGAGTTTTTTTTTAAGAACTCGATTTTTACCCTTTGTTTTTTTTTTTTTATTTTTGGAATTTGTAGTCATGCTGCTGATTTTCTGCCACGTCCAGGTCTCGTTTTATACATGTTCATACTTATATGCATGTATATACAAATTGAAACGAGTTGCTTTTGTCCATATACAAAAAAAAAACCACTCATACCTACATTTTGAGGGGTAGATACTTTTAATTAGTTTACTAAATAACTTTGGAATATATGGTGAGCTAATTAAATTTTTAATTGCAAAATGTATGGCTAGGGTATAATAATAATTAATGAAGGTTTTGATTAAAATTAAACTGGTGGAGATACATTATTTGGCAGTATACCTATAGGGAAGAAGGAGAGAACACCTTACCTATACATATATGTATAATGTATATTGTTTAGTGAGTTGGTGGATATACACACAAGTTTTAATTATATTTTCATGTGTGTATTGTATATGTTATGATGGAAATTTTGAATTCTATTATGTAATTAATTTTGATTAGTACACAGAGCGATCATTTTAAAGAAATTTGAAAAGGCCAGTAATAGCTATTATTACTTTCTTTACAATTTTTGTTTGAAAAAGAAATTATTTTTAAATTAATTTAACCTACTGTTACCTACCTACAGTTTAAATTATTAAGGAGCATACTTTGATTGCAAAATAACAATAAAATCAGTCCAGTCCTTAAACAGTTATACAAATGTAATGAATGTAGTTACATATTTGTATGTAAGTGCATTGCTTAAAAATAAAGCAATTTTCTCAAGAACAAGTTTTCCGATATGTGAATTTTCGGAAAAATCCTGACACTCAGTAATATTTCAAATGCTGGAAAGAGACATGCATAATATACGAAGTTTATTCAAAACCGTTAAAGCACTTTTCTTTAAAATTAATCTCCCACCAGTTAAAAAGATAAAATATCAAAAAATGAATATTTTTTGTAGATTTTTTTTGAGACTTTATTTTAATTATTCAGGATTATGTAGTTCGAGAGACTTTTGAACGTTCGGAATTTCCGTTATTTTAGATTCTTGCATTCTAAATAATTTTTTTTATTTTTCGAAATATTCTCCATTCGAAACGTTTGTTATCTAAATGACGTCACCTTTTGGACGCGCAAATCTTAAGCATTGTCCCAAAAGTGAATAGATTTCTGTCGTTCGAAATTTTAACTATTTAACTATCGAGATTTTTGTTATTCTAAGTTTATATATTTTGGTCTTTTAGGGAGATATTTGTTTTCTATAGATTTCGTGGTTGACTAAAGGTTTATATATCTAAACAACAACTAAGATAATATTTATCCATTTTGCCGATACTATTTTTTTTTTTTAAAGAGGGAGTGGCAGTAGGTGGAAATTCATTATTTTAATTTCTCATCCCATTTTTTACCATGCTTGAAAATTTCATTTAAATGGTTTCAGTTATTTATTTTTTTTAGAATTTTTCCCCTCTCCCATACAAAATGCACCATAATGTGCAAAAAAAAAAACGACTGATGTTGAAAATATCTACAAAAAAGCTGACTGTAATATTTTAAGGCAGTGATATACATATATGTAATCCAGATTATAAAATAGTCAAAAGCCAACAATGGATTTTTAACCTGAAGCATTTAGGAAATATTGAGAGTTGTAAGTCACTATAGGTCATGGTTCTCCAAGTGCTTTTGCACCATAAAAATTAAGGGACCCTTTGGAAGAGTAGTAAAAGCTCCGTAACGATATAGAACGAATTAAAATCTGGAGGAATGTGGTAAATGGACACAACCTATCGAGAGCTGAGTTGCTGTCATCGATTAGCAGCTGTCAATATAATTCTCGTCGAAAGATTTTTTTGTAAAATAATTTTCTAGAAATCTATTTCCTGTAAATCAGTCACTTTTTCGGACATGAGATAATTTTATAAACCTAAAATTCTCACTGAAAATTGAATTATTAGGAAACTTACAAACAAAAATGCACTACTTTGCCGAACACACAAATTTCGTTTTTTTTTTTTTTTATAGCAAACTTAGATAGGTATAGATAACTTAGTATTAAATTCCATACATTTTTTATAAATTAATATTTGTATTTTGTCCGGCACATAACTATAAAGAAAAACTCCTAAAAATTATATGCGAAAATGGAATTTTCTTCTTTTTTTTTTGATAATTCATCTATGACTTCGTCTGCAGTGATTCCAATATCACGATGAATCGCCAGACCAGCCAAACCATTCAAGTGGTCCTATAAAATAACAACAAAACAAGACAAACTTGAGTTTTCTGTTCCACTTTTAAAGTCAAATGATCAGAAGAGAATAAACTCACTTCTTTTGTCCTGTTTCTTTGAATCTTTTTTATCCGTTTTATACTAGAAAACTTTCGCTCGGCAGAAGACGTTGATACCGACAGTGTAGCTTATATATCCTTAACAAACAACATATTGGTGTTCGGAAAATTTTCTTCAAGACAATCATTAAGAGCTTTAATTAAAGTATTAGGTTTGATACCGCCTCTATATAGATTAAATATCTCTTCCACGTTTTCAACTCGATGAGAACAACAGATGACCATGACACAGTAGCAAGAATTTTTTGATAAAACTCAACAGTTTTAATAAATTTATCAGCTGCTTTGTCAATTTTGAATGAAGCATGCTTGAAAAGTACCGAAATCCTTCCAATATATTTTCATGATTAGTAAATCTCTCTCCAATTATTCCATGATATAATGTAGAAGTCCAATAATGAATTGAACAGCGTGTTACACGAAGGTAATTTTTTGTACATTTGTCGTCAAGATTCGGACTGTCTATTCTTCTGTCTATCCACTATTCTTTTATGTTCGGTTCAATGTCAACAGTTTCAGCAATTTTTTTCGAAGCTTCATAAATTCAAGAGAATTCATCTTCTACTGCTCGAATCCTTTAAAGTAAAAATTTGGCGAAATCCATACCTTGTATACCAAGTCTTAATTAACATTTTGAAACTCGCGACTCAAAGGCAATCAATGAAAGTTGGTAAACCAGATTGATAACTACATGTACTTGTACAACTAATCACTAACTAACTAATCACAAATTCAAAGTCCATAGAATTTTTCAAATGTTTGGCATCACCTTCCAAGGTTCTCATTCCATCCAGATTTTCGTAAAAAAAGAAACGGGAATAATACACGAAAATCATCAACAGCTTCATACTTTAACATCCATCGAGTCAGATTCAATCTCTTCAAAGTTTTTGTTCTTGGAGTTTCATCAGATTCTTCGATAGTCTTTTCCAGAATCGAACTTCTTTAAGGAGTATGGAAGAAATTGTAAATGTAGAAATGAAGTACGAAGAAATGTAATTACATTTCTGTAGTTTTTACTGGAAAATCCAAATTGGTGAATCTGTCCGGAGCAGGTAAAGAAAAGGCAATGATTTGAAATTCCAAATCAACAAAGTTGATGCCACTGTTTGTACGCGGTTCTTTAATTTTGTAGAATTTGTTTCCATTCCTTCTGTGCTTAATTAGTTAAGTTCAAAACCCCTGGGGGGATCGATCCCCTTGACCCACACCCTATATACGCCACTGTCACGACACCTAACCTATTTTTTATTTATAAGGGAATCATCTGCTTTAAATGTCACCATTTACTCCTATATTATAAATATATAGTATAAAGTAGGTAATTTTCATATTAAAAGCATTTTTCTTATCGTTTTTGTTTAAACAATTGATTTCCTATTTTAATTAATAAAATTTCAATTTTATTTTCTTTAAATAATTTATAATTAATTTCTTATTTATTTTAATTTTAAACGAAAACAACGATCGATGGACTGAAAAACATCATCATCATCATCATTCAATCGAATTCAGTGTGACTTGTGTGCTTGCTTGGCTTTAAAAATTGACGTTAATTATTGTTTTATTGTTTTATTGTTTCCATTCATTTATTTGTTGATCAAACAATAATGAAAATAATGTTTACCATGCGTACTAGTGCGTGTACTTATGAAAACAATCAGTGTTAACCATTTTACTTGCATATATGTACTTCCCTGTCTCCTTCCATATCGATTATTTTTATATGTAGTGTAGGACCCGCTTGGTAAGTACAATTGTAGTCTTTATTCTCCTATCCCATATTATGTACATATGTATATTATAGTTGACAAATTAATGTATTACATTTCCATTTCATAATAATTATTTTCTGAACATTATTACACTATTCATTCATATACACATATGCACATATGTATGTGTACTTACACACGTATATATTCTTAACAAGATATAGCCAAATCAAATATTATTTAAAATATATACATATAAACGGTAACAGCCTGTGGCTTATGGTTGAGTTTTTAGGGTTTATGTAAAAAAAAATAAAGTTGACATAATGAATTCGATTATGTGGTTTCCATTATGCCATTAATTAGCTGTTTTGTTTAACAAAGAGCAAACTTAATTAGGGTTGATTGCAATGATTAGTTGCCTCGCAGGCTCGTAATTTATTTTCGCAAAGTATTTTATATACGCATTTGCACATTAATGTTGGTAAATACATAATTTTATTTAAATATAAATGTGTTTAGCATATTTTAAATCAACAAATCCATGTTAATTTAATATTTGTTATATACCTATCTGTCTACATAAAATAAGTCAAAAACAAAAGTCATTTATTTGATTGAATAATTAAATATAAGTGGGTGCTTTCCTTTCCTCTACTTTGAAACTCTGTCATTTTTTCTGTGCATTTGTGTGGATTTCAGGCCAGTTCCAATGTTGTTCCCGTTCTCAAAAAACTCACAGTTTTTAAAAAACGGAATCCTGCGGGGGAGCAAAGAAACAGACCGAAGCACATAGCTTAATGGTTTGCTAAGTTTTCCTTTTCCAAGGGATGCGGAAGGCAATGGAATTTTTCGGTGAACAAAATGAACTTTTTTTTCTTTCTTATTTCGTAAGTAGGTGTTCAAACCTACAAAAGGCGTGAAAAAAAAAAAACAAAAAAACGCCTGCTCATAGGAGTTGAAGATTCTAACTTCACTAAAACCACCTCCTCCTCCCGATTACAACAAAATTGAAACTTATCTAGGAATGTATTTTTAATGAAGTTATACAACTTGTGGCAGGTAACTTTACGATTTTTAAAGCGGTTTCCCGTTTAGCACCAAGTCAGAAGGATTTGTGCTTCGCAAGCGGCGTACTAAATTTGTCTCGTTAAGAATTTCCATAATCGTACTATACTTGCGTGTTCTAAAAGCTGTGTTCTATGCTTTCGCGCAAAAGAATTTATTTCATTTCGTACCGCGGGGTTTGTAGATCTTCGTTTCTAATATACCACGGCGCATTAACAATCGATCTTAGCAATTTATTTTCAAACGTTTGTAAGATATTTAAATAAGTATCGCGAGAACAACCCCAGTGTTGTAAACCATAGGTCCAGACAAGCTTAAGTACCTGTCTGTATAAAATCAACTTTTTTTCTTAATTTAGTTTAGAGTGTTTCCTTTCTCTGGGTGTAATGTTTAATTCTTCGGATTTCTTTTTTACATGCGGCTTCCATTTTAATTTCGCGTCTAGAGTCATTCCGAGATATTTTGCCTCAATTGGAAATGAAATTCGAGTTGTACAGGAACAGGAGCGCTATCCGCCATGTTTTTGTCCATTCATTGACATTATTAAGTGCGTTTTGTAATTTTATTGTAGCTTCGTTGGTCGTTTTGACCAAACTGTTAGTATTGCAGTGTCGTCAGCAAACGTGGCTACAATAGTGTTTTCTGTTTGAAGTATATCGCGCGTAAATAAAAACAAAATTGGACCTAGAACACTTTCTTGTGGTACCCCGCCACTATTTCTTTGAAATCAGAAAAAGTACTTATTTCCATGTCTCATACGAAAGAGTTTATTTTCCAGATATTCTTTAAAAATCGTATAAAGTCCATCAGGCAGAACTTGTCTTAATTTGAATATAAGGCCTTCGTGCCAGACCTTGTCAAAGGCTTGCGACACGTTTAAGAAGACTGCCGAACAAATTTTCTTTTCTTCAAAAGCTTTCTCGATGGCGTCGGTGATCCTATGATCTTGGTCAATTCTCTATCATATGGGCTGTAGGTTTCTCCTATTATATAGGTTTCTCCTATTATATGGGCTGTAGGTGCAGTAGTAATATTCTCACAAAAACTTTCAATATTTCAGGAAGAAGCGAAATGGGTCTGTCTATAAAATTTCTTTTCATGCGATGGTTTATGCATGGTTTCAGAACCATTATAAGCTCTGCAACTTTCCATTGGCTCGGGACATACTCAAGCCTTAGAGCGGCATTTATTAACAATAGGTGGTTTATCAATCCTTAACGAGGGAGCATTTTAGGAATTTCTGCTGTAATTAGATTAAATCTCGGAGCCTTCTTGGACTTCAGTTTTTTTATTTCTCTGCTTTAAGTTGCCAGTGGATGTTCTATCCATGTGGGCCAGTATCACTAGCTTGCTCTAGCTCTTTCTCGTATCGATAGTTTCTGATTTCTGATATAGTTGATTTTCAACTTCTATATAGTCATAACATAAATCATAACAATATCACAGAACATTCGCAATTCTCCAGTTGGGATATGCAATTGTTTGAGTTAGAATACGATTTCGTCCACTCTTTCTTATCTCGGGACTTTTAGCTTTTTCACTTCACTTCATTGACTGCTTCTTAATACGAAGAAATACTTCTTCAAGCAAACGTGTTCTAACACCACCACCACTAGTAAGATTTTATAGAGGCCATACAATATTATTCGGTCACATTTTCCCTTATAAATACAAGTGTATAAGCCAAGGGTCTCACGCCTTTTTTGTTCTGTGCAAAACAATCTCATTTCAATATCACGCTATCTCCAAATCATCATGGAACGCAGCTACATATATCTTTTTCTTCAATGACTCTTCATCCACTTATGGCTCATCCAATATTTGCATACAACCAACTGAATCAATTCAATGCCACTTCATCTTCAAAGAACACATCCCGGAAGCAGGGTCGTTGCTGTTTCTCCCACCACCACTACCACCACTGCTACTGCACCAACGACCAACCGTTTCAATCGAACAACGGAAGCATGTTGATTCTGAAGCTCATAGGCGATTTGTATCTCAATTTTCTGATATTGATTCGGCTTTCGAATTCTTCGTTTCGTTTGGAATCTTTTTTTGGTGTTTTGTTTTTTTCTGATTTTGTTTTATGTTTCAGCCCACATTCACAGAATATACAACCACGAAACATCCGCTGTACAGTGCGCTGCAACAGAAGCAGAAGCACCTGAGCTGATTTGAGATACTCTTGAAATCGCTGGCCACGGTGTGGTTGCCGCTTTATTGTCGTCGTTTTTGCACCTAGTAGAACGTGCATCGCAGGTGTAAATCAAACTAGCTTCATCGTGCAGCAGCAGCAGCAGCAGCACAGAGAGATAGTCGTGTATAGCCTTCCTCCAACTATAGTAGTTAGTTGTTTCTGCAAATTGGATTTTAAATTAAAAATAAATGTTAGTCAGAGCCGCTACAAAGCAGTCAAAATTGCTTTCTTTGTTTCCAAGCTGGTGGTGGTCCTTGTTGAGGAAGGTGGTGAGGTGATTGGTATATAGGTATAGGAGTTCTTGAAAGGGGTGAGGGATGATGAAAATAGTTTGATATGTCTGTTTGCAAATTGAATTTTCCTCAAAATGGACATGTGTGTGGATATAGGAGACTGCACAGAGCTTTCTCTATGATGAGCGCAAAGAAGGGAGGGTTTTTCCGCGATTGATTTTTCCTTCATTTACGACATTCAGCCAGCCAGTCTGCCAGCCAGCCATCCCAGTTAGCCCAGCCAGCGCAGCAACAGCGATGTGGAAAAGTCATGCGAACCAAACCATACCAAAACCAAACCAAACCAAGCCAAGTCATACCAAAGCCATCGCCATAGCCATGGCCATTGCCATATATAGCCCAGCTAAACGAAGGAAGAACGTCTGGAGTGCCCCAACAAAGGGATGAAAGTTAAATTAAATTGAATGAAGGAGATTGACTTTGGCGATAAAAGCAATAAACTGGATTGTTGCTTCGAGTTTTAAGATATTAAATTGGATTTGGCTGGTAGTTTCGTGTCCATTAACTGTGCAATTAATTAGCGAAACGTCTAAAGGGAAATTAACTTGAAATTATTAAAACCTAACACGCTTGAATAGTTATTAGCAAGCGATTTAATCAGGATTTTCCAATTTGCTAAACAAAAGTTTTTATGACACACGAAATAGCATTGACACCAAAATGTCTTATATTGTCTCTCTCTTTTTTTTTATCTAATAATAATTTTTAGTGAAGCAGAAGTTATCGATACACATTTTCAAGTTGCAGCTGATAAAATGCTATCAAGCCCCATTAATTTGGATAGCCTTTTAACTTCTAATATTAAAAAGACTATGACCTTATAACTTATGCTCGTTAGGCCACTATAGCTTCAGAACAATCTTGGAAGCTTATTTTTAAAGATCGTCAAAAAATATTTGTTTTATAAAATTTCATAGAAAACTATTCTAATAAGCATTATACCTTATATATGTACATACCTACAGGGTGATTTGACAAAAAAGGAAGAGCTTGTTTCATCTAACGACGATAAGGAAGACAAAAAGAGGGACTCTCAATTCTGTCAGTCTGTCTGCCTGTGAGTTGAGTTCGGCTACTGACTATAAACGGATGGGTTGATGTTCTTAAAACTTTGTATCTTGCAATTTTTTAGACATTCCTCCAATAAGTTTTTTTTTTTTATTTTATTTTTAAGACCAAAAATAACGGTACCAGTCGTATAACTTTTTTTTTAGAATTTTGTGAAAATCCTTATTTTTCTAAAATGCATCCACAGATTAAAAACCAAATCAGTTAATTTAAAAAAATCCTCTCTTGGAAAACAAAAGTTCTGAAAAATGGTTTTTAATGTCATCTCACATAAAACCGTTTTTCCATTTACGATTTTTTCAAAGGCGGTTAAACTGATTTTGATTAATTTTTTTATGGAGAATATTTTAAGAAATTCAAATATTTTTTGAACTAAATTTTTCAATAGCAATTTTTTTGGATTTTTAATTTTTTTTTGTATTTTTCTTCAATTCAATATTTCGAAATCAACTTGGTAAATTTTAATTAAATTTAATTCATTTTTAATTTTCGGCCAGAATTAAAACAAAATTATTCTTTAAGCTGAATTTAACGGTACCTTCCATACAAATGTTTAAAACACCCGTTTAAGAAGATTTTATTTTTCTCGACAGCGACTCATACAATTTTGATACAAAATTTTCTGTGTGTATTTGAACTATCTACGATTTAAAGGAAATATTTTTTACATTTTGCCCTTATTTCCAAAACCTCTCAAAGAACAATTTTTTCTTATTTTCAACTATCAACTCTATTAACGACTGTCAATAATAATATTATCAATTGATAAAATATTAAAAATCTATTTTTAACAATCCGATTGAGAGAAATTTTCTCATTGGAAGTGTTGCAGATGGTGCAAATCTGAAAAGTTTTTTTTTAATAAATTAAGGTTAAGAGTATCAAACTTCAATTTTTAATAAAAGTTATGAATTGATAGCGGAAAAATGTATCTGTTAAATAGATTTAATTTAATTTTTTTTTATACAAGAGCTTCTAAAAACTTCTTCTAAAAAAATTGTTTTCCTTATTTTTAAATTTAAAAATCGCTCCAACAATTTTAAAATTATTTTTCAGATAAATTAAATTATTTCCTTTTGGCAATTTTGTTTCCAGTACGCATTTTTGGTACATTTTTACTTGCGATTTATATAGGTACTATATGGCAAGTTATGCATTCTTAAAATAAATCGTACTCTGGATTTTGATCCAAGTTGACATTACGATGTTAGCGATGTCGAAAAAAGTGGGTGTCGCAATTCTGTATGTCTATCTGTCTGTCTGTCTCTTCGGCTGAAGCCTACGATTTTATAAAAACAAAATTTCGGGAAAATGGTTTTAAATGGTAGCTCCCAAAGAACCATTTCATTAATTTTCGATTTTCTCAAAAAGGGTTCAACTGAATTTGATCATTTTTTTATAGAGAATGTTTACATTAATTTTAAAAATATTGTGTACCAAAAATTTGAAAAAAAAAACAAAAACAACTCAGTCGATTTTTATTAAATTTAGCACCCAGCAATTTTTTGACATTATCTAGCAGATTTTAAATAAATAAATTTTTTTTTATAACCAAAAATAACAGTACCTCCCACACAAATGTTTAAAAACCTGTATTGAAAATCTCATTTTTCTCTAAAACGGCTTCTACGATTTTGATTAAAATTTTTGTGTGAAATAATATCAGAAAGATCTATCATATATTATTGGAAAAAAATTATCTACAATTTAAAAATGGTACCTCTCATAGAACCATATTTTTTGATTTTCGACTATCTCAATATCTGTTGAGCTAATTTTAATGAAATTTTTACGCAAAAGCTATTAAAAGTTTGAATAATATTGCATATCAAGATTTTGGATTAAAAAGTGTTGAAATTTGAATAATTTTTTGAAAATTCGATATTTCGAAAATGGGTGGATGATTTTTTTTTTCAATATTAATTTTTAAACTCCGCATAAATAAATACTAAAAATTGGCGTACCAATTTTTTTTTCTTAAAATTATATTCAAAATTTTGTATATACAAAATTAATTTTTTAAAAAACTGCTCCAACGATTTTTAAAAAAATGTTCTCATAAATTGAGATTTATGTAAGAAATCACTTGGTGTACATTGGTTTGGTGTCAAATCAATTTCAAAATTTTTTTAATCAAGTTATTTTTTATTTTATTGATTTTTTAACAATTTTTCAGTTTAAACTTTAAATTCCATGCATATGTGCGAAGTGCAAGACAGCACAGTGCTATATTGTGATTGTTCATATTTATGTAGGTACTCACATAATACTTCCTTAAACTAGGCTATATTTTTGGCAGGTGGCATAAAATATAGGCTCCAATAAGTAATAAATTTCTTTTATGAGATGAAGACTTTAAAACCACAGTGTGATCGCACATAAGAGCAAGTTCGTGAGACCCAGTCGTGTATTTTATTTCTTTTACAATACTTTCGGCAGCACTGGTAAAATGGAATGCATATTAATCCTAAATTTAATCAGACAAATCTAAGTTTTAGTTTCTTTTCAAAATCGTAGAACCGAAAAATGTTATATCGCAGCTAGCGTTATAATATTTGATCAATAAAAATTTAAAAATCGTGTAGTTCAAATGTCAGAAAATGCTAAGTATACCTATTATAGTTTTTAAAAAAATCGACCCATCCGTTTAGGCTGTAGCTGATCAGACAGACAGTCAGAATTGAGAGATCCGTCTTCACTTAATGTTGAGTCCGATCGAAATCTCGTCTTCGATTTATTTTGTTAATGGATACCTTGTCATATAACTACATATATTTATGTAACTTAATTAAGGTTAAATAATTAAAATTGTATGTATTTGTACATAAACAATTATACATCCTATATAGCCGTTATATTTATATATGTATGTATAGCTTGTTCCTTTACCACTTTTTTGATGTAAAACCGCACATAAAATAAAGTAGCCCAACACATAACTAAATGATTAATCAAAGGAAAGTTTAATTAAATTACCTGCCAGGGGTAGGGCTGAGTAGAGGCAGAGGCAGAGTCGGTATACCACTTCACACAAACGAATATACTTTTTAACATTTGTTCGGCAACATAATTCACTCTGCAGGAGAAAGAGAATTCACTCTTGATGGTATAAGAGTATATCCGTATGTTGCCGGGCTATATTATAGCGTGATGTCGGTATAAAATGGAGGGTTGGAAATGGTTTTGTATTATAGTAGTGGTGGTGGTTGATTGGCTCCTTCTTCATCAGCACAGGCACGCGCGTTCATTTAAACTCATCTTAAATGAAATTCACAAAGTAAAACAACCACACCACACCAACATGTGCCACCCTCTGGCCCATCATCATATTCAGACCATCCGGCACCGGCACCCATACTGATACTATACTCCCCTGATGTCTCGTGCACTTTATACACACAAAATTACATGATTATAGCTCAAAAGAGCTTGTTTCAAAATTAATTACCTTGTGTAATTGATAACAGCCTCATATAAACGCTCAAAGAGATGCCACAACCACCTTGCTCCATGGGTTGCTTTTTCTACCCTCCCTTCTCTGCCGCCCTCTCATACCTTTAACAAGCAATAACATAACAGCTTATCAATAGGCTTTGTATATTTAGTGATTGTGTTTTGCCAAGAGTTTGAGAATGGGCTTTCTATACCTACCATACCTAGCTATACCCTATCTATGTACCTAGATTTAGATTGTTAGTTGGGAATATGGCATGATTGAACTTAGGAATTGGTGTCGGTGTCCTTACGGTGGTGTTTTTGTTGGCCCGAAATAATAATTGGTTGCCTGGATGTGTTTGGTTGCTGTTGTTGATATTTCAAACCCTCTAGTCCCTGAAAAGGGAGATGAGGGAGAGTTACCGTTTTGGAAATTTCATAATTTCTAAATATTCTTGTCCATCCTGCCTGACTATGTATATAGGACCTGAGATCATGTATGATGATGATGCTGCACGCAGTACCAGATATTTACGTGTCAGCTGGACTCTGGAAATACCATATACCTACCTATACCTACATATAATATAAGCTTAATGTTAGAACATGTATATGTCAGTAGAAAATTTACTCACGTAAATTCTGACAAAACACCCTAAGGGTGCTTGCTTTTAAGTTAACTAAGCCAATATGAGAGCTGTCACAAACAATAAACGAACAAAGCTTTATGGGCCATTTCCTTTCAAAATTTGATTGCAAAATTTTCTACAAGACTACTTTATGTGTTTTTATATACATTTACCAACACAAAACATTATTACAAAAATATATGAGTAAAATCCTCAGGTGTACCTTCATATTTATACATATTTGTGTTGATATACAGGCATATATAAGGTACGTACAATATTTGATTGTTTTATAGGGTTGAAAATCTGTTTTTTGAGCAATAGGTTATGTTTGGTTAAATTTCGTGTGATGATGCTTGCTTAGGGGCACAGGAAATACTTCGGAAATAATTGTTTTTTTTTTTTTTAATTGTTTTATATTGATCAAATATTAAAGTAAAGGGTCATTCATTTCGTGGTTTCAAGTTGGTAGCGCTGGCATTTGAACCTGTCAAACTCAGCTGTCATTTGAAGTGTCATAATATTAGTTGAATGTTTGCCATTTACGATAATGGATCGCTTAACAATCGAACAACGCGTTAAAATTATTAAAACTTACTACAAAAGTGGTGATTCAAACGTAGCCACTTTTCGCGTATTATACGCGATTATTATAGTCGTCATAATCGGCCGACTACGCTCGCAATCGATAAAATTGTGACGAAATTTGAAGAGAGTGGAAGCGTTACTTGTGTCGCTGCTGCAAGTGCAAGTGTTTGCCGATGATCCGAATTTATTGATTTCCCGGCGTTCGCAGCAATTAATCGATTTATTTTTGGCTGGCGATTGAAGATCATGACTTGGACGATATGTGGTTCCAACAAGACGGGGCAACAAGCAACACAACACGACTAATTATGGCTTTATTGCGTGAGAAGTATCTTGGACGCGTAATTTCACCTTTTGGCGAAGTCAATTGGCCATCAAGATCATGCGATTTGACACCGTTAGATTTTTTTTTCTGTGGGGCTACGCAAAACGCCGCGTGCTAACTCGAATAATCTCCGAACTCTAGATGCATTAACAACCAACATTACTCAAGTTATGGCCGAGATACCGCCCAAAATGTGCGAAAAAGTGGTTAAAAATTACCTAAAAAGAATAGCATGCTGCGATCTTCCCGGGGCGGCTATTTGAATGATATTGTTTTTCACACTTTAATGGCAAAGTCCAAACATTATAATGAAATAAAATTCATCAGAAATGTATCGCTATGTGTGTTTTATTTAGCTTTACTCTCGAAATCGAAACCGATGATGATGCTTGCTTTTATTTTATTTGAACTTTGAATCTCTCTCGGTCACTAATAAGAGAAAAAAATATTTGATTATCAACTTTGCCAGAAAGATATAAATAATTTCTTACAATTATCAAAGACTAAAATTTTGAGAAGAAAAATATCTAGGTATATACATTATTGGTTGTTTTTCAAGCCGAAAAGCATTTTCAAGCTGAGTCTACAGTCTATAGAATTATAGGAACCATACAAATTTGATTCTTGTTCTTGTACAGGTTTTTACTTGAAATCATATATTCATATGGAAATTCCGAAATTAGTACTTTCAGTTTAGGCACAAAATGATGGTTTCTCACAATTTCTTTGGCGTTTATCTCCTCCCTGAATTAATTTCATTTTTTGACGAGATTCACGGATCTTTGGCCAAAATCAGCGAGCTTTTATTGGTACAGTTACGATGTAGAAGCGATTTAAATCGACCTTGTGATAAACAAGGGCATAACGAAATAAATGTTGCCAACAATAAGGAACAACCAACACCGTCGAATCGAACAGAAATTTCAGAGTTAGCAGCTTTAATTTCATTGGTAGAAAGGAAATTTGTATACATTGGTTCCGCTTAAACGTCTAAAAATAAAATTTTTCAAGAAATCAGACGAAGAATCAATTTTGCTTATCTTTGTTTTTTTTTTTTTTTGTCTCAGAAGACAATTTAGAAATCCGGCAATACTCCGAAAAACTATAAGGATGGTCATATACCAGTTCTTCTTTAGAGTTCTTTGCGTTAGCGGGTTCTGGAGGGGAAGGTACAACAACGGATCTTACAAGTTGTAGAGTGACATCGGAAGAGTCATGCCTCATACGATGCTTAGAACATTATGGATAGTTATACTCCAACTCGTAGTCAGTCTTCGTCTCTTTAAGGGACAACGCATTCGAGATGCACCTAGCCGAAGGTAACTCGCATAAGTGGAATGGAAAGGGACATTGACCAAGTTAGAGGGCGTGACTGAAGGTAGGAATAGCTAAGTCCATCAGGGCTACCTAAAAAAAAACTTGCCCCTGGTTTCTTTATTTTCACAAATATGGAAACATACATCGCGAATAAAAACAAAAACTGTATTTACAGGAACTTTGCTTTGTATATTTAATTTTTTTTAAGGTTTAATTGTTATTTACATTACAATCAATTTAACAATTTATAAAAAAAAAACACCACCCGCAAAAAAGTAAGCAATTTTCACACTCAACATATTACATTGCATTGTATCCTTTCATGTTACTTTTATTTTGACTCGTGCATGTCTTAAGCCCTATAGAACCCCCATCCCTAAGCCTTTTCTAGTGTTGGAGCAAACAACGAAAAACCTTTAAATCCCAGTCAAACACTAAATGCAAAACAACACAGCAACAGCAATCGAGAATGAAAAAAAAAGAAGCTTGAAATACGATTTCCACAAAGTTGATGCAGCTAGGGTTTGGTTCTTGTGGGTGGGCTACAAATTCCCTCACTTTATATATGACCCCCTTGAAAGGGGTTCTATTTTAGTTTCTATATATCAATATATATACACAGAGATGTTATATGTAGGCTAGGTATAGATGCGATATCAACTTGGGGCTTCCATAGCGACTTTGCCCTCTATACCTATACCATTTTGTTATACCATTTGACTCGAGTGAGTGTACATCAGAGTGAGCATACATCAGAGTGAGGCCGAGTGCAAGTAAGACTCTCTATATCCTTACTATATGCCCAAAAAATTCTTCTACAAAGGAAGGTAGGTAAAGTATACTACCTACTTCCACTATACTGCAGTACAGCAGTCCTCTTGTATATATGGCAATGGCATAGTCTAAACCAAAACCATTCTTGTTTGCCTCTGCCCAAACCCTCTATAACAAAAATAAACCCCTAAAACCATCCTTACCAATTCTGATGGTTTATTGTTGTAGTGAACGTTCGCCTTTCCCGTCGCTTGTTATTTAGTTAAAATTTTAATTGGCTCTCTAATTAATTTGCTTTATCTTTTGAGCAAATAAAAGTTTCCATGTAAATGGAGGAGAGATAATTAATTCGGGGATCTGAAAATGTTTTCCAACACAAATTAAACATCCTTCCTTGCTTTCTCCTCGGTTGAGGAATATAATATAATATACAGGCGCATCATGGAGGAGATATTGTACCTATATTTAAATAATTGTGTGTATGTGTGTGTGTTTTTCTACCGAGTATAGTGTTTTGTTAGATTTGATATTTAGGATGTTTCGGCAAAGAATGGACTGAAATAATTTTCTGACAACATTTACAGTACAAGTCTTTTACGCCCACCAGCTGTGATGCAATTTGGATAATTTAATAATAAAAAAAGGTCTAATCTACGGTTAACAGCTAATTAATAAAAAAAATACCACATTTGACAATTTTTTCATTATTTAAAAATCCGTACGGTCAAATTAAGTTTTTATATTAAAATTATTTGAAACAGGTGTCTGTAACATTAGGTGCGTTCCTCTACTTTTGAAACACTGTCATTTTCTGCCCAAAACAACGCAAAATTCTGTCAAAGTTCATATGTAAAAAAAATTTAATTTGTGGTTTTGGATAGAAAATCACAAAGTTTCAAAGTAAAACTAAGTACAGACGATTGTAAGATCTTACAATATTGTCAGATCTGTCAGTGAAAAAACTATCCCAAATGTCTTACAATCGTCTGAACACACAATTTTGTCTGACAATGTTGTCAGAAACGTCATTGTCAGACGACAATTTGACAAAAAATTGTCAGGTATCTTACAATCGTCTGAACACACAATTTTTATCATTGTCAGACGATTAAGACATTGTCAGACTCATTGGTCATTGTCAGATGTTTTCATTGAAAACATCTTACAATTGCTGACAATTTTTTCATTGTTCGAAATGTCAATGAAACTCATCGGTTGGAGTCGAGAATGTTAAAGAGAGATACAAAAAAACATTTTTGTTGGAAATTTGTAGTTTTTGCAAAACTCAAAAAGAAAATATTTATAAAGCAACTCACTTCAATTATATTTTATATGTGTTGTGTAGTTTTAGTCGGAATAAATTAAATGCATATGCTCGGCCGCCATTTGTCTTATAATAATTCTTTTTAGCATGTTGTTGATTTTTTTTTCCACAAATGCAAAAACGTGAAATTAAATATTCAAGTTTTACATCACAGAACGCGACGAGTTCGAACTGTCAACCAAATGTCAATCCAAACTCAACTCGAACTTTCGATTTAGTTTGAAGTACGAACGAACGTACCCAATATTTAACGTATCCCAATACATCAACGTTTCGTAACGTGTAAGATCACATCGTAATATTTCACAAAAATTTTCATGTTTTTAGTCTACCCTATACCGCTGGCAGCATAGATGTTTACACATCAAAAAATTATTTTATACGAATTTTGACGTCTGTCAAATTTTGATGAGAGAAGAGTAAATTGTTGAAAAAAGACTGGAACAGTTATATGTAAGGTAAATATTTGTGAATATTATTATGAAAATTAATTTATATGCAGAGATTTCTAACACTGCCTTACCTCTTTTAATTTGATGAAGCGCATTAGACCAAACTTAAGTTGAACTACCCTATAGATGAATTCATGACGATATTCAGAATTTTATGATCTAGTCTTAAAAATATTATTTATCGAATTGAGTTTTTTTTTTATTCAGATCTTTATTCGAGAACAGTTCAAAACTTATAAGTGGCAGTCGTTTACACTTCGAAAGGGTGACAATTTGAAAAAAAAAAAATTGAAGCAAAAAATGCTACATACAAGATGTACCATATTAATTAAGTCTTTTAGTTAAATTCATTATAACTTTTACCAAAATTAGTACCCAACAGCAAGGTTATACATTTATCTTTTACTCAAAATGAAATCAAATCAAAAACGAAATATTGGTCTTATAAATGTTTCTGTTGTCAATTTCGATTTTGATATTTTTCGAAATCAATTCAAAGTGAGATTTTATTTTGCGATTAGTATAACTGGTAACCAGTGGGGTAATGGTTAGTACGTTAATAAGGACTTTAAAGTCGAAGTTCTTGGGTTGTTCAGTCGGGAAATATAAATTACCCATATACATGGACATGTTGTGCTTAATCATATAAGCACAAGCAATGGAGAATAATCTGAAAAAAGTTCTGAAGTGGTCCAAATTTAAATGCAGTATTGTAGGGGGTTGATTTTAAGTATGAATCTGAGTTTGTGGGAAAATATTATGTTGATCGCAGATGCATAACCTAGGTTCGGGAAGATTTATAATATCGTACGACACGTAATAACACTGTGGTTTTAAATTCTGAATATTTTAACATATTCAACGCTTAAAAAAAAATAAACTAGATTTGAGAGTCTAGATTTCATTATTTTTTTTTTAATTAATTTTTTTTTTTTATTGAAAACTAAACTCCAAAACAACTTGATCGATTTTTATTTAATTTGGCACCCAGTAACGTAAGTAACGTTATCTAGCAGATTTAAAAAAAATTGTGCTTATTACCAAAATTAACAGTACCTACGTCCATACAATGTTTAAAAACTTTTGGAAAATCTAATTTTTCTCAAAAACGAATCCCACGATTTTAATTTTAATTTTAATTTTTATGTGAGCATCAATACGATCTAACATTAAGGGAAATTTTGTACAGGCCCATTATTAATGATATCTCTCATAGAACCGTTTTTTTGGTTTTTGACTATCTTATTATCTATTCAACTGATTTTTATGAAATTTCTTGCACAAGAACTGCTAATAAGTTTGAATAATACTGCGTATCAAAATTTTCAAAAAAATGAAATGTTCGATTGTATATACTATAATAATTTTCTTTAATTTGATATTTCGGAAATGGGTACCTAGATAGTTTTTTTTTACATTAATTTTTCAAATCCGCATTTATAAATACTAAAAAATGGCGTAGACATTTTTGTTTCTTTAAAATATTTTTAAAATTTTATATACAATATGTACATGTACAATGTACATTGTACATAAATACAAAATATTTTTATTTTTAAATCTACATAGTCCAACGACTTTTAAATTTTTTTATCTCATAAATTGAGATTCGTGTAAAAGCGTTGTAGCGTTGATGTCAAAATAACTTCAGTAGTTGTTAAATCAGGTTCGTGCCACCCAGTAGTGCAATTTATTTCTTTTTTTTCGCATGATGCTTACTTACTTACTTAAGGTGGCGCTACAGTCCGGGATGGACCAGTTCTTCAACCAACATGCCTATCCAATCAGTTCGGTCCCTAGCTAGCTGTCTCCAGTTTCGCACACCAAGTTGGTTGAGGTCCTCTCCCACCTGCGTGCGCCATTTAAGTCACGGTCTTCCCTACTGCGCCGTTCTTCGGGATTGGATTCGAAGACTTTACGGGTCGGAGCGTTGAGGTCCATTCGCTCTACAAGACCCAGCCATATATAAGTCGTTGGACATTCACTCGTTTGACCAGGTCAGTCTCGCTGTACAGCTGTACAGTTCGTTATTGTATCTTCTCCTGCACTCACCATCTATGCAGACAGGACCAAAAATCACTCGGAGAATTTTCCTCTCGAAACATCCTAAAGCGTTCTCATCCAGTTTTGACAAGGTCCATGCCTCTGCGCAATATATAAGAACCGGGATGATAAGGGTCTTGTAGAGGGACACTTAAGTTGCTTGAGAGAGGACTTTGCTACTCAAATGGCTTCTTAGTCCAAAGAAGCAGCTATTGGCAAGAGTTATCCTTCGTTTGATTCAAAGCTGGTGTCGTTGTCTGAATTAAAAGCGGTGCCTAGGTAGACAAAGTTCTTAACTACCTCAAATTATAGCTGTCTATGGTGACGTTCTGTCTAAGACTTCGGCGTTGAGTGTCCTTACTTGATGACCTCAATGACCTCAATGACCGCTGAGCCCATCTTCTTCGCTTCCGCCTCATTGTTCACAAACGCTCCACTGACATCACGCTGCGTTCTTCCAATTATGTCAATATCGTCTGCATATCGGACTAATTGGACAGATTTTTGAAAGATTGTGTCTCTTCTTTTGACGCTTGAGTTACGCACTATTTTTTCCAGAATGATGTTGAAGAAGTCGCATGTCAGTGCATCGCCTTATCTATTGTAAAATTAATCGCTTTTGAAACCCTGATGTAGTTCTAGTTGGTGGTTCTTTTAAATTTGACTAAAAAATATTTATATTTTTATTTTAATATACATGTTATATTTTTAAAAGTCTAAAAAAAAAAAAAAAAAAAACTTTAAAAACATTTAATCATTAAATATTACGGAGCATATCAATTCACATTGAAAGTTTTTTTTTTATTCATCCATCGCATCGCATTCGCTTCGGCTTCGGTCCACGCGACTAACATAGTCGATTATAATAATATACGTACGAACCAACGAACGAATGAACTAAGGCATCAGCTCAGCAGGCTGAAACTTTCAATCCTCTGGATGAAAAACAGAAACCTTTTACTCCAAATCAATTCATATCACTTATGGAGTAATATTTTATCCTGGTGGAATAAAAATCAATAAGCAATCCTTTTTATCCATCCAAACTGTAATTCATTCATTAAATCTAATTCAATTTTTTTTTGCTCTTCTCGTTTGTTTTTTTTTGTTCATTCCATTTTTTTTTTTTTAAGAGAACAACTTCGCTGTCTTTACTCGAGGGATGAAACAAAGCAATTACATTATCGCATACATTTCCATTATTCCAACTCCAATCTAGTCGCAGTGGCATTAGAAAATGGGGTTGGGATTGGTTTTGGGTGGAAGAATAAGAAGAAGAAGAAGAAGAAGAAGAAGAAGAAGAAGAAGAAAAAAGATTGAGACTTGGGAGACGGCGGCGTTGTAAAGAGATAGAGAGAGCAAAAATAGAAGACAAGTAGAGGCAGGAGGAGAAAGAAATGTCGTCATTGTCATTGCCATGAGTGCTTTTGGATGAAAGGAAAAGGGATCAACTACTATCATCCAGGATGACTTCAGAATTCAGACACACAACACACTCTCTGTTGGAAATTGCTATAGCACTTTTAGCGCGCAACGCCACCGCCACCCTCCCGCGATGAAGGAATGAATGAAAATTCAATCTGTTGTACTTATATAGATTCTCGACATTTTGACACCATTATCAGATGGAGTTGTTTAAAATGTAACTAACGGGTGATTTTTTAGCTGGTTTGGTTTTGGCAACACTGGTTTTGACAGCTGACGTGTGTTTAGTACCTTGTGTCACTGTCAAACAGCTTCAGTTTGGTTTGCAATTTAACCATGGATCGTCTTGCAAATGAACAACGCTTGCAAATTATTGAATTTTACTATCAAAATTCGTGCTCGGTTCGAAATGTTCATCGCGCGCTGCTTCCATTTTATGGTCGGCATTCTCGACCTTCTGAGCAGTCTATTCGGAAGATTGTGACCAAATTTCGCACCAAATTTACTTTGTTGGACATTAAACCACCAACACGTTTACGTACTGTGCGTAGTGAAGAAAATATTGCGGCCGTATCAGCTAGTGTGACAGAAGACCGCGAAATGTCGATTCGGCGCCGTTCCCAGCAGTTAGGCCTTTGTTACAGCACTACGTGGAAAAAAAATTTTGCCCGAAATGGAAGTTCTTGACTTGCATGATATGTGGTTTCAACAAGACGGTGCCACATGCCACACAGCACGCGAAACAATGGCGCAATTGCGAGGCGAGTTTGGTGAACAGTTAATTTCACGTTTCGGGCCGGTCAATTGGCCGCCTAGATCGTGCGATTTGACACCATTAGATTATTTTTTGTGGGGGTATGTCAAGGCTAATGTCTATAGGGACAAGCCCGCTTCGATTGACGCACTGGAAGCCAACATCCATGCATTCATTCGTGAGATACCGGCCGATATGTGTGAAAGAGTATGCCAAAATTGGACTCAGCGGATGGGCTACCTGAGACGCAGCCGCGGTCAACATTTGCATGAAATTATCTTTAAACATTAAATTGCAAGGTTCAAACTATCGATTCAAATAAATATTTCATTCATTTTTTCGAATTTTTTGTGTTTTTTTTTTTTAAAGTTCTAAACCTCTTAAAAAATCACCCATTACAAATATTCAGTCAAATCGATAATATCTAATAAATATTAGGACGAGGAATTATTTTTTGAAAGTTCAAGTCGAATTTTAAATATTAACCTGTTGAGTGTTGATGCCAAAAAAATAAAAGTCTGCTGCTGATTCCAAACGAAATTTTTCTGTGGTCTTTAACGAAAACCACAGCAATAAAATATCTACCAATTGAAAATGCCACCAATCACAAAAATGTCACTTTTCCGCACACAATATAATTAATGGCATGGTCTGGGCAATTAATTCTGTGTTAAAATAAAGAGCGAAGTCTTCTCCAAATAATCTGCTATAATTATTAATTTTGGTCTTCGAAAAGCGTAATACAAAACGAAAAGTAGAACGAATTTTTTTATTTATGATATCGTCGTCTGGGCTACCATTTTATAAAAAAAGTGGTTTTAAATGGTACTTCCCATAGAACTATTTTTTTTTACTTTCGATTTTCTCAAAAATGATTCAACTGATTTTGATGATTTTTTTTTTTCAAAATTTTTTATAAAAAAAAATGTCCAAAACCTTTTTTTTGGATTTAAAAAAAATTAATTTTTTTTTTTTTTTGAGAACTTAATAATTCGAAAACTACTTGGGCGATTTTTATTAAACTTACCACTCAGCAGTTTTTTGACATTATCTAGTAGATTTTAAATACAATTTTTTCTTATCACCAAAAATAACGGTACCTCCTATAGAAATGATTAAAGACCGGTATTGAAAATCTCATTTGTCTCAAAAACGGCTTCTAAGCTTTTGATTAAAATTTTTCTGTGAACAAATATCAGAACGATCTACCATATTAGTGGAAAAAAATGTATCTATCATTTAAAGTGGTATCTTTCATAGAACCATTTTTTTAGGTTTTTAAATACATATCTCATTATCTGTGGAGCCTATTTTAATGAAAATTTTTACACAAATGCTTCTAATAAGTTTGAATAATATTGCATATAAAACTTTAAAACAAATGAAGTTTTGGATTTTTTTAAAAAAATTTCAAAAATTTTTTTGGAAAATTCGATATTTCGAAAATGAGTGAATGATTTTTTTTTTCAAAATTAATTTTTAAACTCCATATAAATAAGTACTAAAATTTGGCGTACCATTTTTTTTTCTTAAAAATATATTAAAAATTTTATTTATATAAAATTATTTTTTTTTTTTAAATAGCTCCAACGATATTTTTATTTTTTTTTCTCATAAATTGAGATTTGTGTAAGAAATAACTGTAATATATGTGTATATTGCGTTGGTGTCAAATATATTTCAGATATTTTTTTAACCAATTTATTTCTAATAAAATATAGGCTGCAATAACTAATAACTAATAAATTTATATTATCAGATGAAAAGTTTTTAAAATTATTAAGACATTAAAACTACATAAGCAAGTTCGTGCAACGCAGTCGTGCATTTTATATTTATATCTAGATTTCAATTCGAAGAATATAGGAAAATAAAATGCATTTATAAAAAAAAAAAAGATTTTGGGGTGCAGTGCAATAAGACCAACGTAAATGAACCCCGTAGGTCTTATTTCCAAAATAAAAAGACATAGCACCCTTGGCTAATTTTTTTTTCTTTTTGGAGTAGCTACAAGACCCACCACAAAAAAACATTAAGACCCGCCAATGTTATTGCCTTTCTGATTTGTCATTAAGACCCATACTTAAAGTGGGTCTCAATACATTTTTGTGGTGGGTCTTATTGCCAACAAAGAAAGGAAAAATGCCCGCCGTTGTTATTTCCTTTTATTTTGGGAAATACGACTCACGGGTTTTATTTCCGCGGGTCTTATTGCACTGCTAGCATAACATAAAATAAGTATCAGCAGCGTATACTAAACTTAAGGCTAAAATTAACTTTTCAATACTTTGCCAACTTTCGATTTTATTTAATGGATCAATGGCCCTTACTGTTATTTTATAGCGAATCATAAGATTCTAATTAAATAAGAATGTGTTTAATATTTCTGCAAAATGGTAAGAAATCACCTTCACCACGAATAATTATATAAATACATGTACATATGATAATCTAAATGCCTTCACACAAACTCGTTATTTAAGAACCTATTTTGACATTTTAAAATATTCGATGGCATATTCTTGTTCATAGGACATAATATTATAAAGAATGCTATTAGATAGATTGCTGGTAGAAATAAATCCAGAGAATTGTGCGAATTCTATATATGTATGGCTACAACAAGAGGAGTTTTAGTTTGTTGGACGTTTTTGTTGTTAGATATATGGAAAATGCTTCGACAGAGCACATCGATCACACGAAGGAGTGTGCCTGGCCGCCCTTCGTTATTGCCGACGTCAACGACAACGTCCTTGTTCGTTGGTATCATCATCATCATGGTATATATATGTATATAGTTTCAGAGACTGAGGGGATGCCATTTAGTTGATTGCTAATTCCTGGACTAGCTAAAATTAATCACAGTTATTGCTGAAATTCAAAGCTTTATATATATACATAGGTATGTATGTATAAGAAATAACTCATGCAATTGTCGAATGAAATTTCTGGATATAGTAGATTTCATTAAAATAAAATTTCTGTTTGTGACAAGGCCGATGCGATGCGATGGTATATTGAATGACAAAAGAAGTTAAGAGATTACATTTTATTTTTGTCTGTTGTTTTTTTTTTCTTGTTTCTTATTAGATTTTTCGGAGAAATATTATTTTTTGTAATATGCATTAATAATTTAATTATGTGAATGTAAGAGCACGACACCAGTTATCTTATTATGTAAGTGTACCTATATTACAAAAGCTAATCGCCTAGAGGGGTAATCCAACCGTTTGAATGAAAACATTGCGATAATAGGGAAGACTCTGTTTGTCGTTTTTTATAAACTATAGCCTTAACGGAAGTATTAGAAAATATAATAAAATAATAATAATAAAATTAAAAACAGTTTTTTTTTAATTTATTTATTTATTTTTTTTTTATTTTAATTTGGGAAACATTTATTTTAACAAATTTAATAATTTCAACTGAAATTATTAAATTCGTAGCATAGTACCTTTTTTATGGAATAGCGGAAAAAATCTATTCAATCTGAACATTGAACGGATTTGAATGAAATTCACCACACATGTTAAGATTATACACATTTGGACAAAATTTGGTTAAGAAAAAATTATTACAAAAAAAGGAATTGACTTTTTTCTAAAATTTTAGGGTTTTGATGTTGTACTGAAATACACAAAAAAAAAAACTGGTAAATATGAATTTTTAACGGATTTTAATTAAATTTGACACACATGCTTAAATTACGCTTTAACTTTTTGTTTTAAATAAAATATTACAAACTATGTTATAAACATAAAATAAAACAAATACTTAAAAAAAATTGTAAAAACATAAATAAAACATTTGCACTCAATTAATAAATAGTATTAGAAAAACGACTTCTTTTATTTTACCTGTCCCTACTCTTTGCCTGATAAAAACTGTTGGATATATTTAGGTACATATTTTTTAAGTTCTAAAATTTAATTAAAATAACACCATAAATTAATATAAGCTCACCACATATTTCTAAGAAAAATAAGATGAAAGTTGGAGAAATATGGAGGTAAAAAAATGAGATCGAACTAAAAATTTAATAACTATCTCAAATCTCCACCAATGGATTAATTTTATTTTATATTTTGAAGAAATATTTATTTTTCTTTCAAAAATAAAGTCCTGGTTTCATTCTTTTCAAGACTATTACTGACCAAGAATTTATAACTTTTGTAACTGTTGATGAACGAAGATTCTATATATATTTTTGTTAAATTTTAAATTATGTATTTTTCATTAGGTATTTTAACCAAATTTTTCAATTTCAATTTTTTGTCAAACATTCTCGCAAAATTTTTTTTAGTAATAATAGTCCTTTTTTTCTTCTTCTTGTCTTGAATAAAAATTAAAAATAAAAATTATAACGTTTTTGAAAATTGCGTTTTCATTTTCATTTTATTGATTAATTCTTAATCAGTAACATTACCAAAGCAAAAAATCTGATTCTGCGAAACAAATTTGTATATAACGCCAGAATTTATATAAAAAATAAAAATAAACTATTAGTACCAGTGCCAATTTAAAGTTTTTTTTTGTTCCTAAAAACTTTTCAAAGACTACAATCTTTTTTATTTATTTTTAATCTCGTGTTTTAAAAAAAAAAAGAATATACTAATAGTTTAATTATTTAATATCTTTATTTTTATAACAAAATAATTTCTGATGTACCTAAAAATGAAGTGTAAGACATTTGCTTTTCTTAAACAAAATTAAGTATTGATATTATAAAAAAAACCATGCATAGAAATAATTAAAATTTTGTTGCTTTTATTTTTTTAGCTAAATTAATTTAAATAATGTTATTAAACAATATTTTTTGTTATTGTTGTTTTTTTATATAATGTATGTATTTATATTGTCTAATATGTATTATTTTATTTTATTCATTAACATGAAGTCTGAGATATCTTTTTGTTTTTTTATTTATAAAACTAAGAATTATTGTTAAAAAAATACCATGTATAAAAAATATACATGAATAAAATTAAGTTAATAATACCTAACCTATGTTTTTAATTAAAAGTAATATAAAAAAATTAATTTTGAAATCTATTTCGATTTTTCTGGTATACCGATACTTTGACAGACTGAAGCTTTATTTCGAATTTGAACGTTGAAACAGCAAATCTTTATGTTACAAAAAAAAGAAGGATTTTTAGTCCGTTGACATCGTAGTCTTTAGAATTCGAAAGTTGATTGCCTGCCAGATAGATATTTTGACGCATAAGAGTATTTCATTCTGAATGTTGCTTTTAACTCTAAAGCCTTAAATTCACATTTTTACGGAGCAATAGTCAAAATACCAATTTTTTTTTTATTTTTCACAATTAAATTTAATCCACCGAAACCGCAACTGTTCTTAGATGGAATTTGACAATTTTGAACTCATTTCTTCATTTTGTAGCTTAATGCAGGAACATTAAGCGTGACGGAAATAAAAAGTAAAGTTAGGTTCAATTAGGAAAAATCGAAACTGAACCGATGATAACGAGTATCCTATACATAGTCAAACAAATTGTTGGAAATATTGAAAATAAAAAAAAAAAAATATAACCACTTAAAGACAACTAATTAAAAATGTATTAATTTTGAAAACAAAATATATTTAAAGTTTGACAAAATGTGAAAAGCAAATTTTAAAACAATAAGTGATTTTATTGATAAAAAATTAAACAATAGCTTTAGATATACGTTTATCGACATGACATAAAAAACTATAATAGAAATAAATTCATTGATTTTATAAACCGAAAATTTTACCACAATGCCTATACACAAACTAATTCAATATTCCATTAATGGTCTTCCACATGAACAAATCCTGATATATTTGAACTCATCAGATGGGAGTGAATTTGACACCCATAAAGTGACACATTTGAATAGAGGGTCGGGAAACATAACAATCATGTAACCGATTTTAGTAATTAAGTGCAATTAGCGAATTGAAAAGCTCATCTGGTAAATTGAAGTCTTCTCCTGGAATGTCCTGGCATGTCCTGGCTTGGCTGGCTCACCCACTCGCCACTACCACCGCCACCGCCACTTCCATCACGCATAAAATCTAATGTAATGAATGAAATTAAAACAAAAAGACTAACACTATATAGCTACCTAACATTTTTTGGGTGGGTCGCTTCTCTCTATTCCATATACAGTATACATACATATATGGCTAATGTATAATAGCCCCGGAATGTTTGGCCCCACATAACACATTGGCCGTGAAATAGTTTTTGTTTATTAATTTGTTAATTGAATTACAGTTTATATATATACATATACATACATACATCATGCCAATTGGCCCAGGGTAAGGGAAACGCTTTTTTCGGTCTGGTTCGTCGTCATTAAGGAGATTGAATTGCTGTTGGAGTTTGTTTCTACGATCTGATAGCTATATTTAATTTCTTTGTAAATGTCAGCGTTGTAAGGTGTGATTGAAAGTAGCTTGTGTAATTAAAATGGATTGCAAGTTATCTTGATGTGGGCGTTGGTTGTATATATTCTGCTAATATAATTAAAGGGTAAACCTTTACGTATATAGTAATTTGTCATATTAACTTAATAAAAAATATTTCGCGGGTTTTCATTTATATAGTTGGCGAATCTAATATTATTTAACGATTTGGATTTTATCGTGTTAGAAACAGGCGTGGTTGAGCTCAGGACTAATTATTATTTATAATTATGAGTAAGTTTTAGAAATGTGGCTCCAATAATTTTGGTGCGGTTATTTGAGAAAAAATCAGATCTTAAATAAATTTGTGTGATTTGACTTGTTTTTGTCTTGAACTTTTGGCAATTTGGATTTTTGGACATTTTGATGTGTACCTACCTACCTACTTTGTGACAAATTTCCCCGATATCAAATCGTGAATTTATGAAGAATGATAGATCACCAAAAAATCGACGATTGCTTTGTTAAAGTATAGCTATACCATTCTTATATAAACCACCAATAAAATGCAGTTGAAAATTAAATTGGCAAACAAAATTAGTTTAACTGTGAACCCTATAAACATTTTATATTTACTTGCGACACATATACATATATAATGATACGTCTGTGAAGTTGGCATAACAATTTTCATCTAGAGTAACGGGACTTTCGAATTTGCGATTTTAATCAAACTTGACATCACGATGACAGCGAAGAAGAAAAAAAAGTTGCTGTAACAAATCTGTCTGTCTGTCCTTTCGGCTGCACCCTAAACGGTGAAATTGATTTTCTTTGAACTTGGGATCTAGCTTTTTTTTAAAAAACATTTTTTTTTGCATTTTTTGGACCAAAGAATTTAATGGATATCTTTTTTTTTAAAAAACATCCTCACAATTAAAAAAAAATCAGTAATTTTTATTTATAAAAAAAAGCAATTTTGTAAAAAAAAATCCGAAAAATAGTTATAAATTCTACCTCCCATAGAGCCATTTTTTTGATTTTTTCAAAAATGGTTAAACTAAAATTTGAACTTTTTTTAAATTTAAAAAAAAAATTTCAATTTATTTTTTTTTTTTAACTTAATAATTCGAGAACGACTAAGCTGATTTTTATTAAACTTTGCACCTAGCAGTTTCTTAACATCATCGAATAGATTAAAAAAAAAAAAAATTATTCCAAAAATAACGGTAGAAACGTTAAGGAAAATCGGATTTTCATTATAAACTACTCCTAAGATTTCATCAGAAAACTATTTTATTGGAACAATTTCTTTTTATGAATTAACATTATTTCTCATAAAACCATAATTTTGGTTTTCGACTATCTCACTATCTGTTCAACCAATCTAAATGAAATTTTTTTACAGAAGAGCTTCTAGTAATTTTAAATAATATTTCAAATCAAAATTTTCAAAGAAAATCGATATTTTAAAAATTCATTTTTTTAAATTAATTAAAATTTTTTTTTATTCCGAATTAATAAATACTTAAAAAAAATATACTAATTTTTTTTTGTTAAAATTTTATATATGTACAATTTTATTTTTAAACAGTTGCAATATTTTTTAAATTTTTTCTTATAAATTGATATTTGTTTAAGAAATCAGATGTTGTACAAAGCGTTCTTGTCAAAATAATTTCAGGAGTTGTCCAATAAATTTATTCCTTATATTTTTTTTTTTTTAATTATGTTTTCATTTTAAAATGTATGTTCCATGGGTGCATACTGCATACATATGTACGACACAGTGTTATATTGTTCATATTTTTGTACTGACATAATACTACTTTAAACTAAAATACATTTTTCGCACCTTGTATAAAATATAAACTCCCATAACTAATTTATTTATTTATTATCAGAAAAATAGTTTTTGAAATATTAAGACCAGTGCTATCGGAATGGCTATACTATAGTAACATTTGGCTCCTTTACTGTGGAAAAGGCTACTGTGCTACCCATGTCTCAAAAAGGCTTCTCAAGTCTCCACATGGAAATTTTAATTAAAAACGTATCTGAAAATAGTTTGAAAACATTTTTAAATCCTGATTTCTCACACCCCTGCTCTTATTAAAAATTGAACATCTCTGTTAAACTTCAAAATGTCATATTTTCAACTGAAAGTATGCAACCGATTTGTAGTTAATTGCAGTTTTTCATTTTTCTTCCAAAGAGTTCGTGAAAGAATAAGATAGCAATATTTGTATCTGCATAAATCATAAATCGTATTCATTTATTTCAATAAAACATTCTCAGTTACCGTTTGATAAATGTTCAATGAGCAAAGGATCGACAAATTATCTTGAAATGAATGAAATGTTCATTGAACGTATCCAAATGTTCACGAAATTGAGAGATTATACAGGGATTTCAGGAGGTATATGGGAACATATTTGGACAATTGCTAGAATGCGTTAATATATAAGGAGATGTCCAACTATTTAGATAGTGGCTAGCTGGACAACTATCCAAGAGTGTTCCAAGGAAATCTAATAAATACGGCTGTGATAGTTTAAAGTTTTAAAGAAAAGGAAAAAAACTAAACTTGGAAAAGTAAGATCATAATTTCTAAATATAAATGGTTCTTTTATTAAAATATTAACCGTCTAAAATTTTGACTAAAAGTATCGACAAAAAAGAAATATAGACTCAAAGAAATAATAAAGTATATTTATTTTTATATTAAATAAGTTATTTGTTTTTAAAGAACTTTTAATATTAATTAATGTCATACCTAATAATGATCTATTTTTAGTAATTAATTTTTATTTTTTCTATTTAAAATAAGGCTTCTTATGTAGATATATAACTTCAGATATGAATGCTTTTGTTTTGTTAAGTCAATAGAATTTTTCGTTCTTGTGTCTTTCTCAGACATTTTTTTTGTATGAATAAAAATATCAATAGAAAAAAATATTTTTTTTTTTTTTAAATTTGTGATCATATGTGATCATTTTATGAAATATCTTGAATTATAACGGGGCTCCTCAACCTTCGAAAATGCTTCCCTAATTGTATGGAATTTGTGAAACGACAACACTGATTAAAACTTTAACACTACATTGTGATCGTGCATAAGAGCAATTTCGTGCGACCCAGTCATGCATTTTTTTTAAAGTCAAAATCTTGTTGAACATTATTTCTCATAGCTCACAAAAAAAAGAAACATTTTACAAAATGCTTCACCGCAGTCATATACAATTTCTTGTCGATGCATTTATCCTCGTTTATTTAATTAAAATCATCTCCTTTCCATTCCCTAATCCACAAAACTGCACAGTGAATACACGTTTTATATCCTGACTTCGAAAACTGATATAGGTGTATGTATGTACATCGTCATGAACTCAAGGTATAATATTATGATAACTGTATAGATAGATATAACTAGTATATATGTACATGAAATGGTGTATAGGATTGGCAATGTGATGAAGCATTCACAGTGGGGGTGGTATTATACATCCTTCATGCTATGCTCATTAATCTGCTCTAAGTGAATTAACGTCAAATACACTAATTACGTCTTTCACTCAGTTACCCTCATTTCAGGTTTCAATTGTGGGAACAAGATGAGGTTAAATTGAAATTGCCACGTCATAATAAGTGGAGACATCAAGGGAGGTAGGTATAATAGTTAAGTATATGCGGATGTGTTAGTTTGATAGGGATTCGGGAATACTGTTATATGGATTTTATTTTTAAACTATACATACATATATCAAGAGGATTAGATGTGAGTTCTTTTAACTCACATTGTTAAATAAATAAAAAAAACGTGTGCAAATATAATTACGCAAAAATGTTTCTCTTTAATAAAAAAATGTGTAAACATAGTCGTAAACAATATTTCGGCATTAATTTTTTTTTTGGTCCAAGAAAACGATAGTTGCAAATCTGTTTTGCACAACATACTACAATCGTATTTTTTTGCAAGTGGCATTAATCGCTGTTTTTTAAAGGCGTAGATACTTTTTTTTATTATTATTTTGATAGATTTCACATTCATGGGTAAAAATTTTAGGATTTCTATCCATTTTTTTTTTTGGACATACTCAATACTCATGTTTTAAAATCCAGTAAAAACACTTAGATTTTACCGGCAAGTCCAGGGCGATTCACTAGCGCATACTTTTTGAAATTTTCCCGCATCTTATGCTAACGTTAGTTGTGAAAAAATATTTATTTTGATTAAAAATTTAAAAAAAATACAAATATGTAGTTGCGAACTTTTCCAGAACGTTTTGAAATTAAATAATATAAAATAAATTGCACGGCTGCGTCGCACGAAATCGCTCTTAAATTCAGTCACACTGTAGCTTCAAAGTTTTAATATTTTAAAACTATTCATTTGATAAAAGAAACGAGTTGGTTATTGAAGCCTATATTTTCTGTTACCTGACAAAAATGTTTTTTTTTATGTTAGTAGATAAATACGAACAAATCCGAATATATGAAAAAAAAAACATTTAAAAATCGTTGGAGTGGTTTAAAAAATAAAATTATAAAATTTTTTTTCTGTATGTTCTATTTCTTTAAAAAAATTATCTGCCTCCCTTTGTTCAAAATATCGAATTAAAAAAAAATAGCTTTTTGTAATTTATTTTAAAAAATTCAAAATTTGTTTTTTTTTTTGAAAATTTTGACATGCAATATTATTTAAACTTATTAGGAGCTCTTGTGTAAAAAATTTCAATAAAATATGTTCAACAGATAATGAGATAGCCGAAAACCAAAGATTTGTTTATAAAGGGTTTTCCAATAAGGACTTGACAACTTTTTTTTTTTTTAAATAAAACGCAAACCTTATGAGATATTTCAAAAACTTTACCATCGGCTTGAAGGACAATCAAAACATTTATGAATGGAACTCGACTTCGTTCATATGGCCACCGCGGGCACGTTTGCAGCGGTCGATTCGTTGGACCCAATTTTCACACACACACCACATTTTACTGCCGAAACAGCCACTATTTCGCCTTCAATGTTGGCTCTGAGCTCTTACAACCAACGTCGTCGTCGGCTTGTTGGCATAAACCAATGACTTAACGTAGCCCCAAAGAAAATAATCTAGAGGCGTTAAATCGCACGATCGAGGCGGCCAATCGACTGGCCCATTTCTTGAGATAACACGCTTATTAAACTTACTCTTCAATAAATCGATTGTAAGGTGTGCTGTATGACTTGTGACACCATCCACATGTCGTCCAAGTCCATATCTTTCAATTCGGGCCAAAATTAATCGGTAATCATAGCGCGATAACGCTGGCCATACACAGTAACGTGACGATCGTTATCGTCGTCGAAAAAACATGGTGGCCCAATAACGCCGCCGCGCCGGCATGCAAACCGCACCAAACAGTTACTTTTTGTGGATGAAGTGGTGATTCATGAAACAAATGTGGATTTTCACCCGACCAATAACGCATATTTTACTTATTGACGAACCCATTGAGCCAAAAATGAGCTTCGTTATTAACGACCGAAAATTAAAGTTAAAGCTCTTAAAGTTGGGGTCACCGACTCCGATTGTAGACGTTGCTCCTTCGTGTAGTTTTACCATGATGAAAATGTTGTCGATGATTAGTGAAAGGTTGCATTCACAAATTAAATTCAAAGTTTTCAAGTCCCTGTTGGAAAACCCGATATATGTGAAATAACGCTCAAAAACGCTAGGTACTAAGTTGAAATAAAATCGACCCATCTGCTTAGGTTGCAGCCGAATGGACAGACAGACAGATGGACAGAATTGGGAGATCCATATTATTCGACTTCGCTATCATCGTTATGTCAAGTTGGATCAAAACCTCGAATTTTACGAATCCATAACTTGCCATACAATGTATAATGTATGTGTTGTGTATGTATATGTGTATCGCCATTAAAAAACATTTTGCAAGTCCGAAATAAAAAAAACCCTTAATTGACTCGATTATGTAATATTAAATCAAAAAAAAAAAAAAAAACAAACTACAATTTAATTTAATTTCATATGCTATATACAATATAGAAAACATAAAACTATTCCAAACACTGTCTTCAACACAATTTTACAAAGAAGGACAATAATTTTATAAAATCAAGAACTAAATGTTCACGTAGTTCAACGAATTTACCTTCTATTCATTCAAAGCTATATGGATGACGATGACTATGATGCTGATGATGATGGTGTGTTGTGGTGGCTGATGAGGAACGCCAGCATTATGTACAGTGTACACCTCAAAAACTGTGTATGCCTCAATTGCGAAACCCCAGTTCTATCCAATCCTACTCGTATATGAGGCCTTGAATTTGACGTGCATACGCCTAGGGGCCCAATGTATTCCCATACCATTCAATTTAGGGATTGTGAATGGAATGTAGCAGTTATGTTGACGGTTGGTGGTGGTGGTGATGCTACTGCAGACAAAAGTATACAACATTTCGTTTTGGCACAATCAGAAGCTGTAATTTGCCGATTCAAACCTCGTTACGAACGTTTCACGTATAAACGTAGATATGTATAGAATTGAGCCTCATGATGAGACGTTTGTTCTGCGCTTCATATAAATGATATTTCCACCATCATCATCATCATCACATCATCATCATCAACAGCACCAGCAGCAGCAGCAGCAGCAATGGGAACTGATTCATGAATCCAAGTTCCAAGGGATATTCTGTTCAAGTGTGGTATAGAAGGCTAGGCAGTCACCGAGTTTGCAGGGTTGTATTTGAAAGTTAAGTAGAGCCTGATTTTGAATGGAAATTTTTAGGTTGTAAAAAAACTTTATTTATTTTTTGTTTTAAATAAATAAATATAAAAATCGAACTTATACTTAAGAGCAAATTCGCTTTTCCATTTTTTTGTTTCGATCAGCGTTGGTTGCTTTCCAACGAGAAGTTTTTCTCACTTATGTCTTGTTGGTTTCTTTAAGGGAAGAAAGGCACAAATAGTACTCAGTTTGAATAGAAATGGACATGAAACGTAAGAAGAGAAAACTCAGTTTCGTTTATTTTATCCATCTCGTCCCGTTGCGTTTTTTTTTTTCATGTTTTGTGGAAGAAATATCGAAACAGAATTTGAAATGTATTTTTTTGTTTCGAATCTTTTTTGCCGATATCTATACTGCTGGTAATTTAAGTCCCAAAAATAAACGGCCTTATTTTGGTTGGTATTGAAGTAGTATTGTTTGGTTTCCCGAGATGAGGCCGAGGCTTTTCTCGTCTCGTGGTCAGTCCTAGATGGATAATGAGGAAAAAAGACCTTTGACTTGTCCTTTGGTCTTTAAAAATCAGAAATTCAGAAGAGACAAAACATAATTTTCTAAAAGGGATGTAACATTTTTGAATTTATTTCAACACTAATTGCTTATTATTCTATTGAATTTTTTGCCAAAAGATTCATTTTAATCATTGTTTCCAACTTTTATAATATTCCTTACACTGCGGAAAAAATCCAAATCAAGATTTTTAAACTCAATCATCTGCATTTTAGTTGAAAGGAATTCTGACTTGAAGATCAATTTGCCGAATCTGGCTTGTGGATAAAAGGTTATTCACGGTTAGGTACATATCGTTATAGACATTAAGCAAATTTGGAAATGTATGAAAATGAGAGAATAAAGTTGATTGATTGGTTGATAAATCATTACCGCAAAATGCATCAACTAACAACTTGTAAATAATGCAATTTTCTTCCTCCGACTTTGTATTTTGGAAAACATACTCAAACAAAGTTGGTACATAGTGTGATTCTCTACAAAAAACATTAAAATTTCTTTTCTAATATTGATCACTAAGGAAATATCATTACTGAAGAAAATTGGTCAAAACAAGGAGTAGAGTACTATTTTTGTCGTTCTTTATACTTAAATGACGAAGTTATAAAGGGTAATTTATTTCGTGATTTCAAGTTGGTAGCGCTGGCATTTGACACCTGTTAAACTCAGCTGTCATTTGAAGTGTCATAATATTAGTTGAATTTTTGCCATTCACGATAATGAATCGCTTAACAATCGAACAACGCGTTGAAATTATTAAAACTTACTACAAAAGTGGTGATTTAAACGTAGCCACTTTTTGCGCCGACTACGCAAGTAATCGGTAAAATTGTGAAGAAATTTAAAGAAAGTCGTCAATTGGCCACCAAGGTTATGTGATTTGACACTGTTAGATTTTTGTTTATGTGGGACTATGACTATTTATGCGAATAATCCCGATCTCTAGACTCATTTAAAACCAACGCAGAATCATTGCAGAAGAATCGCATGCTGCGAATCTTCGCGAGTCGGCCATTTGAATGATATTGTTTTTTTACACTTAATGACAAAGTCCAAACTTTTTAATGAAATAAAATTTTCATCAAAAAAGTATTGCTGTGTGTGTTTTATTTAGCTTTACTTTCGAAACCGAAAAATGAATGACCCTATACAAAAAAAATAATATAAGCTTATTTTATAGACAATAATATTTTCCACAAAAAATATTCTAACATTTTTTCCATATAATCGTTCATATAGAAAAAATGTTAGAATATTATTACTAGAAATTAGTAGGCACTTCAAAAAGATGTCAAAAATATAGGTTTTTCATATACAGCTCTTAAGCCTAGTACGCATATCGTGCTAAATTTAAGTTTCCATACAAAATGCTCTCTAAAAGCAAAGCATTTAAGTCGAGAGGTACGTAGCTTTAACTAAAAAAAATAAATATTTGTTCCTAACAAATATTAAAACCATTAAAACGATATTATTAGCAAAATGTCCACCACAGCTGCGGTTGCAGCACCATATCCTTTTTATGAAATTTTCCATGACCAATTCGTACATTTGCGTATGTATGTCCTCGATAACTTCACGAATTCCATCTTGAATCGATGGTTTAGCATTGGCATAGACCTTATCTTTCACGTGGCCCCAAAGAAAAATGTCTAAAGGTGTTAAATCATAAGATCTCGGTGGCCAATTGTTTGAAAAATTGCGATTGTTTCGTTGCTTGTGTGGCACGTAGCGCCATTTTTGTAGTAAATTTTAACACATTCAATGCGTTATTGAAGCGTGTATCTCCATTTTTAATAACGTCGTAGTTTTTACTTGTCGAATGTCAAATAACGACAGTTTCAAAAGTGACAGCTGCCCACATAGCGGGCTATTCAAAATGAAAACTCTTATTGGAAAACCCTTTATAAGAAACCGTCATCAACAGTATTAAAATTATATAATAATAATTAGATGTATTTAAAAAGATTGTTTTCACAAATACCGGTTTTTGTTTTTACATAAGTATCAAATTTCGAATTTTTCGGAAAAAATTTAGACTCACTTTATATATTCTAATATTCATTTCAAAAAATTGTGTGACACTTTTTTCCAAGTTACAAGATATTTCGACTTCGGAAAATTGTCTAATTTCGAAAATGGGGTAAGAAAAAATTCACGAAAATAAGGCCAATCAGCAAAAATTGTCAAAATGAAAGTTATTTTGTTTAAAAATCTTCCTTCCTTCCTTTCGAAATATGTGTTTTTTTTTTTTTGAAAATATAATATAATTTTTAAGAAAATGATATTATTGGCCTTAATGAAAACGTATAGGCAGACAACTTTTGCATGGCCTTTTTGCACGGCCTTTTAGCACCAATCACTCCCAAACGACCCTGTATAAAACGAAGCTCTGCAATCATGGAAATATAAACATATACACTCCTATCCTATATAACGAAAGAAAGACCAAAATCCTTGCTGATAGGTGATAGCAAAATCGTGTAGGATGAAAAACAACCGGGTATTGGCACAAATAATGTAATGTGGTTAATTAGGAAAATATTGTTCTCTCGATGAGAGTATTATTCAATATAGAATTCTAAAACTGTATTTGTGTTTTTGGTTACTTCTAGCTTGTGGGTAGTTAACAGTAAGAGTAGAACTAGATTCTAACAAACCCCCCTAGCTACTACAAGGAAGTTAAAACAGATTGACACATCCCAACCACCCACTACCCCACCACAACAACGCACCGCACTGTATGGATGTAATAAATTCTATTTCATTTGATGTAGAATATGCGTGTGCGGTGACAGTTTCACATTGCATATAGAGGTTGTCTTATTTAGAGTTTTGTACTGCATCACAGCAGTATAGCGAATGAATGAAAACTAAATTTAAAGACGATTGCATCCACACAAATTTAGACGATACGATGATCATGATGATGATGATGTTGCGAGTGTGTTTATTTTTTTCGCAATTAAACACATTGTTGGGTAATTTAATTTCTTATTCGGACAACAAAATAGGAGAAACTTCCCGTCCATTGCTTTTCGCAACACTTTGTTGGTGTAATGTATTTTTAAATTTGGAGTAACAAAAAGCGATTGTTGAAATGGACATAATCCCAGTTTACTCTACTGGTCTGAATCAGGATCATTTTTTAAAACTTCATAGTTACAACAACTAATTGGGATTCTGCTCTCTATATCTTGTTCTATTTTAAAGATCCGAATATAAGTTCATGTTTCAATCACAAAATGCACAACTTTTTAACTAAGCCGTCCTATTGTATAGAAAAACATAACCCTTAATTCTTTCGATTCGTTTATTTCGAAAACGGTTATTTTTATGAAAAAATTATTAACATGTTTTTTGTAGAAAATTCTTTAAGCTACATATTTTCTGTGCAACTAACCATTTGGGAGATATTCCTTAAAGTTAAAAATAATTAAATATGACTGGACTAGGTATTAGGAAATTCGCTGCTTCACAAAATAATAATTTATGACCATTTCCGTATGAAATGAAGCAAACAACTCATACATTTTTTGCTTACCGTGTTTTATTCCAAAACGTCAACAATCTTTAGACAAAAACTTTTAATTGGAAATATTATTCAAAAATGTTTAAATAGGTAAGCAAAAGCTTCAAGGAATATTTGTGTTTATTTAAAAGAGTCTTCATTCGGGTACATCCTTAACGTATGGATCGATTAAATTTTTTGTAATTCTGTTTAGGGCTAAAAACAACCTTATTTGCCATAATTTTTTTTAAGCTAAAATAACGAAAATCTTATTTATTTTGAAAGTACCCTCAAAATTTGAAAAGAAATTCAACTTCAACTTTGGGTAAAAAAAAATTAAGAAATATGGTAATAAAATGGCAACAACCATAAAACCATTTTTTCGATTTTCTCGAAAACCGTTTAACTATAAGTTTGTTCAAATATTTTTTAAGATTTATTTTTAAAAATAAATATTTTTTATATTTTTAGAAAAATTTTCATTTTTTTAACTATTTATTTCTCAAAAACCATTTGGTTGAATTATATTAAAACTTGGCACCAATAGGTTTTTTTTTTAACATAGAATAGCTGACTAAAATTATTCATTTAGCCAAAATGAACAATAGCTTCCATATAACTGTTTCAAAACCTTTCAAGAAAATATTATTTTTACTCGAAAACAACTTCTATGATTAGAATTAAAATTCGTGTGTGTACTAATTTTAGCACGATTTATCAGGAAGAAATTTTACATTAAAATATTATTAACAGTAGGTATCTAACTCAGCTATTATTTTGACTGTCAATAATTCCATTTAAATTTATTCAGTTTAAATTGAATTTTTATAAAAGCGAGCTAATAATTTCAAATATTGTTACAAAACTATTTCATAACTCTCCATTAATTAATACTAAGAAATGGCGTAACAATTTTTTTTCTTAAAAATGCTTACAAAATGTTTAACTATTTTTTTTTTTAATCGCTTCAACGGTTTCGATTTTGTTTGTCATAAAATTAGATTTGTTGAAGAAAGCAGGGTATAGGTGTACATCGTGTTGTTGTCAAAAGAGTTTTAGAATCTATCTACTTAATTAATTTATTTCTAACTTCGTTAATTAAAAAAAAAAAAATACAATTTAAACTGTAAGTTCCATACATTTATGTGGATTAATGTGCTATATTGCTCTTTTTTATACTTTAATAATCCTATCTGAAACTAAAATACGTTTTTGGCATAAAATAACACTCCCATAATTTATTTGTTTCTTTTAAAATCTGATGAAAATTTTTACAACATTCAAAATTTCAAACAGCAGTGAGTCATACGACTCAGTCCTGGAATTTTTTTTTGAATGTTAAAGAAATTTTACATATAATTTTTTTTTTCAATAATTTAGGAGTTCTTATTAAAATTTAAACTGCGATGTTTTCCTTACTATTTTAATTAATATGTGTGAATGTTCCTTATTATGCAATTTAAAAATTTTAAGCCCATTTAATTTTATTTTATTTATATATTATTTTACTAAATTCATGTGATCTAGTGGGGGCTTTTACTTTTTATTGATACTTTCATCAACATAATGGCACTAAAGTTAGTACATAATGTACCTAAAAATTTGTCTACCATTGCCATGTCAGCTATAACGGAAATTTGACAAAATGGATTACCAACATTTTCAGAAATTATATTTTTTGGTTTAACAAAATCAAAAATTAAATAAATAAATAACTGGAATCATTTACATGTTTTTTTATTTTATTTTTTGTTTAGGCTTCAAAAATATATTAAAAAAATTTTGAAACCTGCTTCGAAATTTCGAAGTTTAAAAATTTCAAAGGTAATTTATTTCGCCGGAATTTTCGATCATCTGTCATGGGTTTGGACTGACCCGACCATCCTGATGCTTAATAAATATCTGATTGTTTATTTCTCCCCACGGCGAGAAACCTCATATTTTCTCATTTTAATTGTTAGTTAATATAAGCAATAAATACGATTTTGTCTTAAGTTTAAGTTTCAACACATTTTAAAAATGAAAAATTTGCAATTGCCCTTCAATAATAAACAAACCATATGATTGTATAATTAAATAAAAATTACTAAACATAATATTGAAAAGTTTATTTAATTATAAAATTATGTTCATTATCTGCCGTCGCCAACCACATTTATATTTTGAAAATCAATGGTTGAGCAAATCATGTGTAAATTTTCCATAATTAATATCAATTCTATACCCAAGCCCCTTAGGGTCCCCGCACAATCTTTTATCCTAATTCAATATTGATCTGTTTCTGTTTGAAGTCCTTTCTCGCATGTTCCACCAATATTATTATATGTACGTACTTATCTTACCTAATGCAAGCAAAGTGTATACATACCTACCTACTCGCATAGGTTATGTATGTTTTTCTATAGAACACTTGAGGCATTTTGATTTAATCTGAGAAGGACGAATGTTATACAAGCAAATTTGAACATTAATACGTGAATTAATTAGCTAATTCAAACACTATAAATTTATATGTAGGTAAGGTACCTTATACCTACTATCTGCGCGATAATTAAATACTCGTCCTACGCGAAAGATACATACATACATACATATACACAAAGTCACAAATGGCTTGAAATTCAGCAGCCTTATTCCCTTACATTATGTTTCCATTGCTATACCTACCCCTTTATGTATATCTAAATACCAAGAGGATGCGAGTTGGTAGGGAGCTCCATAACTACTATTATACAGGACTATATATAAATATACATATGTATGTATGGATGTAGCTAACTTGTTCGTTAATGCCTCTAACGAGCTTATTAAAATTTAATGAAATTCCGTATTCACAAACAGTTCTCAAATAATCAATCAAACTAATTTGCTAGTTAATTAATTGCGATAAAAAGAGCTTCGCAAATTGATGAAGAGGGGAAAATATTATTATGAGAAATTTTAGCTTCGTTATTTTTATTATTTTTCCTTCTTTGTTTTTTTTTTTTTTTTTTTTGTTTTGGTCTTAGTTTTGCTCAGGGGGTTTGATGAAATAATAAGGAAACACGAACACTGGCATGCACGCTATCACTCAAAATATATACAGTTGTAGGATATGTATGTATGTATATAGCGTGCAGGATGGCTAGTCAGGATCAAGGTTTTGGTTTTTGCAGTTTTGTGAGGGATAGAGGAGGCGTTGCTGTGTAAGTTACCCCAGATTGTTTGTGCTGTATTCACCTTGAGGATATAATTATTATTAAGCAGACATGTGTTCCCAATATTGGTAGCGAGAGATTAAATTGAAGTAATTTATTCGTGGTTGTGAATTGTGATTATAAAAATACCTTTCATGAACTTTGATAATTTTTAATGACTTATTTAAATCCTACCAATTGGTGCAAAACCTTGGTTTCACCTTTTTAACAAAGGATTCCATGCATAATATATAGGCACCGGTTTCATTCCGGGCTACTAAAGAGAGAGGGAGAGAGAGAGAGAAAGCGAGAGAGAAAGAGAGAGAGAGAGAGAGCCAAAAAAAATTTCAGTCCGGCGTTAGAACCTTACTCCAGTCGAAGTAAATTTACTCCAATCTTCAGAAAAATGATAAATCTACCCCACCACTCCGCTTTTTTGACATCTAGGGGGCCAGTTATAGCTTTCATTTAAAATGATAATTGAAAATTTTGTCTTTTGATTTTGAGACAGTTAAATAAAGAAAATTGATGGTATTCTGGTACCAAAATGAAGCTTAATACTAATATAATTTTTTTTATCAAAAAATATTTCATTTTCTCCACTATTTTCTAATTAAATTAATTTTATTATGTCAATGATCGAAATCGTTTTCAATGAAGAGCTGATTTTCATTTCAGTAAAGTGGAACACAATCGTTCCAATGAAATGTGTTCGATTTTCTTTCTGTTCTCATCTGTCATTATTTTGTTCAATGATCAACTCTAACCTTAAAATAATTTGTTGTGACTTGTTGTGTCCTGTGTGCACTATTGAGAGCGTTGAATAATTGTGTTAATTTGTGTTAATTATTTCTACTATTTTGTGTTCCAATTTATAAATTTAAATTTTCGAAACCATTAGTTCCGAGTATCCTTCCTTTCATATCTTCAGAAAAAAAGTTGTAGAAAAATAAATTCGTTAACTTTTTAGAGAAAAGGAACGCACAAGTGGTGGTGCAATGACAGCCAAGTTAGAATGAGTGATGTAACCAGGACCGGCCCAGCCAAACATGCGCCCTGTGCAAGATTTGTAAAAAGCACCCCTTTTTTATATTTTTACACATATGTACTTGTTTGATCAGATTACATTTTCTTGCGCCCCTAGAATTTCTTTCTTTTTAACTTAAGTCTGTAGATATTTTTTAATTAAATGGAAAAATTTAAAATTGAATTGAATTTTGTTTCTTTTTTCATTTTTTCATTAATTGCAAATATGGTCACCGTAGCTATAACCCAATTGTCAGAAAAAAATCCACAATTCCAATGATTTGTGTTTCAATGATGGTTTTCAATGAAAGCTATAAATGGCCCCTAATCCTTTGTTTCAACACGAAAAATTAAAAACTGCTTTAACCAAACCACAAGCGAGGAAATGACAGCACTGTGTTATTCAAATTAACTGTGATTTTGAATCTAAAATTCTATTCTGTTTTGAAAGTAATGGAGTCTATGTGATTTATTTTTTATTGAGTTTCTCTCGAAGTGAGAACAATAGGCAACAAAAAAAAAAACGAAACGCTGGAAGCAGGGCCGGCCCCAGCCACACTTGCGCCCTGTGCAAGATTTGTAGAAAGCGCCCCTTTTTTATATTTTCACACATACATACATACGTAAAATTTTTTGGTTTTCAGTTTTGGAAAGATCTTAAAAAACTAAAAGACATTTTATACACTGTTACACATGCATAAGACTTTTCCACATTACCCGGTATCCCCGGTAGGCCTAATCCTCATAATATACCATAAACTAGAACGCAGCGAAAAAATGGGCAGAGGGGAAACGTTTAAACTTGGAAACTTACTTTTCTGGCCTTAGCTTTTGCAAAATTTTGGCTCTGTTTTTTGTTTTCGATTATACATAAATTCATCCCTCGTAGTTTTTATTTTTTCACTCTATTAAAATTTCCATCTCCTGTGTAAACAGACACTTAACCCCCTTACACAGGTACAGTGTGCAATAAGAAAACCTGCACGCCCTGACCCATATTATTCTGTATAAATAAGTTTTTTTTTTTTAAATATTAATTTTCCAATATTAGTTTCGATACTCAGTGTATTACACATACATTTGTAGTAGTAGGTAGCACAGCTACCTACCTTGTCTCTTTTTCGGAGACATTTTTTTGCTGTTTTTTTTTTCGTAGATGAGAAGTCACATAGAGAGGTACGGTTAATTGTAGATATTACCGTCATTTTATACTATTTTTTTTTCCATTTTTAGTACTTTTTCCACAAAATTGCCCCTCCCGCCAAGACGGAGGGTGATAGACCCCCCCTCCCTTAGTAAAAAATGCTTGTATTAAAGTGTTCTACAAAAAACCGTTATCATTTCTTGGCGCCACAGTTATCATACTCTCCCCAAATATTGCATCTGAAATTACTCGCCTTTTTTAATAAAAAATATTTTTGCTGGACTTCAAATCTTCGTAGTTAGGTTAAATATTATCGGAATTCCATAAACAATATACCATTTCGTTCGTTAGAATATTGTCTAAATAAAAGTACTTAATACTTTTTTTCTTAAATGTAACGGATTCCGAGAAAATCGTAAATAAAGTTGATCATGGCCAAATTTTCACTCGTTTTTCGCTTATAACTTCTAAGTTACTTGCTGAAAAAATAAATTTTGTATAGGGATTTGTAGATAATATGAATTGGAACAAAAAAGTTCGCGATACATTTTTCATTAAAAGTATTACAAACGGAGAAAAACGCAGAAAACCAAAAAAAGTCTTATTTTCAAGATAACGGGACTCCCACAAAGCCGAATTTCCTGCAAACTCAGATTTATGCTCAGAATCAACCCCCTCATAAAACTGCATTCAAACTTGGACCACTTCAAAACTTTTCTCAGATTATTCCCCATTGCCTGTACTAGGTGCATAATACAAAACCTGCACGTTCTAGCCCACATGATTCAGTATGAATAAGTATTTTTCTTTGTCTTTGTATTTTTCTTTCTCCATGTTAATTTTGGGACTCAGTGTGTATGAAATAAAACTTGCACATATGGGGTAGCATAAAACTTTTTTCTGTTGAGATTTTTTAATTTTTTTTTGTCTTGTACGAACAGGGTGAAATATTTTGAAATAAGGCAGGTGGGATTGATTTGTCATGGGTCTAGTGGGATCTTTAATTTGACGATATCTTGAGTTAAATTTTCCTTGAATACAACAATGAAAGTGATGTTAGTTAGTGTGCAAGAAATAACTTAGCACAGTTGTGATGGATGTTATTTTGGGATTGTTTGAAGAATGTTTGTGGTTAAAATGCAAATGGCAGTACATATTGTGCAGTATCAGATTATATTTGCATTTGCACATCTTGCACATATGGTTGGTCCGGCCCTGGCTGGAAGCCACGATATCTTGTCTTTTTTTTTCAAGCTTTTATCAGAATCTAAATCTAATTTAAAATTATAACTTTAGGTATATGTAGTGTTAAATTTACCTTATCTCTAAAAAATTAAACTATAGGTATATTAAATACTTTATTGAATTAAATTTGAAATGCCTAGCTATATTTATACTTTTTTGTATTAATTCAATTGATTAAACTTAATTAAACTAAAATTTGTGAGTGTTATTATTGTTATATATTTGTGTGTTTGTCTCCATGTTGTATTATTTAATACTAAAATAAAAAAATTAATGACAAAAAATGAAAAAAAAAATGTAATGACACAGCAATAACAACAACAACAACGGGCTTTTTCAAGTTTGAGCTATTTCAAATTAAACTTGAAAAAGCCCGAAGATGGAATAGTTTCCGAAACGTGTAGCTTAAAATTTAATAATTTATTTATTTTAATTAATGTTGTATGAAATTGGTTTTTCAAATAAAGTAATTTATGTTTTATGTTAAAATTAAAAATAAATTCTTTCATTTCTTATATTAGTGTTATTATTGTGTTCCTCTTTTACCCTCCCCCACATTAATATCAATTTTTTAAAAAGCCGCTCCAACGATTTTTAAAATTTGTATCTTACAAATCAAGATTTGTGTAAGAAATCAGATGGTTTACATTGCGTTGGTGTCAAAATAGTTTCAGAAGTTGTTTAATTAATTTATTTCTTATTATATTGATTTTTCAACAAGATTTCAGTCTAAAGTACCATGTATTCCTACTTTAAAATCACAGTGTGATCGCACATAAGAGCAAGGTCGTGCGACCCAGTCATGCAATTTATTTAATAATCGCGCGGCAAACGCATGGATTTAAAACTTTCATTAATATACTCCCTTTCTAACGCTTTTAGAGGGTTGGTGTCCTTCCTAAGAGGAGGGTGGGGGGTTTTGTTAGCACGTAGTTTCACTCTCCAAGATGAAGTGATGGTCTGTTTAACAACGTATTGTTGTGAGCAAGCCTATTTTTCAAACACCATTATCCAGGAGTTTGAAAATAATTTTTGCAAAAACTATTCATCAAAATAACTTAATTTAAAAGAAGAAATATTTGACTGTTAACAGTCAAATTGTTTTTTCCTGAACACCGTTTGTTTTAATAAATATGATTTAAAATCACGAAAATAAATATAAACCAGCATAAAAGTGTTCATATATGCGTTTCGCCCCGATGTAATGGTTGGGCTCATCAGAAGATGACCATTACACCTTGTCTTGACGCATATTTTCCCGAATAAATCGAGATTCCATATAATACGAGCTACATAGAGCAACTGCGAATTATATAGTTGCTACAAGTCTTCAAAGAAGATAAATTGTAGCTATTTTTATTGCCTTGCTATGGGACTTTTGAAGAAGAAATATTTGACTGTTAACAGTCAAATTGTTTTTTCCTGAACACCGTTTGTTTTAATAAATATGATTTAAAATCACGAAAATAAATATAAACCAGCATAAAAGTGTTCATATATGCGTTTCGCCCCGATGTAATGGTTGGGCTCATCAGAAGATGACCATTACACCTTGTCTTGACGCATATTTTCCCTGTTTTAACTGTTTAACTTTTTTATTGAACAGATATATTTACAATTGGTTCTTAATTCTATGTTACATATATTACATTTTGGTAGTTTAAGTTTTGTTGGCACATAAGGGGCCTAACTATATACATTGTTATTTTTTTTAAGTAAAATTATTTGAAAAATTGTCATTGGTTGGATTAAAATATATACATTAAAGATTATTCTTCTCGGGTTGTTCAATTCCGGTTGTCTTGTGATGTTGGGTAGAGGTGGCTTCTAGCCACGGTGGTAGCTTGACGCTGCGTCCTCGTAAAATCGGATTGCCTCGTCGTCGTTGATAAAAATTATTCCTTCGTCCAGTATTGCTGTCACATCGAGGTATCTTGGCTCGGGATGTCTCTCTTCGCTAATAATAGTCCTGACCAGTGGGTTTTGATGGTTGCACAGGTTACTCGTCACTTTTTTTGCAGCGATTGTCAGGAATTTATCCAGAGGAGTGATTCCTGATTCTTCGTAAAGCCTTTGGTTGCTAAAGTGCTTTTGTCGTTGTCGGTCAAAATGGAGTCCTGTGCAGATCCGCAAAATTTTCCTCTCAAACGCTCCAAGCTTTTTCATGCTAGTTTTAGAAATGGTGAACCAGACTGGGAAACAGTATGTAATGATGGGCCTGACAAGTTGCTTGTAGAGAAGCAACTTTGTCTTTTGACTGAGTCCATTCCTTTTCCGCATTAGGGGATGAATGAGATGGAAGGCGTAATTCCCCTTTTTGAGGACTGCCGTTGCATGTGGGTTGAAACGTAGTCTCTCGTCAAAGTTGATACCCAGGTATTTTATTTTTGGCTTCGTTCTAAGTTGCGATCCATTGGGCAGACTTAGAGTGATGCTTTGGCAACTTGCAGCAGAGCGTGTGTTTCGACGTCCTACGGGTCTTCTGAAGCAAGCCAATTCAGATTTGGCTGAGTTGATTTTGATACCCCATCTTTCGTAGTATTCCCAAAGGCGTCTTACGTGCTCTTCTACTCTTCGGGCCGCAATGATCGGGGATAGTGATTTCGCGTACGTTAACGAGTCATCAGCATAGAGCAAATTCATTGCGTTATTGGGTTGAGGTTGGTCGGACGTGTATATGTTGTAGAGATACGGTCCAAGCTTTGATCCTTGAGCAACTCCCGCCCTGATGGTTTTGGTTGTCGAATGGCTGTTTTCAATCTGGACGAAAAAGGACCTGGAATTGAGAAAACTGAAAATAATTTTAATTAGTGAAGCTGAAAAATTAAAAAGGGTTAGTTTGTATATTAGCCCCTGTATCCAAATGCTGTCAAATGCTTTCTCTATATCGAGGAAGCATCCAACTGCAACCTGGTGATTATTGAGAGTGCTGGCAATATCGTTTTGAAACCTTAGAAGCGGATGAAGCGTAGAATGGTTTTCTCGAAATCCGAACTGCATATTGGGGATGATGTGTTTGGTGTTGCAAACCGATTTAATCCTCCGAAGAATAAGTCCTTCTAGGATTTTGCTGATGTTGTTTAGCAGGGAGATGGGGCGATATCCTGAAACCGTGCTTCTATCAGATTTTTTTGGTAGAGGCACAATCTTAGCTGTCTTCCATCTCTTCGGGAAATAGCAATTGTTAATGCAGTTGTTCAGCAGGATCGCAAGGAATAGCATCATGACTTGGGGAAACTTCCTTAAGATGTAATTAGATATCGTGTCTGGTCCGGATGATTTTTTAGGTCGTCCACTATGTATTAGTTCAGCTACTTCTCCGGGGTTTGTGAAACTTCCAGTCGGCTCGGGATCACTGGCAAGGTTATCATCGTTGAAGATGGTAATTTCGGTGTTTGTTTGCTGCAGCCGCTGTATCGTTGTTTCGACTTCCTCGAGGAATGCAGGGTCGTTGGGTGGATTTGGCATAAAATTTCCTTCGAAATATTCCGCAAATGCTTCCGCTTTATCTTGAGCAGACATGACTTCCCCTTGCGTGGTGCTGATTGTTTCAGGTATTTGTTGTCTTTTCCCAATAATCCTGTTGATTTCCTTGAATGCATCGGGTCCGGGTTTGATGTTTTGCAGTCTTTTTTGGAACTGGTTGTTGTTGTAATGTTGAAGAGCATTCCTTAACATAACGTGTGTGCACTGTAGTTCGCTCTTCACGCTTCGGTAGTTGCTGTTGGCTGTATTAAATTCCCTTTGTTGAATTCTCTGCAGTCGTTTTCGCAGTCGTTGTCGATGTTCATACAATTTAATAATCCCTTCTGGTAGATGCTGATATCTGTCCCTCGAAGTAATTGGTCTCTTCTGTTCATCCAAGGCGTTGGTTATGGTGACTTCCATTGCTTCTATGGCTTCTTCTATTTCGTTGTTGGCGAGGTTTCTGTTGGCATCCGGCATCATTATTGTGTCCTCAATTTTTCTTTGTAGCCGTTCGATATCCAAGTGCTTGTAGTTGATGTATTTCTCGCTCACTTCTGGATGTATTGCAGTAAACGGCTGATGCAGTTTGATGTTGAGTTCCACTGGCTCGTGATCTCCATCTCCTGTTAGGGTCCGGCACGTGTAGTTCTGCAGTTCAGGGACAATGCTGATGAAGTTGGATGATATCAGGTAGAAGTCTAGCCATGACGGCGTTCTTGGGAAAGTTGGTTTCGGTTGCGAGACCACTGTGAATGAGTGTTGCTCGAACTCTTCATCCAACCAGTTCACAATGAAGTTTCCAGCGTCAGATGGTGTTGGGTCATGCCATCGTGGGTGTCTTGCATTAAAATCGCCTCCAATGAGTCCATAGGTATGCTGAGCCGTTATGTTGCTGAAAATAGAGAGATCGTGATTAATATCAGTTTGTCGGGCACTGCATTTGTTGTATATGCTGAAAATTATTAATGTGGCGTCATCTTCAACTTGAATGACGACCGCTGTGGCTTCGAATGACCTTAGATGTGGCATAACGACTGGAGAGGCTTTAATATTCTTCTTAACAAAGATCGCTGTTCCTCTTTTGCCTTGACCCTTGTCTGTTCGGAAGGTGTTGTATCCTTTGAAGTCAATGTTGTTTCGCTTAGTGACGTTGGTTTCACTGATGAGGGCTATGTCCGGTGAGTGCTTCTTCAGAAAGAGGTGAAATGACGTCCTTTTCAAAACGCTGTACAATGAATTAACATTGTACGCGATTATCTTTAGTCGGTTTATGCGCATTATGCGCTGCATAGCTCGAAGATAAAGGTGGCCAAGGCCACGGACTTCTGTTCTCTGCTCAGCAAGGAGTAATTGGTGGGAACTGCGGAGCGGGCCTTTTTCATTGCCGATGCCAGATCAGTCCCGAAATGTTTCTTCATTTCCTCATTCAGATTCAGCTTACTAGCAGTTGCTGGTTCGTTTATTTTTTGTTTCCTCGGTGGAGGTACTGTTGTTGGCTGCAGCGATTTAGGAGTAGGCTTCTGGTGTTGTTGAGTCTGTGATTTAGTAGGATTTCCCGTCCTCGCAATTGCTGCATAGCTCACTGTAGGGCGAGTTAAAGTGCAGACTGATTTGGCCTTAAATTCTTGTTGAGTTTTCTTCAGAAGTTCTCCTTTCTTCTTTTCTTCTTTTTTCGCCAGCAGAACCTTACATCCAAGGTAATTTGCCGGGTGTCCAAACTCTTTACAGTTGGCACAGTAGACTCCTTGATCTTTATCCTTCCGCTTGCATTCGCCTGGGTTGTGGTCTTCGTTGCACTTCACACACACGTACTTCATGCCACAGTTTATCGCCACGTGTCCAAATCTTTGGCAGTTCTTGCACTGAACTATATCCGTGCTTTTTAGGCGTTCCCAGTGGACCTTCTGGTTAAGAATCAGCTTTTTTGTGTAGATGTCGGCCAGATCAGATGATTTACTGACTTCTACGACGAAAGAGTTGTAGCTTTTGTTCTTTGCTTTCCTTGATCTAAAGAGTGTGACGTTCATTGCTGGTACTCCCTCAATTTGAAGTTCGTCCTTGACCTCGATCGCAGAATAGGTATAATGGATTCCTTTTAGAAGAAGAAGAACCTTCCTGTCCTCACGGATGGTGTAGGTATGGTTCTCAATCTTCTTTGTTTTGAGGTAGTCCCTTATTGTGGTGAATTCGTTCTTGGTTGCTGTGTTGATGATTGTTTTCGTAGTATTTAAATTCTTCAGCGTGATGTCAATCTTCATTAGTTTGGCGAACTTGCTTATTTCCGCGATGTTTCCGGAAAAAACAATTATTGGTGGCATGCCTGGCTTGGCCACGTTAAGTGTTGGTGTCGCTTTTGGTGGTTGCTTGTTGATTGTTGCAGTTGGTGGTTGCTTGTTGATTGTTGCTGTTGGTGGTTGCTTGTTGATTGGCAGCTGGTTGTTGATTGTTGGTACAAAGGATGTACATGTAGGTGCTGGCTGGCTGGTTGAAGCTAGGTTGTCGCTGTTTTCCTTGATTTTTTTACTGGCTTTCTTTGAAGTCTTCTTTTGTCGTTTGGCCTTTGGTGATGTTTTTTCTTCTGAGCTCTCACTCTCAGTTGTTACATTTGATTCATCTCCGGTGAGTGTTATGATGTCTTCATCCATCATCGGGTTATCGTTGTTTACTTCTGGTTCATCACCGATCCTGGTTGTGGCTTCTTGGAGAAGACCACCGATTTTTCGCACGTACTCAGGACCCAGGTCCTTTTTCATGCGAAAAAGTAAAGCCTCGATCGCAGCTAAGGCAGATTCAATGGTGAGAGGTTCAGCCATCCTTTTACCTGTGCTTGCTTTCGAATTTCACTAATCCTTATTAACTTGAATACACTGATTTATTTTATTACACAGATTAACGCGCACACACTATTTTAATAAAAACTTCTGGGAACACATTAACACTGGATTAAGCTGATTGTTTTGGGAAATCCCTTTTTATTACCACAGGGTAATAAAACTTAGGTAGCCCGCAGGTATACCTTTGGCTGATCCTTTTTTGTTCTTAGGGGTGAATTATTTATTGTAATAATCTTCCGCTAACACGTCCGTTCACGTCGAGTTACTGACTGAGAATGTTAATGTGAGCATATTTTCCCGAATAAATCGAGATTCCATATAATACGAGCTACATAGAGCAACTGCGAATTATATAGTTGCTACAAGTCTTCAAAGAAGATAAATTGTAGCTATTTTTATTGCCTTGCTATGGGACTTTTGAAGAAGAAATATTTGACTGTTAACAGTCAAATTGTTTTTTCCTGAACACCGTTTGTTTTAATAAATATGATTTAAAATCACGAAAATAAATATAAACCAGCATAAAAGTGTTCATATATGCGTTTCGCCCCGATGTAATGGTTGGGCTCATCAGAAGATGACCATTACACCTTGTCTTGACGCATATTTTCCCGAATAAATCGAGATTCCATATAATACGAGCTACATAGAGCAACTGCGAATTATATAGTTGCTACAAGTCTTCAAAGAAGATAAATTGTAGCTATTTTTATTGCCTTGCTATGGGACTTTTGAAGAAGAAATATTTGATTTATTCGGGAAAATATGCGTCAAGACAAGGTGTAATGGTCATCTTCTGATGAGCCCAACCATTACATCGGGGCGAAACGCATATATGAACACTTTTATGCTGGTTTATATTTATTTTCGTGATTTTAAATCATATTTATTAAAACAAACGGTGTTCAGGAAAAAACAATTTGACTGTTAACAGTCAAATATTTCTTCTATCTTCTATCGATTTAGTTTGAATTACGAACGAACGTACCCAATATTGAACGTATCCAATTTACATCAACGTGTCGTAATATTTTTAGAAAACTGCGCCTCAACCTACCATGTCCTATAGCTTTCTGTGTTATTCTTTGGGAATCACCCTGAATTCTATTTACTATAGCTTAATTTTTTAACCGATTATAGCCACCGTAGGACTTCAAAATAAAAATCTGAAAAATTAGGGAATTAATTTGGAGCTGATTTAGGCTTATCCAACATATTTTAAATCCTTAGCCTGGTACGACCTCCTGTTAGGCATTTGCTCTAGTGTAGTACCCAGAATTTAGGGTTTTAGACCATGCGTGTTCCTTAAGCTTAAACTTCGCTTACAAATGTTGCAAACTTGGCCAATACCGTAAGCTTATGAAATACAGTATAATAAGGTTAAAGACAAAGCTTGGTAAATAGAACACTTCACATATTAGAAAAAAGAATACAAGCTTTAAAATAAATTTCACGCGATAAACTGGATATGTGGAAGATATTTCAAACAAACAAAAACAACAGGTGCTCAAAATTAGCCTTACTAAAAGCGGAACATTAATCCACTAAATAAATAATAAACCATTTAAAAAGACTATTTATAGGCAGAGGGAATTAACCGTTCCTTAATGATTGTTTATATCTTGAAAACAATACTGTTTGTGTATAATATTATAAATCTGATGTTTATTTACCTGCCTATATCGAAGGACTCATCTATAACACAGTTCAATGAAAGCAAGGCTCCCCTTTTGTCGCAAAGTCTCTTCCATGAAATTTGTTTTGAATGTTAGCAAAGCAAAAAAAAAAAAACAATTCAACCGTAACCCAATCTCCGTCAGTATCGGTACATCAGAGTCCTTAAGTTCTTAATTCAGACAGACAATTTTTCGATTAATATAACAACTATCTAATGCGACGTCATTCGCTCAATTAGCTACTTAAATATTTTGCAAAACGAGCCTTATCCTCGCCACCACCTCCGCCGACGCTGCGCCGCCATGCCATGCCGTCCCACTCTCTTCTGACATTCTGACTCTCGTTTAGCGTTTGTATTCATCTTGGTTTATTCGTATTCCTCTTGGCAATTGTAATCCAATAACAGAGAATGTTCTCAACGATTTCGATTTCCTCTCGAAATTACCCGAAATAACAATTCAACTTTATCCAGTTGTAATTGGCTTAAGCTAATCTTGATTTTGAAGTATAATAATGTAATATGAGCAGAGCATTGTTGGATTGTCTGTGGCTGTGGATATGGATTGTTGCCCAGGCCATGATAGGGAAAGGGAAGTGGAGGTATAAAGTTGGTACACGAGAACCCATTCGCATTTGGCTCATCCAAAACGGCTTCATAAATGGCATTGGCATGGAGGCGATGGGGTGTATATATAGAGTATGGTTGTTGGGTAGATTTGCTCTGATGCTGCCGCTGGCAACATTCGTGGTTAGTGTTGAAAAACCGATTCCAAATCTTATTTGTTTTTCTTTCAAACAATTGGAGGGCATGAAAAATCCTTGCAAAAGAAGAAAATTCTCACACAAACCCAACTAATGTATATGTATATACGTATTGAGAGATGAAAATCTTTCATGGGAATATAACCTTACCTCGGGGCCTCCAGTTTCAGACCATCATATAGGAAGGAATCACATCAATCGAAGGAAGTATAAGGATTCACCATCGGCTTCGGCATCGGCACTGCACATAGAGCTGGGTGGTGAACCCTCTTTAGTATGGTCCAGGAAAGGATATCTCTATATAAGTTTTTCTTTTTCTGATGATGGTTGAGCATAGGTGGTGGAGCGCAAATATGGACTTGGTCAAAACTAACATAACGGCTTTGTTTGGAGCATTACTTTAAATACATATATATGTAGATATACAAATTGGCTATAATACAAGGACTTTCAAGCTATAACCGTCTGCAACGCATTATACAGAGCATATATCCTTGTGTATAACTATTTGTGGATATTTGGTCCGCTTTATACTCGAGGCTATGCACAGCCATTTGCTCTTTAAAATGTTTGTGCGGAATAGGACAAAAAAGAAGATGCAATCATTCGGTATTTTGCAAATAATAGTAATAATATGAACAAACCCAAATGTTTATCTCGTTGAATCTAGCAATTTAAATTGTTTCTTCAATTCGTCTTTCCGCACAAAGGCGATGTTTTATATCGGATTTGTTGAAGCTTTGTATTTGCAATTGAAGAGTATATTTTGAAGATATATAATATGTATTTTTATCATTTTTATTTTATCTAGTTTGCTTCATAGTTAATTTTGTTATACCACATAAATTCAACTACATAGTGTGCTCTCTCATACCCGGACACTGACTGTATACACAGAAAATTGTCCGGTTATGAGAAGTGTCCGGTTGTGAGAAAATAAAATTTAGAACTTTTAAAAAACACATTCACCCCTGTTCTGATTTCCGTTCCGAATCAAATCCGTAAACGGAATTAATTTCCGCACGGATTTAAAAAAGGTGTTCTGAATTTCACTTTCACGTTAGCGAGTATTCAAACCTTTTTTTCTTTCGAAGTCAGTAAAAACAAAATTCGAAATGTCTAATTTGTTGAAAAAATTACATAAATCGCAAAAAAAAAAATAAAACAATACCGTGTGTTTCTAGCTGAAATGTAAGTTGAGAAGAAGAAGATGGATTTAACCATGGTGCTTCACTTAATAGAATTGAAAGAAGAGGCTAGCAATCTTCAATTCAATTCGGACAGGAAAATCGAATGAATTTCAAATGTCAAGTATTTCCAATCCGATCGAAAATCACAGAACACTCAATCCGCAAGTATTGAAAGCGAAAAGTATTTCAGAACACCTAGAGTTTGAAAACGAAAGGATTTAAAAACAAATCGTAATTTAGAACAGGGGTGATTATCATATTCATATTGAAGAATTTATTTATTAGATTTTTGTCTACTTAGACACTGTCTAGGTAGACAAAAATTGGTGGAAATATACTTTATTTAATAAAAACAAATATTACATTATTCACGGTAAAAACAATCTACTCTTGTGTCAAAGTTAGCAGCTATAAAACAACAATAAACAAGGTTTTTGACCACATTTTCCAATGTTGAACAGTTGTCTAAAGTTAGACAACGTTTATAAATAAGACCAAATAAGTTTACCGGATACAGCATCATTTCACGTATGAATAACTTTCTGTCCCAATTTTCTTTTCTTTTGAAGGTTTCACACCTTTAGTCTTCATAATTCAATAAGTTGGGATGTACTATCTAAAAATTACCGGAATCGACTTAATATAAAACTTGAAAAATAGTAGGTACTCCATGTGCACTTTGTCCGTTTAAAAGAGCTGAAATCTATTGTGGTTGTTATAATTGGTGTCCGCGTCGGATTATTAGAGAGCATATGGGAGAGTTATTTCTATGAAAAATCAGAAATTAAATTCCGTTCTTTGCAATCTGTCCGTTTACAGGAGGTGTTGAATTCGTATTTGTGAGAAATTTGAAAAATTTACAAAACGTCCTTATTGAAGCTAATTTAATTACAACAAGAATGCAAAAAATAAACAGAAAGTCATATAGTGACAATTCAGATCCAGTTAACACCTTGTAGTTACACGCGCTCCTTTAAGATTTGCCACTTCATTAATTTAATTTCCCACGATTCATAGCTCTAATATTTCGTACTGAGGTAAATGCACCAGATTCATCCGAAATCGCTGACCAAACAAATCAACGACGCACACCGTTAGGTTGAGGTTTAGCCAATTAAGTTATTTTAAGTTAGTTTTAGTACACCTTAGCACTGCGCGGACGAATTAAATAAATATTTAAAAACTAAGAATTATCTTATCTTTTATTTCAATTGTAAGTCGAATGGTCATAAGACGTCGCACAATTCGCTGTCAAATCCCATAGAAAATTTTGATTCGAACAAAAATTGTGTTTTCCATATCCCAACCCTTTCACACACAACAAAATTACATATGTTATTTATTTAAAATTTAATTCCGCTTGGTTGGAGCGAAAAAAATATTTAATTTGAAATTTTGAACATTTCAAGTAAAAAAAGTCATACATATGTATGTACGTAGATAAAATATTTTTTTTATTTCTTTTCGAAATAAGTAAAAATGAAAAATAAATTTAAAATAAAAACATCATCCTGAGATCGTGAAAAAAAATCTAAACAACTTAATTTCATTGCTTCATTTTTAGCCAGTTTTTTTTTTTTTTTTTTTTATTGTCTTCGTTTTATTTTTTATTTTTCATTTTTCTTATTTCCTTTATTTTTTCATTTTCCTCATTTACTTAATTTTTTTCGTTTTCTTATTTTTTTTATTTTCTTAATGTTTGTTTTCATTTTCTACTCCTTCATTTTTTTTTATTTATTCTCATCTTCATTTAATAAAAAAAAAATCTTCCATATTTCTTATTTTCTTCATTTAAATCATTTCTTTTATTTTTCTTGTGTTTTTTCATTTTCTTCTCTTTTTAACTTTATAATTTTCTTCCTTTTTTCTATTTCGATTTTCTTCACTTTCTTCTCATTTTCTTGATATTATTGTAACAATTTTTCCCTTTCTTCATTTTTTCATTTTCGTTTTTTCACTTTCTTGATTTTTTTTTAATTGTAGTTTTTTTTTCATTTTCTTCGTTTTTTTCATTTTTCTCATTTATTTAATTTTTCTCATTTTCTTCATTTCTTTTTTTTTTCATTTCCTTCTTTTTTATTTTCCTTTTTTTCATTTTCTTCTCTCCTTTTTATTAATTATCATTTTTTTGCTTACTTCATTTTCTTTATAAGAAAGTTAAATCTCGTTTTTTTTTTTATTTTTTCTTCCATATTTCTCATTTTCTTTATTTATTTCGCTTACATCATTTTCTTCTTTTTTAATTTTCTTAATTTTTGTTATTTTTTAATTTTCTTTTCTTCTTTATGTTCTTAATTTTTTCATTCTCTTAATTTTTAATTTTCTTCGATTTCTTCATTTCTTATTTTTTTTTTATTTTCTTTGAACTACCTGGATTAAAATACTTATAAGAGATGTAACATAGTAATTGAAATAGGTAATGTTAAAAAGGGTTACACCGAAATGGGGCGAAATCCTTACTGGGAGGTGCTTCAAATTAATGAAAATTGTTCAACCCACCCCCTTACTGAATCTTATTGTATATTTGCAGAATTATTTAATTCGGTTAAATGGGCGGTAGATGGAGCGACCAACCTAAAACTATGTCTTTATATAATAAACCACTTTTTTTGTGACGTATTATTGGTTTAAAATAAATCAATCTTGTTGAAACTTCAAGAAAAGGCAATATCATTTTTTTAAAAATCTTAAGAAATATAATCTAAAATTCTTAAACGGTGTTTAAAAAAACTTCTATTGGACTTAATTTTTATACAAAAGTGATCAAATATTTTTGTAGCATTTAAGCTTTACTTCTTATAAAATTCATATCATAAACTGATGCCAATTATTTATAGAAACATTTAATTATTCCCAAAAATATGACAACCATTTAGCAGTTTAAAAATATACATAGTATAGAAAACCCCTTTTAGAAAAATTCACATTAAATCAACCCTAAATTGTTTGAAAATGTTATTTTTAACTTTTCATTTCGTTTTTTTTTTTTGTCCAATCAATTTTCTCGTTCGTTTAAATTAAAATACAAAAATTAATGAACCCTTTTTCACAAGCATTCATATTGGAGAGGTAACTTAACCTGAAAGGGCCAATTACTTTTTAAACAACCACAATATTCCAACTTAATTGAATCGATGAACAAAGCATACACACACCCCAGCAGCCACCGTCTCTCCTCTCTCACTCACTCATTTAACCATCGTCGTTCTCCATTCAAAAAATTAAAAGAAAAAAAAAAGGTAAGGGTAAAGAAAATTGATTAAAATTATTAAGAGCAGCTAATTGAAAGCAAACAACGTCATCATCGTCACAACTCATATGAAGGACCGACAGTCTCCTATATATATCTACATACATATATACTACAAGCTCTCCTCTTTGCTTCGATATCTTTCTTCCAGCACTCAAAGCTTACACACTCCCCATGTCCCCATTCACATCCACATCCTCATCCCCAACCCTATGCCACATCACGTGCAAATCGTAAATCGGCAATAGAGCTCCTCGTCCTTGGTCCATTCCGCCGCGAAAGTATGTAAAACTTTATTCACCTCCCGAAACTATAAAGCAGGTAGGTACATATACGCGCACGCACGCCATCCAGACTCTGGGATGCTGCCACCCCCACAACCATCACAACAAGCCAAGAATTGTACTGCCGATTGCATCAAAAAACACTATATCCTGCAACTAACTGTATATATGCGATGGCAGAGGAGAGGAGCTTGGGACGACCGCCACTCTGGCCGTCGAGTGTTTGTGACCGGACTATATATACATACCTCCCAATCCTAATTTACCGACGACGAGCGAGCCTGACGTGTGTGTGGGCGAGATGGGAAGTAGGAAGAGCACCCGGTGGCAGCTGATTGTGTTGTTCGTCGAAAATTGCCAGAGAATGCTTAAATCCTTGATTAACGAATCCAATTAGGGCGCTTGTTTCAACATGATGCAGCAAGAATGGATCCAGGATTTGGAATATCTCGTGCAATGTGCGAATGCAATTTCTAGGTAGTTAGCACGGCTCTAAGCTTAGAATATACCTTCGTGGCTGCATGCGCTGTTCCTTTTCAATCCCACTGGCACAGCAAAGCAACTGCAATGTTGGGAATGGGCAAGTAAAGTCGAACTGGTGCCATACTGCTGTTCCAGCTGAAAAATATTTGGTAGGTTACACAGTGCCGGAGCTTAATTTTTGTTGGAATTAAAAAAGGCCCAAGTCTATAAGGGATGTGAAAAAGTGTGACCGTGTAAAACTGTGGCAGTGTAAAAGTGTGACATTGAGTATGTTTCTTTTTTTTCCGGATAAAGAATAGAAATTAAAAAAAAGTGTGAGTGCCGGGACTCACAGTTAAGATGTGTAAACATCAAATTAATTAATAATTAAACATCAAATTTAATTTTACATCACAGATCGCGACGAGTTCAAACTGTCAACCAAATTTCAACCCATATTCAACTCGATCTTTCGATTTAGTTTGAGGTACAAAGGAACGTACCCTAAATTGAACGTATCCAATTTACTACATTAACGTATCGTAACATGTAAGATCACAACGTAATGTGTCACAGAAATTTCCACGTTTTTGGTTTACCCTGACGCCGCGCCGGCATAGATATCTTGAAAGAATAAAGAAACAACAAAATAGTTTATCCAGAAAATTCCAGTGAATAAAAAAAAGCAAAATCCATAATCCAGATATTTCGGATATTCGGATTTAATAAAGAAAAACACTATGACAGTTCGGCAATGTGAAAGTATGACAGCCCAAAAGTATTATAGTAAAAAACTTTCACACTTTATTCACAATTGTCACACTGTTGGCATATCTAGGGCCACAACCTTTTCAAATATCTTTATAATTCCGACCCTGTAGTTAACAATTGCATGGATGCATAGTTATCCACGAATAATTTCCGAATACATAGGTACATATAGTTTTGAATCTCAAACGATGGCACCGTATTTGTGGGAAGAAAACTGGTCCAATGGCCCACCAAACTCACCGTCCAATCATTTTCTAAACCAACATGTTCTTGTACTAGTTTTTGGGTGAATTTTTGGGAAATGGATGAGGAGGGGGAGGCAGCCAACTTGATTATAATCTAACATCGCCTTCATACACATCATCAGAATAGGAGAGAGGGATGATGATTGTATTGTTGTTAGGGGGTAAGGTTTGGGATTTGGTGGTGAGCGATGCTGGTGCGCTATATATATAGATACATAGGTATGGAATCCTTTTCGTTTTCGTTAGCACACGTATAGTTTAGGCGAATGCACTGCTGGGTGGTGGTGATGGCATTGTCGGCGGCGGCGGCAGAGCTGGATGCAGTGCTGCTGCCGTGCAAGGAACCAGTAGTTTCGAATAATAGGGAATCATTGTACGAACATGCAAGTTGATAATTGAATACAGGCTAACGAGGACATAGACAGGCTGACATTTGTTTTCATGAAATTTGTAAGAGAATCCCCTAAGGGGAAGAAAAACGAAGAAGAGTGGAGCTCCCGAAAATGCGTTTAGATTAGACGATGCAATTAAATTGATATACTTATTAAAAGTTCACGATTATATTCAGTGCAAGCAAATAATGCTTTGGGTTCAATGAATTTGTTTTACGTTGTATTTTTTTTTTTTTTTAGTAAAATAAATTTATATCTGAAAGAAACACTCTAAACAGTTAAGGGATAGGTAGTTTTCTTTACTTAAGGTGTTCTATACAGTAAAACAAGTAGTAAAACAGAAGTAAAACAATATATCAAAGGTTTGAGCTTGTGAAATCAAAACGAACTCGATATCAGATCAGCGTTGCCGCCAACAAAAAAAAAAATCCGTGGCACATTTCCTAAAAAATCATCCATTTTCTTGCAATATTAAAAATACGCAAATTCTTATAACGGGTGATTTTTAAGCTGGTTTGGTTTTGGCAACACTGGTTTTGACAGCTGACGTGTGTTTAGTACCTTGTGTCACTGTCAAACAGCTTCAGTTTGGTTTGCAATTTAACCATGGATCGTCTTACAAATGAACAACGCTTGCAAATTATTGAATTTTACTATCAAAATTCGTGCTCGGTTCGAAATGTTGTTTATCGAAAAATTGTGTTCAGCGATGAGGCTCATTTTTGGTTGAATGGGTACGTAAATAAGCAAAATTGCCGCATTTGGAGTGAAGATCAGCCAGAAGCATTGCAACAGCTACCAATGCATCCCGAAAAAGCCACTGTTTGGTGCGGTTTATGGGCCGGCGGCATTATTGGGCCATATTTCTTCAAAGATGATGCGAATCGCAGCGTTACTGTCAATGGTGAACGCTACCGAGCGATGATAACAAACTTTTTTTTGCCCGAAATGGAAGTTCTTGACTTGCATGATATGTGGTTTCAACAAGACGGTGCCACATGCCACACAGCACGCGAAACAATGGCGCAATTGCGAGGCGAGTTTGGTGAACAGTTAATTTCACGTTTCGGGCCGGTCAATTGGCCGCCTAGATCGTGCGATTTGACACCATTAGATTATTTTTTGTGGGGGTATGTCAAGGCTATTGTCTATAGGGACAAGCCCGCTTCGATTGACGTACTGAAAGCCAACATCCATGCATTCATTCGTGAGATACCGGCCGATATGTGTGAAAGAGTATGCCAAAATTGGACTCAGCGGATGGGCTACCTGAGACGCAGCCGCGGTCAACATTTGCATGAAATTATCTTTAAACATTAAATTGCAAGGTTCAAACTATCGATTCAAATAAATATTTCATTCATTTTTTCGAATTTTTTGTGTTTTTTTTTTTTTTAAGTTCTAAACCTCTTAAAAAATCACACATTATTTGAAATATACCGATATCTTTACACGTCAACGATTTGGCAGTGCCTCTCTTATGTTCATCTGCCCGTATCAAGATATGCTGTAAGAGTTTAAAATTTTGTTTGCTAAGATTTTGAAAAATTATTATTGAACATTGAACAGGTTTAAAACTAGTTAATTTTTTCTTCGTAAGACAGATGGAATTTTAAGGGCATTAAAATTAAAGCTTAAAAAAAATCTATGTAAAGAGTGATTTTGGCAATAACGCGGCGAATGTCAATGTGGTTAATCGTTTAGGGCTTAGCGGCGTAGACTAACGACTTCACATATCCCCACAGAAAATAGTCAAGAGGCGTTGAATCGCACGATCTTGGAGGTCAATTCATAACGTGAAACTATGCGGTTACCAAACGTTTCCTTCAATAAATCAATTGTTGCGCAAGCTGTGTGACATGTTGCGCCGTCTTGTTGAAACCACAGCTCCTGCACATCATGGTTGTTCAATTTATGAACGAAAAAGTCAGTAATCATGGCACCAACCCATATAGTACACGAAACAATCAGTTTTTTGTGGATGTAACGGTGTCTCAACATAAACTTGAGGATTATCATCACTCCAAATATGGCAGTTTTGTTTATTGACGTATCCATTCAACCAAAAGTGAGCTCTTTATCGCTAAACAAAATTCGCTTATGAAAATTGGCATCAACGGCAATCTTGTTTTGGGCCCATTCACCGGATCTACGCCTTGCTAGATGATCCTGTCGCTATTCATGTTGAAATACCAAACCAAACTAAAAATAAATCACTTGACAGCTGACAAAATGGGCGCCAGTTAAAATAGTGTTGCCAACTTAAAGTTGTATACCTTTAAAAAAAACACTCGTTATTTATTTTCAAAAGTCTACTTTTAATTTAATTCTTTAAAAAGATTTTATATTTTATATATAAGTTTTTTTATATTCATGGACTTATTTATAAACGTTGTCTAGCTTTAGACAACTGTCCAACTTTGGAAAATGTGTTAAAAAACCTCCTTTATTTTATCATATAACTGCCTAACTTGACAAAAGAATAGATTATCTTAACCTTCAATAATGTGATATTTATTTTTACTAAATAAAGCATATTTCCACCAATTTGAAAATATTTAGACAGTGTCTAAGTATAGACAAAAATCTAATAAATACGACTGTCAGCTTTTATATAATTAATTTATTCATACAGTTTATTGTTTTCTTCAATAGATATGCTCTTATACTCACATTATATACTATTGAAGATAATTATTAATATTTCCGTTCAAAAGTTCCCCAGGCAAATTTAAACCTGCCCTACATGTGGAATACTTTTGAACGTAAGTACCTAGTTTGTATTTTAATAAATATAAAATATCAATCTTTATTAAATTTAATTAAAAATGGGTTTAAATTAAACTTTAAAAACATTTCTCGAAGTGCCAATAACGTACAGACCAATATTTCCATAACACTGGATTTTTGAAGACTCTAAAACAAAAATGGTCTTATTTATAAACGTTGTCTAACTTTAGACAACTGTCCAACTTTGGAAAATGTGTTCAAAAACCTTGTTTATTCTTGTCTTATAGCTGCCTTACTTAGACACAAGAGTAAATTATCTTAACCGTGAATAATGTGATATTTATTTTTATAAAATAAAGCATATTTCCACCAATTTGAAAATAGTTAGACAGTGTCTAAGTAGGCAAAAATCTAATAAATACGACTGAAAGTGTTTAAGGGTGCTCCCCTCTCCATATAAATCTGGTAGACGGCAGAATCGCCATGTCAGTATTCGAAAACAAAACTATTGTAATCCATTTTATGAAATAAAGAATTATATTCTACCCAAGTATAAACAAAATAGTAGGTACCTAGTTACAGTTAATTGTTGCATGGATATAAAACTGAGTTCCGCCTGAAAACAGTTTAGTTTTTAATTTTGAAATTTTAAAAATTGATTTTTTTAATCAAATATTATTACTTGCGTTGCTAAAAATCGAAAATTAAAAAAAATAAAGGTTCTATTTTTGAATAAACCGTTGATAACGGCTCAGAGATAAATAAATTATTTTTTTCCAAGAGAATGACTAAAAAAGCTTTTCTTCGGTGGGTATCAACGGATAAATGTCCGCCATTTTATGCCAATTTTGGTCTTTTGGTCACTAAAGAAAATTGAAGTTTAGTTAGATACACACACACAGTTCTATTACTGATTATCGTGTTTTCTATATAAAAATGCCATTTTTAATTAAAGTTTTTATTATTTTTTTTTTTAATAAGCTAGTTGTGCTACTTTATAGTAGGTAAATAGATCTACCTTTCTATATATTTAAATATAATATTCTTTCCTCGTATTTCCTTTCATTATAAATAATAAGCAAATAAGCAAGGGAGAAGATGGACTTTTAAACGCTTTTTAACACTTTGAAATACAAAAAGCTTTCCGACCAGAATAGCTTTGGTAAATTTTATAGCAAATCGTTTGTATAGAAAATATTTTTTCACAAGATATGATTCTACCTTTAAACTCTTTTTTTTATGGAAAATACTTGCGCTCAAAAGCTTGAATACATTTTCGAAAAAAAATTAAAGTAGACTATTAGCTAATACACAAACCACTAATGTAATTATTTACATACTTCTAATAAAAACTTCAAAATGACTGCAAGAAATATTACAAGTAAACTTTAAAATTTTGAGTTCCTTTAAAAGCTTTTTATAAATGCTTCAGTATTGTGTTCATGATAGCTGGGGTGGAATCGCGTAAGGCGATAGTTGATTGTCACTGTTTTGATAGTCAATTTTGATTATTAACTTTTCTTTGTTCTGAGTAAAGCGATCGCTAAAAATTTAAAGTTTGGGAATCTTGGTACAAATTTTTAAGTCTCTAACCAGGCAATAAATTTCATTTCGATCAGCTGTTGTGTTTTAATGTTTTAAATTTGCAATAAAAAGTTTCGTTTCTGCAAAAAAGTACCTAAGTGTACCTACATAACTTGCAGCAGTTATAAATTAATAAAATTGTTGTTTCTTTATAAGGACAAAACAACAAATAAAAAAGATTTCCTCTTACATGGAAACACATCCCGTGGTGGCGAGGTCCTAAAATGCCCTGTCAAGCTCTTGGCGAATATCCTGAAAATTTACATTGAAGTCCTATACATAATCGTTCACTTATTTTTATTTTTATTTTGATATCTTTTTCACTTTTTTCACTAAACTCAATTAGTGGAGAATCTCACACCACCTATCTTTCTCAAAAAATTAAACAAAATGTGTGAAAGTGACACCTTAATAGCTGTCACCAACAAACCATAGAAAAAAAGTGATAGTCAATTTGATAACCGCCTTAAGTGGAGCAAAATCATATTTTGTTAATCAACAATCAACTATCGCCTCACTGACTATGCAGTTTTGTTTTTCATATTCTGAAGCGGATGCCTAATTAAGCATTGAGTCAGCGTTAGAACTCTACTCTAATCGGAGTACATTTACTCCAATTTTAAGAAAGAAAATAAATCTACTCCACTACTACTACTACTACTTTTTTCCACGCTTAAAAATTCAAAAATTCTTTTCAACACTAACTCTAAATGTTTAAAACAGCTGAAACGAAACGAAAATTCCCTTAAAAAGCTGCAGTACCTAATCTTTAGGTGTTCTGCATCCGATCCGATCCTATTCTAGAAACCTCAGGTGTCTCAGAGGGTAGCTACCTACGATCCACTGATCTTATTCTAATAAATTGATAATTAGAATGTTTTAAGTGATTTAAAAAATTTGTTGTTTTTTTTGAAGAACTTGTGCTGATTTTTCTCATGTAGTTTTTAAAACTGGTTTTGTAAATACTTTTCATTATTTGTGCCAACCCTTTCAAAAGTATTGTTTTGATGAACAGTGTTCCGAGCCTCGACAGAAATATTTAAAAAAAAAGTTTTTAATTAACCAAACAACAAATTTCAAGGTGTTTGTTTTTTTTTATTATATTCATTTAAAAATTAAACTTTTAATGAATTTCTTTTAATGACAGTAACAAAAATTAAAGTTTAAACGATATCATTGTCTCTTTCAAAGAAAATCTGTATGAAATTCTTTGCAAAGAAATTATATGAAACAAATGTGATTAAACTTAATATGTATATGTATATCTATTAATTTTAAACAAACTATGAAATATATATTTAAGTTTTTTTTTTTTATTTTTATTAACTGATGTAACATTTCATGTTCTATTTTTATTCTTATAGAGTTTTGTTTGTTTTCAAAAGAAAATTCTTCCAAAATCAATAATATGTTCGTTCACCTATTTTATATAATACATATTAAAAATATATCACTAGCAACTAAATTCAAATAATACAATAAGTTAAAAATATAATTGTTTTATTTTCTAGATTTTGTTTTGTTTTATTGAATAATAGTTGTAATAATAATATTAATTTAAAATCTCTACAATAACAATTGTGTATTTCTTATATGTGTTGGTGTTTATTAGAGTGTGTATGTGTGTATATATGTATGTGTGGTGTGTGTGTGTATGGGAGGGTTTGTTGTTCCGCAATTTATATAATTGTAGCAATTTAAAATGAATTATCACTTAACGGTTACATTTATTGTTATAAGTTTACATATTTTTTTATTTTCTTTAAATATAAATAAGAAACTAATGTAGATCTTTAAAATCATTGAAAACTTATTCAAAATTAAAGAGAAACACTATTTTTAATATTGTTTCACAACAAAATTACAATCACTTTGTGTTTCTCGGTATCAAACTCGCTAGATTAAGTTAGATCATTCTCTTAAGGCTATTTTTGTTTTATATTTTAACTATTTACAAGCATTTTACAAGAAATAAATATTCAAAAATTAATATTTTTTTTTTAATTAAAGAACTCGTTTAAGGTCGTTTTTGTTTTTAAATATGTATAAATAAACATAATTATGTATACAAATTTATATATTAAAGTTTTTTTTTTTTAATAATTCTTTTCTCTGAACTAATCCGAAACCCTAAGGCTATACGCAGCCGCCAAAAAAAACAACACAAATTACGACATTTTACTTATCAAATATTGTCGTTTTGTTGAAACAGCCATTGGTTTCGGAATGCCTTCTTCGTTGCAGGTCACCGGGCATGAAAGGCAGTTGGCCGTTTGACTCGAAAATAATTCCATTTTGATTTTGCGAAAAAAAGAACTGCCGCTCATTATTTCCGATTTTACCTACGATTTTTGGTATCTTATCACTCTCTGTTGTATGTTGGTGGTGGGCAATGCCGCCTTCGGAACTGCCCAGAGCCGAGGGCGTACTGTTGCTGCTGTTGTAGTAACTTGTACCGTTTTGGGATTTTTGGGACTGCAATATCTGTTGGAGTTCGTTTTGTCCTTTGAGGCTTGCCGTTTTGCGGATATTATTATTACGCATGAGCTCACAGTTTTTGCAGTTCTTGGACTTCACTGATTGTGAGGCATTATTTCGAAGTATTCTACTACGTGTTGCCGTCATTACTTTAACTGGGAAATGTGGAACTATTGCTTGGAGTGACGATGTTTCGTCGTTCTCTTTACCTTCGGGCGGTGGTGTTGAGCCATTGCTTGTCGTGGAATTTAAGTCATTCGAGATGTTGTCACTATCCTGACTTGCATCAGGCTCGGCGTCAGGATCAGCGTCTTCTTCGTTATCGCCATTGGCAGAATTATCCGCTGAGCCTCGATTATTTGGTTTATTTTGTACTTGGTTGGCTAGTTCTATCCAATGGCGAGCATTTTCTCTTACTCCTTCGACTAGAGGATCTAGTTTATCGGATAGTTGAGAGAAGGCCTAGAAAAAATAAAAATAAAAATATATATAATAAAATCGAAAGCTTTGAAAAAAAAAACTTTATTTCTTACCTCATAAATTGGCAGGCAAATAGAATCAATAAAACCCACTTGCATCATCGGTAGCTCATCCTCTTTCTCCCGATTCATAAGATCCTTTTAAATTATAAAAAATATAATAAATTATTCTTGCATTAGTTAAAGAAGATTATTATGATTTAGCTTACAATGGGTGTTATATTTAATTCCTGCTTCTCCATGTCACCTTGTTCAAAAAATTCTGAACTAACCAAATCCGCAACGCGCTTCTCAATCTCCCACGGCTTTGTAATAGCCGATAAATCACAGACTGTCATGCTCATAGCACGTAATAGTGCACGGGGCTCATCGGACACCCAGTAACTCATTGGTTTCTCCTCGACATATTTTAGGAATGGTCCGCGCTTCCTAAAATTGTTAAATGAAATTTGTAAATTATATAAGTTCAATTATTTTGAACTCGAACACTTTTATTTTAATTTTTCGGAGTAGGTCATGTATGTATATGAATATGAGATAAGATGAAATGATTATTATACTCCAAAAAATTAAGTTTTTTTTAAATATACCTAAAATAGACAGCTAAATCAGTCGAAAGAATTGCATCCTCAAGGACATTTAATACACGGCTGTAGTCTTCTGATGATAAATTCGACAAAATTTGATTCCCAGGACTATTCAAGATCATAATACATTGATCGAAATGATGATGCTCCATTGTGGATGTGGAATATAATTGCGCTAAGGGTGATGAGGCTCTAATGTAGAAAAATTTTGAATTAAATATATGAGGTGATCATTATACTAAAAAATCTTACTTTATTTGAAATGAATTATTGGTCCCCCGATGATCTAGGTCGTGACACAGGCAACCAATGATTAAGGCAAGGCATTCGATTTCTCCGAAAATATTCCACCACTGTGTAGCCTATAGGGAAATTTTAAAAATTAAAAAAAAAATCATTCATATATATGTATGTAATAAGAAATCCAATAACATACCGTTAAAATGGCAAACATCATTTGAGCTACATTAAAGGCATGCCGCCAATTATGGTACGTTACGTTGCGATAGTTCTTCTTTACGCTTAATAACCATCGACAAAGAACTTCGTAGTCGATGTGGAAACGTTCCACAAAGTCCAAATCAAGGAACATTCGTAAACATGCCTATTTAAAAATAAAAACAAAATTATAAAATTTCAAATATCAAATGGCGTATAATGTTATATTTTTACCTTTAACGTGTCATCATCTTCAAAATTGATGTCATCGAACTTAAAGTCATGCAATTGAAAGTGCGCCGCAGAAGGTATCCTTAGCGTCTAAAATAAATAAATAAAAAAAAAAATTAAATTAACAATGTGGCTGAAAAAGAATTCAAGAAAAAAGTTGAATGATTACAATGTAGTAGGTAATTTACACCTTTCCATAGCATATATCTGCCTAATGCCTATGCAAGTAAAATATATAAAGATCCCATGGCCGACAGAAATGTCTATGTTATTTTTTTGTTAAAGCTTAAATTTTGCTTTTGCAGACGTATGTAAGAACCCACTGTAGATGTCTTGTAATTAAAAAAAAATAAATGAATTTTCCCAATCCATAAAACATATGAAAAACTAGGCTTTGTTAAAATGACGTATCAGAGAGAAACATAGAATAAAATGTTACACATCTCTTGTTAAATTTACAAGGGAAACTTCTTCGTATAAAGTTGCAGAAAACATGTAACCTATACAAATATTCATGGCGAAATCAACATGATGCTATTTTTGATAACATTGCAATTGATTTGAATGAATATTTTTGGGTATTGCTCTGCGACCTTAGGATCTATTGTGTACACAGTTGATTTAACAATATGTCATGTTATTTCAACCTAAAATTCTTATTAATAAAAAAATGGTAAAAATATGATATGTTAATATGTGCAGTGTGAATTTTTACCGAGTTTGTGCTATTTTAACATTCCCTTGTCTCTTGTAAAATTCAATTTAACTAAATGTTCTGTTGTTGGTAGTGTTTCATATAATTATTTTTAGATTTTTTTACTTGATGAATTAAACCTGGTACAGATTCATATTAAAATAAAATGCATGACTGGGTCGCACGAACTTGCTCTTATGTAGTTTTAAAATCTTAATAATTTTAAAAACTTTTCATCTGATAAATGAAATTTATTAATTATTAAAGCCAATATTTTATGCCACCTGCAATAAATATAGCCTATTTTAAAGAATTATTATATAAATATAAATATGAACAATATAGCACTGTCTTGCACTTCGCACATATGTATATGCATGGAATTTATAGTTAACACTGAAAAAATGTTTAAAAAAAATCAATAAAATAAGAAATAAATTGATTTAAAAAATATTAAAATTAGTGTCAAATAACGCAATGTACACCAAGTGATTTCTTACATAAATCTCAATTTATGAGATAAAATTTTTAAAAATGGTATGAGCGGTTTTTTAGAAAATAAATTTTTTATATATAAAATTTTGAATATACATATTTTTAAGAAAAGAAATTGGTACGCCAATTTTAAGTACTTATTAATGTGGAGTTAAAAAATTAATTAAAAAAAAATCATTTACCCATTTTCGAAATATAGAATTTTCAAAAAATAATTTAAAATTTTTTTTTTTAAATCCAGAATTCGATTTTTTGAAAATTTTGGTATGCAATATTATTCAAACTTATTAGTAATTATAAGTAATTTTTGTGTATTTAAGATCTGCTAGACAATGTCAAAAAACTGCTGGATGCCAAATTTAAAAAAAAATCGACCAAGTAGTTTTCGAATTATTAAGTTCTCAAAAATGTTTGAAACGTTTTTTTAAAAATCAACAAATCAAATCAGTGGAACAGTTTTTGAGAAAATCGAAAATTTAAAAAAATGGTTCTATGGGAGGTACCACTTATAACCATACGCTAGGTACCTAGTTTAAAATAAATCGACCCACCCGTTCAGGCTACACCAAAAGGGCAGACAGACAGAATTGCGAAGCCCACTTAATATTACAATAGGTATGTGCTTTACCGAAATCATTCACACACAAAAATAAAATTGATCATTGGTCTTGTTCTACTAGTAAGTATGACTATAAAATGTTACGATTTAGTTAAAACGAAAAAAAAAAAAATATTTTCAGTGCATAACCTAATTTTTGTCCATTTGGCCTTTCAATTCTTTTCTTATACAAAAATCTTGGAATGTATAACACAGACTTTTTCAATTTGTTTTAAATCTTAAAAAAGACCAACCACCTTCTTTGATATATTTTTTTTTTTTTTTATAAAAAATCCTTTTTCATTTTTACAGAATGTCACTTCATCTTAATCGAGTTCACTTCATCGCTCTGCCTAAGAGCACAATAAAAATTTTCTGTGACAAGAAACAATTTAAAATATATCTTATCAACATAGAGTTCAATTTTACCTCTAGTTATCAAATAGAGCATTCACAAAAACTCTTTGGGCAGGATGCAGAAAGAAAAAATGCTACTTCTTCAATTTCAACTTTGTGAATAGAAAGTCGGTTTTTGAAAAGCACTTCCATTTGCACTTCTGGCCATACCTATACATGCATATATACGTATGTATAATGTATGTGTGTCTGTCTACGTATAGTGTATAAATTTGCAAAAGCTCATCAAGGAAACTTGTTTGCATTTCGTATAAACAACAGATTCACCATTTTAAGCACATATACATATGTATGTATTATACTCAACGAATTTGAAACCTCTATGACCATCCTCAAGGCACTTTCGCCGCTTTCACGACAGATGTGCAAAATAGAGCCCATATTAAATTTTGTTGGTGGTTTTGAAGTATTTTTTTTTTGTGGTTTATTCTTGATGGTTTCTCTGAATTTCACTAAAATGTTTGAGTCTCTTTTTCTTAACTATATTGTTATGGAGGAAGAAAATTAAACTTTGTTAATTTTTGAACATTTTGGATTATAGAGTTAGTTGTAGTTTTGAACTTGTTCATAAAACAAAAAAAATACAAAAACTTTTCCTTCATCACATTTAATAAAACATTTTAGTTGTGGTTGATTTATCTGATTTATTTAAATATGTATGTATATTGTATATGTTATATGTATAACGTTATTAAGAAGATGACTTTTGATTTTTGAAGCAAACATTTTTATTATTATAATAATATTATTATTAATTATTAATTAATATTTTCACTATTTTATTTTTATTTTCTAAAAAAAAAAAACATTTAAAACATAGTGAATATAAAACATATATGGTGATTTGCATAAGATACATGCATATTTAATATTCGTTAGTTCAAAAAGAAGGAAAAAATCGTGTGAGGTTATTTAAAAAAAACATTGAAATAAATAGACACAATACCTATCTAAAAATAGCTGGCTACAAAATCATACAAAAATCTTATTTAAAGCCAGAAATTTATTCCATAAAATTCTTGTAAAATTGAGTTATTTTATTAAAAAGTTTGGAAAAAATAATTTTGAAAACAAAAATGAAAAAAAAAATTGTTTTAAATTTTACACTTTAGAGTAGGTTTGTATATTTTTTTAATATTCAATGCTTTTTTAGTCGAGTGCTTAAAACTAGATGATTGTATCTAAGTATTTTAGGTTTCGAGAAAATTGATAATAACGAAAGGTTATAGAAACTTATTTCAGCCGTTATCGTATTTTTTTTATTTTAAGTTATTTTTAAAAATTAAACCTCCCGGCTATAAAAGGAAGGAAATAAACCTCCTCTTGAACAGTTTTTTTTTCCTATTTTTATTCAAATGTTTACACTCTAGCATTTTAATTCTTAATCTTTGTACAGACAGAATATAATAATAGAATAGAATATAATAAAAACCTTTCAATTATATTTATGAAAGGAAATATACTGAAAAAAGTACTCATACGCAACAGTGGATTTTAAATGTTTCATTTTAACTTGCTCTTTAGTAAAATTAAAAGCTTCTTATGGACACAAAATTATGATGACATTTTATTTCTCTATTTTAAAATAAATATTACATTGCTGAAGTTAGACGAGGCAATTTACACTTAATTCACAAATAAAATTACACACTTGAGTAACTTTTTTCGTGGAACAAAATAAGAAATGATATGTTTATTGTAATAAAATAAGTTAAAACAATATTTAATTAAATGAAAAGTACTCTTAAAGTACATTGTAGGAAAAAACTAAGCTAGAAATTTCATCAAATTTTAAAACAAAAATTGTAGAATTGTGCAAATTAAAAAAAAAAAAAATGTTTTGAGTCACCGATTAATAAAACCTAACTCGGTTTATGACAACCAGGCTTGTAAAAGAATGCAATCTTTTGTGAATGCAGTCTTTAAAAATCATTTATTGAATTCAATTAAAAGATTGCATTCATTAATTTTACTTTGGGACTTCAGACTTCAAATTATGCAATCACCATTCACTCGTAGCAAAAAGATTGCAATCATTTTTTCCTCCTATTCATTTTATAGCAATCAATTGAATGCAATCTTTTGAGAAATCATGCATTCAATGCAATCTTTGCATTCTTTTGCATACTTTTGCATTCATTGAATTCTTTTGTAATCTTTGCATTCTTTTACATTATATTGCAGTCGTTTCAAATGACATTAAACTTTTTCCATTTACGTGATTTGTTATGATTTGAGATGAGTAAGTTTTAAGTTAAAATATCAAATCGTTCAAATCACAAATTAAACAAAGTGCTGTGGCTGACATCAAACATAAGAAAATACATAATACTAATGTTTTCACAAAAAAAAAATCATTATAATTAATTATATTAATATAAATAAAACTTACTCATCTCAAATCATAACAAATCACGTAAATGGAAAAAGTTTAATGTGACTTAAAACGACTGCAATACAATGTAAAAGAATGCAAAGATTACATAAGAATTCAAAGAATGCAAAAGAATGCAAAGAATGCAAAAGAATGAAAAAGAATGCAAAGAATGCAAAAGAATGCAAAGAATGCATAAGAATTCAAAGAATGCAAAAGAATGCAAATAATGCATGAATTCTCAAAAGATTGCATTGAATGCATGAATTCTCAAAAGATTGCATTGAATGCATGAATTCTCAAAAGATTGCATTCAATTGATTGCTGTAAAATGAATGGGGGGGAAAAAATGATTGCAATCTTTTTGCTACGAGTGAATGGTGATTGCATAATTTGAAGTCTGAAGTCCCAAAGTGAAATCAATGAATGCAATCTTATTATTGAAGTCATTATAGATTGCATTCAAAAAAGATTGCATTCTTTTACAAGCCTGATGACAACCACTGTTGTGTTTTCCAAAAACTGCTTACATATACGGGCCTTCAAGGTGGTATACGTCTTGGTTTTGAAAAACTTAATACATACATATGTACAATAAAAGCTATGAAATACCCACTTGGGTTTTTACTTATTTTCATTTGGTTTTAAGCATTAATTTTATTTTTGTTTAAGTATCAATTTCAATATATGTATGTACATAGTTTGATTAAGACAGAATCGTCGAAATAAAATTTTATCGATACATATTTTATCGTAGATTGTTTTTTAAAATAATTAATTAGATTAAATTGCAGGAAAAAATCAAGATTCATGACTAAAATCAAATTTATTCTGTTTTTTTTTTTACCAAATTAGGTAGTTATAATTTAATGAGGAATAATTTTAACTTAAGTTCAAAGCTTTTTCATATTAAATTGTATCAACTTTTTTGCAGGTTTAAATTATTATTTTTTTGTCAAAATTCCAGTTCTCGTAACGTATCTTGTCGGCGGCGTCCCCCAACGGACATTTTTGTAAAAGAAAGTTATGGATTTTAAAAATTACGAATTTTTTTTTCAAATCTAATTTTTACAGAAAAATGATTGCACAGACTTTTATAAAAAAAATCAGTTAATTTTAATGAGTACTTACATATAAGTTATAAGTTACATATTGGGATCAAAAATGTCAAAAATGGCTTTTATTAGCACCTCCCATAGAACTAATTGTTTTATTCTAGTTGAACAAAATTTTAATTAAATTTTTTTATAAAGAAGCTTCTAGAAATTAAAAATAAGTAATGTTAAATTTAAAGGATTCTAATGATCGGCCTCGCAGTCGTGAAATAGCTATAACTCCTGCCTATAAAATTCTTAGTGGTAGCTTACCCAAGTGTTGTTGTTTCATTCAAATCTTCATTTTTTTTTTAATATAATAAACATCGACTAATATCATGCATCTAACTGATGAGCCCAACTGTCTTGCCTGGGCGAAACGCATATATATATATTGGACACTTAGGTCGCAAAAAAACTTCCAGTTGAATTTCATTCAATATAGTCCACTAAATACAAAAACAATATTTTCTATTGTTTTGGTTTTTCTTTCGAAAATTAATAAATTTAATGGCATGACAGCTCGTAAATAACCACCCAGGGCCTAGTAACTTACAACTTTCAAACATTTCTGTGTGCGTGTTAATAGCAGGAACAATTTTCTTCTGAACCCGGAAGGCTACGGTGACATGCACTTTGTATGTTTTTTGAAAAATATAATCATGAAAAATATTTCAGTTTTAAGGAAGAACAAAACAAAAAACAAGAAAATACTTAATTAAAAAAAAAACATTATTTCAAAAAGACTTCGTCTATTTTTATTTTACATCAAATAAATAATAAATAAAATAAATAAATAAAAACAAGTACAGTACCTTCCTACCATACAACTGTTAAAAAGCCGAAAGTATTTGCGAAAACAACTCCGATAATTTACATTTTCATTTTAGAAACAAATTTTAAATTTGAATAACTAGTAACTATGTTGATTTTTAAGAACTTAACTACAGTGTGATTATAAATAAGACTAGATTAGTGCAACCCATTCGTTTATTTTATTTCAAAACTTATTCTAAAAAAAATGCTTGACTAGATCACACGAACTTGCTCTCTAGCTACATTTTAACGAAAATTCTTTTAAAAGATAAAGTGTTAATAAAATGAAGAGCTGAAAGTAATTTGATGCTAGCGTTCTTAGAAAAATTGTTAATGATAGATTTTAATTTATTGTTAATATTTATAAATAAATAAATAAATAATAAAATGAATTTTTTGTTTAATTGTATTTAAAATTGTGTTTAAAAAAAAATGTTTTTAAAATTTAAAATTGTAGTATTTCTAAGCAAAATTATAAAAAAATTTAAAATTATCTAAATAAAACTAAATGTCTAAGCAAAATAATTTTCCCGTATTGTGAATCTTTTGGCAAAAACCTGAAAAGCAAATTTCTTACAATTAATTTTGTCATACCAGTTGTGAAGATTAATCAAAATCGTTAGAAAATTTAGAAAAATCGAAATCGTTATACATGACAGCTTTCAGTCTTAGATAAGCTTAAACAAAAATTCTTCTCTAGGAAATCACAAAAACATCATCTGTTCCAAATTTAAAGCAAATCGGTCCACCTGTTTAGGCTCTAGCTTAAATTACAGTGGATGCACACTAACCCCGGTAGAAGAATTATGACGAAACCGACTTTCTACAGACTTAATTTTGATTAAAACCTCGAATTTTAAAAATGAAATAAAAAACCTTAAAACTGATTTCTTAGAATATAAAATAAAAGAACCTACCAATACTATTCAATGAAACACTCGGCCTACATACCTACGTTCAAAATAATAAAAAAACAAAACAAAACCCATATCAATCCCTAAATTCAGGATTTAATTTGAAGATCTTTTCTGTTCTTTAGAATTTCAAAACCAAGAACAAAAACTTTTCATTTGCTGCAAGAACTGTTATTCCTTTGTGGTTATCTGTATCTAGTATAAATACAAAATCAATCAATATTGTAACAAAGAAAACTTGATTACCAACATACTTTATTCAACAAAACCTTTCGATGGTAGCCAATATGAGTTGTAAAGGTACTCGTAGTTCCCTTTGTCTTTTAGTTAAATCCAAAACCAAAAACAAAGTTAAAATAGATTCGAAATAGAACCAACCTTAACTTGATATACCTACCTACACTTTAAAAATTTGTAAGATAATGACAACCTTTATGAGAGAATACGTCATTCAAAAATACATTTTACAATCGAATTTGAACTATGTGTGTGTGAGTGAGTGTGTTCCAAGTGTCATTTTCAACTTTGAACCATATCGGTTTTTACAAAAGATATACATGAAATCTATAAAAGTAGGCGGAGAGTGCGGAAAGAGGTTAGGGGTTGTTTTATTGTGAATCAAGAACATTCAAAAACAGAACAGTCAGTGATTCTAGTGATGATGATGATGATGATGATGATGATAGGGCACATGAAAACACTTCATATCGACAGAAAATCGATTTTATAAACCCTCTTTCAGTTTAAAAGGTTTTATGTTTTTTTTTTTTTTTTTTTTTTTGTTCTGTCAAAAGGGAGCTTCAAACATTTTTTTTTTTTTGTATTAGGATTTTCTTTCAACTTACACTTACCCTCAAGCGATGAGCATCATCCATTGATGCAGATGCATGATAACTAAGGACCTCTAAAGTGACACTTTGCTTGGCCATTGCAACAATGGCCTTCTCATACATATGTGTATTATGAATGCCCATTCCGCAAAAAATCGCAAACGCCTCAACAAAGTTCTCATCGTTTTTGGTAAAGATCTACAAATAAAATTAAAAAATTAATTAACGTTGGAAAATGTGAATTATGAAAGTTGAATCGCGCATCATGTAGAACAAAAAAACAAAACAATTGTTAAATGCCAAAATAACGGTAGTTTTAAAATATTTATGAAAGTTATTAACTGTTATTAACCCATCTTCTCTTTCCATTCTAACACCTTCTTTACAATTTTTTCAAAATCCTTCATATTTGAGATTAAATAACGGGTGTTTTTTTTAGAGGTATAGAACTTTAAGTTGGCAACACTATTTTAACTAGCGGCCATTTTGTCAGCTGTCAAGTAGTGATTTATTTTTAGTTTATTTTGCCATTTCAACATGAATAGCCTGAACAACGCTTCCAAATTGTGCAAATTTTTTTTGAAGCAAGATTGCCGTTGATCCCAATTTTCATAAGCGAATTTTGTTTAGCGATGAAGCTCACTTTTGGTTGAATGGATACGTCAATAAACAAAACTGCCATATTTGGAGTGATGATAATTCTCAATTGTATGTTGAGACACCGTTACATCCACGAAAACTGACTGCTCGGTGTGCTTTATGGGTTGGTGGAATAATTGGTGCGTACTTCTGTAAAAACAATGCTGCCCAGAACGTTACAGTCAATGGTGACCGCTTTAGATCCATAATTACTGACTATTTCGTTCATCAATTGAACAACCATGATGTGCACGAGCTGTGGTTTCAACAAGACGACGCAACATGTCACACAGCTTGTGCAACAATTGATTTATTGAAGGAAACGTTTGGTAACCGCATAGTTTCACGTTACGGACCCGTGAATTGGCCTCCAAGATCGTGCGATTTAACGCCCGCTTGACTATTTTCTGTGAGGATATGTGAAGTCTCTAGTTTACGCCAATAAGCCCGAAAAGATTGACCACTTCGAGGACAACATTCGCCGCGTTATTGCCAATATACGGCCACAAATGTTGGAAAAAGTCATCGAAAATTGGACCTCCAGATTAGACTACGTCTGAACCTGCCGTGGCGGTGATATGCCAGAAATCATATTTAAATTATAATGCCAGAAAATTATATTTCGAATAAAGTAAATTTCATGTCAATTTAAAAAAAATCATCTTTTATTCCATTTCAAATTTCTATACCTCTAAAAAAAAAACACCCTTTATTAATAATTAATTTAGGCGGTTTTGTTCTATTCAATGCGTAACCACTTTGTGAGTTTAAAAGAAAAATTACTTACCATCTCATCGAACTTATTTATTAATTGAATTACACCTATAATTTGACCTAACGAATTCTTTATAGCCATACAAAGGATTGATTTGTGCTTGAATGTTTGCCCTTCGTCGACACTCGGGTCAAATCGATCATCTTCGTATGCATTTGGTATATTAACAGTCTAATAAAAAAAAATAATTATTAAAATCATTCTCTAAGACATTAAAAATTTAATGATACTTACCTCACCCGTTGTAGCAACATGACCTGTAATTCCTATATTTATTGGAAATCTCGACTCGAATGGGCTTTAAAAAAAAAAATTAAATTAAAAAAAATTTTCAATTATTATACTTGAAAGAAAAAATATTAAAAAAACAAAAAAGCAATTTCCTGCCACGCACACGCACGCCCACACTTACCTTGTTCTTGATATTGAATCCTCTTCACTTAAGTCATTTGCCTCAAAGTCAAAAACCCGTGAAAAACTGCCCTTGGACGCTTCATGTACCAATAATATTTGAACTCTTTGGCATTGAATTAAACTTTGCATATGTGATAGGATTCGGAATACCATGTGCTCAATGGTGCTCTGCTCCTCAAATATCATTCGAGCCAAATCAAGCAGGACCTGATTACGTTTGACTTCCAATTGAGATTTTTCATAAAGTTGCGCATTACGAAGGCCAATGCCACAAAATTGCAAATAGGAAGCAAATACCTATGAAAAAAAGAAAAAAAAATCATAATGAGTTTTTTTTTTTTAATATAAAAAGCATTTGAAATTGGCTTTTGGATTGGGTATATATTTAATTTAAAAATATTTCTTTGTTAAATTCGCCCCTTGTTCATTATCAAAACAATTTTTCTGTTTTTTTTTTTTTTTTTTTTGGGGGGGGGGGGGAGTTGAAGAATCGAAAATTATAGAATTACAGAATTTTGAAATATTCATAGTTTTGAGAACCGAATTTCATATACACATATAATTATTACTTCAACCCATTTAAAATGATTTGACTTTATTTGTCGGGTATTGCCAGAAGGATTGCAATTTATATATTCACAAAAATATACTGAGGCCCAATTTTCGTTACTATCCATAAATACGCCCCTGTTGTATTTAATTGTGAATTTTATTTATCTGATTTCATTAATTTATATCGAACAAATTGTTTTTATTCATCTTAATTAAATTATTTGGTAAACCTATTAAATTAACTGAATGTCGTGGTATGGTGGCATTCAATGATATGGTAAATCTATCTTAATACCGACTTCGGATTCAAACTTGCTTTACAGTTGCTATTGAAAAAAAAATCGATTAATTTCAATTCTACTCGTATTTTTGCAAAACTTTAAAAAATATTAGCGAGCAGCAAAATTCCCCAAAAATATGGAAATATTGGGAAGCGATATTGATAAAAGGGAAATTTAATTATTTTGTCTTTAAAAAACAAAAAAAAAATCCAAAATGATTGTCACAATTTTTTAAATCAAAAATAACTGGTTGAATTTAGCAAAAATAATAATTTAATAGCACAGTAGTTTTTTTTTTTTACTTTTTTTTTGTTTTTTAATTCGAAGACCCAAAATCATTTAAATTGTAGTAGCTGGCTAAAATATGAAAGAAGCATATAATTCTAAAGACCAGAAGACCAAAAATTTTAACTATTTGTTTTTAAAAAGAGTATGCCAATTTTTGAAAATTTATTAATACACATTCAAAATATTGAATTCTCAAAAAAAAAAAATAAACTTGTACAATTTTATTGAACATTTAAGAAACTTCTATTAATTAAGACGTTAACGAGAATTTCGAAAGTAAACAATTAAATTTTAATTTTTTTTTTCAGGTCTAAGAATTATAAGGCCCAATACAAATTCATTCGACCATATAATACTCAGACCTGACAATTTATAAATATTTTTGTTTGTGCAACTTAAGTGCAATTCAAAGTTTTTAATTATATTTTCAATTATTTCGTTTTTGTCCTTGTTTAGAAATTTTTATTTTTAATTAAACTACATACCATATCTACTAAGAACCAAATCAAAGCTGGAAACAAATTTCTTGGTATAATAAAAACATATCAAAGAAATATTTAATTGAAATTGTGATACCTGTGGTGCAATAATATGTTTTTGCTTAATGGAAAACTTAATGTGTATGTACATTTATATATATAGTTTAGTTGTAAAGCGAAGGAAAAATAAAAAAATATAAGTTCAAAGGACATGTTATTATATTACTTTTGTGAAGTTGTCACATCTCAAATAATTGGAAGAGGAATTACATTTTCTAAGGTTTCAATATATGTAAATAAAAAAAAAAAATATTTTCAATATAAAATTGAAAAAGTGACAAGTAACATAGGTAACTGTATTACATTATACATATCAATTTGCTTTAAAAATAATGTATTTACCAAAAGCCATACATAATGTGATATGATTGGATAAATATATGTATATGAATTTAAATCAAATTTTACCATGTATGTACTTCACACTCGTATTTGTCAATTTTCTATAAGCTTATAAGTCAACTCAGTGAAAAGTACAGGTATGTATATTAGATTAGCTTCAAGGCAGTGTGAATTCTTTGTGATTTGTGTGTTATTAATTAAAATAAGTTCTGAGAAATGCGAAAAAAAGATCAATATGGAAATGAGAGTTTGTATTGTTTTTTGTTCAATAATAATATCTTTTTTACTTAATGGGAATTTTATTCTCTTGATGGACTTAGATAATCTCTCCTCATAAAAGGAGAGCGTTAAATAATTCTTATTATTTTCATATTAACTATAATGCTTATCACATAACAAGTTTAAGAAAATAAGATAAGAAAATAAGATTTATTGCGTAATAATTAGGTGTTAGCTAGTCCTTGTAAATTTTAATATTACGTGCTATGTTTTCTATGTTTTTTTTTTTTTTTTAATTTTGCTAAATTTATATAAAGTAGGCATGTCATCTCCTTCCGTTAGCTAGTTTTTAATAATTTTTAACAATTATGGCATTCTATGTTTTCTATGTCTTACTATCGAAATTAAAAAAAAAAAACATAGAACACATAGAATGACGTGCGCGAGAAAATTGAAATTTACCAAGCAATAAATCAATTCAATATAAACTAATGGCGTCAAATGAACAAAGTGTAACTGGTCACTTCGTTCGTTTGATTTGACGCCATCAGAGTTCCTTTTTGTGAAATAAATTGTTCGTTTTTTTTTCAGTAAATAAAATGTATCGCGGGCTGTGTGGAATTTTGCGCGTACTACTGCCACCACATGACTGCAACATTAAAATGCCTTCCAATATGGAGTCACACAAAAGTAAGTGATCATATTTTTTTACCGCTCACCCTTGACACTGTAACCTTAAAGACCCTACCTACTTTTTTAGATGTATTGACAATTATGTTAACTGGCACATACATTTAATCAAAAGAAAGTGTTCTTCATTATGAACACCATCATAAACTACTTATATGCTCGTTAAGTTTTTCAAATTGAACCATGTTTTTCAAAAACAAATTTTAAAAATTCGCAAACATCGTCGCTCTGGCTTGAATGATAAGTTGCCAAACCAAACTAACCTCAAAGTCAAATAGGCTATTTTCCTCTTAAAAAAAAACACCCTGTATATTTTTAATGGGAATTTTCTTTTGTAAGGAAGTGAAAAATTCTCCAATAGAATCTCCTGTCATAATTAAAAACCTTTTTTCTTAGCCATTCTGATTGGATAGATATAATTAAAGGTTCACTTCATTCCCATACCGACCATGAACACAGAAATAAAAATATAATTCATTAGTACATTGGCTCTCTACGAACTGTCATACCATCAATTCTTTCTTATGAATTCAAATAAAATTGATTATATTACAAAATAAGTAAATGGCTATATCGTATAATTTACCTTCAAAAAATATTAATATCAAAGAACAAAATATAATTAAGCCCCATATTAAATAGGTAAAAGCATCAAATGAAGCCTCGTAAAATTAAAATTCATGACTTATATATAAAATAGACATCAAAAACATTTCATTTAAATGAAGAGAAAAGCTTCAGGTATATATGTATTATTTGGTCATCCATTCCATAGACATTTTTTTTTTTGAATTTTATGAATATTCATTCAATTAGGTTTTCTTATAAATAATTATGTTCGCAATTTCTTTTCTAGAACTTTACTACACAAACAAAATATATAATAAAGAAAATAAAATTAAAGAAAAGAAAAAGACCCCAATTATATAGAAGTTGAATTTAAATTAATGAAATAATTTTGTTATTGTTGTTGTTGTTGGCAATATAAAATTTACCTTTTCATCATTTTCAGTAAAACGTTCGCCACCCAATTTATTGATGACTTGTGCTACACCAATTACATCGCCAGATGAATCCTTAATTGGCATGCATAATAAAGCTTTGGTCCGATAGCCTGTAATGCTGTCTATTTCACAATTAAATCGGTTATCCTGAAAAAAAAATAAATAAATTACTTAAAATAAAATAGGGTAAATAATAAGTTCAAATAATTTTTATTTTTTAGGATTAAAATAAAATGGTTTATAAATTTTTTACACGTTTTCTAAAAGATACACTTAAGTGAAAAATAAAAATAGCAAAGTGTTTATGGAAAAACATTAAAAAATCGTTGAAGTTATTTTTGATAAAACTTTAAAAAAATTGCACGACTGGGTCGCACGAACTTGTGCTTATGTACATACATAGGTACGATCACACTGTGGTGTTAAAGCCTTAATAATTTTAAAAACTTTTCATCTGATATAAAATATATTTATTGGAGCCTATATTTTATGCCACCTGCCAAAAATTTAAGGAAGTATTATGTAAGTACATAAATATGAACAATATAGCACCGTGCTGTCTTGCACTTCGAACATATGCATAGAATTTACAGTTTAGACAGAAAAATTGTCAAACAAACAATAAAAATAGATATAAGTTGATTGAAAAAATATTTGAAATTGATTTGACCGTTGGTGTCAATGTACACCAAGTGATTTTTTACACAAATCTCAATTTATGAGAAAAAAAAATTTTAAAAATCGTTGGAGCGGTTTTTAAAAAAAATTAATTGTTTATGAATAAAATTTTGAATATATTTTTAAGGAAAAAAATAGGCACGCAAATTTTTACAACTTATTTATGCGGAGTTTAAAAATTAATTTTGAAAAAAAATCATTCACCCATTTTTGAACTATCGAATTAAAAAAAAAAAAAAAAAAAAATTTAAATTTTTTTCAAAAATGCAAAATTTAATTTTTTGAAAATTTTGGTATGCAATATTATTCAAACTTATTAGCAGCTTTTGTGTAAAAAAATTTCATTGAAATTGACTTAACTGATAATGAGATATTCGAAATTTTATTTTCTATTTCGAAATTTTATTTAAATTTTGATAGATATTGTCAAAAAACTGCTGGGTGCTAAGTTTAATAAAAATTGACCAAGTCGTTTTCAAATTATGAAGTTCTCAAAAAAGAATTTTAAATTTTTTTGAAAATTCAAAAAAATATTTTTTGAAAATTTTCGTACCTACACAATATTTTTAAAATTATTGTAAACATTCTCTATGAAAAAAATTATCAAAATCAGTTGAACCGTTTTTGAGAAAATAGAAAAAAAAAATAGTTTTATGGAAGGTATCATTTTTAAAACCATTTTGCCGAAAAAAAAATTTATAAAATGGTAGCATTTTTGTAAAAAAAAATACTGATAAAAATGTTCATATTTTGCTAAAAAAATGTACCGTTGTGTTTTTGGCAAAAAAAATTAAAAAATCGTTTGAGGGTTATTCTTAAAAAACGCTAGGTACAAGGTTTAAAGAAAATCGTTTAGGCTCCTGCCGAACAGATAGACAGGCAGACAGACCTACTTTTTTCTATCATAGTTATGTCAACTTTGATTAAAATCTCGAGTCCGATTTTTTTTACGAATGCATGCCATATGTACCTATATATCGCAAGTAAAAAGGCCTTAGCTTGAATAGTATAGGCGGGGGGAAACACTTTACACGAGTTTTTTCCTTTATTTTAGCAAGAGGTCGCTATACATACATCATCTTGAATTTATTATATTTGAAATGTTGTTGTGAAAAATCTTCGTTATAAACATTTTTCGCGTTAAACCAATATTTACTAAGATAATAATTGAATTCACACCTATCCTAAAATTCATGAAATTAAAGATATTAATTAACTTTTGAAGAAATCGCGGGGGAAGCCCAATTTCGATTCTTCTGGGGATACCCCTACCTGTCATCAAAATTTCTATGGATTAAATACAAAGCTAACCCTCACTACCTTTTCGACATTTTTGTTGGTCTATATTACTTTCGAAAAATTTTATTAAAAGAACTCATAAGAATTGAGATACAAATCAATTTTCTGATTCACCGAATCTCCTTTTTTTTTTATTTTCATGAGTTCAAGTACGTCATATATGAATTGTATATGTATGTTAAATCTCTTAACTTAAACCCAACTGTACATATAACACTATAAATGTCTTTGTCTAAAGTGTTTGTCTTGGGTCTTTTACTCATAAAACCAAAAGATACATTTCATCATCAATAATTTCGGTGCTATAGGTATCCCTCTGACATGTCATAAATCTTTATCTTTTGCTTCCTGATAAACATTACTGACATATAGTGTGTGTTTCTTAGTACTTATTTAGGTAAGATGATGAAACAATCCTTTACATATAAAGAAGAAGAAAAAAAGAAACATTACAACTAAGAAAAAAGATATAGAAGTTTTTTTCGGCACATGTTACGATTGATCGATAGCAGCTTGAAATGAATAATGGACTTTTGTTGTTCAATCAATGTAACTTGCCTAAATGTATTTGGATCAGAAAACTACCCCCATAATATAATGAAACAATTAAATAAAGGGTCATTCATTTTTCGGTTTCGAAAGTAAAACTAAATAAAACACAGTGATATATTTTTGATGAAAATTTTATTTCATGATAAGGTTTGGCCATTAAGTGTGAAAAACAATATCACTGAAATGGTCGTCTCAGGTAGATTCGCAGCATGCGATTGTTTTGAGGTAATTTTTAACCACTTTTCGCACATTTAGGGCGGTATGTTGGCCAAAACTTAAGTAATGTTGATTTTTAATGCGTCTAGAGTTCGGGGATTATTCGCGTAAACACGATCTTTTGCTTAGGCCCACAAAAAATATCTAACGGTGTCCAATCGCATGATCTTGGTGGCCAATTGACGTGAAATTACACGATCAGGAAACTTCTCACACAATAAAGCCATAATTAGACGTGTTGTGTGGCTTATTGCCCTGTCTTGTTGGAATCACATATTGTCCATGTCATGATCTTCAATCGCCAGCCAAAAATAAATCGATTAATTGCTGGGAATGCCGGGAAATCGATAAATTCGGATCATCGGCAAACACTTGCACTTGCAGCAGCGACACAAGTAACGCTTCCACTCTCTTCAAATTTCGTCACAATTTTATCGATTGCGAGCGTAGTCGGCCGATTATGACGACTATAATAATCGCGTATAATACGCGAAAAGTGGCTACGTTTGAATCACCACTTTTGAAGTAAGTTTTAATAATTTTAACGCATTGTTCGATTGTTAAGCGATCCATTATCGTAAATGGCAAACATTCAACTAATATTATGACACTTCAAATGACAGCTGAGTTTGACAGGTGTCAAATGACAGCGCTACCAACTTAAAACCACGAAATGAATGACCCGTTATATAAGAAATCATAACCATAAGGAAAACTGTATATACATAAGTTTTCTTATTTAGAGTCAATCTTAGATAAACTTTAACTAAACTAAACTAAACTACGACAATAAGAAATAATTTTATAGGCACTTGTATTCATGTAAATCGTGACTTTTTGAAAGTTTATTCAATTGAGGAATTTATTCATACCTTATAAGCATCTGGTATATTAACTGGTTCACCACTCTCAGCTACATGTCCTGCAATACCTGTGCCCCATGCGACTCGAACTTCTTCTTGTTGTTCCATTTCTTCAACCGTACTCCGGGGACAAACATCGAAAAGTTTCGACACAAGACACCTGAAATATTCAGAAAGTTAAATAATATATATTTTTTTTTTTTTATAGATGAAAATTATATCTAAGAGTTCTTGTGGTAGGTTCTTGTGGTAGGTAGATAGATTAAGGTTAAAGGTTGATGTATTGGTTATCAGAAGAGAAGGGCTTCCAAAGTCAAGGTGTTGTCTAAAGAGAAGGGCTATAATATACATATCTGTAAAATATCGGTTTGAAAAAACTAGCAATCTTGGAAAATCTTTAACCACGTCGTATTTTTGCAACTTTTTGGACAAGACTTCGGATAAAAGTATTTCGAATAAGGAACGATAGACGATAAGTCAAGAAGACACAAGAATTAAAAAAAATAGAAAAAATAGAAAAAAAAACTTGTAGACGCTTGTGTCCTCTTGAAAGCACGTATTTACCATCTGAACATCGAAAGAAGTTCTTACAAAATAAAAGCTGTAAAATTTAAACAAATCATTATTTGTAAGAATAAGTAGATTTCTTCTCAAGCTAAAAAGATTGATAAAATACTCGAAATTTTTTTAGTCGATATTTTTTTTTTTGATTTTTACAGATATTGATTGAAAAACACAATGTGGTTAAGATCTCAATTTGGGGTTAATTTTTTTGTTTTAATTTTGTTGCTTTGAAAATCAAAAGTTGTGTACTTAATTCCCATCCCATGTTGTGGAAGACATTTTCAGAAATATGTAGATTTGAAATTTTTGGAGTTTTAATATAGATTGCTAAAATTTAAGGATGGACAAAACTTGGCTTAAGCTTAAGTTTATTTTTGTACATAAGCTCTGATTTTCGTTAACTTTTTCCAAATTTATCATTGCATGCCTTGTGTTGTAAAAGTCTAAAATGGAATAAAATAGAATATGTAGTTAAATGATTTTTTCAACTTTTGCCATGTCTCTGGATTTCGACCAATCCGAGGGCTTACAGTAAAATATTCAATTTATTTAATTAATTAATTTATCTTTAAGAAACTAACCCAAGAACGTTGTTTCAGAATTTTGTTAAAATAAAATGTGTTAATTATGTACTTTAAATTTTTTCTATCTATTGATTTTTGTATTAATAAAGTGTAAAAGTTGTTTTGTTTGTACGGGATGATCTCAGCAACCCCAAGTCTGATTTAAAAAATTACTTAAGTGTTTAAAAGGTCATACTAAGAAGATTGTTTAAGGGTAAAATATTTTTCAAAATTAAGCCATTTTTAGGGTAAAATGGGGTAAGGACAGTAAATTTATATACAACTAAAAAAATTCAGTTTGAAAGATTATTTATATGGGCTGGGCAGTTTAGCGGGAATATCTAAATATATTTATTTTTGAAATTAATTTATTTATAGCATGAAATGTGGTAAAAATAAAAAATGATCATAGTTCATATACATAAATTTATTGATAAACTGGGCCTTGGCGTTAATCAAAATTAAGAAATTATAATGACAAAAATGTAATATTATATTTGTATTGCCCTTAAAAAAATATTCATACACTAAAAAAAAGTACTTTAATTTGGAACTTAATTTTCTCAGCACTGCAATCTACAGTTCTCTTGGAATTTCTAGTTTAAAAATACTCTCTCCTTAAAATGTGCAATTTACTACTGCCTACATAACAATTATTCCTTTTTCGTGACCTTTTTTTTAATTAATAGGTAATATTTAATTCTATTTAAATTTACAAATACATCTTTATTATGGAAAGATAAAAATGCATGTTTTTAAATAAGTTTAATGATTATTAAAATGTAAGTATGAGATATATTTATGTATATTTAATAAAAATAAATAAATATAAATTTTAATTACAAATTTTTAGAGACCGGCTGAAGAAGTGCGTATCCCACGTGAAATGTCGTATTCTAAAATAGAGAAAGACTGAAGCCCACGTATGATTTACAATAATAAGTTTCATTTTTATTAATTGGATTTATTATGCCACTTATTGGAAATTTAATTTGGCAGTGGAATAAATTTCCAGGTATCATACTAACTTCCCCTGCATATCGTTAATAAAATTTTTCGACAAGAATTCATATGTAAAACTGTTGTTCATTAAAATGATAGAACCAACAATTCAAAGATAGGATAAAATAAAAAAAAAAAAAAAAAACTTAAATGAAGTATCCTATCTCAGACTATCATCTTTTCAATTTAACGACTTAAGTCAGTCTGGAATAATTTCATGCAACATTTAACATTCAGATAAAATATATACAAACTGCCTTCGTCTACAAGAATACATATTTTCAATATCACATACAATTTAATATTCTGATTCTTACAATTTATATACATATATTGATATGCATATGTAAGTATGTACCTAACATGAAATTCATCTAGATACATTTATTACATTTTGTAGAGGTATGGTTTTGATGTTGATCCTTATAAAGTAAAGCGTATAACAATAATTGCTCATTGACTGTAAAATTAAGCGTTACAAAAAAAAATATAAAACAACAGCAACAGAAAATCGTCAACCATCATCATGATCTCTTTTTTGTTGATGCTATAAGCTATACACAAATGTAGTGGGAAGACAACAATAATTATAATATTAACCAAAGAAGCATCAACAGTAACATATACAAGAAGCACTCACTATACGCATTACAACTAGCAATAGTGTCGTTGGGATACTTAATTAAGGTGGCATTCTGAGACTCTATAGTCTACATCTACACAATAACGGTTTTCCTAGGGGTGAAATTTTGTGCAATTAAATCTTTTATAAAAGACATAAATGTGTGCAGATGCTACACCACTGGCGCTGCCGCATATCTATATTTAGTCTTTGGTCTTGGTCTTAGTCCTGCCTGATTCTAGTCCTGGTCGTATGTGCCAACGGGCGAGATTGTAGATTATTATAACGCACTAAGATTTCTCTATTTTATATAATAAAAGCAATAGAGGAAAACTCATTAGGAACGAGTTTGGCTGAACTAATTCTTGGAATTATTCTTTAAGGAAAAATTCTTAATTACTATTTGTACCACGTGCTTATTTTGACCAATTCTAAGATGTTACTATTTACAGTAATTAAAAGTGAAGGACTTTTTATTTTTTTTATGTTTACATTTGTTAAGGTCATCTTGCTTTATTTCTTGTGTTTCGAGAAGAAGATTTGTTTGGAATTGTTTTGGGACGTACAAAAATAAATCTAAGCTTACATCTTGTTTAAATGATGAATGATTTGTAATTGGCCATAAATATTAGGGTATAGGTAGGTATTTTTACTAAAAAAAAGTTTCTTATAAGTAAAAAAGATTTTTGGAGAAGCTGAAACCTAATTCACAATAAGACGAGATTGTGACGTGAAGTCGACTCAGTTATCAAACCAATTTCAATCAATGAAAGTATACCCAGAGTTTGCAACTTTTCGTAGTCAACAAAGACTACAGAGAGCGGCGGAAAAGTAGAGCAATAATCAGAAATAATTACGTGGCATCTTAAAAAGTATAAGAAAAAAAAAATAATTGTTGTATAAAAAATATAGTTATGAACATTTGTACTCACTTTTTTGATCCTTCCGAGCCATTGCATTTTCCTTGTACCAGAAATAAAGAGCCTCGATCAGCGTTTAGCAGAATCGAAACGTTTTGCAGGATTTTGTGACACAAAGATCGACTTTCAAGTTCGTTGCAGATATCTTTAACCTAATTATAAATTAAAAAAGAAAGCTTTATTAAAAATTTCACAAATTTTGTATGTTTTATTTTTTTTTTTAAAGTTTTTTTTTAACAAGAATTTTATAAATAAATAAAAATTATAGAATGTGAGAAACCGCGGGGCCTAACGATTGAAGCGACTTACAAGTGTCAAAAAATTTCTGCAGGAATGATAAAAAATGATAAAATAATATAAATAAGTAAAATATTAAATAGTCGGGTCAGTATAGTTACCTAAGAACTTATGTGCATTGGTTTTCATTTTTTAATTTATTTATAGCCCGAAAAAAATATTGATTATAAAATGTTTGTAAAATTAAAACAAAGAAACAAAATTTGAATATCATTTTTAACAAAAAAAAAAAAAAGTATTTTTCTTCGAAAAAAGTATTTTTCAAAATAAAAAAAAAACTTTGGGGAAGGAGAACAATAATTATTCAAATGAATAAAAAACACAATCCTCTTCAAAGTAAAAATTAGATGCTTACACAAATTCATTCTTCTGTTAAACAATGCAATCTGCTAAGCGGATACTCAAACATTTTTACTTTTTATATTTTTTGTTATTAATTTTTCATGATTTCAAATTTTAGAATAAGAATTAAAGAAACATTTTCAAATTCTATGATTTAAATTATTATAAACAATTTAAATAAGATTAAATTCTCAACTTCAACCAACCCACCAAAGATCCAAGCAAAGTATTTTTTCTCGGTTCATACTGTCAATTCCCATAGGGGATTAAATTGAAAGGAAGGGTGATTTTTCATAGTCTCAAGACTTTTATGAAGAGTGAAAATTGAATCCTCCCATACTTCACAAAAAAACTAATCTAAAATTCACCAACCTGTTACATATTATTTTTTTATTTATATAAAAGTCCTTTTTCTCAAAGAAGTTATCCTGGAAGAACTCAACCCAACATACATTCTGCAAACCATTATAAAAGTTTGTAATAAAGAAACGATACTTTTTATAGGTTGACATTTTTTTTGAAGTACCTAATATCTCTTGGGTCTTGTATTTTTACAATGTTAAATTAAAAAAAAAAATCATAAATACATCATGTACTTTTTTTTGTTACCGTTAATAAAAGTTTTCCGGTCATTGCACGTGGTCAACGAACCCCAAACTTGTTGAGCAAATATAAATAGTTGTTGACAAAAAAAAAAAAAAAAAAGAACAGAACAGAACAGAAAGATAACATTTTTATTATTTTTACGTTAAAGTTTTGATGACACGACATGATACAAAATTAATCTAAAAGTCCGGATGTGAAAATCCCCCTTTTTTTTTGTTGGTTCAGAGAAAAGTTTTGGTTTAATGTTTTTTTTAAGAGGCTTTTAATAGCTGTTTATTATTGTCTAAATGTCTACACTATAATATACTCTCATACAGGACAAACGAAGAAGAACTAATTGGAGTTCGATGACTTTCCTTGAACTTTTATGGTGATTGGCCTTGATTCGTTGGTTTTTTTTAATAACAAATATTTTGAAAATAGGTTCTATCAGGATGATGATCAAAGAAAAAAAAAAGACACAAAATACCAAAAAAAAAAAAAAACTTTGACAATACCTTACCAATTCAAAAATCAATTCCTTCTCGTCCAGCTGCTTTAGTTCGTTCCTCGAAAGCCTTTGCGGTCGATGAAAGTATTGACCACCATTGTGATATCCATATCCACCTGGTTGGCCGCATGACGTGTTTGCCGAGCAATCATTTTGTGTGCTAACGCTTAAGAATGTCGGTGTGCCGTCGATTGTGTTCACAATTGGTTTAAGTAGACCACCACGTTCAAACTCATGAGCTGATATTTTTCTATATATATTCAAAAAAAAAAGAAATAGAAAAAAACAGAGATAGAGTTTATCAAAAAAAAAAAAAAAAACAAGAAAATGCATCTAGAAAAGCAAAATGAAAACAAACAAAAAGCTTACATTGCGGTTCACTTGATTAGGGCTTGGAACTACGTGAAAGTAAATATTGCAAAAGTGACTTTGTTTACTGAATTCATTTTTATTAAATTAATTGCTTTAGTAAGATTTTAGTGAAATCAAATGGTCATCTGTGCCGCTTTATCGCCTTGTAAATGATAAATACTTTGCTTTAAATAAATAAATAAATTTTGACAGTTCAAAGATTTTCTAGAGGATGATGTTAAATTTATAATTCTCAAATCAATGCGATGAGTTCTGCGGGTTGAAAATGTATTTTCCAGTCGCAACTAAGACCCATAAAATAGACTTGCACATTCAATTCAATTTTAATCATTTTTTTTAATGACGTAAAATTGATGGGAATTTATAAAAATGAATAAATATTTATTTTGTTGTCATCGTATTGGGTTTCACAACTCAAATATAATTTCAACTCAAATAAAATTTCACATTAAGAATTTATAATATTTATTATTTTATTTTTAGATAGCACCTAACTAAGAGAACCGCACTGTATTGAAAAAAAAAAAAATATGTCAACAAAACGTTGAATACCTATAACATTCTGCATTTTTTTCTGCACGTGCGAGAGGATTGTTTTGTTTTTACATTTATTCTTATAATTATTTAAAATGTAGGTTTGTTTTGTTTTGTTAACAAAATTAAAAAGTTCAATGACCGCTCGGTTGGTTTAAAAAAAAAAAAAAGGATTATATTATTTCTAATGACTGTTTCCAGCAATATTTGAATTTTAATCTATTTACTTATACATTCATTATTTTATGATTACTTTATCATATTTTCTTAAATTATATTATATCTTTTGTTTTGAAGTACAATCCACTTATATTTATATTTATTTGTTTGTTTTTAAGATAAGAACAAAAAAATTGCAAAAACTTTTGTTTGGAACATTTCGTCGCCTGGATAAAATATTGTCGTAAGTTACAATTTGCTACTTTTGGGAAAACGCATTTGAAGTTCAAAATTTTTTTTTTCTCAAAAACTATACGGTGAATTTTTTTGAAAATTTAGTGGCTTATACAGAAAACATCTGACAACTCAAAAACGTTTAAAAAAATACAATATTCTCATAATGAAAGAAATAAGGGTTAATTTTTGCCAATATGCCGTTGTCGTATGTGACGGTTTGACCAAAACTGCTTGTTACCCAAACACATACGACAAAATAATCACACATACGACAATAAATGAAAAAAAAATTAAATGTCGTTGGTAGGGTAAGTTCGGGCATTATGGCGCACCTAACATCAATCTGAAATAACTTTACTACGAACAGCATTTTATAATTCAACAGTTTTTTTTCATTAAATTAGAGAAAAAAGTAACATAAATAAATTAAATTAAAATAATAATTCAAGGGCCTTAACAAAAAATAAATTAATTTAAAAAGAGTTTGAAAAAAACCATATTGCCCTACCTACGGGCAATATGGCGCAACCCTGAGGGCAATATGGCCGGGAGCTTTTATTTTTGATTTGAACGCCCACATCCATCGCAGGTGTTCTTAAATGCAGTATAGAAATCGTGGGACCACTGTCCACAAAGGACACACTGCATCCACTCGTCCTTTTTGGTTGTAGTGGTGTAATCTTCACCACATCCAGCACAAATGTTCTCCCCAAAATCTTCGGGCCCATCCGACTCGTCGGCTAGCTGGATCTCAAAATTTTCTTCATCGGATGACGTCGATGAGTGCCGCTTCATCTTAATTTTTGTTGGCCTTGCAATTTTAGCCTTGAGACGAAATGACGAAGAGACGCAGAGAAATTAGGTAGGTATGAAACTATAATTTTCATGAAAACTTCCAAGCCATAATGCCCTCACACTGTCTGCGCCATATTACAGAAAAAACACTTTTTCACAACACATTAAAAAAAACGAAGTTCTCTTTTCGTTTTAAATATTTACTGTTACACAACAACACTGGAACTCTATTCTATATTTTACTCTTCACACCGAACACCTGCCGTGTATACTTACCGAGAAACACAAATCTGAACACAAAGCAATATTATAAAAAAACACAAGCAACCTGTAAATTTTTTTATATTCGTTTTTTTGTTCAGCGAAACTGGTCGTATCGAATACCGATCTTTATTGGACACGTGTGCGACAGAGGCTGAAGTTTTTGCATCGTTTTTATTTTAATAAGAGTTTTCGAAGTAAGACATTTTCGAGGTGCGCCATAATGCCCGCTGCGCCATAATGCCCGAACTTACCCTATGTTACATACGACAATATAAAGCATATTATTTATTTAAAAACAAACTCAGGTTTATTTTTTTAATTATTTATTTTATTTTCTCTATAAAAACTTATTTTTTTTTATCAACACATGAAAAAAAAAGTAAAAATAAAAAAGTTTTAATTCTAAAAAAATAAATAATTACCTAATCCATATTCAATTATTAAAAAAACACTTTTGGTATCTAAACATAAAAATATTCGTAAGTTAAAAAAAATCATATAAAATATTTCACATTGATTTTAAGTGTTGGTGTTAATGGCCTTTGCTGGAGCTAAACGAAGCTCTTTTTGTCAAAAATTAGCATCGGTTGGCTTTTGAAAACGTTCGGTTTCTTTGCAAAAACAAAAATCTAATAAATACGACTAATTATGATTTTTTTTCTTTGCTCAAATCATAATTAGTCGTATTTATTAGATTTTTGTCTACTTAGACACTGCCTAACTCTGTGTCTAAGTTAAGGCAGCTATAAGACAACAATAAACAAGGTTTTTGAACACATTCTCCAAAGTTGAACAGTTGTCTAAAGTTAGACAACGTTTATAAATAAGACCAAATAAGTGTAAAACACTTCATTAAATGAAGTCTTCTCACCATTGTAAATAGATAAGAGTTTTGACTTTAATGAACTGGATTTGCTTGTAAGCCAGGTTTTCAGACTTAATGTTTAAAATCCTTTTGGTTCCTTTACAAAATTTTCAAATTAACGTCTAGGAAATTAATTTTTTTAAAAAGGCGAATTAAAAGTTACTTGACTAGGTATTTCGATGTTTCGTAAATATTTCGTTGCGCATAAAAAATTAAAGAGGATTATTCAAAGCATAACAATGCTCCATTATCATACGCATAGAGTTCTTCAGATACTCTTGGTGCAGGGGACTCGTCCGACCTCTGCGACATCTTGATCACGACTGAAATTACACCTGTCTGTGTTTTTTCTTATGAGACATACGACAAACGTTTACCGGAATTTCAATAAAATATTGTCGTATGTGTATTAAAAATGACACATACGACAATTATTTATCAAACGTTGGCTTAACAGATTTTGTATGAAAAAAATGTCGTATGTTTTTATTTTGTCGTATGTGTAGCATTTTGTATACACATACGACAAAGAAATACTTAAATGTTGGCGACATTGCACATACGACACATTTTGAGGAAAATATCTTGGGAACTACGGCAGATATCGAAAGACGGATTTCACTAGGTTGTAGAGAAAAAATCAAATAACAAAACTGCATTTTTATCTCAAAACCTCAATTTTTCACATACGACAATATTTTATCCAACCGACAATTTCAAAAGAATTACTAAGAAATTTGTTAAATTAATAACAAACGACAAACTACCTTACCTATATGAGTAAAATTTTTATGAAGTTGAATTTAATGGGCAGGCGATTTTAAGCACATTCCAAAAAGTAGGTATTCTAAATGTAATAATTCGATAGCTATGTACTTCTGATTTTATGAGTGGGTTATAAAGGGGAAAAGTGGTGTTTGTAAATATTGTAAAATTTATAAGTACAAAACTTTTAAATATAATCTCCATAAAAAAAATTATCAAAATCAGTTAAACCGTTTCCGAGAAAATCGAAGATCCCAAAAAATGGTTATATTCAAAAGTTACAGATTTTTTGTTTTTTATTTAAATTGTGGGAACCTTTTTTTGAAAAATAAGATTTTCATTAATTGTTAAAAAAAATTGGATGTATTTTGACAGGTACCGTTATTTTTGGTCTTAAAAAAATTAAAAAAAAAAACATGCCGGGGAAGCCCAAAAAACGCGATATTTATATCAAGTTTAAAGAAAATCGACACACCCGTTTAGGCTGCAAACCAGTGGACGACAGTCGGACAGAATTTCGAGACCTACTTTTTTCGAATTTTCCGTTCATCGTAATATCAAAATTATGTTCTTAAAGTTCTGTTTTTATTTTTCTCATATTTGCATGTGCTAATATCTTCAAAATTATTGCCACCTTCCGATTAGAAGCTGAAAATGTTGGCACCTTGGGACTGTGGTGTTCGATATTTTATTAATTATATTATTTTTATGAAAAAAATGACAACTGATTCAAATACAAATAACTATAATTTAAACAAATCTTTGTATAAGTAGACGAGATCATCGGAATTTCGGGGTTGATGTTAAGTTCTCATGAAAAATGTTTTTTTCAGTCAATTTAAATAAAGAGTTAACTCGAAATCTTTTTGATTCAAATTTAGATTGAAGAGATATTTCGATATGAATTATACTGAAATAGCAATTAATAAATTATGTAACAACACACAGTGTGACCCCTTTTTTTCAAATATTTTAAACTATTTTTGATTATTTACTTGGATATTGGTAAAAATGTCAAAAATTGTGTGTGTGTAACATGTCACTTTTTTGTAATGTTTCTGATACTCTCGTGGCGAAATTTTAAGTTGAAATTTATAAGTGTTGCATATTCGATAAAATAAATTAGGGTATAATAACCAGACTAACAACTAACTAAAGGAACGAATATATCGATCATTTCAGATGTCGAAATCTTTGGGGCGATTTTATACAAAAATATAATTTTTGTATTTATATAATATAATTTAAACAAAATGGTGTGCTATTTTTTAAATATTTATTTATGCGTAGTTAAAAAATTAATTTTTATAAAAATCATTTGCTCATTTTTAAAATACTGAATTTCAAAATAATTTTGAAAATTTACTTAAAAATCTAAAATTTTTTTTTTTTTGTAAACTCATTAAAATCGTTTAAAAAGAAACCCGAAAAAATGGTTCTATCAGAGATAACGTAAATAATAAATTGACAAACAAATTTTCTAATAATATAATAGTTCGTAGGTACTGATGTTATCATTTTAGCTCACATACAAATTTTAATCAAAATGAAAGAAGGCGTTTTTGAGAAAAATGAGATTTTCCTTAACGAGTTTTAAACACTTGTATGTTAGGTACTGTTATTATTGTTTATAGACATATTTTTTTGTTTAAACTCTGCTGTATTATATTAAAAACTTTTAGGTACCAAGTTTAATAAAAATCGACCAAGCCGTTTTTGAATTATTAAGTTTTCAAAAAAAAAAAAATGAAAAAATTTTTAAATCCAAAACAAATTTTGGTATACTAACAAAACTTTTTAAAATAATCTTCATAAAAAAACTTATCAGTTGAAAAAAAAATGAAAAAAATGGTTCTATGGAGATACTATTTAAAACCAATTTTCTTAAAATATTATTTTACAAAAAGTCATCTTTTTGTAAAAAAAAATTGCTCATTTTTTCAGGATAAGCTGTGGGCACTTTTTTGAAAAAAATAAGATTTTCATTAATTCCTAAAAAAACAACAAATTCCCTTATTTTTGATCCTAAATGACGTGAAAGTGCAATTCCTGGGCCAGGTTTATGTAAAACATAAAATAAATCGACACAGTTAAACTCAAAATTAACTAAGTAAAACTGAAAATCAGGGTTTTCATTTTTTTAAAAATAATATCTATAAATTTTGCCTTTAATTGTTTCTATATTAAAAATTTTTTGCCTATACTTGCTGCGTTATAAAATCTATTTAATATTTTTTGAAAAATAATAAATTTAATTACTGACAAAAAATATAATTCAAACTACTTATTAAATATTTTATAATTATAGGTATTTTAATAATATCACAAAATAATAAATGCATTTAAATTTATATTGCATAAAAACTTACCTTACTGGCGTGGTGGCACCAGAACCACCACGCGATGAGCAATTCTGTACATTTCCATGTGTTGGCGAACCATCATTACCAGCTGATGTTGCATGCGAAACCAACCATGCATCAACAACTTGGCGTGTTGCTTTTCTGTTGATAGAAAAAGTGAATTAAAAAATTATTAATTTCAAATGTAGGTATATTGATTTTTAAATTATATGGACATATATTTTATATTTCTAATGAGTTTTTGTCCCTTTTTTCAAGTTTGGTAAATACAGTCTCAGACAATATACATACATATGTATGCAGGTACAATTCAATAAATAATATTAACTAGGGTAGAATCCATTTTGTCAAGGAAACTATTTTCTAAACACATTTTACTTTCAAAATCTCTAATGGATTAAAAAATGTTTTCAAACTGAAAGGTAATATGAATGTCGGAGTTCCTCAAGGTTCGATATTTTATCTTCTATTGTTTTCTTATGTTTTTTAATTAACTGTTGCTCACTTAATTGCAAATTATTTTTCTCAAATCAAATTACCAGAAAAAGAATAAATTAAGTTGTATATTATAATCATAACTATATCTCGTAATCATTATATTCTTACTTGTTAAATTAACAAGGCCATTCACATTGAGAATCCAAAAAAAAAAAAACAAATTGATTAATGCATAATAATAGCCCACTCAGATACACATAAAATAATTTTGCAAATGTTAGTTTTTTTGTATCTAATTTTAGTCAATTTTTTTTCTTTTTTTTTTGCGATTACTATTGATTTCATTCAAGATTTTTTTTTCCTTCTTCTTTTCATTTTACCTTGAACATGAAATTTTCCTTAGGAAATTTCTTCATTTTCAAAACAGAATAAAAGCTCATTTATGATTATTATTATCGTCAACTTGCTTGAAGTAATTTGCCTCATAGCAACGTTTGGTTGTTGTTTTTATTTAGCATTTAGATACTTTTACATACATATATAAATATATATGAACGTCGTCGTGGTGCGCTTCTCTGAAGAATAATAGAGAAACTTATTTTACAAAAATAGAACTTTCTGCTAAGAGAAAGGGTATTAATGTTAAGTGAGTGATATAATGTAAAGTACTTTTCCAAAAATAAATATTTTTGTATTATGAATTAAAATAATAATAATAATTATATAACACCTCAAATAGCTGAGAAGTGTGAATTAGGAAAAAGTTAAAATACAAATAGCGTATGGAAAAATATATTTGTATGATTGTACATTAAGCCTTAGGAACTTGTATTTATTTTAGCTTTATTGAAAAATAAAAATCTAATTTTAATTTCTATTATTTAACAGAAAGTGAATAATTTATTTCTATTAATAAAGCTTATACATTTTACATGACCAGTTTTCTCCAAATATATTAAAGAAATACAAAATACACATATTTATTTCTGTAAATGAAAAAACGGAAAAACCCGATTTTTCAAAAATATATCGTTTCTTTATTTATGTGAGGAATTCAGAACTCAAAATTACATTGGAAATTTTCCACAGTCTTAAGATTTTAAACGACTAACTACGATGTTAAAGCATTTTTACTTTTTTAGTATGATGCTAGGTTAAGAACAGGATTTTCTAATTTTAAACGAATTATTAGATCGTGTTTTATTTTTAATATTTTATAAAAATTAAAATCACAAAATGCCTATTTTAACTTTTTAGTATCATGTTAACTCCAAATGTCACTTTGACAATTCAGCATATGAAAATGATATATTTGCACGAACTGTCATAAGGCGTGTTCAGTTTAAGATTATTAAGAAAATAGATTTAGTATGTTGCTTCTTAGTTTTTTTTTAAACTAATAACATTTTGGTAAAAAGCTTTAAAGTTATTAAATTTTTAAGTAGTATCATACTAATACTTTAACATCAGAAAGTTTAAAATTTTGCGTTATTATTTTTAAATCATAAAATCTTTCCGATGAGACTTTCAGCCCGATCATGAATTCCATCATAATCGGAAACTTTTTCTAATCCCGAAAAAATCTATCAACGAATCTGGTTCGTAATGACAATTTGTATGAGATTTTCCACTACGATGGAATCTGTGACAGTTTTTTTTTCGGGATTCGTAACAAGTTTCCGATTTCGATGGAATTTGTGATCGGGCTAATTGAAAATGATATTTTTTTTATATTGGAGAACTCGATGTACAAACATACAATTTAATATTAATTTTTCCTTAGCTGGCCTCCATTTCTACTCGTGGTTGTGCTTTTATCGGTTGATTTGATCAACGTGAACAAAATCTTTGGGTATTTAATTTTCCCTTGTTCTCAGTAACAGGTATCCATGAACATCGTAGATTTGCGTTCAACGCACATTTTATCACTAGGCGCAGCGAAAAAACTTCACAGGAAATAAGTTCCTACTTTTTTGAGACATAAATCCACAATCTGATTATAGATGTACGTATAAACACAGGGTCAGCCTCAGCCAAACTTGCGTCCTGTGCAAGATTTGTAGAAAGCGCCCTTTTTAATATTTTCACACATATAAACATATGTACATACCCTGAAACACATGCATAAGACTTTTCCACATTCCCCAGGAGTTTCAATGCGTTTTTTTTATTGAGATATCCGCGGTAGGTCATATGTTAGTTAATTTTTATCCAATAACTTAGCACAGTTGTGATGGATGTTATTTTGGGATTATTGAACAAGTTTTATGGTTAAAATTCAAATGGCAGTACATATTTGTTTGCGCAAGATCAGATTACATTTTTCTTAACCTGGTAATGCGCCCCCAGAACTTGCGCCCTGTGCATTTGCACATTTTGCACATATGGTTGATGCGGCCCTGTACCAATTAAATAGGGCAAAAGGCCGTTGAAATAAAATATACGATAGGGTTGCATGAAGAAAAACAGTTGGATCGGTTTTTTTAAACAATAATTATTTTTTATAAACATTTTTAAGGAAAAAAATGGGTAACCCATTTTTATTGTTTATTAATGCGGTGTTAAACAAATTTATTTCCAAAAAAAAAATTCGTTTAGGTATCCGTTTTCGAAATACCTATATAGAATTTAAAAAAATGATATTTTTTTTTTTTTTTTGAAAATTTTCAATATTTTAAACTTTTTAGAAGCTTTTGTGTAAAATTTCATGCTGATCGGTTCATCAGATAATGAAATAATCGAAAACCAAAAAAATAATTCTATTGATAAATAAAAAAAAAAATTCAATATTATGGTAGATCGTAGTGATAAGCTCACATAAAAATATTAATCAAAATCGTAGGATTCAATTTTTGAGAAAAAAAAAATGAGACTTCCCTTAACGGTTTTTAAATACTTGTAAAGTAGGCACCGCTGTTATTGGTTTTAACAATTTTGTTTTGTTTAAATTAGCTAGATAATGTTTAAAAAAACCTCCTTTTCAAATTATTAAGTTCTCAACAAAAAATTTTAAACTTTTATTAAAAATAAAGTAGATAATTAAAAGTATTTTTCATAAATTTTCTAAATCTACAAAAAAATTATCAAAATCAGTTTAACCATTTTTGATAAAATTGAAAAAAATTATTTATGGGAGGTACTATTTATACCTAACAATTTTTCGTTTTTTTTAATTGGTAAAAAAAATTGTAGAGCAAGTAGGTACTGTTATTTTTGGTCCTAACAAAAAATTTAAAAAGGTGTTTAAAAACGTAAGATATGAAGTTTAAGTCACATTTCTTTCAATTTTTATCAATGAAAATTTTATTAAGCCATCTTGTTGAAGGCATCTTTTTTAGTATTTATTAAGAATTTCATACAAATATCTTTGCTCAAAAAATCAGTAAAGAACAATTTAACAGAATCAAAAAATTAAAAATCTATAATTTTTCGATGTTTCCTGTTAACTCTACTCTACTCGCATTTTTGTTTACGTTTTTTTGTTTTTTGTTAAAAATCTGAAATTCAGCGTAGTTTTAGAGTTATATCAAAACATTTCTAAATGACTGTGTGACCATTCTCCTTTAGAAATGTATATGTGAATTTTGTATAATTTCGTGTTTTAAAAAAGCTTAACATAAAATGTTAAAAATTATTAAATACAATTTTTATAGACTACATTCAAAAATGTCTTGATATTTTTTTTAATAAAATTATTCAAAAGCAACAAAGGTTTAGCAATTAAGCAAAAAAAAAAATTAAAAACGACTTGTTATGGATTTTTTGTTCGCTCAGTAGCTGATTTCGAAGTTTCTGAGATATACAAATACCTATCTACATATTTATTACATGAACAAAAAAATTAAATTAAAATTGATGAATAACTTTATTTTTAAGTTATCTGAAGTTAATTTTATCTTTTGTATGTATAGATTTTAAGAAAAGGTGGTTGTCAACAACAAAGAATTCTCAGTATGGATACTCCAAAAATACCCTTTTTGAGTTTACTTTTATTGCTTCCCAAAATAATAGGTAGATACCTGGTACCATACAACAATGTGATGTCTCTTTGCGTGTGCTTATTGCCTTTAATGAAAAATAAACTTTATTCCAATTTTAGCACAAAGAATATCATCCAAATGGTTATTGTATGGCATCAACATCAGGCAACAACCTTTTATACCATCATCACAGCAGAACAACCAACCACCAAAACAATGGCCCAGACATATTATAATAGTAGTACCTACGTAAGAACGTAATTCTCACTTAACATTTCCTCGGTCATTCACTGTTCAGTTGAGTAAAGAAAATAATAATGTATCACATTACCCTCTTAGCACAATTAAGCATCAGGTTCATGTTCATTTTCCAGGAATTATTCATATATGTAATTTAAATAGATTTAGCAAAGTTCAGAAAAGTTAACAATCTTTTTAAACTTAATTCGATGACTAACCATTAAAGATGAAGTTGATTTTATAAATTATACCTATGGTATGATTAAAATTTACCTTATAAAATAATCCTGTACAAATTCTTGATTCTCATCCATCCATGCTTCCATACGCGCATATTCAGCATCATAGCATTGTTGATTTGACGGAAGCATTTGCAATTGCAGGGGGACACCGGGACGAGATCCCAAATTATCGAGTCCCATTCCTGTGCCCCCCTGCTCAGATGGCATCCTGTTCGATGTTTGCTGAGGCTCTTCTATACTACGTAAATGCAATCCTGTAATGAAATAAATCAAATTATACAAAATAAATATTTATTCAAATAAATGTACATTTTAATTGAATGCTGTTAAAAATTAATTAAATTAATTAAAATATTTATTTCATAATAAAATATTGGTTTATGATGTACTTATATATTTTATTAAAACAATTTGAGAATTTTACTCGTCTCGTTGCAGCGTTAATTATTTTAACCGGTTTTATTATTTATTTGCATCTTTAAATATTTGGTTTTACATGCAAATCATCGATATTTGGTTAAAACGAGTATTTTGAAAAATTTACAATGACGCAAGAAATAACAACTATTTTGCGTCATATACGAACCTGCTTTCTACATTTACCACAAAAACAATTAAAATAAAAAAGACTTTAAATAATATTCATTCATTGATGGTGCGGTGGGCACTTTGAGGTTTTTCAAAGGTGAATGGCAAAAATAAATTAAATCTTTAATGATTTCACAAACATCCATACATAGATTGTTGTTGTCTAATAAATGTCATTGAAAAGGTTATACTTATAAAAAATATATAAAAAAAGTTAATGAACTTTAAGAAAATACGTAGGTACGTCATGCGCCCCCAACCATACAACTCTGTCTACTGTCTAGTGTTTGTTTTGTGGTTCTCGGAAATCAAAGCAAATAATATAATAATGCGATTAATTTTATATTAAACTTAAAAAAGCGAATATTGAAAATGATTAATTCAATAAACATATTGGTTTGTTTTTGGTTTTTTTTTCTTGATTACTCAATGTCGTTGAATATTTTTTTTTTTTTAAGGTCATATGGATCAAACAGAATGTTCAAATAATCAAACAATAAGAGATGATTAATCAAAGATTTTATGATGTTTGTTTTGGTTTCCTCTTGATTTTGTTTGCGTTGGTTGTCATAATTGCAATACATTTTTGGTTAAATCATTAGGTACATTGTATTCATTACATTTGCTTCAACGTCATAAAAACGGATTTCCATTCTTGACTGTAGGCGAAATTTAACAAAAGTTTATAGTTTTGATTGACATAATCTGCATGTTAAGCAATATCTGTGATCACTTGATTAATTGATTAATGAAATACTGACAAATTGGAGAGTCCGAAATGCCCATTATGTGAATCGAGATAAAGGATGACTGATTTTTTTATGTTTATATAGAAATTCTTGATTTTCAAGGTGCCATTAGTTTAGTGGGAAATTTTTCAAGAGCAAATTTGTGGGTAAAATTCATTTTTTTATTTGAATTTAAGTTTTTTTTTCTGACGATCACACTGTGGTTTTAAAGTCTTTGTAATTTTAAAAACTTTTCATCTGATAAAAGAAATGTGCCACCTGTTAAAAATATAGTCTTGTTTAAGGAAGTATTATGTGAGTACATAAATATGAACAATATAGCACTGTCTTGGACTTCGCACATATGCATGAAATTTACAATTTAGACTGAAAAAAATGTTAAAAAATCAATAAAATAAGAAATAAATTGATTTAAAAAATATCTAAAATTTTTTGACACTAACGCAATGTACACCAAGTGATTTCTTACACAAATCTCAATTTATGAGAAAAAAATTTTAAAAATCGTTGAAACGGTTTTTTAAAAAAAAAATAATTTTTTAGTACTTATTAATGCGGAGTTAAAAAATTAGTTTTGAAAAAAAAATCATCCCCACATTTTCGAAATATCGAATTTTCAAAAAATAATTTTGAATTTTTTTTTAAGAATCCAAAATTTGATTTTTTGCAAATTTTGATATGCAATATTATTCAAACTTATTTGTAGCTTTTTTCAAACGATAGATACATTTTTTTTCCTATAATAGGGTAGGTCGTTCTGATATTAGTTCACAAAAAAAAATTTAAGTAAAATCGTGGGAGCCGTTTTTGAGAAAAATGAGATTTTCAATACCGGTTTTTACACATTTGTATGGGAGGTATCGTTATTTTTGGTTATAAGAAAAATTTGTATTTAAAATCTGCTAGATAATGTCAAAAAACTGAGGGGTGCTAGGTTTAATAAAAATCCACTAAGTCGTTTTCGAATTAATAAGTTCTCAAAAAAAAAAAATAACTTTTTTAAAAGTAAAAAAAAAATGAAAATTTAGGTCCACAATATTTTTCAAATTATTGTAAGCATTCTCTATAAAAAATATTGACCAAAATCAGTTGAACCGCTTTTGAGAAAATCGAAAATCAAAAAAATAGTTCTTTGAGAGGTACCATTTATAACCATTTTTCATAGTTTTTTTTTTATAGAATGGTAGCCTTTCTGTAAAAATAATTACTGAATTGAAAAAAAAAGTTGTGGACACGTTTTTGAGCAAAAAAAGATTTTAGTTTTTTGCTAAAAAAAAATTGTTCGGCAGGTACCGTTATTTTTGGTCTTAAAAAATTAAAGAAAAAATGCCATGTATCAAGTTTAAAGAAAATCGACCTACAGCGGAAAGGACAGACATACAGACAGAATTGCGAGACCCACTTTTTTTAATTTTGCTTTCATCGTTAATGTCAACTTTGATCAAAATCTCAAATTCGATTTTTTTTACGAATGCATTACTTATCATATATTTACATACATGTACCTATGTATGTATCGCAAGTAAAAATTATTTAGGCATCGACAGCTTTTTAAAAAATCCAATACCAAGCACATTTGATGTAATGACGGATTTGTATTAAAATCCAGAGCTTTAATAAAGGGTTTTTTAAAAGGGACGCTACAAAAGTAGAACAACAGGGACAGCAATCGACGCCATATTTCTTGCCGCTCTTTTGACATTTCTGGCTGAATGGCTTCGTCAATAAACAAAATACGCGGTATTGGTCAGGCAGCAATCTACACATACTCCATGAGTCATCATTGTATCCCGAAAAAATTACGGTTTGGTGTAGTTTATGGGCCGGCGGCGTCATTGGGCCGTACTTCTTCCATGATGATCAAGACCGGCACGTTACTGTAAATGGGGATCGCTACCGTTCAATGATAACCGAATATTTTTGGCCCCAATTGGATGATATGGAGTTGGAGGACATGTAGTTCTAACAGGACGGCGCCACAAGCTACACAGCGAATGTCACAATCAATTTATTGGAAACCAAGTTTGGAGAACGTGTTATCTCACGAAATGGTCCAGTCGCTTGGCCGCCTCGGTCGTGCGATTTGACGCCGTTAGACTATTTCCTGTAGGGCTACGTCAAGTCTCTGGTCTATGCCAACAAGCCAGCGACGATTGATGAACTTCGTACGAATATCGAACGTGAAATTGCAGCAGTATCGGCCGATTTATGCTTGAAAACCGTCGAAAATTGGGTTCAGCGTTTGGACTTCTGCAAGCGTGCCCGTGGTGGCCATGCAAAATAAATCGAGTTCCATACATAATGGCATCAAACGTACTTTCACATGAATAAAGAATTTCATTGATATCCAAAACCGTTTTTGTTTTAATTAAAAAAACTTTTTTAAGCGCTCTTATTGAAAAACCCGATACTTTGGACTGCAATCAACATCAACATTTGGAATTTTTCTACTCTAAAATTTTTACCCAAAGAACGAGAAAAATCCGAAAAATTAAAAAATAAATATATTAAAATTACATAACCTCGAAAATATTAATTAACAGGTAGTAAAACGCCATATTTTTATTAATATAGAAAAAATAATGTAAAATTATATAAAAAAAAAAACAACATAAACAGAAGATGAGAGTGTGTTTCTTTGGTAATTGGATTTGATATAACCACATAATTATATTTTCCGAGAAAATTCATCATATAAGGAAATGAAGTCATTCAAATATTTATTCAATTCATTCAAATGACTACCGGTGACCGGTTGTTATTTTAAAATGAAATTTGCGCATATAAAGAAAGTGTATACAAAATTTTTACTGATTTTTCGTTTAATTTTAAAAGCAATCGAAGTAATTCCTAAGAAATTAAATTTAATTGTTTTTATATGGAAAAATAATTAACTACATAAGAATTTGCAATTTCGATATAAAATAATTTTATCAGTAAGTCTTCTAGCATAAGTTGATGAAGGAAAACATATTCAATTCCAGAGAATTGTTTTATTTAACTTTTTGTGCAAATTTAAGTTTAATATTTAATCCTTTTTTAAAAGCAATGAAATAAAGTATAATAATATTACTTAACTAAATATATGATGCATAGTGCACATCTCTAGTTGTGCTATTATACGTATCTTTAACACTTTTTCATAAGTTCAATCGATACAGAGAGCATCATAGATGTATAATGTACGTGCACTAATATATACTCAATAGAATATACTCTGCATTTTAATGTTAACAGAAAACTGACAAAATACACACAACAACATTGAAACCGGAAGCCCATCATGTTGGTGAGATACCAAGTATCAACGACGACGACGACGACGCAGCTACTTCTTCAGTTTGAATTTTTTATAAGAAGTTAATTTCATCGATATAGACAACATTTAACGATACATATACAAATATAGTCTAACTCAGAAGACTAGAAAACAACTTTGAAACAAATTCGATTCATCAAAATTCAAGTGCTTCCGATGCAAAGTGCCGATATAGAGAGTCGATTACTTCTAAAAATCACTTAGCACACCACCCTGGCTAATAGATGATGTTGGAACAAAAAAAAAAATGAAGAAAATGAAAAAAAGGAAATAAAAGTGAACAAAAACAGGAAACTTCTTCTATCGTACTTACTCCTGTTCAAGCTGCTGCAACGTATATTCTGAGAACTGTAAAGAATCTTTATACTTTCGATGCAAAACGGGAAGTGATAAATGTTGTATCTTCTTCACTTTACAATCTCTGTTACAATTTTATATCGTTTTTTTTTTTTATTTTCATTTGGATTTTCATTTTCTATATTACTTCTTCAACTCCCACAATTGTATATGAGGAAATGTTTAATGCATGGAATATGTTAGCTTTTCTAAATGGCTTCCTTTTTTACACCATCATATCGTCCTTCAATTTTTTTTAAATTTAGATTCATGAAGATGCGTTTCTTTTACTGTTATCTACAATATGGGTATGGTATATATTAAAACAAAAAAATAACTTAGGGGGTGAAAGCCGAAGCTATAGATTATAAAGAATTTTCCAGAATAAAAAAATTGTAACGACAAAGTGAAAATTTAACTTAATTTATTTAAAAAGAAACTGTCATTTCACGTAAATTTGAAAAAAAGTTTCTCAATTTCTTAAAAAAAATAGAATTTCTTGGAAATTTCGTATCTACATTTTAAGGGATCTTATTTTAATCTCAACAAATCTATAGTAATAGTCAACAGAATATATATGATACAATATTAGTACACAATATAAATATTGTTATGCATTTATGAACTCATCAACACGCACTTACAACGGAAGTACTAGCTGACGTTTTGTCACCGAAACTAACTTAGTAATAAAATGAAGTCATTCGATAGATTGAGACAGACCAATAGAAAGTTAACCTCGTTTTTTTTTTCATTTTAAATCTTTTATTTTGCTTGCAATCCTTTCATTGAGAACCCTGAAATCCGCGAATCCGCAACAATACATATTTTTGGACTAAATAAAATTGTATCTACTGTCTGTGTTATTAATTAATATATATCTTTGTGTTGATAAACCAATTTATTCATTTTATTCATTCATTCTTCAATGCCTAGTTATTTGAAAGCATAGAACTATAAGATCAAGTATGTAGGTATACCTACGTGCAATTCAGTCATACATTATAGGTTTTTTTTTCAAAAATATTTGAACATACCTATTCTTATGCATAGGTTTTTTTCTACAGGGTGGCAAAGTTTTTCAGTTTCCATAATGGAAATTTAAACATAAACTAGCTACATATATATGTATGTAGGTATTTACATTTTAAAACGAAAAAGTTATTTGACTAGCAATAGCTAAATATCCTTCATGAATATGAAATAAGTATAAATAATATGTACTTTGATACAAATTTTTCCTTAAAAATAGTTTGTATTTAAATTTGCAAATGAAAATTATGTACATCTGGATTCATATAGCAGAGACTTTCTTCCTCTGTAAGAATTTTTATTTATTTTCCTTAGGTACCTCTATTAGCATATACGAGTATAGTTTAGCTTGAACTTTTTAATGAGTATTTTTATTTAAAAATTAAATACATATAAACATTGTTTTTAAATACTTGTTCTTAAAGCTCAAGTGCTTATGAGAATTATTGTTATAGCATTATTATATGAGCATGACAATTTTAAGTATTAACAAACAAAAACAAAATTAACATATTATTTTGAAATTTTTTACTATATAATATTTTTGATGTGTGTTTATAAACAAATCTTTTTTAAGCATCCGAATGCAAGCTGTGTGTATTCACAAAATCATGTAAATTGTAACGCTTTATTCTACGAATATATATATCTATCCATCTGTTTAAAAAAAAAATACATTAATAGTACCGTAAATTCTGAAAACTAAACTAGTAATGTTTTGAAAAAAACTCTTTTTTTTTAAATATTTTTATTTTATTTTTTCAAAAATTATTAAAATTGAAATAAATAATACAATTTAAGATAAGCTTTAAATTTTAAAATAATGTGTATTTTCTGTTTTATATGTTATAATTTTTTAATTACTATGTACATATGCATGTACAGTACATACTGTATGTATGAATATTGTGGCAATGGATTCGTAAAAAAATTCAAACTGGAGATTTTGATTAAACTTGACATTACGACGATAGCGAAGCCGAAAAAAGTGGGTCTCGCAATTCTGTCTGTCGTCTGACTGTCCTGTCTTTTCGGCTTTAGCCCAAAATAATTAATTTTCTTTAATCTTGGTAGGTATCTAGCGTTTTTTAAGCATTCCCCGAAAAGTTTTTTTTTATTTTTTTTAGCCCAAAAATAACGGTACCTGCAGTACAAATCTTTTTAGCAATTTTTAAAAATAGTATTTACTCAAAAACTTGCCCGCAACTTAGAAAAAAAATATCAGTATTTTTTTGCAAAAATTCTACCATTTTATATACAAAAAATTTCAGAAAAATGGTTATAAATGGTACCTGCCATAGACCAGAGCATATGATAAGTTTGAATAACATTACATATCAAAAATTTAAAAAAAGTAATTTTGAAATTAAAAAAAGTTAAAAATTATTTTTTGAAAATTCGATATTTCAAAAATGAGAAAATTATTTTTTTTTAATTAATTTTTTTAATTCCACATAAATAAAGGCTAAAAATTGGCGTATATATCAATTTTTGTTTTATAAAAATGTTTTCAAAATTTTATGTATAAGAAATTAATTTTTTAATAAACCACTACGACGATTTAAAAAAAAAATTCTCATCAGTTAAGATTTGTGTAAGAAATCAGATGGTGTAAGTGAATATATTTTCTAGGTGTTAATTATTTAATACGTACTTTTAATTTTCATCATACTAAATTAAAAAAAAGAGAAATAATTGAATTTAAAGAAGTTTTTCTATCAAAAAAAAAAATAATAAAACCGCTCTAACGATTCTTTTAAATTTTTAAGTAAATTTAAATTTGTTAAGTATGCAAATATATTTTTAAATAAAATAAATACATTTATTTTATATATTTACATATATATTTTAAAACATTTAAATTTACTGCCAATTAATTATCGAACTAATATAGCAAGTTTGTGCGACCCGGTATTAGCCCATTTTATTTTTATTATTTAAAAAATTTAAATTCAAAAAAAATAAAACAAAAATTGCATCGGTCGGTAGCGCAATGAGTAATGCATTGGATTTGAGGGAGCTTGGTCCAGGTTTGATCCACAGCTGGGGCAAACATTTTTTCAAATTAAAATTGAACAATGACAAAGCACCACTAAAGGAGTCTGATGATCGGCCTATAAAATCTTGGTGGTGGTAGCTCACCCAATTGTTGTTGTTTCATTCATACCATCAATATTAATATGATGGTGGGAAAGCTTGACAGCCTAATTGCAAGTGTGTTATCACACAAAAACACCTTATAAATTACCTATATCAGAAAATCCCTTTCAATAAAAAAATGCTTCTTTTTGGAAATAAATGTGTCCTTTTAAAATTAAATGCATAAAATCAAAAAAAAAAAAAGTAAATAGGAACATAATTATAGAATACAATGTAATTTTACATGAAAAAATAAATAAAACAAGTAGTTAATATCTAGACACCCCCATTTTTAAATTAATTGGAGGCCAAACTTTTCCTGAATGTTATTCGGGACAAAGCTCTTTGGCAAACATGATTGCTTTCACAGTTTCATTTTCGTTTTTTGTTTTTTTTTTTTTTTCAATAAATTTAACATTTTGTGGAGTTATTTATGACCATGAAAAAATGTGTCCTTTTTAAAAAAATGTATCCAGGAATCTAAAACAAAAATAGAATCCCCCGGATCCTAGCGGTAACTCTGCTACCCATGTATATATATAATGTATATGCATTTCAAATAAAGCTTTTTTAAATTTCTTTTGTATCAAAATTAACTGAACAATTGAGCCTTTATAGAGAAAGTTATTAAAATCTATCCCAAAAAAGGGAACATTAATAAAAGGTTTCGATAAAATTAAATTTTCCCATCATCATAAGAAAGACAAAACCTAAATGAAGATTTTAATTTTCTACAACAACAAAAAATATTAATGAATCAGCTGTTAATAATTATAAAAGTACCTACGCAAAAATTTGATGGTTTCTTTTTGTTTCTTCGTTGGTATTGACAACAGAGGATTCATTATAATGAATTTAAAAAAAAAAAAAAAAACAAAAACTCACAATAGAATAAACAAGTTATATTCATTTAACTTAATTTTATATTTATGTACAATTTCCCAAATTTCTTTTTTAGGAGCTTCTCCCTCATCAGCTTAATTCTTATATTTAACCTTTTATCACGAGGTTTCTAATTCTTTCGAGGTAAATTATTATTATGAAATGTAAAATATTAATAGCGACTAAAGTGGAAGTTAATGCGAAGCCTCGGGGAGCTCTATATAAACCCTCAATTACATTAATTTTCATGGTCAAATCCATTTCGAATTTCCTACTGTGTATAAATACACACCACTCAATAATATAAATTTAACACAAACATAAATTTATGATCCCTTAAAATCTGTTTCTATGAAATCTATTTTTTCTTCAAAGTGGTATAGGTATGTATTATAAATCATGAATTTTCTACAATACACATTTGTTTCATTTTTCTTAAAAACAAAAACAAATCAAAATAATTTTAACTGAGTAGATTGATTTGTTTTTGCGCTTCAATAAATTAAAGTATTACGAGTTACAAAAAAAAACACACACACAACATTATTTCTATGTTCGTGACCTTTTAGTTTGAAAAAGTTGAAGTTTTTTTTTTTTGGAGGGAGGTGGGAGGCTTAAAAGTTGTATGTTCTTTGATAAATCAATTGAAAAAGTTTCAATTGATTCTTAAAAATTACAATTCAAGAATTGAAAAAAAAAATAAAAAAAAACAAAATAAATTTCAAGATTAAGTAACAAAACTACAACATTTTCAATTATTGTCTGAATGAGCCTGTAAACATAGTCTAAATGTCAATATTGATTAATCAAGGAATATAAACCTATAGACAAACAAAGAACCTGCTTGTTTTGGTAATTTTGTAGGTTTTGTATAGGAACTCTTTTATGTAGGTATATTTAAATGTTTGTATTTGATGTCTTTTATTTCAATAATATTATTTTCAAAATTCATACAGTTTGACAATCAAGTCTAAACTTAGTTTAAACTAAAAATTCTTTTAACACAAAATATAACAAATATTTAAGTTTAATAATAAAACACCCTGTGAAACATCCAGAGTGAAACTATATACAAGCAAGAATTTAAGACTCGTTTCAAGAGTTTAAAACCATACGTACATTTATTATAACTCAGCATTGTTTGAATGTTTTTTGTCCTAGAAATATTTTTTCATGTTTGTGAAATTTTCAAGTAGATTTTTAGTTAGTTCTGCTACTGATGAAAAATGTATGTATGTATGTTTTTTTTTTTTTTTTGCTGTTATTTTTAATATCTTCAGAAGTGGTTGTGAAAAACAATGAATTTTTCTAATGGTTAGAAATGGAAAAATAATAGATTGTTTTGTAACTCTCTAAGTGGCCACTTATAAAATACGTTTGGTATATAGTATCATGGTAACTTTATGTAAGTATATGTGTATTTATAAAGTGAGCTAAGGAAGAGAGAGAAATTTTATTGCCAATAAAGATTTCTGACTGAAGATTTTTTCATCATCATCATAATCATCGAAAAAGTATTTTTAGATTTTATGAATTGAAAGAGATTTTTTTTAAAATTCAATATGTCATAACATATTATTTGGTTTAATGTATATATGCATGTATGTATGTATGTATGTATGTATGTATGTATGTAGGACTAGGAAGAACTTGAATATCCATTATATAATGTAATTGGTCTTCATATCCTTGAAATTATTTTTAAAAATAATAAGGAAGATAAAATAAAATTATCTAGATAATCATTCTTAATTTTATATAATATTATACAATACACATACATACATATATGTATGTATCCATATATCCGTTTATGCGTATTGAGTGGAATTTTCTTGTTATTTTTTAATCCTTACCATTAAATAAAATATTTCATTTATTTATTTATGTAATTACCAGAATATATATGTAAATCGAACAAAAGCTTATGCAAGGAAGGTTGAATGGGAAGGAAACAAGCTGAATTAAATATAGATGTTTGCCTTTTTATAGCCAAAGTCATGGGGAACACTTTTCACACAAGGATTTTTAATATTATCCTTTTCTAGCACATTTAAATAAATTTAATTTTTTTATAAAAACATTTAAAGTGAATTAACTTAATTTTTATGTAGGTATCCATGGGCACCTAGCAACTAAGTTATGGCTCCCCTTGTATTTTTTATGTTGCTCCCAATTCAAATACATTGGGAGAGTGCCCACAAAGTAAGTTGCTGCAATATCCCCATATACATATTTTGATGAAAATTTTAGCAACTGAAAGTACCCGTACCCTGCCTGTGTGGCGAACTTCCTATACTATAAGATCTGTTCTTTTAGAAAATTTGAAATAGGTACAGCCAAACCTTGCATTAGAACTAAAGTACAATTCAATAAAGGTGTTTGTTAGTGGTGCCAAGTTTAATAGAAATCGACTAAGTCATTTTCGAATTATGTATTAAGTTCTCATAAAAAATTCTGATAGTTTTATTAAAAATCTAAAAACTTTCAAAGCTTCTGGAAAGATTTTCTTAAAAAAAAAAAAAAATATTGGTCAAAATCGGTTGAGTTGTTTTTGAAAAAATCGAAAAATCAAAATATGGTTTTATGAGACGTACCGATTTTTTTTTTTTATAAAACGGTAGCCTTTCTGTAAAAAAAATTACTGAATTTTTTTTTAAGTTATGAGCACGTTCTTAAGAAAAATAAGATTTTCATAATTTGGTAAAAAAATTTGTACGGTAGGTACCGATATATTTAGTTAGATATGAAAAAAAATGTGGGGGAAGGCCCAAAAAACTCTACCAATTTTAAAGAAAATCGACACACCCGTTTAGGCTGCAGGCGAAAGGACAGGACAGAAAAACGGACACCCAGACAGACAGAATTGCGAGAGCACTTTTTTGACTTAGCTATCATCGTAATGTCAAGTTTTATCAAAATCTAGAGTTTGATTTTAGTAAAAACTGATGAAATAAAAATTATTAGAAGATATCTCTTTTCTAAATGGAAAAATTCGAAGTCTTCAAATGGAAAATAATTAATATTTTTTAGAGCGAAAAATTAAAAAATAAAAATTAAAAATTAAAAATAAAACATCAAGTATTTTCTGAAATATTGAATTTTCAAAAAATTGTTTTTTTTTTAATTAAATAATATTTTTATTTAAATTTTAATTAAAATTACTATTTACAATTTCTAGAAAGTTCGAAACTCAAGTTTGAAGAAAATAGCTTCAACGGCTAAGGTTTTTGCCTTGTTTGGTCGAAGTACAGAAAATCCACGGAGCCCACTTTTTTGACGTTATCGTTTGATTTAAAATTCTAGCTTTTTTTTTTTCTCCAAAAACTAATTCTACCTCAAAAATTATATCGCAAGTAAAAATCAGCCCCCTTTATTATTTATTATTATTTATTATTCTGTTGGTACAAAATATTCTAATTTAAATTTTCACGTGTCCTTCTTTGTGGTTCAATTAACACCAAATTATAAAGATTTAAATAATAAATCGTGAAGTTTTTTTAAGCTGTGCCTTGTGATTTTAGGAAGTGGGATGAAAAATTTAATATGATAAAAAAAATTAAGGTATACAAATATTTTCTGTTTTTTTTTTTAATGTTTTTCTCTGCAAAAAATAATACTTTGAGTTTTCTTTTAGAAAAATAGATGCCCAATATTCAATATTGAAACGGTCTTTTAGGAAATTTATTAAAATTTTCAAAAAAAAACGAATTCGACCAATACAATTTGTTGATTCAAAAACAAACAAAAAAAAATCAAAGAAAATGACGAGAAAATAAAATTAAAAAATTATCTGCCATCATATCTAGGTAAGTACAGAAAACATAAAGTTTTAAAATTCTTTTTGTTTCATCTCAATACGACCATATTTCACATAAGATATCTACCTACAGCTCTTCAAACAACACTAGCCGTGTTTTTTTGGGAATCTATACAACACTAGCCGTGTTTTTTTGGGAATCTATACATAGTACAGTAAGAAATTCCAAAAAAAACGCATCGGCAGTAGCCTGGTTTTTATATTTCACGTTTGGCACTACCGAATAACAGCTGCTGTCAGAATAATTAAAAAAAATATAAATAAAAGAAAGTTTGCTACAAGAAAAGGAAAACAAAAAATAACTTGAGCCAAACATTAATTATAGTTACATAAAATGGACAATTTTTCAGAAGATATGGTAAGAAAACATAGAAAAAGATATTCTTTCTTAAATAATTCATGAAATAATTCTAGATTTTGCGTGAACTGTTATGGCCTTATTTATAAACGTTGTCTAACTTTAGACGACTGTCCAACTTTGGAAAATGTGTTCAAAAACCTCGTTTATTGTTGTCTTATAGCTGCCAAACTTAGGCACAAGAGTAGATGGTCTTAACCGTGAATAAAGTGATATTTATTTTTATTAAATAAAGCATATTTCCATCAATTTGAAAATAGTTAGACAGTGTCTAAGTAGACAAAAATCTAATAAATACGACCGTTAGAGTCCAGTGAAAGTGGAAACGAAGCTGAAACTCTTCGGCCCTCGCCGCATAAAAATCCAATAACGCTTCAGTTCTTTTTTTTGTCCAGTTCGTTCTAACCCTCCTATCCTACTGATTAGAATTGTTTAATCATATAATTTATATTAATTTTCTTTTTACCTTTTTCCTTTGTCAGACATTCCGGTTTCAGCAATAAAAATAAATTCTTCAGGAAAAGGCAGCGATAAACATATGTTTCGGGAAAGGGGTTTGTTCGTAGATTATGGTCGAAGTAAGTTGTGGTTTATGTATCATGTAGTAGATGACGTCATCGGCGATCATTTTTGTTAGATCATATAATGATTTTTTAACTGAATTCTATGTAGTTCTTCAATCAGAAGTGCATTTAAATGCATTTTTATTTAAATCAAGTTTTAAAAAAACCGATAACGAATAAAATCAATTGATTTTTTTGGTTGAATCGAAAATGATAGATTGATTTTTTTGGTCAATGGAAAAACAGCCATAAAAAACACACAACTACTTTATAAACACAGCCATCGAGATGCAAATAATAGTCAATCCCACCAACATCTGAAAACAAAACCACCAAAATTCCATTCGATACTCGAATAAACGTCACAAACTTATCCGCAGTAGGATTCTACTTCTGCTTTTATTGGCAGTAATTCTACTGTGGATGTTGTATTTGTAACTCGTGTAAAATCCTACTGTACTGTGAATAGCTTTTCCAAGAAAACACGACTACTTAAGCAAAACTACAAAAAAATGTTTTGTCCCATTTATTTTTTGCTTAGTGTAGTTACTTCATTTCTAAAATATAAAGTCTCAGTAAAATAAATCCTAATTTCAAATATCCATTCATAAATTAAAAATTAAATAAAAAAAAAAAAACACAAAATGTATCACAACACAAAAAAAAATCTGAACACAAAACATAATCGATACACACTAGGTATATATTAAATAAAAAAAAAAAAACAAAAACACATGTCGTACCTGATCTGTTTTTGTTGGATTTATTCTTTTTGTAGCGACATCCACGAAATCGGCACATACTTGCAGCCTGGCCCATGGGGCCCGCCAGCAATGCAGCAATTGTTAAACCCTCCGTCTTAGTAAATTTTCACTTGCAACTTTTGTTATGATTAAATTTTTTGATTTAATTAAAATGCTAAAATAGTCCACTCTCATTTATTTAAAACAAAAAACAAAAATGTTACACGAGAACGTTTTTAATATTTTTGTTTTTATTTTTTTTACACACTTTACGGTCTTGATGTGCGAGTATATTTGCACGAAATAACCTTCAACTGATATGTTCTGTTTTCTTTTATAAATGAATTTTTCACTTCTCTAGATTTGTTTAGTTATACTATTCTATGGCATTCTCATTTAAAATCAAAAGTCAGTTCACTATAGTTAAAGAAGGAGAAACCCATAATATGTATATTTTTTTTTCAAATGAAATTAATCATTGGTGGTTTTATGCACCGCGCTATCTCTTGTCTATTTATCTATTTTAAATTATGGCTACTTGAAATTTATTTTATTGTTTTATTTTGTGTTTTTTTTTTTGTTTTGTTTTGCATTTTATTTTATTTTTTTTTTGTTGAAAATGATTTATATTGACGTCGCTAAAAGTATCTTCTCTTGATTATTGGACATAGCTTCCATAAAACAAAATTCTTCTCTGTCTATGAATCATTGCTGGACTAAGCTACATACAGGCTCTTGAGTCTTTTCCATTCATTCTAATTTTTTTAACTGATTGTATCCTTATGGAATTTGAAAAAAGAAATGTCCTTCACTTTGATCTTCAGACTCTGATTTAAGGTTTGTCTATATGGTAGAATATTTGTTCACAAGTCTTTATAAATTTAAACACAAGTCTTTTTTTTTTTAGTAAACACATAGTAATATGAATAAATAGGAGTACTTGCTTGGAGCAAATGCTCAAAGTAGATGCTCAGAGAAGGTGCTTTTTTATATCGAGCCTAGCAAATGCTAAGAAAATGTTATTATTATAGAATTTTGCTCATACTGAATTGATAACCTGCTCGAAAAAGCAGAGCATGTGCTCTGTTCTAATTCATAACATCCACTAAGTTATTTCTTTTATTTTATTATCTACATTTTTATTACGTCTTTATGAGAAGGGTTATTTTAAACCAATATTGCGGGCCTACTTTCAATTGTAAACAATCCACTACCTTTTTTATTGAGTATAGTTGATGGGACACGGTAAAGGGAGAGACCCCCCTGGCTTAGGACAAATAATAATTTAGGCTTTCAGTCGCCCAGCCTAAAAACATTTTAACATATTGCAGTGGATGTACGTTATACATACATATGTAGGTACTATCTCGTATGTGTAAATAATACAAAATAAAATTTAAACGCGCGAGACATGACGATGAATGTGATTTTACTCGAACATCGTAGAATTACGAAATATATTTTTTGAAATTATTTTTTTTTTTTTTTGTTGACAAAATGAGCTTCACAAAAAAGTGATAGCAATATACTTTAAGAAGGTACGAACAAAAAATTATTATATGCATAATATTTTTTTCGAAGTAATTATACGAACAATTAGAGTTAATTGAAATTTTTTTGATGAGGCGGTTTTGTATATGCGGTTCTTCAATTAAGTAGGTATTTCCATTGAATTAAGCCGAAACGTAAGGAAGAAAACATCACAAAAACATTTAAATAAATTACGCAGTTGATATTTTTTTTTTTTTGCTTTTTTTTAATTTGTATTTTATGTTATTTTTTTTTTTTGCTGAACAAAATAGTATTGGATGAATTTACAGCTAAGTTCTGTGATTTTCTAAGCCTAAATTGAAACATCATTAAAATTGTTTTGTAAACAAAAATAAATAATTTTTACATTAAATCAATCTCATAAAAGTACATACCATACATTCAATAAATAAAAAATATTTTAATTGTTTGTTTGTCAACAGATACTTTATCAGATATATTATATTATTTTGTTTGAAAGAAAAAAAAAAAGAAAAATAACTTACGAGAAATTGCATAAGATGTTTTGTGTAGCTACATAAATATTTTATATATATAAAAAAAATATTTATTTATTAATTGATATTCAAGAGAAGTGACTATCATTTATTTTGTTGTTTGCTTGAAAAGTTCACATGCGAAAAAAGTGAATCATTTTTGTTTATTTAAAGTGAAAAGAGAAATATTATGAATTTATTAAGAATGAGATAAATAAACTTATGAGTATTTTGTTGCCAACTGAAGGGATTGCTTTTCTTTTTTTTTGTTAAGAATAATATTTATATAGATAAAAATTACGTGACCTATTCTAAGTTCTTTATAAAGAAGACATATCCAATAGATAAGGTACAGAGACTTAAAATATGACACACGAACATAATATCAACTTGCTTGTATACAGCTAAGAAAAGTGACTTAGCTTTGTTAATTGTAATCTAACGGATTAATTTATTAATATTCAGTTAGACAGAAAAGTGTGAAATAAATTGAAGTGCTTAAACCAAAATTCATTCTATAAAACAAAATACACTGGAAATTTTTTTTGTATTTCAATTGAAAAATTTGACATGCAGAAGAATTCCCGGTAAAATAAATTTTAATAAGAAAACAAATTAGTTACAGGCTGAAATATGACAGTGACATATTTGTTATAGGATTCTTTATAAAGTGAATGAATTCCTCACCGATGCGATTACCGATAAGTTGGAATAAGGTTTTTTCGTCAAGGTGATGTATATACATTGAGTTAGAGCATAAATTGAAGGATGTATTTTATTCAAAATTGGTACAACGCAAATCTATGTGATTTCCTGAAATAGGAATTGCAATAGATTTTTTTCTTTTTTTTTAATAAATAAATTATAATTAATAAATTATTTTTATTTAAAATCTATTTTAAATAATTTAAGACAAAGTATAAATTAAAATAAAAAAAAAAAAAATAATAATAGTTTATGTGGGCAATGGCATGGCCATCTGTACAATGGTTTCTAAATTTTGATTGTTTCTGAAAATGGTTCCACATGTTTTTATTAAACTTCGTAAATGTGATCTACACAGGGTGATTCGCATAAGATATGAAAAAATGACAAAGTGTATATGTTTAGTCGAGACCAGAGAAAATCGTATTGGAGAAGTGTCCCCGCCGTTAAGATTGGAGAGTTAATTTCCTAAAAAAATAAAAGAACTGTAATACTTACATTTATTATTTTAAATACCACTTAGTCGATTTTCGAACACTACTCAGATATTTTTAAGGAAATAGTTATTTTACTATCAAAAATAATTGTCCCATTGAACCGTTTCATTTTGTCTTGGGACTTTTAATGCATTAACTTCACTATTTATTTAAAAAAAATTTAAAAATAGTTCAAACATTTATTTAAGGATTTTTAAAAAATAGTTCGAACATGAGCGGATGATTTTTTTTTTACAGAAATAAATTTTAAGGTCAACAATAAGTAATACGGATGTTACTACGTAATTCTTAAGAAATGGCAACACCAGTTTGTTTTGAATATGTCAAATTTGACATTGTCATCGTAAATTTTAACATTTTTAATGATAACCGTCCGTTCTCAGAACTTTAGTCATTCGAGTGCTATTTGTATTATTTACAGTTATTTAAATCAAAATGGTTGAATCCTAATTTTGTGCGCTTCAGGTCACGAAAAAGGAATAAATGTTAATTAAAATATTCATCTTGATCAAAAAATGTTATTGTATTGTGAATTTTTTCGTGCAATGATTTTAAACGTTGAATAAAACAACAAAAATGTGCCGATCAACTTGTTTCGACTTTTACTTATGAAGCATCAGCTCGAGTCACCGTTTTTCGCTGGCTTTCCGAATTCAATCGTGATCACATCATCGCTATACAATGAATTTAGTGAAGGTCATCCAAAATCGTTTTTTATGCCAAAAAAAATCCATGCAGTGGTGAACTGATATTGCATCAAGATCGTCTAGTAACATACCGTCAAATTGAGGCATTCGCCGCCGTACAGCCCTTATTTGGCACTAAATAATTTTTTTCTTATTCCCGCAGATTAAACATATAATGATGTCAACTTATTTATTTCGACGCCTGAAGAATACATTGATGACTTCAAAATGCATGTTTAAAAAAAAAAAAACAAATTTATTTCAATACAAATTCAGGACAATTAATCACATGCTTCATTTTTTATTTGAGTTAATTTTGAGGAAATGGTAATGCTAACTTTACCGTCAAGGCTTGCTACAATTTAACACAAAATTCTTGTATATATCGTCCCGGTATTGGCAAGCTTTTATTTATCTAACTCTAAGGTACCAATTTTAGTATTAGATTTTTAAGATTTGTACTTTTATGTAGTCTGCAATTAGCCTTCAACAGCATTACTAGAGTAAAACTATTAAGCCACAAGATAGTGTTTAGATGACGGGCTATGACATGAAGATGAAGACTATACTCCTTGAAATGTGATAGTAAGTTAAAATGTGTTTTTTCCAAATTAACATAATTATATCCAGGATCAAACTTTAAACGACTAAGACTGGCTATAGAAGGTTATCACTAAAATTCAATTTTCTTTAAACTCAATATTTTTCGCGCCCGAACCATAAAATCCATTTTTTGTCGTTGAATCAACTTACATATCTAACGATGCCGCTTTTAACTGCATTTAGTTGAATAGATTGGCAAAATCTTAAAATTAAAATTGTAAATTGCATGATACTGCATAAGTAATTTACTAACTCTAAAGCTCTTTAATGAAATGTTCTTAGTTTTAAACAATTTTTAACAAATAACACACTGAACCTATTTTCTTCATAAACTTTAGCTGAAGACAACTAAAAAAGTGACAATTCGTGCAAACAAGTAATCAAACATACCTTTTTCACATTTTTAATTGTCAAAGTGACATTTGAAGTTAGGTGTATTTTATATACGAACAATTTAAAATAGGCGTTTAGTGATTTTTTTTAAATAAAATGTTAAAAATATAGGACGATGCCAAATCATTTAAAATTTGGAAAATCCTGTTTTTAACCTAGCATCATACTAAAAGTGCTTTAACATCGTACTTAATCGTCTAAAATTCGTCGCCGCCATTTTAATTTCATACTTTGTATAGTTATTAAAAAGAAACAAATGGAATAATTATTTAAAAAAAAAAATTCAAAATAATTTTATTGCAAATTGAAGTTAAAAACTGAGCGAAAAACATTTTTCAACACTATAATGTTATCCTCTTTCTCCTAGTATATAAAGTTATAATGTATAGAGAGAAAATTTTTCCAATAATTGTCTCTATTCTGAAAAATGCAATGGCATTGTTGCTAACGGAATGCAGAACAGTGCAAAGAAATCTGAATTGTTGTTGCATATAGTATTTTATTCCTTTTGCTCCTTCAGACGATTGAATCCTTGAAATAAGTTTTTTTCATATTTCAAAAAAAAAAAAACACACACATAAACACATACACATTGAAATATATTTTATTTGAATATATGTATATCTTACATTGTCTCCCGCTATATGTAGGGGTCTAGGTCAAGATATTTCTGAAGTTTTACTGTCTACAATATTTTTATTTTGTTTTTAATTCTATGAACTTACATTGGGTTTTCACCAGATACTCGTATGTATTGTATATTCATGTTTCAATGCATTTTTTAGAATTTATAAAGACTAGGTTTTCTTTTATTTTGCCTTTAAATTACTTCAAAACTAAAATATATTCAAATATACAAAATGGAAAAACATTAGCACCTTCTTAGAATACTTTAGCACAGCTTTTAAAAGTACCTTTATTTTGTTATTTTTCATAAAATTAAACAGAAATTAAGTAATAAAATTTCATTTTATTTTTGTTCGAAGAAAAATAATTAGAAATGAAATACGATAATATTATTTCATAAACTTTCCACATTAGGCTGAGTCATTGTAAAAGTGATTTAGCCATTTGGATGGGGTTTTACATAATATTTATAAAATTTTGTTTTAAAGATAAGTTGATGGCAAAGTTTCTTGTGGTTTCATGCTAAAATGTGTGACAGATTAATCTTGCGATTGTGAGTGAAAAAAAAAAATTGAATTTGTACTGTGATTCATATTTGTTTACGGAATATCAGAAAGTTGTTCAATTTGTTGGATATAGTGGAGTGTGAACGAATGGAGGAGGAAAAAAAATTCCCATCAGTTTATTGTATTTTCTTGAGTAGAATAATTTTTAATCATAGAATAATAATTTTGTGTGTATTTATAGTTTTTGGCCTTAGCCCTTTTTAGGTTTTTAATAAAAATGGCGTTTTTTGTTATTTTTGAAAGTTCAATTGGAAGAAAGGGGGCAAAGTTTTGTTATTGTACCTACTTATAAAGAATTTTCCAAAATTTAGGCAATATTTGAATTACATAGAAAACACAATTTTTACTACTTGCGATATAAATATTTACATACATATGTATGTATACGTAGGACGTAGGAACTACATATATAAGTACATACATATATGGCAAGTTTTGAATTCGTACGAAAATTTAACGCAATTCGTAAAAAAATCGAACTTTACATTTTGATCAAAGTTGACATTACGATGAAGCGAAGTCGAAAAGAGTGGATCTCGCAATTCTGTCTGTCTGTTTGGCTGGAACGATTGGGTCGATTTTCTTTAAACACTTTACCACACTTTTTTTATATTTTTTTTAAGACCAAAAATAACGGTATGGCAGACCATACAATTTTTTTTTTTAGCAAAAAACGTAAATCTTATTTTTTTTCAAAAACGTGCCCCCATTTTTTTTTTTTAGCAAAAATTCAACAATGTTTTTCACAAATGCTACTATTTTGTAAAACAAATTCGAAAAAATGGTTTTAAATGGTACCTCCCATAGAACCACTTTTTTGATGTTCGAATTTCTCAAAAACGGTTTAACTGATTTTGATCAATTTTTTTTTATAGAGAATGATTTAAATAATTTTGAAGATATTGTGTCCCAAAATTTTCCAATTTTTTTTTTTTAAAGTTTCAAAAATTATTTTTGAGAACATAATAATTAGCATCCAGCAGTTTTTTGACAATTTAGCAGATTTTAAATACCATTTTATTATTATAACCAAAAATAACAGTACCTCCCACATCTACAAATTTTTAAAAACCGGTATTGAAAATCTCATTTTTCTCAAAAACGAATCCTACGATTTTGATTAAAATTTTTGTGTAAACTAATATCAGAAAAAACTACCATATTATTGGGAAAAAAATGTTATATATCGTTTAAAAATGGTACATCTTATAGAACCATTTTTTGGGTTTTCGACTATCTCATTATATCTGTTCAACCAATTTTAATGTAGTTATTTGTACACAAAAGCTCCTTATAAGTTTGAATAATATTGCATATCAAATTTTGAATTAAAAAAAAAAATATACATTTAAAAATTATTTTTTGAAAATTCGATATTTCGAAAATGAGTGGATGATTTTTTTTTTTTTTTTTAATTTAATTTTTAAACTCTGCATAAATAAGTACTAAAAATTGGCGTGCCAATTTTTTTTTCTTAAAAATATATTAAAAATTTTAAATATAAAAAATTAATTTTTTAAAAAACCGCTCCAACGATTTTTAAAAATTGAGATCTGTGTAAGAAATCAAATGGTGACATCGCGTTGGTGTCTTTGGAATTGTGCCCACCAAACGTCATAATTTTTCCAATATTATTGATAAAACACATTGTTGTCTCGTGTTAATAGCCATTTTTACTAACCCGGCAAACGGTCAGCTGTCAAATTGTTTTGTTTTAGGGTTGCCAACACTTAACTTTACACAAATAGTGTAAAATTAAAATCTTATGTTAATTTTGAGGCACCAGTTATTACATTTGTCGGTGCCAAAACAAGAGGTAATTGCGATTCAAAATTATCTACAACGTAGCCCACCTGTTATAAGTTATTTTTGTCATGAGTAACATACAAAATTCATTGTTATTTAAATATAGAAATACCTATATGTAATTTAAATTGGTTCCCAAACTGCACGAATGTTCCTATTTTAAGATAAAATCAAATTTATTTAAAAAAAAAAAAAAAAATAATTTAAAAAAAAATTCCTTCACATTGAATAGATACAAATAGGTATTGGTAAAAGTAATACGTCATTATGTATAGCTAATCTAAATTTTGTCATGTAATTTATTTTGGCTAGACACTTCGACACTTCTCCACCTCACATCTTTTTTCTTTTTTTGTTTTTACAAAATTTACCGAAATAGCTTATGTATATATTATAACTTGTATCTCGCACAAAAAAAAAACTTTGATGCTGAGAGATTGTTTTTGCTTGGTTGTTCACGACGAGACGCGACGCGACATCATTGCACGTGCACAAAAACCACAATTTGCTTTAAGAGCACGAAATCTTTATGTAAAATGAATTACACCACAAAGAATTAAAAACAAAACAAAAAAAAACACAACAATTAGGTACTTAAATGAATTTACTGTACATAAGTATATATATGTATGTATATGTATTTAAAAAAAAAAAAAAAGTCACGAGGCTTGCTGCACGCTAAACTAATTAAAACCATGTCAATGCTCATCTTCAAGGACATAAATTGCAGAAAATGTCTTTTTTCGTTTTAAGTAACAATTGTTAAAAAAATATATATTTTATTTATATACAATATTATGTACATATATTTATAGTCTTATTTATAAACGTTGTCTAACTTTAGACAACTGTCCAACTTTGGAAAATGTGTTCAAAAACCTTGTTTTTTGTTGTCTTATAGCTGCCTAACTTAAACACAAGAGTAGATTGTCTTAACCGTGGATAATGTGATATTTATTTTTATTAAATAAAGCATAATTCCACCAATTTGAAAATAGTTAGACAGTGTCTAAGTAGACAAAAATCTAATAAATACGACTGATAATGTATGTAAAGTACAGTAGAGTACATCCACAAAAAATTCTATATCTATTCAAACAATCGGATAAACCATATTTACATTTTGCTTTTGGCAAGTTCTGATTATATTTTGTGTTGTTTTTTTTTTATCTTTTCCCACAAAAACTCAACATAAGAAATGGGTGAACCGGGTGAACCGAGTGATGGTGAAATGGTGATTGGGGTGACACTTTAACATTATTTAGTTAAGTGGGTGGAAATCCGATCGACCCTGGCCCAGTTTGGTTCATTACTTTCAAATGGATTTTCTCAGAACACCACACATCAAATCCGGTACATAGAAGTTTTTATATCTTAAAAGAGTGTTTGGCTGTGAAATTGAATTTGTAAGCTGATTACTAAAAATGTAGTTTATACTATTTAAGAAAATTGATCCAACTTAAAGGGCATACACCTCCGTATATTGTATATTTTTTTATCTCAATTGTTTTACCTTAAATTTAAATCTAACTTGATTTAAAAAAAAAAAAAATAAAACTGATGTCATCATACCCGGAAATTCTTCAAGAATGTGAAAATGAGAACAATGACATGCATGAATGAATTTTGAATTGAAGATGGCATTTTTGGCTTGCTGTGATATTGCATTAAAGAAAAATCAATAAATGTATTTTGTATCGCATGCAACCTATATATTTTCACAAACAAAATAAATTGTTGTTTTTTTTTTTTTTTTTTTAAATGATGAAAAGCTGGTTGCTTATGGAGCTTTAAGAAAATTATATTTTCAATAAAAAACAACTTGAAGTGTTATATAAATCGCAAGCGGAACCTGTAAGTAAAATTGTCGTCTGTCTGTCTGTGCAATGTGCATCTCATGGTAGTGCATTTTGTAATGGAGGAGAGGGCAATTTTACAATTTAAGTATACCTGATTAAGCACTGGTTTATCCCGTAGATATATTATAAAAACTATAAGATTGTGATTAAAATAATGATTGAATCTTTTTTTTATCGTAACAACGCTACTCAAAAAGAAAAATTATACAAATGTTTTGAATTCATGAACATTTATCGACAAAAAAAAACCATTTAAAAATCATAAGCTAGAAGTTTTCTTAGGAAATGATAACAGTCCTATTTCTTTTTTTTTATTTTTACGAATAAATGCAATTTTTTTTTTACTTAAAAGGTACTCTTGCATTAAAATTTTGAACGAAATCAATTAAATGGTTAAATCTAGTACGCTGCTGATGCAAAACGAAATATCCCATACAAAAACGACACAACAAAATCATCTAGTTCTATGAGCGAAATTGATTATTGTAGCAGATTATTTGGAGAAGTCTCCGCATTTTTGTATTGTATTTTGTTTTTGCAATTGGTGCCTTGGTGACACTTTAAGTGGGTAATTTTTCGTTGTCGTTTCCGTAAGCTTTTCGCTGTTGTTTTGGAAATCAACGAGAAAGTTGAAAATAAAAAAAAACGTTTCTAGCTGAGTTATCTACTGATTTTAAAAGTTCTTGGTAAAAGAATTTCTACCAAAATCCATACAATATACCTTAAATAAAACACAAAAAATTTGTTTAGGTATCAAAATTCTTAGAGCCGTTTACAAGATAAATAACCTCTTTTTTGCTGATTGCATGATTGCAAGTACCGTTATTTTTAGAGCTTAAAAAATATTCAATTTCTCTTCTATGGAATCGCGAAATTCCAATTTTGACAAAAATCAAGTCACAGACAGCCATACTCACAGATACACACAGACAGATAGATAGATGAAATTGTTGGACCCAGTGTTTTCGTTTGATTGAAATCTCAACCAAGATTCACTTGCACTGCTTCTCAGCGGCAATTTATTTTTTGTGCTGTTAAACTCTGGAACTCCCTACCCATAGACATTCGAAAGCTTCGAGGAGGTAAAAGTTTTGATCGTGTTCTTTTTAGGTATTTGGCTGACAATTTTTAAAATAAGGTGCTTTGGTTTTTAAATCTTTAATTTTAAAACAAAATTTCATAAAATTAGTTATTGTTAAACTGAATTTATAAATATCTTTGCTTTTAATTGTTAAAAATGTAAATAATCTCACGAAAATGTAATATTCAAATAATTATTTTCAAAACAATGCTTGTTAATTCAAATATATTTTAAATCTTAAATTCCTGTTTAGTTTGTTATATGTATATAACTATGTTAACTTTTGCAAGAGAAGACTTAAGTCTATTTTAAAAGATGAATTTAATAAATGAAATAAAATGAAAATGGAAAAAAAAAAAAAAAAAATCTCGATGTCAATTTTTGTTCACGAGTCCAAAACGTGCCCTATAGTTTTGTTAGGTACCATTTGCAAGTAAAAATGAAAGAAACGTTATTCTATTTCTTTGCAATTGAAAATATATACGAAAAGAAATTCATTTTTGATAAAACACCATTGATCAAATGACCAAGCGACACTAAAAAGAGTGTGATGATCGGCAGCGTGGAAGTCGTGAAATAGCTGTAACTCTATCCAGCCTATAAAAACTTGTTTGTAGCTCAACCATGTGCTTGTTGTTTCATTCAAACCTTTAACCATTGATTTTTATTTTAACAAATTTAAGAAAAAAAAGAATCATTTACCAGAATTCAGTTTTTAAAAATTTAATTTGCAACGCTCCGTAAAATAATTTATCAAATCCACTTTACTTTTTAAAGTGAATTTACAAAAACTGAATTTTGAAAATCAGATTTTAGAGAAGCATTGGAACAGAATCTTTCTCTCGAAGTTCATTAATTTGTAAAAGAAAAAAATTAATTCAGCTGGGAAAATTCTGTTTTGGAAAGATTTTGTACTTTAAATAAAAATGTTTGTAAAATTCATCATTCTATTGGAAGATACTAATCTATGTATATAATTTTAGCAAAAATAACGACAAATTTCAATTTTACTCTGACATTTGTGAAGTAGTTTTACAGATAGGTATACAAAATACACGACAGCAAGACATGGATCACTATTCACTAAACATACTCTTAAAAAAAATACTGAATTATAATTCAGTTATCTTTTCTCTTAAATAACGCGGAATATTTTTTGAACTGACAATTTCCGCCATTTGCAAAAACTGTTGCATCTTCGAATAAAATGATGACTGAAGGTTTTTGCGCCACCTTGTATCTTGTAATGTAACTTTTCTTTTAATCAGTTTGATAATTAGTGAAGAGATAGTTTTCAAAAATCTCCTAAAAAGTAAAAATTCCTGAAGCTGCATTTAAAATGAATGAAATGTGGTTTAATGTTAAGAACTGTTACCCCGCGCCGCCGCCGCCGAAGGTCTTGGGTTCGATTCCCAGCCTATGAAACAGAAAAGTTTTTTTTTTTTATCAAGGGTACATTCCTTCGGTGCAAACGAATAAAATATGAAAATGTGCCTTACACCATAACCAATCGGATTAGGCAGAAAATTATTAGTCCCACCATTCCTGTCAATAACACGCACAGAGGAATGGATAGGAGTTCTAAGTCACTACACACCCTAATTCTATATGAACTTTCGCACCATAAAATGTTTGTTTTTTTTTTTTTTTATTTGAAATAAGGCTTCATGACTCATGTGGCATTATTTCCACTTCTTAATGGAAGCTAAGTCACATGTGAACTTATTTCGTATTAGGAGGTTTTTAACGTGACCATGCATCAAATTGATCCCCATTTTATGGTAATTTCGCCATAATTAATGCGTGGTCATCACTTTTTCTCTTATTCACTACGTCATTGTTGTCGTGATGGTTTTTCTTACACATAAACCTTACAATATTATTACACATGAATAAATTTTAATGGTTTCTCGTGATTATAACCACATTTAAACGTGACGACTCACTACAGGAAAATATATATAAAAGCTCAAATTCGGAGGAAGTTGCAAAATTTTATTTATTTTTATTTTTTTCTTATTAGTCTCATAAAAATTCAATCATTTAAATATATTTTTGTTGTTACATTGATTAATCAGGTGTGAATATAAATATTCACCGCCGCCGCCGCCTCTGACAATACACAGAGCTTTACATTCCAATTTTTCAAACGCCTGGCATACCTAATCTATACCTATACAGTGTTGAAGTCTTAAATTGACGTCAATACGTGGGATTATGAAGAAAAAAAGAAAAAAAAAATTACGTTACTCACCGTCTCCGTCATTCAAATTCCAACAACTGCTTGCTAATAATATACGGAAAGAATTTTATGAAAAGTAAACTAACATTTCTGAGAACATTTTATAGATATGTTTTTTTTTTTATATATTCAATTCATCAATTGATTTGAATGGCATGTTGGCAACAGCGGCGCGCAACCTATAGCCATGTGGCGAAAATAAAAAAGTCAATTATGAGATTGTGGAAACTACGTTAAATACCTTTGGAACAGCTTTAACGTCACCATTTCAGACGAACCAGACATTGAGGCAATATATAAGGTGAAGTATAGAAAGGTGCTTCTAACCTAATGTTAAATCGAATAGAAGAAACGTTTTTTAACCGCAAATAAAAAAATATCCGTCAAGACGGTTTCTGGATTCAACTACGTATATATTTTTCTTTTTGAGTTGGTCATTAGCATTTCATGCCATTTTGATCAAAATTGAATAAATTCTGCGATGAAGAAAAAAAAAATGGGGGTTGCAAATAAAATGGAAATTCCCTACATAAACTTTTTTTTCTTCTTTTTTTTCTATAATATTGCAAAGCAACATTCTGTCTGGCAAAGAAAGCGAGTGGGAAGTTAAATGGAGCACAAATTCGTGGGAATATTCTTTGTGTAGATTCTAATTTTTTTTTTAGTAGGTATGTAGGCAAACGAGTTTTGGTTTTTTTTTTTATCATACTTGTTGTCTTGAAACTTAAAGAGGTAGGTATCTTGCTTTTTTATTGAATTGATATTATATCTATTAGTTAATGGTTCAATAAATAATTCCATTTTTTTGTTCTTTATAGAGAAAAATTTACATTTTCTATTATCTATAGTGATTTCTAAGAAATTTAAATAAATGTTTACGTCAGTGTGTAGGTATAGTAGATAGACAGTCAAAATGGAAATTTTAGTCGAGACAAGGATATGGTCAGGTTTGACGTTTGCCCTTCGAAATATATTATTATACGCATTTTCTAAGATATTATAGGTGAGTGGGTCGGGTCGCACATTATATGTCTATTTGGTTGGTGGGTCGATTGTTTTTTGAATAGCGCCATGTTAGACTTTAACTCAAAACATCTCAAAGAAGCTAACATAACTTAGGATTCATCCCGAATAGTGATAATACCGTTGATTCAATATAGTGAATTCATCCCGAGTACCAACATCATTTTTCAAATGGTTCGTCTAAGACATTTGGATGACTCATTCGGCCAGTTTTTTTATGATAAAGCAAAGTTGCTATTTAGTTGCTTATAAGTTTAAAAAATAAAGTCCAGTTGAACAAGACACAAATCCGGTAATAACCACTAGATGCTTCAATAAAAAAAATTAATGAATGTAGTTACCCGTATTAGCTCTTACTGTTGCACTTGCTTCGATTTTCAATTAAATTTAAATGTTTTAATTTGAAAAATAAAAAAAAAAATAAACAATATTCGACCAGTTTTTTGTTGTGCTTTTGCATGGAGCTGCAAAAATTCCGACAGTTGTACAGCTCTAGATCTTAAATAAACAAGCTGCAACATTGTTCACCGTTAGGAGAAAACGGAATTTATAAAAAAAAACAAGCAAGCTGACATTTCGGTGTTAAAAGCAAATTTATTATTGGTTTATTTGTGAATTGTGATGTTCTATTTTTTTAAAAAAAAAAAGGTATTAAAATTTAACTTTTTTTTTATTAAAGCATTTAGTTGTCAATTTTCTCTCCAAACATCAGTTAAGTCCTTAGCTTAATTTTGACATAATATGTATTTAAGAGCTTTGTGGAGAATTTGGCATAGAAACAGCTGTTTTGTGAGAACAAATTTTATTCAACCATTTAAGGGATTTCTTTCTTTTAATTATTTCAAGTGAATTTAATCAAATTCATTGGATTATTTTCTTTGGCTGAGATAAACCGTTTGGACCCAAATATTCCTCCATTTCGATTTTTATTTTTCAAGAATCTGTCAAAATTTATATTAATGTGCCTACAATTATTTATTGTGCTAAATTTTGACAGATAAGTGATCAGTGATGTATAGTAAGACCTGCGTATAATTATGTTAAATATGCTTGGTTAAATTTTAACTTAATCTAAACTTAAGCTTGGCTAAACTTTGAGGAGAGTTTTGTATACGAAAGCTAAAATTAAGTGCGATTTGCGTGCTAGACTTTAGAGTTCTCATACCGCTACATTATTATTAACTCGATACATCCAGATTAAAACTTAAATCCGGATGTATTTACATTGAATTTGTATAATTTACATTCGGATTAAAGTTTTAATCTGGATGAATCGAGTGAATAATATGGCCAATAGAGATAAAAACTACGAAAATATCTCATCACGCTACTTGTGTGGTATAGCGTCTCGTTTTATTGTACATCATGACTAATTCACAATGCGGCGTGGAAGTGAGACGACGACGCGACCGACGTTTACGTGATCTCTTTGTAGTTTTCCTCTCTTAATGACGAACTTAAAACAGTGAAATTATACATAATAAAGCATTTCTTGTCATCACGTACTTCGCGTCTTTTTTTTTTTTCAACTTTTCGAATTTATATGACGCGCCGCCGCCGCCAGCCGTGACGACGAGAAATGCTTTATTTTGTATTATTTTACTGTTTTAAATTTGTATGTCAAAGATCTTGTCGCGTTGACGTCCCGTTTTTACGCCGCATTGTGAAGCAGGCATCAGACGACAACTGTTATACGAAGAGATCTCGTCGCGCTGATGCCTGATTCACAATGCGACGAGAAACCGAGACGTTGACGTGACTTTTTGCATATTCTCTCTTAATCACGAATTTAAAACAACGAAATATTACTTATTATATTATGTTAAAGAATTTCTCGTTATAATTTTACGCCATAAGTTCGAAAAATTGAAAAAATAGACGTGACGACCAGAAATGCTTAATTATGTATTATTTCATTGTTTTAAGTTCGTCATTAAGAGAGGACAAAATTTTGTCGTCGAATTTTGAACCAGACATCACGCTTACCTAGTCGCGATGTCGTGTAGATAATTTGTGCGTTCCATTGTAGGTATGTACTTCTTCGCCACCCTCAAAACAACACGGCTATTATTACTTCCTGTTGAGAAATTACCTGCATACTGCATTTAAATGAGAACAAATTCTTTATCCACTTATTTATTAATACATACTGAAATAAGAAGAGAAACTGTAGGTATATAACGAGCAGATATATGGTGTTAGTAATATACACGAATGATTTCATGAAGAGAAAATGGAAAGAAAATTAAAAATTATTAACAGTGGAAAAAAATTCTTTTCTCGCTTATTTCTTAAGAAATAAATCACAGCTGTATTTAAAAAATAGCTTTTAGTCAAATTGTTCCTTTAGTAAACTTGCCCGGCTCTTCCTTACTTAAAAATTCAAACATTCATACATAATTTGTAGCATGATGTACATTTTTTTAATCTTCAAAGCAATGAACATGAAAAATTCTCCTAATAAATTTATGAAAATGCATAAATTTGTATACGTATCTTCTCTTTAACTTTTCTTGCAGAATTTCCTATATACCTATATAGGATAAAAATGATTTTTATTACAGTTAAAAAAAACGAAGCTAAATGACCGACATTCTTGAGAATATACACAGAAATGGGAACACTAAAAAAAAAAATAAAAATAATTCAAGAACCATATTTGGAATGGTTCCAATTTAATATTTTGTGAATGGTTTTTGTTGAAAAATTTTATATATCGTCGTGTACCAACCTACTTTAGCGAATAAACCTACCTTGATTTTAAATATGTTTTTTGTGTTGAGAATATATGTAGGTATAATTTTGAAGGATTTCATCAAGTTTTTTTTTCGAATAGGTAGGCATAGTTAAGAGATTATAATTCTTATAGGCTTCTTCAAGGATGTAGTTCATAGGTAAGTCCTTTTTTTGATGAAAGTTTAAATACAAATTCAGCAACATTTTGTCATTCACTTCACATTAAAATGTGTGCAAATATTTTAAATTAATTATTTTTCACCTACCTATATCAGAGATTTGGTATACAAGAATTTTAATTAAATTTTGTTTTTATTTGACAAAGCGGAAAAGTTTCCAAAAATCACGTGCGAAAAAAATTAAAATGTTCTTAGTTTTAATCATTTTTTAATTAATATCACAGTAAACCTATTTTCTTAATAAACTTCATCTGAACACACCTAAAAAAGTGACAGTTCGTGGAAACAAGTAAGGAAACATACAACTTTCACATTTTTAACTTTCAAAGTGACATTAGGAGTTAGTATTATATTTACTACTAAAAAGTTAAAATTGTTATTTTAAATTTAATAAAATGTTAAAAAGATAACACGATGCTATCTCGTTTAAAATTTGGAAAATCCTGTTTTTAACCTGAAATGTCATATTAAAAATGCTTTAAAATCGCACTTAATCGTGTAAAATTTTGCGCCAATCGAGTTTAAAAAAAATTAAGAATCTGATGTTTGGAAACTTTTCTACGCTCTGTATTTTTCAAGGCACTTTAGGTATGTAGAGAGTTGGACCTAAAAGACTACAAACGTTTGAAAGGACCGATTTAAAACATAAAATTGACGAATAATCAACATGTTTTTCTTTTTTTAATCCTCCAAATTTGAGGTCTTCCTTTGAGAGATGAGACACATCCTTTGAAAAAAAAATTCTGCATAAGTCTTCCATACATATATAAGCCGTATTAGATTGTATGAACATTATAATGAATTTTATAAGTAAACAAATATTATGATGTTAAAATTCAAAATGCTGTTTAGAATAAATTACATTCTCAGAATTCCAAGCCAAGCCATATACAATTTAACTCGGCGCAAGCATAAAATATTCCGCTATCGAAACGTAGCTATAACCTGTTAATTAAGTTTGACAAAAATACGAGTCGTGTACCTACCTCTTCATTAAATGTGGTTCATCGACTTCATATCATTTATTTACCTACTTATCAATGGAAAGTTTGGTTTCATGAATCATCATCATCAAAAAAAAAAAATAATAATAATAAAATTAATAAATAACAAACTAAAATTCAAAATAGAGTCATCGGAAGACTTTGAGTAAATAACACTAACAGAGAGTGTCGTTTTCAATTAGCACGTCTACTATACATTGCCAATAATAATGCGGTGATTATGATATTTCACTTTTGGTCTCTTTTTTAATTAACTTGTCCTTATTTTTTTAATTTTTTTCTACGATGTCAATTTTGCGATGCTTATAATATCGTTTTGAAGTTTGATAAAATAATAACGTCAAGTCATGTTTCTATGTATATATTATTTGTCACTTTAATTTAATATTGTTTTTTTATTTGATAAATAGATACTATATACATACATATATGGCAAGTTATGGATTCGTACAAAAAATCGAACTCGAGATTTTGATCAAAACTGACATTACGATGATAGCGAAGTCGAAAAAAGTGGGTCTCGCAATTCTGTCTGTCTGTCTGTCTGTCCTTTCGGCTGTAGCCTAAACGGATGGATTAATTTTCTTTAAACTTGGTACCTAGCGTTTTTTGGGCAATCCCCCCACAGGTTTTATTACATTTTTTAAGACCAAAAATAACGGTACCTGAAGTACAATTTTTTTTAGCAAATTATGAAAATCTTATTTAAAAAAAAAAATACCCACAACTTAAAAAAAAAATCCAGTGATTTTTTTCCAAAAAGGCTACCATTAAAAAAAAATCCGAAAAATGGTTACAAATGATATCTCCAATAGAACCATTTTTTTTTTATTTTCGATTTTTCAAAAATGGTTCAACGGTATTACATATATTTTTTAGAGAGATTTTTTTTAAAAAATTTAAAAAGCAATTGACCAAAATTTTGAAATCTTTTTTTTTGGGTTTTTTAAAAAAGTAAAAATTTTTTTTGAGATCTTAATAATTCAAAAACGGTCGATTTTTATTAAACTTGGCAACCAGCAGTTTTTTGACATTATCTAGTAGATTTTAAATACAAATTATTCTTATAGCCAATAATAACGGTACCTCCCTCACAAATGTTATAAAACCAGTATGAATAATCTCATTTTTCTAAAAAACGACTCCTTCGATTTTGATTAAAATTTTTATGTGAGCTACTATCAGTGCGATACATCATATTTACGAAAAAGAATTTCATCTGTCGTATAAAAATGGTATCTCTCATAGAACCTTTTTTTTGGTTTTCGACTATCTCATTATCTGTTCAAGCAATTTTAATAAAATTTCTTACACATGAGCTTCTCATAAGAGCAAATAATATTGCATATCAAAATTTAAAAAAAAACCCAAATTTTGAATCTAAAAAAAAAAATGAAATTAATTTTTGAAAAATCGATATTTCGAAATTTTTTTTTTTTAATTAATTTTTTAACTCCGCTTAAATAAGTTCTTAAATATGACGTAGCATTTTTTTTTTTTTCAAAAATGTTTTCAAAATTTTATATATCAAAAATTATTTTTCCAAAAAACCGCTTCAACGATTTTTAATAATTGTTTTTTCTCATAAATTGAGATTTGTGCAAAAAAATCGGATGGTGTACATTGCGTTAGTGTCAAAACAGTTTCAGCGAAGTTGTTTAATCAATTTATTTCTAATTATTTTGATTTTTTAACAATTTTTTAGTCTAAAGTGTAAGAACTATGCATATTTTAAACCCACAGTGTGATCGCACATAAGAGCAAGTTGGCGACCCAGTCGTGCATTTCATTTAAAATGATGATTCGGTCGAATTTGTCTAAAATATCACCTTAAGTTCTGAGTTACTATTTTAAAAATACAGTTTGCAAATATTGTTGACTTTAATTGAATTAAATTCTTATTAAAAAGTTTAAAGATATTTAGATAGTTGGTCATTTTTAACAAAAATGTAATCAGAATTAATTAAGATTATGTTGTATACCTAATATAAATCTTAAGGTTCTGGTTTAATTCTTAAAAAGTATATAAATAAGATAAACAAAAATAAACAGAATAAACGAAACTATTTTGCAAATAAATTAAATTCTGTGTAGTCTTTGTTTGTATATGAATATAATTATTTTAATTGCTTTGTGTGTCAACGTTGAAAGGACAAAAACGTTTAAGGATATAACCACGACACAATATGATGGGATACAACTTTTTAATGGGAAGTGCTGCTTTTAGGTATATTTATGCATTAAAGAGTATACACCACCAAATGACAACAATAACTTAAAATATGGTAATTTTATTTTAGAAGCTTCTAAGGAAAGTCATGCATATTCAGAGCATACTTAAAATGGTTTGGTATAGAATATAAGAAAAAGGATGTTACAAAGGAAAATGTTTGCTTTTTAAAAAAAAACCTCCTCTGTATTATAGGTCTTTTGTGTTATAGGTCTTCTCTATTGTAAGAAAGTCCTATGTAGCTTTTGTTCAAAAGAAATATATTTTATAGTGATTTCTGCTCAGAATAGTAACAGAAATTGTGTATGGGAATTTTTCGTTAGACATTTCAAAAGCTATGATTTATCATTTTGAAAATTCAAATTTATTCTTTACGTAATAACTTTGGAAATTCGTTTATACCAACTTTCAAGCAAATCAGTCCACATTTGATAACTTCTTTGCTAAAATGTACAGTGCACTTTCAGACGCACACTACCGCCGTACACACAAAAGCCTAAAGTTATATAGATGTACAGACTGGTAAACCAAAGAATTGTAAAACGAAAACAAAATTTTGTCTACACGAAACCAAAATATCTACTTTCCCTAAAAACCTAGATTTTTTTAAAATTTAGTATTTTTGAAGTTAAATCAAATTAAAAATAAATTCTTATCCATATATAAATCTCGTAACGGCACATTTTTGAGATTTTTTGATCTTAATGACGACGAGTGACAATTATTCCAATTCCAGATCAAGATTTATCTCTTATAAAAAAAAAAAATGCACGACTGAGTCGCATGAACTTTGCTTTTATGGGCGATCACACTGGTCACTGATCACATGGTAATTATACATTCGACTGAAAACTTGTTAAAAAATCAATATAATAAGAAATAAATTGATTGAACAACTTTTGAAACGTTGGTGTCAAAACACACCAACGCAATGTACACCATCTGATTTCTTACACAAATCTGAATTTATGAGAAAAAAAATTTAAAAATCGTTGGAGTGGTTTTTTCAAAAAGTAATTTTTTATATGTATATAAAATTTTGAAAAAAAAAATGTAGGTACGCCATTTCTTAGAACTTATTAATGCGGAGTTAAAAAATTAATTTTGAAAAAAAAATTAAGCTCCCATTTTCGAAATATCGAATTTTCAAAAATGAAATTTGAATTTTTTTTTAAATCCAAAATTTGTTTTTTTGAAAATTTTGATATGCTATATTATTCAAATCTATTGAAACTCTTGTGTAAAAAAATCGATTAAAATCGGTTTACCAGGTAATGAGATAAAATAAAAAAAATGGTTCTATGAGAGATACCATTTTTAATCGATTTTTTTTTTCAATAATATAGTAGATCGTACCTACAGATTTTAGATATTAATTTAATCAAAATCTTAAAAGTCGTCTTTGAGAAAAATGATATTTTCCATAGGTACGGGTTTTATACCATTTGTATGGGAGATACTGTTATTTTTGGCTGTAAGAATAATTTGTCCAAAAAAAAAAATTGAAAAATTTATTTTTTATTCTTTTTGAAAAATTTTGTATACAAAAATTAGTTAATCAAATTCAGTTGAACCATTTTTGAGAAAATCGAAAATCAAAAAACTGGTTCTTTGTGTGGTACCATTTATAACCATTTTTCGGATTTTTTTTAATGGTAGCCTTTTTGTAAAAAAAATTACTGATTTTTTTTTTTAAGTTGTGGGCATGTTTTTGAGAAAAATAAGATTTTCATTTGCTTAAAAACAAAATTGTAAGGCAGATACAGTTATTTTTGGTCTTAAAAAAAAATGAAAAAAAGTGTGGGCATTGTCCAAAAACGCTAGGTACCAAGTTTAAAGAATATTTATCCATCCGTTTAGGCTACAGCCGAAAGGATAGACAGACAGACAGACAGAATTGCGAGACCCACTTTTTATTTAGACAAATATTTATTTTTTAATTTTCGAAAAAAATGTAATTGTTTATTCTTGTTGAATACAGAATACGCAGAAGATTGAATTTACGACGAATACCTGCTATATTTATATATAAATTACGCATTTCTCTTTTTTATTTCTTTTTATATGTTTTAACTTTTGTTCTATTTTTAAAAATTATTTAAATGAATTTTAAAGCTCTGTCTTTAAGTAACAAAATTCATTTTTGCTTTTTTAATTTTTTTTTGTTGTTATTTTTTTTTTCTTGTCACAAAATAAATAAGTCATAGTCCTCGACCTACTTAATAATGTTAATACTAGTATCACACTCCTTTCCTCATTTGTTTTCCTAAACAAAAGAATATCAATATACATAACATATATCCTTGAATTCCATGAACCAAAGAAAATTTATTGAAATCGATTTATTCACCTCGAACATCGTCGTTTGTTCTACAACTAGATAGGTATACAAAGGACACATTTTCCAGAACTATATACACTATCCCACTATCACTATCCAAAGGATTAAGAGAACCAATTGCATATAAGATAGTATACGATGGTATTGGTGCAGTCTACCTGTGGCTTAAGGTTGACTTAAAAAATAAAATGAAATTAAAAAAAAAATCGAACAAAAAAAAAGTTGCGGCACGATGCAATCGTTTCCATTCGATGAGAGGAAAAGTACTGAACTAAGTAGAAAAGGTTATAAGACAGCTTACCCGGTCAATATGTTACATTGCTTCCCTAATGTATCCTTAAAGTGTCAACATGGTGTAAGTTATATATGCGGAAGATAACCAATAACACGATTAATCTTCTACTACCTATGGAATAAATGCCATTCTCATTATCATTATCATTATAAATGAGTTATGTAAGTAGGTACTTTTATCACAGTTTCAAAAGTAGGGTCCTTACAATATTCTCACCATTCATGACATTTTTAATCTTTAGTTATTTTCCACGAGCTGACATTTTGAATTAATTTATCTAAAATGAAACTTTTTTCTTAATTTAAAATGAGTAAAAAAATTGTTATTATTTTTTAATTACTATAAGAGTTCAACAATCAACTCAACACTGCACGCTTAAGTTCTTGTGGAATAAAGAGAGGTTGTGTTAAGAATGAGAAAACGAGTCATAGTTAGTTATGGTATAGAATGTAGGTGTATGCAAGTTCAAAGAACAAAATTTTAAATGCATTGCCCTCCTTGTTGGCAATAAGTTATTTCCTATGACAGGTAATTAAAAAGGGGAAGACAAAGTAATGGAAAATTAAGTGCATTGTCATAAGCTTTGGCTCCATTTGTCTTTTAAGAAAATGTGCATTTTTTATAGTTGTATCATAACTATTTTATGGGCATTAGAGAGTTGAGAGTATTTGCAAGGAGTTTTTTTCTTTTTTTTTTTTTAAGTAGAAAAGAGGACAACATGAGCAAATTACTTTATAAACTTAAGTAGGTATCGTCATTTTAATATCATGGTATTACATCTTCAATAAAAATCTCGGCTACATTTTATAAACTGCTCGTTATATCACTATACCCGATTACCTACTAGTTAGCTTTTTTTATATTTTATACAAAAGAAAAGGGTTAGGCAACATTTAAGAAGGATTGGTAGGAATTAAACTTATGACTTGTATAACCCAACTATAATAAACCAGGTCATCAAGAACATTTCATGTCCCAATAGGGTTTCCCAATTAAAATGTCCATCAGCAATAACTTATTATGTTAGGTTAGGTATAGTTGTTTTGAATGAACAAGTTTTGTAACTAACTACATATTGTTAAAAAAAAAACAATGGGAGAATAATTTGAAAAGGGCTTTAAGATTGTTAAGCTGGTAGTTCAATAAAAATAATGTCTCTGATGATTATTCAGTAGAAAAGTTAGACAGCCTGTGAAGTAAGCATTCCAAATGTTAAGCATCCAATAATTAGTCCTGAATTTTTCGTAAATTTGTAGTGAAAAAAAAAAAATTGCTTTTACAAATCAATAATAATCCTTTTAATATGGATAAAATCCATACCAAAAAAATAATAAGTCATATAGTCAAATGTAACTTTTTTTTTCGGAAAAAATGAAGCTAACATTTTTTTCATGACATACATGACTCTTTTAAAGACGTCAAGCTATATTTGTAATTAGTAATAACCAACTCCAATGTCACAAAAATACTTAAGAGAAAAATTATATTATATATTATATTATATATTTGGCGCATTCAGAAAAAAGAGATCTCAGAGATTTTTCTCACTGAAAAGGTGAGCAAGCGAATTCAAGATTTTTTTTCTTCAGAGGTTTGACAGCAAAACTGAGAAACTTTGATAAGCAATCCCGTTCATATAACTGAGATTGCTGAGATCTTCAAGATCTGATTTACCTGAACATGCCTATTGCTGGATTGATTGAAAAACTAAATTTAAATTTTTTTCCATATTTAAGGTTTTTTTTTTTAGAAAAAATAAACATAAAATAAAAATTTTTTGTACGACGAGTTTACAACGATTTCACGATAATTCAATTATTGCGCCCTTGTAAGTATTGTTAATTTGGATAAAATTGGTAAAAACCAATTTTATATTAAAATATTTAATATAGTGGATGTAAAAAAAAACTTATTTTAATTTTATCAAATTTAAACTTCGCTATATAATTAAAATTAATTGCACGCCTGGGTCACATGAACTTGCTTTTAAATGTAAGATCAGACTTTGGTTTAAAAATCTTAATGGTGTAAACCTATTCATCTAATTTTTAAAGAAATACGTTTTTTATCTTATTTCTTCATAAGAAATCTTAATGTATGTACATTACATACGTACCTAAACAAGAAAATAAATTTCGTATAGATATACCTATATAAAAATTTGTGAACATTTTTAAGTAGGTATGTAGTAATCAGTGTTGTGCCATGTAGACTATAAATGTAGACTACACGATTGTCTACATGTAGACAATTCAACGTAGACAATTGGTAATTGTCTACATAGCAACGTCGACAATGTAGACAATGTAGACAATTCATGATTTTTTTTATTGAACAGACAATTTTGTTGAACAGAGTATAGCTGCCAATCATTGCTATTGTAGCATGATTTGTTTACACAACATATATATATATTTTATTCTAAAAAAATAATGAGAATTTATATAACTTATGCCTACGAAGACGGTTTTCAGCAATATTTAACGATTTTTTATTGCACACCGTGCAAATAGCTGAATATTTGTTGTTGGCTTTTACAAAAATTAAGCCTAGCTCAATGAACGCGTTATTATTCGTCCCTCCCGACATTTCAGTTTTGGTTTTTAAATAATACTTTGACTTAAAAGCTTTTTCTGTGTCCACTTCACGCGTTGTTCTGAAATAAATTTTATTGATTTGCAATTTGACAAATGTGAAAGCAATTGTTTACATTGTTTACATGATTGTTGACATTGTCGACATTGTTTACATTGTTGACATTGTCGACGCAATTGTCTACCTATAAATGTAGACAATTAAAGTCGACACGTAGAGGAACAACACTGGTAGTAATACGAAGTTAAAAATTAAATTTAAAAAAAAATGAGCTATCAATTTTTGGAATATCGAACTTTCAAACAATAATTTTGATTTTTTTTTTTTTTTAATTCCAAATTTGTTTTTATTTGTAAATGTATGTAGATACTACACTTCCGGTCAATAGAATAGGTTCATCCTGTAAACGACAAAGAATAACCTTTTTCTTCTAAAAAAGGATTTACATAAAGCCTTCTTAAGAAATTGCTCACAACGTTCTGGGATCTTCGGTTTAATTTGCTTGATATTACACGCGCATTTAAATTTTGTTGGGTGTAACAGTACAATCATATTTTTAATTTTTAGTTAAAACATACTTTTTGAAAAAAAGTCGTTATTTAAAAAATGAAGATATTTTTGTGAAATGTGAAATTGAAAATAGTTAGATTTTAAAAACTTAAAATTTTAATATTCAAAAAAAAATACGTACGCAAAGATTTTAAAATTCTTTGCTCATAAATAACAATTTCTTCGAACATTCAGATACATTATGTATCTTATTTGCAAGTTCGTGCACATAAAAAAATTTGTACGACAGGTACCATTATTTTTGGTGTTTAAAAAAAATGAAAAAAAACGTGTGGAAGAATGTCCAAAAAACGCTATATACCAAGTTTAAAGAAAATCGATCAACCTGTTCAAGCCGAACTTGATCAAAATCTCGAATCAAAATTATGAATGCATAACTTGCCTATGTATATATCGCAAGCAAAAATATATGTGTTACCTAAAAATAGATAAATTAAAAGAAAGTTTAATTGACACATCACCATGGCCAATTTAAAAATCTATTGGGAAGAGTTAGCGGGAATGCACAATGCCTAGCGTTAAGTTTTTAGCTGATGGTTAAATTCATAAGTATACAAACATTTATCCCAAAAGAGTTCACCCCCCCCCCTTGCCCTTCTCCACGTTATTTGAATTTTTCAAGAACCCGACAACGAAGTTTTCATAAACTCTTTCGAGCATTGTTCCTGGTATTGAGACAGGGATGGTATCTTTTAGGGCTTCCAACTTCCAAGTTCATAGAATAATTGTTTACCTACAAAAAATGGATTTTAGGCAGTAGACAAAAATCAGGTCGAATTAGTGGATTGTATTAGCTAGTTGGAATTGCTTCTTAGCAAGATGAAAAAATATAATATACAAAATATAATTAAAAAGTCGTTAGGTTAAGTTAGGTTAGGTTAAGTTAGGATAGGAGGGGCGTGCCAGGCTCTGAGGCTATTGAGACCTGGCCATTGAGACTTGCGCTAGATCTTCCAGTTCCCTAACAAATCTGTTTCCAAGGTAGCGGAGGCGATTTGTTTGGAGGTTTGGACAGTCGCAGAGCAGATGTTTAATGGTTTCTATTTCCTCAACATCTTGAAATCGGGTGCGTAAATACCGAATCTAGTGGACATTGTACTAATGGCACAAATGTCCCGTTAGTGCACCTATCAGGGTTCCAATATTCTTTTTACTCAGTGATAAAATATATCGAGTTTCTTTTTCATTTATTCTAGGCCATAAAATTCTAGAGATGATGCAATCGTTTCTGGATATCCAGGAGTTATTAATTTGCTCTTTCGTTATTAGGTCTATCTTCCTCTTGATCACGCCAATCGGGACGTTTGGTCCTGTATCTATTTGACTACTACTGTTCCTATTCGACATCGACCCTTTCCTTGCCAGTGCATCTGCTTCTATATTACTATGTCCAGGAACCCAGGACAGTTTGACTTGGGTAGAGTTACAAATATTGTTCAGTGTGTCTCGACATTTTGCCACTACCTTGGATCTTATAGTTTAAACTGCTTATTAAATTTTTAAGTAAACAAAAATTATGAACTATAATAGCTTTTTTTTTAAAAAAAATTATTTCTGGTTTACAAGCTGTAGTATATCCAAACCAAATAACGTACATATTGACATAAGTCCCCCAAATATTTATAGAATACGATTTTTGCTATGATTGAGAATTAAAGCCAAAAACTTTAATCCTTATTGATTATTTTAATTAATTTATTTTATTAAAAAAGTTAAAATTGCATTTTGATCACTCTCCTTCGCAGAAATATAGCAACTATACACAGAATCATATAATATTATGCAATCTTTCGTGTATATGTTTTGAAAGTTTTAAATTAAATCTACGTATACGAGTACACACAAAAACTCTGAGATAAAAAAAAAAAACGATGCTCAATGACATGTCAAACTGAATACCATCATAAGAATTTTAAGTGCGTTGCTCTTTAAGCCAAAGGTAAGCATGTGGAAAACGAATTAAAAGTCCTTTTCATTTTGGTAACTCTCAACTCTCAAGTTGTCGGATGAGGTGCTCCGTGTATATGCTCCTTATGAATTTCAATTTCATGCAGTATAGGTTCTTACCTGTGTGGAAAAATGAACACATAGAAGAACGTATCTACAAAGGAGCATAATTGTTTGTGAGTTTAAATGGAATTCTGGCAGAGATTGAAAGATGCTCAACTCATTTCTCAAAAAAAAAGACGCAACAAGAACATTATGTACCTTACCTTTGAGGAAGAAAGGTGCTTATAATTTTATTTCCGCCGCATATAGCTTCAAGCTCTCCCCAATTCAAACTCCAACTCAAACGAATAAGGTACATACATATCTAAGTGTTTTTCTACTTTGTAAATAATATTGCAAGCAATGCGGAACTTGATGTGATGTTGATTTCAACTAAATGAATATTTTGCATACGGCCGTGTGGTTGCAGCGGCGTTGGCGCGGCGGCGGCGTGGTGCTCTTGTTGATGTTGATATTGGAAGGAACTCTTGACTTCACTGACTCATGATGATGGTAGGTTATATTTATATATGAAGAGTGTGGGCTTCATGATGCGTGACGCGGATGATTGAAATATTCAGCTTGGCTTTTATTTATGTATTCTCAACCGTTTTCATATAAACTACGAATATTAAATCTGAGATGCGAAGTGGATTTGTGTCATCACGTTCGAAAGTATTCATATTTTTCTGCTTTGAAATCAATATAGTCTATGAGAGATGCATAACAGAGTTTATAAGCACATCATCATATACGATACGAGTATATGTTCACTTCATAAATAGTAGATATACCACATAAAAAAGATTTATTTCAGAAAATATGGCTTTTTATGTACTTCTACGTATATACATATATATTTATGTACGACGAATATAATGTGGATTTGGACAGGATCACAGAATGGAATTTCATAGAGCCTGCCCCTGCCCCGTTTTTACAATATAAAAGGAGACATCATGGTTTCGTAAAGTTGTCATTTTTTTTTCGATGAAGAAAATGAATATTTTCCATCACGTATTCCATTATCTTTTTAGCCTATAGATAAACATGTAAGATGAAATTAACTATGAAGCATGAATAAAATGCGGTATAATAATATCTACTGTGATGGTTTCAATAATAAATATAATTTTATGGAAATGTGATTTTATGAAAATGGCACAGGAGCTGGAATACCAAAAATATCATGTCAGTAGTTCATTGTATTTTAAGAAACTACAAATACATAAATGCAACTTATATACTGACATAATAAATATAAATTTTTGACAGTCGTGAAATAGCTATAACTTAAGCATTTAAAAACTTGGAGGTAGCTCGCTATAAGTGTTTTTTGTTTATTTTAAAGCTTCAAATATTAATTTATTTGAAATAAAATAAAATGAACGACTGGGTCGTGCGAACCTGCACTTATGTACGATCACACTGTGGTTTTAAAGTCTTAATATTTTAAAAACCATTAATCTGATAAAAGAAATGAATTAGCTATAGGAACCTATATTTTATGAAACCTGCCAAAAAAATAGTTATAAGTTTGAAGTAGTATTTTTTTGAGTTTATAAATATGATCAATATTATAGCACCGTGTTAAATATATGGAAGGAATTTTAAGTTTATACTGAAAAATTGTTAAAAAATTAATATACATAATTAGAAATAATATACATAATTAGATACAAATAAATAAATAAATTGAATCAACTTCAGATATTGTTTTGATATCCAACGCGATGTGCACCATTTGATTTATTAAACAAATCTCAATTTATGAGAAAAAAATTAAAAAATCACTTTAACCTTTTTTTGAAAAAAAAAAAAATATTTTTGTTTTTCTACCTATATAAAATTTTGAAAATATTTTTAAGAAAAAAAAATGGTAAGCTATTTTTTAGTATTTCATCAATGTGGAGTTAATAGAGTGCGGTTCATTAAACAAAACAACTTAAAGTGATTGTAATAAAACTGTGTTTACTAAAATAGGGTTTTGACGTTTTTTTTTTTTTTTTTTTTTTCTTTGAGAAACTTGCACATATTTTTGAGTTATTTTCACCTAGATTTTTAATTGTTTAACTGATTTTGTTCTAATTTTTAAACTTAAATAGTTTTTAACATTTTAAAAAATATTGCATTTACAAATTATTAAAAATATTTAATTTTATTTTAAACAAAAAAAAATCTAAGAGTAACTAAAATCGTCTTTTTTTGTGCATAATCATCTTTCAATTTTTATATACAGTAAAACCCGCTTAAGAGAAACCCGCTTAAGAGAAAAACCCGCTGAGCTGAAACATATCTTTCATCCCCGAGCATTTTTCGACCAATCACCTATAAAACACTCCGCTTAAGCGAAACTCGCTTAAGTGAAAAACCCGCTTACCTGAAAAATATTTTCAGTTAAATTTTATATTTCTCATTGAAAAAAACTCTCTTAAGTGAAAAAAAATTGAATCGAACAGAACAAAAAAATTTTTATTTTTCACCTCCACCATTTTCCCCACAAAAATGACATTTAAACTTCTGTATGTCACAACCATTTTATTCTCGTTTTGCAAACAAATTGCTTCTTGGTTTGGCTATCAAAAAATTATTTTTGTGTTACATATTAAATCGTTGTTGGATTTTATTTAATTTTTTTTAGGCAACTCCAAAAGATAAATTCAATTTTTTTCTAGCTTTAAATTTCCGCTGAATGGAATCCGCTTAAGTGAAATTTTTTTTTCATTTCAGCGGGGTTCGGTTAAGTGAAAAACCCGCTTAAGTGAAAGAAATACTGTGACATTTTGCCGTTTCTCTTAAGCGGGTTTTACTGTATGTATCTTTTTTATCCAATTATAAAATTAATGTAATTTTTTATTAAATTTCCTTTTAAAAGCTTATAAAAAATTATGATAATCTTAAAACGAAGTCTTGTGGTCAAAGAACCTTAAATCATAAAAAAAGAAACGTGATAATTAATTTATATACCTACTTATATGCGCCCTGGTTTTTCTGAGGGTTGACTAAGCACTAAAAAAAATGGTCCTCCGAAACCAGAAAATATCCTATACGTTCTTATTTTTCCAACCGACCTTTATTTCCGTCTTATATTTTATAATCTCTCACAAGGTTTTCGTTAACCTTCACAAGAGTTTTTCTCATAAAAATTAATTTGATTTTATTGAATTTTTAGATTACACCATATTATAAAAAAAATCTTCTCACTTAATTCGGCCTCTATACCTAGGTATATTAAATTAACTTTTGATCATGTGATTGTTATTTACTTCCCGTTAACATAAAGAACTTTTTGAAATTAAAAAAAAAAAACTTAAAAAAAAAAAAATCATAATCTAGACGTGTGCATATTTTATTACTTGGTCACGATCAAATTTTTAGACAGACTGACCACATTTTCACGTATTTATTGTGATGTGATGAGTTTATGAGATGATGAGAATACAAAAAACGTAATTGATGTTAATCACAAAACAAATAAAATTCACATCAACATTTATTACGGCGCGGCGGTAGCGGCGCTGATGGCGTACCTAACCTAACGTAGACTCATGCTCAAGCCTCGTTTTGCTTGAAGTTAAGTCGAAATCTAGGTACCTATATAACAAAACAAACCCCCATCCATAAAAATACTTTACTCTCTTCTTATCCATTTATTTCTTTGATTGTGAATTATTGTTGTTTTCTTCTTATTTTTTTTTGTTGCTCTTGTGCTTTCTTTAAAAAAAAAATTTTTTAAAAAATATAAATTTCTTCGGCGAATTGATTTTATTTAATTAAAACTCATCGCTTAATTCGCTTGGTTTTGTTGTTGTTGTTATTTTGTTTGTGTATAAAGTGTTGACACAACAAATTCACAAGCAAATTGAAGAAGCACTCTTTGACCGAATAAATTTTTTTATAAACGAATCGATGGGGATTTTCATTGATATTTATTTTTATTTTTACTTGTCTCATGGTAGGGGGTTGGGTAGGTCGAATATTGGTTTCGTGTAAGAAAAATTAGACAATAGGCAAGCACAACTATAGTGATGAAAGAGAAGTTACAAATATATAAAACTATTATGTCCTTCAAAGTCTGCCTTCGTGGCTTCGTCTTACAACAGAACTTCAGCCTTATCGGATGGCTTCCCTTCAGACTTTATTTTGTGCCCCATAAAGAGAAAAAATATGCGACATATTCAATGTAGGTGCATATGTTATTTTTGGAAAATTATAGATTATTTAATTAAATAGTAAATTTATTGTTAAAGTTCAATAGTTAATCATGGGTTTTTTTTTAGTTTCCAAAGGACATCAAAATCAAAGAACTTTTTAATAGTTTTTTTTTTTTTTGTGAAAATGTAAATTCAAGAATTTTGTTGCAAATTCATCATGAAAAGTTCTAGGTCATGATGGTAGAATGCCAAACGAATAAAATATATACAAATAAAAAATAAAGGACACAAGGGCTAACGGTGAATTATTTTATTCACGTCTACAAAAACAAACGGAAAGCACTTAAGAGGCTATAAATAATGCCCTTTGGGTTGATAGCACACATATAGACGTTCATACACACAAAAGCATATTGTGAATCCTGTCATTGACAGATATGTAGATACCATCCATAGGGAACCCTTTACGAGGATATAGCTATACATTATTATAAAATTATATACATATAAAAATGTTTGTTGTTTTTTTTTTAATATTGAAAGCACTTAAAAGCTTTTATTCATTGATAACGCCGAAATTCCCGCCCTAATCTATATTTCCGAAATCGTGACAAAAGTATGCCATAAGGCAGGACCGAAGCTAGATATACATACATATTTATAGTCACAATCACACAGAACGAAATAAAAATAAGAAAAAAAAAAAAAAAATCGTAATCATTTAGGATACAACAATATTTTGCTGTGAGTGTGTAAACTAACTGCGGTGATTACATGCAATCTGAGTTGATATTTCTCTTTTTTTTATATTTTGTTTTTATTTGACACAATCTTGACATTAAGTACACATTCTATTTTTTTTATTTTTCTAAAGCATTTTATTTGTCATTATATTTTTTTATTTGACATCAAGAGATGTGAATGAATGGTAAATTCTTATTAAAATATATGTTGGTACCTAACTAAATATATTTAAAAAAAAAATCTGATAGAACGCTGAGTGAGAAAGATTAGGGTTTCACAGAATTATTACGATTGTGATTTTATGATTAGAATACCTACTTTAATAATAAAATTGATTAGACTCATTATAACTTGACTTTTTGTTTGGGTTATTCTGTATTAATCATAAGCATTAAGCATGTACAGTTTTTTTGTTTTTGTTTATGTGTCATGCAGTGTTACTATAAAATTATTTATGACAAATATAGGTAACCAGTTTGCTTGCAATTTGTCCTTAATGGTTTCCAACATTTTAATAGTTATCTTTTGTGACATCATTGGACGAAAAAGTTATGTTTTGTCCTTTTGTTTTATGATGTTGCTTTAAAAAGAAACGGAAAATAAAGCAATTTAGAAAACCTTTATGACAAAAAAAGGAAAAATAAAAATTATTAATTTTTCGAAAGTTTTACAACTAATACCAATTTATGCAGGTTAAAAGTTTTTTGGGACTTTTTTCATTGACATTTGACAGTATTTCATTTTAAATAATATGCACGACTGCGTCGTACAAACTTGCTCCTACAAACATATGTATGATCGCACTGGTATTTAATTCTTATTATTTTAATAAAAATTTCCCTAAAAAATAAATAAATAAGTTATGATAGTCTTTATTTTATGCTACCTGCTAAAAACGTATTTTAGCACATGCATGGAACTTACAATTTAGATTGAAAAATCAATATACCGCATTAGAAATAAACCTCTGAAATTAGTTTCAGACCATCTGATTTCTTAAACAAATCTCAATTTATGAGACAAAATTTTCTAAAATCGTTACAGTAGTTTAAAAAAAAAAATATTTTTTTTATAACTACATATGTAGGTACATAATAAATACAATTTTAAAAACATTAAAAAAAAATGGAACGCATTTTTTTAGTATTTATTAATGTGGTTTTAAAAAATAACCCATTTTCGAAATATCGAGTTTTCAAAAATTAATATTGAAATTTTTAATTAAAATTTTTTTTTTTAAATTTTGATATGCAATATTATTCAAACTTATTAGTTTATTAATTTCATTAAAATTGGTTCCATAGATAATGAGATAGTCGAAACCCCAAAAAATGGTTATATGAGAGGTACCATTTTTAAACGATAATTTTTTTTTCCAATAATATGGTAGATCGTTCTCATATTAGTTCACACAAAAGTTTTAATCAAAATCGTAAGAGCCGTTTTTGAGAAAAATGAGATTTTCAATAAGTACCGGTTTTTAAAAATTTGTATGGGAGGTATCATTATTTCCGGTTATAAGAAAAAATTGTATTTATAATCTGATATTATATAGATTATATAGATAATTTCAAAAACTGCTAAATGCCAAGTTTAATAAAAATCGATCGAGTCGATTTTGAATTTTTAAGTTCTCAAAACAAAAATTTGTAACTTTTTTAAAAATCCGAAAAAAAAATTTGTTGTAAATTTTGGGGTACACAATATTTTTAAAATGATTGTAAACAAAAAAAATATAAAAAAATTGATCAGTTGAATTGTTTTTGAGAAAATCGAAAATCAAAAAATGGTTCTATGGGAGATACCATTGAAATCCATTTGGTCGATTTTTTTTATAAAATGGTAGCATTTTTGTAAAAAAAAACTAATGATTTTTTTTTTTCAAAGTTGTGGGCAAGTTTTTAAGAAAAATAAGATTTTAATTTTTTGCTAAAAAAAATGTATACGGTAGGCACCGTCATTTGTGCCTAAAAACGCTAGGTACGAAGTTGAAAGAAAATCCATCCACCCATTAAGACTATAGCCGCACAGACAGACAGACAGAATTGCGAGACCCAAAAGGGTAAAAGGGCGTTTTCATGCCTCTCAGTTGAAAAAAAAAACGGCATTTTAATTTTTCAAACTTACATAAAAATTAGTTTTATATTTGAATGCAGCCATTGAAGTTCATACTTTGAAGCAATCCATTTGTATTTCTGTTCATTGAATGATTTCATTTTTTTATTTTTCAAACGTCAATGTCAAAATGACAAATAATTTATTTGTTGTTTCAATTTATTTCTCTTAAATGCTTATTTGTTATGAGTTCTGCTAGGCTGGTAATTTAATAAAATATAATATTAATTATTTATAAAATGTTTTTTTGGTATTCAATGATCTTTTTTTAGTAAAGTGCGTGAAGAAAAGGGAATAAGAAACGTTTCCAGATGAGGTGGCAAGAATTTATGAATTTATAAGTTCCTTATTTTTCATTTAATATTTTATTTATTTATTTATTTGAATAAAATTTGTTATTTTCATTTTTGTTATATTTTGTATTTTTTCTTCAATTTTTTTATTTTTTTTTTGTGGGCAAAAAAGGCATTTTCGGTCCAAGTCGTGAGTAAATCCATTGGAAAAGTCCTGCATCACTGGTGTTATTCATACAAAAAGCCTTTTTCACGATCTTTACATTTACTTAGGTATGCGGTATGCAAAATCCTTCTTTATAATTAATGAACTATTTGGGTACTCAATTATATTCAAATATTTCCCAAACGTTGTTCAACTGTCAAGTGATACATTTTATTTGTGCGTAGTTACAGCCTGACGGACATGATTTCAAATGGAAAAGAGCTGTGAGTGTCAACATAATGAAATAAACTTTTATTACAACCACCCGCCGCCGCCCATTATTATAATAAACTAAATTATAGGAATAATGGAAATATTTAAGTTTCAATAGAAGTTGCCAACTTGAATAAATTTCAAAACTGCATCCAAATAGAAAATATCCCATTTTTTTATTTCATTAACTTAATTATAGTTTTGAACAAAAATGAATAAAAAACAAAAAAAAAAAAAACACTTTCAAACTCTCTCGACTAAACAATTATTTTCTGCATCACCTTTATATTTTCTCCTTGTCTTCTTATAATTTCTATATCTCATCATCACACAATTCATTATTTTATGGTTTTTTTTTCTGAGTAAGCAAAAATAATAATAATAATAATAATTTACCATCGTGCGTTCAAGTAGAAGACAATCTTTTTTTTTTTGTTGTTGTTTTGTTTAAGTGATGTCCTTGCATTGTGGTATGCCACAACCAGCACACATTAATTTTTCTACAAAATAAATCCTTCTTTACAGCAACTTCGTTCCATATTGAGGATATTACTATTTACCAAGGGAGAAACCGAGAAAATAATATCCTTTTTCATTTCTCTAGTTCGGTTGCAATGCATATATGGCGCGGTGAGTGGTGACGGTGGTGGCGGCGCGGCGGCGGCGAGTCATATATAAATAATGTTAGTGATATGGGCATCATCTATCTACCGGTTAGTGCAATATGTATGTAAGGACAAAGTGAAACTGGATGCGGTGCATATGATGGTTGACATTGCTAGTACATCCTTATTATACGACTATACCTATATGTTACATATACATAGATATATCAGTAAATATAAGACGTTCATATGAGTTGCGGGTGTATAGAGATAGAGAAGGAACGATACATGAGCATTTAAATTATCTCAGGAAATACGTGCCGTGTTTGCGAAAATAATAAAGGTAGTACTGTATATTATAGCTATATAATAATTTTCTTTGTACAAAGCTAACATTTTCTTCAATATTTTTAATGATCTCCTTTAACACTCAGATGTGAATTTCAGGACTGAAATTGTCAGTAAACTCATTAGACAAAAATAAAGGCGATTTGATTTCAAAAGGATCGTTAAATAAATCATGGTGGACATATTTTGTATGTGTTATTTTGTTTTATTTTTTAAGACTCTAAAAAATTCACCATAGCTGAAGGAAAACGACTATTAAAGACAACGCCATTCATTTGTTGGGGTCTTCAGCAGTAAAAAGAAGTAAAAATCTTCTTAAGAGACAGCGCCCATTTTTGGATGAATGGGTAGGTACGTCAGTGAGCAAAATTGGCGCATTTGGGATGATGCCAAATTGCCAATCCACACGAGGTCCACCAACAGGAAATGTATCCGATTGTGGGCCGGCACGGCGGCGGTTCGGCAGCATCATCGGTCCGTATTTTTCGAAAATGATGATGACATTTCCATCATCAATAAGTAAAACCAATTTGTTTGGCCCAAATTGGATGATATTCATGTGATTCCAACAAGGACAGCGTTACGTGCAACACAACTTATGCCACAATCGACATTTTGGACGAACAATTTGATGGAATTGTTATCGCACGCAGAGGTAACGTAAACTGGTCACCGATAACATGCGCTTCAACCCTGTTAGACTCTCTCTTGTGAGGTGTCCTCAAATCCTGCTCATAAGCCTCAAATCACCAATGCCCTTAAAGTCAACATAACCCGTGCCATCGATCAAATTAAGCCTAATGTATGCGACTGACAGAGCCATCGAAATTTTGATTGCTCAGATGCGCCCGACACAGCCAAGTCTCGGGCGCCATTTATTTAATTTTAAATTAAATTTGGTCGTGCCTCAGCTCGTGTAGAACCACCGGCCTATTGACTTACAATTCTCAACCATTTCTGTGTGCGTGTTATTGGCAAGAATGGAGGAGACCTACAATTTACTACGTCACGTCAAAGGGAGTACTAAAAAAAATATAAAAATAACAGTTTTTTTTTTTTGGAAAAAATAAAAATAGCAAAAATATTTGAGAAACAAACGATATTGTATAAAAAGTTTTTTTCTTTTCTCAAAGCCTACTGGTCCTACAAAAAAAAATGTCATGATCTTTTTCGTGTAAAATTACATAAGCTAGTATTTTTATCTTAATATTTTTTTTTTCAAAAACAATTGATATTTTTCAAGATATTTACGTAAAACTGAATTTCAAAATTTAGTGTAGACTTTCTTTCTAGGAAATATTTTTAGACAAACAAATAAAGTTCTTCACCAACATTCAAGCCTGGTACGCTAACGCTGCTGAAGCGAAACGAAAATTTTCTGTGGTCTTCAAATTAGCAGTGAAAACGTAAACAAAAAGACTATGGACAATATATTAATGGAAAGTTTTATCAGATGATGCGGAACGAAATTTGTTTGTGGTCTCACTTTTCCGCACACACTTAAGTGTTCGTGCAAATAAATTAGTGCGAAAAAAGAGTGGAGACTTTTTCAAATAATCAGCTAAAATATATCAATTTCGGTAGTATACTACAAAACGAAGAAACAGAACACAATTTTGTGTTTATGATTTCGTTATTCGTTGTGTCATTTTTGTTTCGCTTAAGCTGAGTAGGAACTATGCTTCAACATTGTTGGAATTTTTTTTTTTTTTTTTGTATTTCAGCCTTTTTTTATCTAATTTTCCTGCTCTATATCTTATGGAAATGCTCATTGCAATAAGTCTTCAATTTCTAGGCTATGTACATAGGTTAAGATACAAATATTTAAAATTTGGTTCCAAATTATTTAAGCCTCAGGCTCATCGATGAAATCCGCCCCTGTTATTTTCTACACAACCACGATATATGTATGTACATCTGGACACTAACTTTTAACCTCTACGGGAAGTCTCTTGCGAGGATTGATGTAGTCGACTATATTAAAAGTACCTACGACAAGAAATGTGAGGTGTCCTGGCATCAATGGCAGCAGCTCTCACACAGGTGCAATCTATGTCTTTATTTTTTTTTTTATATTATTATCTACCCACGATGTCGTCGTCGTAGTCGTAGGAGAAAATCCTTAAATCTGATCTACAGTGTGGACTTAAATGGATTAAGGTGTAATTTAAGAGTTTTTTTTTTTTATTTCAGGAAGTTCGAATTGAAAGAGAGGGAGTGTGTGTCTTGACATGACTTCCCACCAGCATCAGTGATACGAGTATAGATTTAAAGCTCTACTTAACATTCACTTTCCATCTAAACTGTTCAATCTAATTTGGCTTCCCAATAAATGAACGAAAAAGAAAAAAATGTCATGCAGTCAGAGAGGACTGTCATTCACTCGTTGTTTAGACAGAGATACATAATCATTTAATTATTCATATATACCTACCTACTCGTACTTCCTTGTGTATATCTTATTTTTGTATTTATTTAATTTTCTGTATTGTGTTTTGGGACCGGAAAACCAAGGTTCGAATGTCATTCTAATATAAGATTTTCTTTCTTATGCACAAACTAATTTTACTTTGAATAAAATTCTTCTGGCCTTGACAAAGACCCTGACAGATTGAATTAGAAATTTAAAAAGATAAGATGAATATCTTAGGGGAAACAAAACAAAAAAAGGTAATACAATGGTCTGTGGATGTACTTCTGATGCTATATTATTGGTTATTTTTAAGCATGTGTATTGTGAAAAAGTTTTGTGACTCATTTAAATGCAAATATGTGTCTTTATTGCTATTGAATAGATGGAAGTTCTTTTTTTTTCTTATTATTACTTATTTCATTGTTCTTATTCGAGTTAGTTACTCGCTAGCTAAGCAAAGATGAATATGAATTGACTTTATTTGAATTAAAAGTAAGACATTTGTGAAACGTTTTTTTGTTTGTCTTTCAAAAGCTTGGTGGAGCTAACGAAGGCAGCAATACAAATCTTTGTCTTTTCTATCAAAATCATTTAAAGACACGAAGGTACACTTCCATTTTTATTTTATAATTTAAACTTAATTACGGATTTTCAAATTTACTCAATTTTATTTCAAAAATTTCCTAATTATTCAACAAACATTTTAAAAGATCAAGACACAAAATTTTATAAACATTTTAAAATCTCTCCAAAAGTGTCAACTTTTTTACAAAACATTTATTTCGATGGTTTTTTGGGATAAATTTTGCAGAAATTAAAGAAACCAATATTAAAAAAAAAAAACTTGTATCGTATCATCATTAAAAAAAAAAAAACCCAAAATCCCATTTCCGTCATTAAAATTTTTGACAAAAAAACTGAATCGCAGTTTTCTTATAATCACTTTAACATTATGTAAGATAAAGACACAAGTTTTTATAAACATTTCAAAATCTCTCCAAAGTGTAGACTTTATTACAAAACATTTATTTCGATGGTTTTTTGGGATAATAAATGTTGTAGAAATAAAACAAACCAATATATTAAAAATGTACTGTATCATCTGATCAGATGAAAAAAAATTCAAAATCCTTTTTCCATCATTCAAATTTTTCACATTAAACCTGAAACGCAATTTTCTTATAATCACTTTGACTTTACACGTATAAAGTTTAATCAAAGTCATTAGAACCAATTTTTAAGAAAATTTTGAAAAATAGAAAATCGTTGCACTGTTCTAGATGAGTTAAAAAAAAACATTACTCCCTTTCAACTTTGAATAAAAAATCCAATTAACAACTAGATTTGCATTCGATAAAACTAGTAATATACTTTTTTGTGTACACAATTTTGCGTTGATATTTAATTTTGTCAACAGTTTGGCCAATTTTCAAAACAAAACATAGCAAAGCAATCTTCCATCAAACATAATTAAAATGTTTCGATAAGATCTATATAAAAGCCTGCTAAATAGTCAATAGCAATAATAATATTTTCATTACCAATCGATCAAAAAATACGCAGTACATTAAATGAAACGTTATAATTATTATTACAAATGATTAACCTGTCTATCAACAAATAATAAAATATGTACATACGAGTATACAAACAATTATTATTTATCTTCTTTATTTTTCTAGATGGCATTATGTCCTCACCTTCAAAAGTTATTGTTGTATATATGAATGAGGAGAAAATTGTGCGATTAAAAAATCAAAGATTGAAATGATATTTTAATAAATCATATTCACACTTAAACTGAAAAGTGCGACATCGATTTGTTATTTGTTAACAATTTTTTTTTATAAACAAAAATTATTAGGTATATTTAAATTGAAAATCCTGAAATCACTTATTTGGTGCATGAAGTCACTTTTAAGTTTTAAATTTATCTATTGATTATTAATTTTATCTTTTGAAAATAAATTTCAGTTTCAGTCAGTTTTAATTTAATTTTATTTTATTCAATATAAGCAACTTGTGTGGGTTCAATTATTTATTGGAAGCCAATGAACTTATTTCTTCTCTTATTAAAGAAAAAAATACGAATACGTTGAGAAACTGATCAACTTTATTTTCTTCATTCATTTATTGGCATAAATGTATCTTGTGAATGAAAAAGAAAAATATAGTAATAAGTAACTGCATATAGAATCATTAAAAAAAAAAAAAAAAATGGCTTCATGGATTTCATTCCAACGATAGTAATTACTCGTACTATCCTATCTTGGCTTGGCCCCAAAGACGAAAAAAGCATGAAAGCTTATTAATTCATGAGATGAACTGGGTTTAAATATTCTATATGGTTGATTTTATCTAAACGTGGGTATACCTATTTTTTTTTTGTGACATGGCAAAATAACACCCAAGGCATTTGACTTTCAACTTTTCTACGTAAATATACCAAAAAATTGACTTTTGGTATCTTTAGGGTTCGATAAAAGAGTTCATTGCAATTAAATTGAATGAGTTGTATATATATGTTATGTATATTGTATATATATCGACGACCAAAAATACAATTTATTTTTAACGTTGATTGTTCGCTTTTGGCGTCTTACATTTTCTTCGTTTTTCTATTCATTTATCAGGGGGATTTATTTTATTCTCTCTCATTTTTTTTTTTCTTTTTTCTATCGAAAAGATATAAAAAATTTATTAAGTTAATAAATTGATTTTTATTAGTTTTTATTGACCTATTCGTATAAAATATTTTTATCTCTAGATAATCTTCTCAAGATTTTTTTTTTTAAATAAAATTAAGTTTATTGTTAGAAATAAAAAAAAATTCAATTTACATATCTTTTGCCAAAGCAATGAATTTATTTGCTCCCTTCACTATAAGGAATTTAAATTAATTGAATTTTAAATATAAAAGAAGGAGAAGAGCTGTAGGTAGTGCGAAATTTTTATTTTGTTATGCTTTATATAAGACTTTAAACAAATTAATGGCAAATTGGACAATTTTGTTCCTCACAATAATATGATCTCCAACAGATGGCGCTATGCTCTCAGACTGCTACATTTTTGGTATAAAATTTATATGTGAAAATCCATAAGAGATTAATACTTAGAAATTGTTAAGCGCAATAATCTAATACTATGTATATAGAAAACCCAGAGAAACAACATTACATATTCAAATGTCAAAGTATAATGAAGAAAACCATACCGATAAAAATAACGATAACGATAACAATATCAATTAGAATACCGATAAATTCAATGATAACGAATACTACAAACTTAACGATAACGATAAAGAATTACAATAAAATCAGCTTAAAGCCATTAATTTAAAAAAAAATATTTAATACTTTAAATCTGATATAATGAGAAAAATGTATTGATCTTAAATAATAATTGTATTTAGTTATAAAATAAACTATAAGAGCTTCTTACAACATTTTAGCTAGAAGAAAACTTTGGTCTAATGAAGAGTTCTAATCATCACAAAAAAACAAATGTTTAACACTTCGGTTTAGTCAATGAGCTCTTTGATTTTTTTTTTTAAATCAAACATTAAAATCTCATGAACTTAACCCGAGTCTAAAACTGGCGTTCCGTCTACATAAAAACATAGGCCCAAACTTTTAGATGATAAAGTTTAAGCATTTTTAGTATGACATTAGATTAAAAACAGTATTTTCCAATTATTAAACGAGTTAGCATCGTACTATATTTTTAACATTTTATTTAATTTTTAATCACAAAATAGGTACCTATTTTAAGTTTTTGTTAGTATCATATTAACTCCATTATGTCACTTTGACAATTAAAAATGTAAAAATGGTATGTTGGCTTACTTGTTTGCGTGAAAAGTAACTTTTTAATAATAAATATGTGTTATACCTGCGTGAAATATATATGTACTGTACATTTAGTACTGAGTACTCGTGTTATAGATACTCGTCTGTTACAAAATACACGTGTTATATTATATACGTAAAATATGTAGGTACTAAAACACGTTTAATACAAAAAACACTTGTAACACTAAATACACTATTAATACTAAATACAGGTGTAATGCACGTGAAATACATATTTAAACACGTGTAATAATAAATACACATTTAAAAATAAATATGTATGTACATACATGTTTTAATTTAAAGATAAGTTTTAATAAACGAAAAATTTAATTACACGTGTTATACCTACTACGACTTGCTAAAAAGCATTATCTCATTGATATCGTTGTGTCGTCGTGTGTAATTCTACAAAAGGATACAACGGGTCATTCATTTCCTGGTTTCAAGTTGGTAGCGCTGGCATTTGAGACCTGCCAAATTCAGCTGTCATTTCATTTCAGTGTCATAATATTAGTTGAATATGTTTGCCATTTAAGATAATGGATCGCTTAACAATCGAACAACCCGTTAAAATTATTAAAACTTACTACAAAAGTGGTGATTCAAACTTAGTCATAGTCGTCATAATCGACCGACTACGCAGGCAATTAGTGAAATTGTGAAGAAATTTGAAGATTACATCCTTATAAAGTTCAAATCAATTCAACAATTGAAATCGGCTGTAAATACGCTTCTTGGGTTTTGAAACAGCAGACAGTAAACACCGATTTTTCGAATAACTTTTCTTCAGCGATGAGGCACATTTCTCACTCGGTGGGTATGTAAACAAACAAAATTGCCGCATATGGGGCTCAGAAAACCCACAAGTGATCGAAGAGGTGCCGTTGCATCCAGACAAAGTGACTTTTTGGTGTGCTCTATGGTCGTAAGGTGTCATTGGTCCGTATTTCTTCGAAGATGCCAATGACTTGAACGATATTTGGTTCCAAAAAGACAGGGCAACAAGCAACAACACACGATCAATTATACATTTATTGCGTGAGAAGTTTCCTGTTCGGGTAAATTCACGTTTTGGCGCCGTCAATTGGCCACCAAAATCATGCGATTTGACACCGTTAGATTTTTTTTGTGGGCCTACGCAAAAGACCGTGGTTACGCGGATAATCCTCGAACTCTAGACGCATGCTGCGAATCTTCCCGAGGTATTTGTTTTTCATACTTAATGGCAAAGTCCAAACTTTATAATGAAATAAAATTTTTATCAAAAATATATCGCTTTATTTAGCTATTTAGCTTTATTTAGCTTTTCGAAACCGAAAAATGAATGACCCTCTATTTAAGGATATTTTAATTTTAATTTCCTGGGCTTATCAATTTACCATTTTACAAAAAAAATCTCCACAACATACCTATAACGAATACATTTTAAAAATCTTTTTTTTTATAAAAATAATTGATACCTAATGAAGGTCAGTGTCAATATAAAAATAAATCAAAACTCATTGCTCAAAATTGACAATATTTTTTGTTGTTTCCGTTGTGTACATTGTAGTACAAATAACTGCAAACCTTAATTGAAGAATATTATTGCCACACATGGAGGAACATCATAACCGATTTGCTAATATTAAATAACAATCGATTTGGAATAAATTTGAAAGCATTATTTAATTTCGATACATATCTGTTAATTGAATTATAATATTCAAATAAATTTTATCACAATCAGAATCACAATATAAGTTGAAATCGTAGACAATAACATTTATGCAAATAGGACTTAGGTATATGACGTTAGTTTATTTAATTTTATTTTCTGTAATCTTTTTACCTTTGACTTTGAATAGTTCAGTAATATTTTATGAGTTAAAGTTTTTTTTTTCAAATAAAATCACTTAACAATAGTTAATAAAAAAATAAATAAAAACAACTGCCTTTATAAACCACTTATATGGACACGAATTTACAAAAGTTGCTATTCTATGGATATGTACATAGGTACGTTTGAATTAAAAATTAAATGCTTGCTCATTAATTGCACAAAGGCGTACAGTGTTAAAACAAAACACCCTCTTTCGCCATTTGCCTTATATCTATTATATCTACGGTTCAACGGCTAAAGTCTATCTTACACCAAGTACCAACCTATTGTATTTCACTTTTCTGTACGGCAAATTATAGCGACATATGTTGCAACACGTGATTACGCCAACATGGTGCTGCTTTTATTCACTTTTTGTTTCTGCGAAAAAGTAATTCATTGAGGTTTTATTATCGTTAAACATACAAATAATGTAAGTACGGAGATATCCGAACTTTAACTATATACATATATACAGCTACATATAAGTATGTATGACCGACCGACCGGCAACAGTGAGCTTATTTTCTAGTTTTTTTTTTTTATTTTATTTTATTTATTTTTATTTTCTTGTCAGGAACACCTGGATACAGTTGACGAAGTTATCTTTTTCCATACAACAACAACAAAAATAAAATAACAGTAAAAACTAAAATAGAAAATAAAGAAAAACAATATATTTACGTTTATGCTTGCATAAGCTTATATACATGGCAGTTCGAGCTGATACCCTGAAAGTGGGTAGTAGGTAGTCTGTCTCAGATAATATTCACGTTCAATCTAACATGAAAAAGTTTATATCATATTCAATAGCAGTTAAAGGAGTGGAAGTAGAAAGGAGCAAGGAAATCGGTCGTGAATATATATAGTTCAACACCATATCGGTTTTTGATAGTTGAAAAAAAAGTGTATATATATCCTTGAGGTTTTTGTTCAAAATCGAAAGATATATTGCTTTACAATTATGATTATGGATATGTACATATATTTATTATAATGTGTAGATATGTTATAGACTGCAGATATTTGCAGATTTGTTTTAACAGAGTTATACTTATTTTTTTCTACACATAAATTTTATGAAAATAGATAAAAGGCAACATATAGGTTAGGTACATGGGTAACACTTTTAAAACCTTTTGATTTCTTTAGTCATTTAAACAATCCAAACAATCATTATTATTTATTTTTTATTATAATATAAAGACGAAGCAATATATTTTATGTCCGGCGTAAACTCAGAAAGTATTAAATTGATTAACTTGAAACAAATTTTATAATATTCTTTATATTGGGTGATGGCACCAGTAGTCGGCCCTTTAACTTTTTTTTTATGTTCAACTGGTCCTTAAAAATCAAATATTCAATTGCGGAATAGAGTATTTAGTTTATCTGATTATTGGGAATGTGTAGATTATAAAATTTTAAGCGTTTTTAGTTAATTTTCTACCCAAAACAAATTATTTAACTTTATTGAGATGAAAGTGTGATTCTTGCGTAGTCAGCCCCTTTAGTTCCATTAGTCAGCCACTTGAAGTATCCAGTAGTCAGCCCCCAATAAAGTGTATAATATAAGCGGCTGACCATAGAAAATGTGTCTTCTGAAGTCAGCCGTCCATTCTACCTTCAAATTAACAGTCAGCCGGGGGAGGCTGACTACTGAAACTAAGGTTTTTTTTTATATTCTTCTGGCAAAGATCAAAAGAGAATAATAATATCATTGACTTTGCATACTCAGGTATAAAAAAAAAACAAAAAAGTGATTTTCAGTAGTCAGCCGGGGGAGGCTGACCTTAGGAGAATTAAAAAAATGTAGTCTCCAGAAAGCAGCCCCCTTGTAAATACCTATTTAACAATATTTTACAATATTTTTAGTTAAAAAAGTGTAAATTAAACTATAAATAACATATAAATAATCATATAAAATAGTAAACTTCAATATTTTGGTAGTTATAGTTCTTTTTCCAAAACACTTCTGCTAATTTTAATTTAACAAAAAATCACACAATCGACACTTAGAAAAACTTGAAGCAAACTTGCATTTTTAACAAGAAAACAAGCAGCTCCATTGGCACAAAATTTTGGATACAGGCAGAAGATAAGTTAGGCTTTTAGAAAAAAAATATTTTATGGTAAATAAACGAAAACCGTTACTATTTTGCTGTATTTTATAACGAAGTGGCTGACTACTGGAGGGGGCTGACCTTACACGCCATCACCCTTTATAAGATTGTTTAAGACTATTTTTTGTTTTTCTAATTTCTTCATTTAATTAGAATATTATTTTTTTTTTTATTTTTGTTAACTTTTTCCTTGAGGTTGACACACATTTTCACTCATACGTGAAAACCTTTTGGATACTTTACAAGAATAGAGATTGTTTCAAAAAGTCAGTATTTAAACGCAAATTTTAAGGCCTAAATCTTTTCTTAATTACACCTAAAAGCTGAGATTTACTTTTCCTCCCACATTTTTTTTCCGTTTTTGCTTAACTTCCTGTTGGTTTTTTTTTTTTTTTTGATAACAGCGTAGCGCAATAGGTAGGTACGTAACGTATATTTGTTTTTTTTTCTTCTGCATACCTACTGAAGAATTATGAGTTGGTAGATTTCATCCAAAAGTCTGACAATTTGATTGTCAGCTCTTGTCTGACAATTTTCGGACAATAATAAATCTGATAAATCTGAAAAAATTGTCAGCTTGAAAATTTTCTGTTCAAACGGCTGGCAGATCTATACAAAATTTTTTTGATTGTTTACATCTTTTGGGGGAAGGCATCATTACTTGGCGGATGTTCTGCAGCATTCTTATCGATTTCCTCTGCATTAAATAAAGAATCTTTTTCTTCTCTCCTTTTAATATATTATGTAATATTTTCGACCACTGATGCCTCCTCCATTGTTAGATTTTTTATCTATTTTTATTCAGAAATGCGACAAAAAATCAACAACATGCAAAAAAGAATTAATAAAAGACAAATGGCGGCCGAGCGGCGAGCATGAGCACTTAATTTATTCCGAATAAAACTACAAAACACAAAGATTTGATATAAAATGCAATTGAAGTGAACTGAATAAATAAACTCAAAAAGAAAATATTTATAAAGCAATATAGATATTTTCTTTTTGAGTTTATTTATTCAGTTGTGCAAAAACTAAAAATTTCCAACACAATTTTTTTTTTTTATCTCTCATTGACATTTCGAATAATGATGAAATTGTCAGCAATTGTAAGATGTTTTCAATGAAAACCTCTGACAATGACCAATGAGTCTGACAATGTCCTAATCGTCTGACAATGATAAAATTGTGTGTTCAGACGATTGTAAGATACCTGACAATTTTTTGTCAGATTGTCGTCTGACAATGACGTTTTTGACAATATTGTCAGACAAAATTGTGTGTTCAGACGATTGTAAGACATTTGGGACAGTTTTTTCACTGACAGATCTGACAATATTGTAAGATCTGACAATTGTCTGTACTTAGCTTAAGTTTTTGAATTTCTTTTTAGGGAAAATAAAATTTTTGTCAAAAATATTTCTTAGATCAGAGATTTTAATTTTGAACACTGCAATATACATATACATAGGTACCATCTATTATTTCTGTCATGCGACCATATTTTTCGAAGGATTTTTATAAAAAAAAATATTTTTTTAATTAAAATACAAAAACATTTTTTTTTATTTAAATTAAAGTGCATTTTTTTTGAAAATATTTTTTTTTTCAAACTCAGAATATTACGTTTATTTATTTCCAAAAACTGGTAGGCATATTTCTTATTTAAATAACGAATTTTTCTTTACCTGTAACTTTAATTCTAATTGAAACTAACTGTTACCACCCAGGCCACGCTTCAATAAGCACTTCCCTTACAAAACAAATATATGTATAACCTAATCTTCAACATAAACGACTTCTACGCTAATCTTCATTAGTAGGTTATTCATAGAGCTATTTGAACATGATTGAAGGACATATCAACACAAACATAATAGTAAGATAAGATAAGTAAGATTTCAATGTCAAAATCAAACCAATTTTTTTTTTCAAAAACTATAATATTACCTATGCATGTATATGTGTAGGTACTTAAATGTATTAACATTATGTTTAAATATTATTTGTATATGTAAATTAGTTTGATAAACATGTTAAGATGAAAAAAAAAAATTGAGATGAACATAGAATCATTTCCTCAAATCACGAAATTTCATTATTATTTTTTACTTGCGACTATAATACACTTTTATGGCAAGCTGGGATTTTTTTAAATAATCAAACTCAATATTTTGATCAAATATGATATTTTGTCTGTTTTCTATCTTGGTCGGGTACATTCTGAGCATACAATTTTCTTAGCCGTTTAACAAAATCTTATTTTTCTCAAATAGTATTGCAAACATATTTCTATAAAGTTCAATTAATTCAGTTAGACTAATTAGCTCAAACGATACTTGAATATTTAAGTTCAAGATAAGAAGAAAAAGTAGAAACTAAGCGATTTAGTTTAACATAAATATTTATGTTTCGCTTCATGCAAAGGCTTTTGGAACTCAAAATTTTGAACACTTTTTAACTTCCCATTGGAAGTTATTGTAATTGGTCCTATCTGTTAAATTGAAAATTTTGACATTTCTCGAAGTTTCCAGGTCCCAGGAATCCGAATCCGTTGTTTTTAGAGTGATTTCTTTATGTGAGTGTGTACCTACGTTCGTACGTTCGTACTTTTGTACGTTCGTGAGCCTTTCTATCGTTCACTGTATCTCAAGAACGAATAGAGATATCGACCTCAAATAAATTTTATTTTACAGATAGTAACATCACGAAGTGCAGAAAAATTCAATTAGCGTTTTTTTTGCTACAATAATAAAAAAAAAAAAATATTGTAAAAAATGTTTCGTCTCAAATATTTCGAGAACAAAAAATGCCATCGACTTCAGGTTAATTTTATTCTACACATAATGACGTAATAAAAAATTAAAAAGAATTTAAAAAAATAAGCGGGCAGTTTTTTTTTTGATAAAAAAAAAAACATGCTAACATTTTGTGAAAAACGTGTTTTGGTTTTAATATTTTCAGAACAAACAACGATTTTAACTTCGGCATAATTTTATTCTATGCACGATGCCATATTTGGTTACTGATATAAATTTAAAAAAAATTCAATTGACTGTTTTTTTTTTTTAAAGCAAAAAAAACTACAACACAATACTAAATATCGTTGAAAATCGTATTTTCAGGTCGAATATCTTTATTATATAATTTTATACTACACAAAATGATTGACAATTGAAAATGACATTTCATTGGCAGTATTTTTTCAAACAATTGATCTGCCAAAAATACAACTAAAATAGTTGAAAAATATAATACGCCCCAACTTTGGTTTTCACTTGATGGCATATTGAACATTTGATAAGGTCTTTTAAGATTTTGAATTAGGAATTTCCTCATAATAAAATAACTTCGGGGTTTTAAATCTAAAATATTTGAAAAATATGTGGTGCCATACAACTGTTAAAAAACATTTATTTATCATTTTGAATTAAAAGAAACAAAAAACTAAAAATCAGTTTACAGCTAGTTTATACATTAAAATTATAATAATATATATGAATAATATTTCTTTAGTCTGGATTCCGTTTCCGAGTCTCATACTACGCCGATGACAAAATTACCTGCTGATTGGACGAATTATAATTTTATTTTAAAAATCTTTACAGTTTGTTCAAAAACTGCATTTGTTTATTAAATATTATTCCAATAAAAAATGAACTTTAAAATTAACACTTCTTTACTTTCCATTTGGTAAAATTTTGGCTGTGACATTAGATCAGTTCAATTAATTAGGTCCGTTCATTTTAAAATAATTTATGCGTCTTTTATTTTTATGTAATTGCGAGAATTTTTGCACGGGTAGGGTTGTTTTATTTTAATATAACCAAAACTAAACATCTATTTACCGCCAATTTCATTACTACAATCACAAATCTCTTCTTGCAATTTTTAAGAAGCGGTGAAGATTGCCTATAAAATAAATTTGAATATTATTTGTTTTTATGTTGTTCATTTTTCTTGAAAAGTGAAAAATATTTTATTTTTTTTTTTTCAATAATTTTAGCAGTTATTTTAAAAATAGTTCCTACACTTATAACTGAATAATTTGTTTATGTTTTTAAGCTATTTATTTTTTTACGCAACATTTTAAATTACATTAATATTTTACTTATATGTAACTAAGTAGGTATAGTTAGATATACAGTGCACCACCAATATAAGAGATTTTATGAAATTTTTTTTCTTATATGTACATTATTATTATTATTGAGAAGAGAATTAAATTATAATCTTCGGAGTACAACTTTACAGAAGAAAAAAATTTTGCACTTGAATCTGGAAACAAAATTAAAAAAAAAAAGATTTTTTTGACATATTTATTTATATGGTTTTACCTGAGTACCTTAATATTCATTTCTGTCCCAGGAATTAAAAATGGTGAAATAGCATATATATATTATAGGTTGGTTGCAGTCATCACAGTTATTTAAAAGAACTGCAGTCAATTTACTTAAAACTTTGACTAAGTATGTACTTCAATTTCAAAACTAGAGTCACATCTGTCAGTTATTATTGCAAAAAAAAATAGTCAATTGACTGCAGTCTTTATACTCTAAGTAAACTTACTTCTTTTCAAAGCGTAAAGGAAAAAAAATTACAACAAATTACAACTTTATTGATCAATTTTATTGATTAAGAATTAATTATTCATTTTTCGTGACCTTTTTATCCAAAATATTTGAATCCTGAAGCCCACAAAAAAAGGATTCAAATATTTATTGAATTACAGTTCAAATGAGTAATGTCTTAATATCTTTATTAAATGACTAAGACTTGAACATGACTTATAAGTGGCTTATTGAAGACAAAATTTGGGACTGCAGTCAATTAAATGGTAGTCAATAGACTGTTTTGGTTAACTTGCAAGTTGAAATATTGAAAATGAATAGTGACATGAATGTTAATCTAAAGTTAAATTCATTTAGTAAAAGATAAGAATTATAAAATAAGTTTTTTTTATTTATTGACTGCAATCACCACTTGTTAGTTGGATTGATTCAAATTTTAAAAAAATTAGGTAAATAAAAATCTTTAAAAAAAAAACGACAAAACGTTTTTTTTTTATTTTTCAGATTCTTTGGCCTTAACAATGAACTTAGTTTCAAAAGTTGACTGAATGCACATTTTTTCCCGAGAAAAAAATAAATGAAAACTTGAAGTTTTCGGATTTTATGCCAGTTAATTTTTTTTCTATCAAATCAACCATAAATAAACCAAGAGTTCAAAACTACCCATAATAAAATCCTGGATTCACCTTTGGCGCCACCCTAGTACTTTTGATTTCAAGACGCAGTGTAATGAACAGACACAGTAGGTAATGTATTGATTGTTTTTTTTTTAAACTTAATATTTGCTTATATCCATAAAATACTGTATGTACTTCCACTAAAAAAAAAAAAAAAAAAAAAAACAATCTCAATTTCACTCGTCTGTCACATTCTTTTGAAATTTGTCAAAGTCATGGGAAACAAAACATCTGTTTTGGCGATTCGGATATTAATCAACAAAAGAAAGTAAATTATTTTTAAATAATTTAATTTTATTGTTAAAATGATTAAATATTTTTTTTTCATGGTCACTAAGCTTCAAAATTTTCCATTCGAAAAAATGTTTACATAATCTAAATAATACAAATATTCCTTATGGTCTGAGAGAAAAAAAAAATAATGATTAATTACTGCATTTAAACAGTAAACATTGAAGTTCGTCCGTCATCATTTATGAACAAAAAAAAAAAAATGAAATCTCCACCTGTCATGATTTCTTTATGCTTAAATAGATTCCCGCTGCTTTCTTAAAATATGTATATCGAGTATAGGTCTGGTTATAATATACTGAGATAGTCAATCCAAAAAGAGAACATTTTTTTTTTTTATTTTTTTTTTTACAAAAATATCAAACGACCTTGATAGTCAAAAGCATATTTTGGTATATTGCCCTTGGTCTATTGAATTGGTCATTATCTCATTAAGTTCAATTAAACACCAGATATATTTACTTGACCTAAAAAAAAAGCAAATTTCATGAGTTCTATATAATTTTTTGGGAATGTTAGGCGCGATTGAATCAGAGATTTTATATAGAGTTTTGCTTACATTAGCATAATAATATGAATTTTGTTGTTTTCTTTTTTTTTGTATTTTTATGATAATTGGTTTTAAATTGAGCGATTTTACTATTTTTTAAAGTAATATTTTGAATTGCATTGTAGCATTTTTTTGAACGATGGTTGTTTATTTATTTTTTATTTCCAGAGGAATGTGATGTATTTGGTCTTGAAATGGAAAGAAAACAAGATAGTGGATGGAAAGATGCGGATGTTTTTAAAATAAATAAAACACATAAATTCAGCATTCTCTAGCGATTTGACGGTCGATCTGAGGATAAAATTACATAATAAATGATGGTTTCTTCTATTTCACAGAAATGCAACCAAGAGATGTTTGTAAACTGACAACTTTAAATGTAGTAAATACATATTACTTCATATATAAATGTTTGTGTTTAAGAGAATGATCTTTACAAAAAAATTGTCGTCCTTGAAGGACACAATTTAACATGTTTGGGGATATGCATGTATTTTAGTTTTTTTTTTTGACGGCGGAAAACTTTAAATTGGCAACACTATTTTCTTTGACAGCCAATTCGACAGTTCTCGATTATTTTGAGGTTATTTAAATTCGGCATTTCATCATAGAGTTGTTTAAATTTATTTCGAAAAACATTGGTCAACTCGAAACAACTCATCGAGCACTTCATATAAAATTTTTGTTCAGTGATGAAGAACACTTTTGGTTTAATTGCTTTGTCAATAAATGAAATAACAGCATTTGGAACGCTAATAATTAATAAAACCAATGTCAAAACACTACCTTTTGCATATTGCACTTTAAGGGCCGGAGGAATCCTTGGTCCGATGTCATTAAAATAAATACTAACTTTTTCGCGGCTCAATTGGAAAGCATTATTTTTACAGACATGTGATTTTAGCAGGACGATGACGACGTGCCATATGCTCACAGCAGGCGATTCAATTAATTTACTGGAAAAAACATTTAAAATTTAAAAAAATTGGTCGGTGCGACAGCTCGTATAGAACCAGGGCCTAGTGACTTACAACTCTCAACCATTCCTGTGTGCGTGTTATTAGCAGGAATACCTAGAGGAACCTACAATTTTCTGCCGAATCCGAACGGCTAGGGTGAGAAGCACTTTTTCATGACAAGAGATACTTTTGAAGGATTTATCAATTCCTCGTAACAACGCACTAACCATTACTCCACGGGCTACTACAATATTGGACGAATTATTAATTTCACGAAATGCACCTGTTAACTGGCCAAGTCGTTCGTGCGATTATTTTTCTAGCGAATATGTACAGTAGAAGATGCAGTACAATAAGCCCCAGGGAAATAAGTCTGGAAAAAAGGATCAAATTGTTAATTATAGGCCTATAAGTCAAATGCCTACAGTGCCCAAATTACTTGATAAGTTGGTTCAACAAAAATTTTTTAATATTATTCAGAACGGAAATTTTAATTTCCAGCATGGGTTTTACCAGGGTAGATCTACTTGTACCAATTTGATTGAATTTACAAATTTTTGTTCATCGGCTATGGAAGAGGGTGCGCAGGTTGATGTTTGCTACACAGACCTTGTTAAAGCGTTTAGTAGAACTAATCTAAGTATTTTATTGAATAAACTTAAAGCATACGGCTTTGATGGCGTGATATTGAAATGGTTTAAATCATATTTAGTAGGAAGAAGACAAGTGGTGACTATTGGTAACTATAGTTCAAAAGAAATTTTGGCGCTTTCAGGGGTTCCCGAAGGAAGCCATTTGGGTCCTTCTATGTTCTCGTTGTATATAAACGATTTAGTAAATGTTATTCAGAAATGTCGTCTTCTTATTTTCGCGGATGATATTAAGTTCTTCAAAAAGATAAAAAATCTAAACGACTGTATTTCTTTCCAAAATGAATTGAATGTATTTCAAGATTGGTGTAGTTTTAATGACCTTGAAATTAATTATGGGAAATGTGCGTTGATGACGTATAATCGAAATTTACATCCAATTTTGAATAATTATGTCCTTAATGGAAATAATTTACCAAGAGTTCATGAAATAAAAGATCTGGGAATTGTGTTCGATACAAAACTTTCGTTTGATCTTCATATTAATTATGTTGTGTCAAAAGCAAACTCCCTTTTGGGATTTGTTAAAAGAAATTCTGTAGATTTCAAAGATCCATACACAGTTAAATCCCTTTACTGTTCATTGGTACGACCTACTCTTGAGTATTGCTGCATTGTATGGTACCCAAACACTGTTAAAAATATTAACCGGATTGAAAGTTCAAAAAAGTTTTTTGAGATTCGCTTTGAGAAATTTTTCATTAACAGATAATGTGATATTAAGCTATAAAAGTAAATGTTTATTGTTAGGAATTGATAATCTTGAAAGGCGAAGAAAAATTTATAGTGTAATGTTTGTCCGTGATATTTTGTGTTTTTCTATAAAATGTGATAATCTACTTTCTCATATTCAATTGTACGCCCCCTCAAGATCCTTAAGATCAAGACAGTTACTGTATGTAACTCATCACACATCTTTGTATGGGCAGCGTGAGCCTATTTCCCGATGTGTAAGTTTATTTAATAATTTCTATGAAGATGTTGACATTTGTATGTCAAGAGAAAAATTCAAAATTAATCTTATGTTAAGTAAAAAGTTTTAAAATATTAAATTTATTGTTTATCTATATGTATGTATATTTATTTATATTATTAAAATTATATTTATTTATCATCGTATCTTTAAGTTTCTATGAAAAATCTGTTGATGTACTAAATCGTAGATTAAATAAATAAATAAATAAATAAATAAAGCCCGTGGCACTTATTTTCCAAAATAATATTATTCAATTCGAAGAATATACCTGCTAAATTACTTAGGAACAAAAAATGATTTTGAATTTTGTCAACAGTTTTCTTGGACAGCAGTATCTCGGATAGGAAAGGGTTTTAACCCCCTCTTTGGGTCCTTGTCCCTGTCCCGCTCACGCAACTCCGTTGCTCCGCTTAAGATATGATGTTCAGTTGCTAGACAGGCACCAATGTCAACAATCCTGTGAGTCTAAAATCTTTATTGTGTTGGGTTTTATTGCCATTTCAAAAGGAAAAATAGCTCGCAGATGTTATTTTCTTTCAATTTTGGAATTAACTCCCATGGGCCTTATTTCCGCAGGTCTTATTGCATTGTTATTTGATTAACTTTCAAGCCAATATTCGACGCATTATTGTCGAAATACAGCCTGATTTGCTTCGAAGAGTGTATGAAAATTAATTTTATTACTGTCTTTATCACTGTCCTTGCTCGGGCGCCAATTAATTTTATTACTTGAGAAATGGATTTTTTGAAAAAATATTTTATTTCATTTTATAATCATAATTTAGAAATAAGTCTGACTAGCGTGGGATCTTCTTTTTGAATTTCTTGCAATGTCAGCGATAACAATATTGTTTATTGTTGATCGCTGTGTGGTCTTCTTTTGGAGTAGGGTGATTTGTTTACCAATGGTGCACTTTGCTGTCTTAATTTAATTAATTTTTAGAGACCTGAGGACGTACGTAAACACGTACGAAACGTCGCGTCGTCCATAAAAATATAATTAAAGGTAGAAAGACCTGAAGCCCATAAAATAGGATTCAAATAGACTATAAATGTATATCATGATAAATGTTTGCAATTCTATACCAGAATTTACCGGAGTTTTTTAGCAAAATACCCGCAAACATCGATCTCAGAAGGTTTTTTTTTTTGGGTAAGGGGGGTTTTATCATAACCACTTCCGTTGCATGAACAATAATTAAAGGGTACTTAAGTTACGTCTTGCTTTAATTTTTGTGCGGTTATATTGCTCTCATATTTGTTTGTTTTATAGAAAACAACTTCAAATTGTTTTCCCAAGCAGCAACTCCCTCATGGCTAGTGTTGAGTTCCTAATGTCAAAAATGTCAAAAGTAACCAAAAAATAATTCATTTCTAACCCCCACCTTTAAGTCTTCTCCCAAATTCTGCCCCCTTTCATAAAAAAAACCTATTTATTTCGATTGCTGTTGATTGGATCAGAAAAAATGCTCCAAGAAATGTTGAGAATTTTTTTATTTTAAATAAAATTCTCTGCTGTTATTTGTGCCCAAAAATATTGAAAGCAAGTACCTATAACCTATAAATTTTGGGGTCAGGTTCATAAGCCTATAAGACAAAAATATTAATTTGTGGGTTAATAACCAATATCCATGATTTTTATATCTAAAGACTATTATATATATTTGATTTAATGGGCTTATATCTGTGCCATAAAATATATGTATGGGTAGGATAACTAATAATAATTATAGGACTTTAATTAGATATTATGAAATAAGTCTTAAAGTCAGATTACGTTGACAAAAAGACAAAACCAACGGAGGTAGGTATATTTAATTAAAACAAAATCAAAGTTGACACATATGTACCTACCTACATAAATCACTTCTTGCATTTTTGTGAAAAAGAAAACAAAAAGAACAAAACTCATAAAATATTCATCAGATACTTCGTACATAGGTACCTACTCGTATACCTACCTAATATATATTCAATAAAATGTCAACTTTTTTGAGATTTTTTTATGTGACAGCTGATAGTCATAAAAGAATTAAAAGAAAAAGGGAAAAAAAAAACTTGACAAAATCAAAATCATGAACATTATGAAGGTAGGTATCCACCAATCTAAGGATATGGAATCTACAATATACGTAGATTATGTGGATATGTAGGTATGGTATAGTCTTTAAAAATAAAATAGGCTACTAAGAGACTAGGTTAAGTTAAAACCACAAAATCATGTCATGAACCTAAGATATATTGCACATACAGTTCTATTATCTAGTAGGTTCTTAAAAAAAACTAAAAAAAATTCTAGTTCTTGAATTGGTGAGTTATAAGAAAGATACTTCCCTCTTTCCTTTTACTAAAGTTCTCTTTTTTTTAACTACTTTTTTCTTAACCTTTTTTTTAAATATTTTTTTTTTTATTTTGTATCTATTCACCTTTTTTCCTTTTGTCTTTTTTATGTTTTAGTCTCCACACACGGATACAATTTCCAATATCGGATTGTATTCGGTTGATGACAGTGTGTGGTTGTTGTTGTTGTTGTTGTTGCTGTTGTTGTATTGTTGCTGTTTGTTGTTCCTGTTGTATTATATGAGTTGTGTTTATTTCGTATTGAAATTGCTGTTGTTGTTGTTGTTGTTGATTTGACGTAGTTGTTTTTGTTGTTGTTGTTGTAATATTTGTTTTGCTGATTTTGCCTTTGCTGTATAGATTCATCCGTAACAAGATGATCGCGCATTATAACACACACAAACACTCTCAAAATAAACACTCACACAATCTGACAATATAATTATTTATATTTTATATAGAAGATTGCTCCAAAAAGAATTAAAAACAAAAACAAACGGTAGTAGGTAGGTATGGTACCAATATCAGTATATCATACTAAAAAAAAAGAATATAGATGGATATTATATGGCTAAGGTACACAAAAACTAAGAGAAGATACTTCTTTTTGTTATATTTAAATTTCTTTGATTTTTTTTTTGTTGTTGAATTTGTTTTACCTACTAAAACGACATTTAAATTAACCTACGTTATAGATAAATTAAATTTTGTATTATTATTTTTTCAATGGCGATTAAAAGATTATTTAATTTAAAATGCAACCGTTTATTACATTTAATTTAATTGAATTTTATTTTTGCACAAAATTAATTTCATACGAAATAAAAAAAAAAAATAAAACATTAAAATTGGACTTTAAAAAGAAAAAAGACCCGTCCGTCCCAGGAAATTTTCCATAAATCTTTAATGAAATCGCCGCGAACTTACACTGACACAATTTTTTAAACTCACACACTCCTGTGATTTTTTTTTTCTATATAAACTTATTATCTGCACGCGGCGGCGGCGTAAGTGCCTAATTTGGCCCCTTAATTGTTTTTTTTTTTTTTTGTTTTACTTTCTTTGTTTTACTTTTGATTTAATTTTCTTTAATTATTTTTCTTTTTTTTTAATTCTCTTTGTATTGGGTTGTTTCATTCACGTTAATAGATTTTTTTTTTGCTTTTATTTCACTCATTACTTTTACATTAAAGAGGGCGCACACTCACATTACTTATATAATTTTGCTGCGTCGTCGTTGTCGCCGTTGTTTGGTTTTTTTTTATATAAATTGAAAGGGGAATAAGTAAGTACGTACGTTTTTATTTGTTTAAAGAACAGTGTAATCTTAAGAGTACATCATAATGTCATAAATTGAAATAATAATTAAATAACGGAAAACGTGATAATAATGAATATAACCGATTTGTAACGAACCGAGATAAATTTTTTTTAGAAATAGAAAAATTAAGAAGGCGTATATTTCTTATAAGAACTGAGGTTCAGTTAAAATTAAACATGCAATATCAAATAGCCGATACCCGAACCAACAGACAATTTGACCAATTCCCATATACTTTAGGTATAGGCAACAAGAGAAGGGACGGTCTTGTTTGCTACTTGTTGCTTTTATTTCTTTTGCCTGCGAACTGCGATATTTTTAAATTCGCCGCAATATCTGCATGCAACTCCTCATAGACTGGGCAAACAACAAGAATAAAAATAACCACTTAAGATACTTTTTCCCGTTGAATTTTAATTTTACCTAATTCAATAAATCAGAAGAGATACACAAATCACAGCAGCTATAACTAACATTTACATTATATGAATAATTTCTTTAATTAAAGTCGTACTTTTTTACTATTGCACTCTTCTCTAAATAAAATGATGTTTGTTTTATCTATTTTTCTTTTTTTTTTTATTTATTTTTTTCGAAAAAAAAAAACAATCTATAAATCTTGTATCACGCCGTAAGTCGACCGTCACTTGTCGAAAATCGCTCAGATACTGAAGTAAACTCATCTAAAAATTTAAAAAACTTGAATTGGATTTTTAGCTTGTAGATACTTTACATGCGCTGCCAAGGCGCTCCGGTATAGGGAATATCTTTATGTTGGTTTGATGGTGTTTGTGTGTTTATTTTAACGTATGAAATAGTATTTGTTTGATTGTATGGGTTATTGGCATGGCGATGGTAGAATATAAAAAACAAAACAAAATAAAAAGAAACAAACAAAAAATTTATTGTTCGTTTTGTTTATATCTCTCTCACAGAAGCTACTATAGTAAATATATTTATATGTATAGTTGCACAGATACAAAAGTTCAACAGACAACACCATCACCATCCACGGATCCACTTCCACACCATATTTCCACATTGCTTGCTTGGCTCATGCTCTTTGTACAGAATATGGAGCTAGAAAGCATGATGGTTTTCAGATAGTATCTAATGACCGAAGAGACGTGCAGTGAGGAAAATGGGGGAGGTATACAAACAAGTTTTAATATTATCTCTCTTCTCTCATTTCACAAAAATTAGAAATGTTACCAGTACCACTGCAATATATGTACATTAAAATTGTCATTTATTCGAAACAACATCATTGATTTTAATGAAATTTGAGAAACGCCTAAATTTTTGTGGACTAAAGGCCGTAAAAAGCTATTTTGAAATTTGAGAACATTAATTCAATTTTAAGAATTATGCCCTTTAATTATTTTTGCTTATGTATTTTTTAATTAAGAGTTAATTTTAAGTTAGAAATCAAGAGAAATAAATAATCAGAAGTCGATTTGATAAAATGGCATTAGGAAAAATTATTCTAAATTTAATTTAAATCAGTTCAGCAGATTTTATTAGAAATTCGAAAATGAATAAAAACTGTTCTATGAAAAGAAATACATATTAATAGAACGTTTCATTCATAACAATTTATTGTAAAATAACTGTTCTTTCAGGGAAACTTAGGTACATCGATTTAAATTAAAAACAAAAACTGTGGGTTAAACAATTTTGTACCGTTATTTTTGGCCCTAAGAAAAAATACATATTGGGCAATTACCGAAAAACGAAATGGTACCAAGTTAAAGGAAAATTCCGTTAATGTTGTATGTGAACAGACAGATAGACACAAAATAAAAAAAAAAAAAATATTAAAAAACAACAGTCCCACGCTATAGCGTTTTGTTTATTTCAGTAATAATAAACAAAAATTGACATAATTCTACTAATAAAGAAAATAAACAAATATTTTTGTTTCAAATAAAATATTAATTTTTTTTAAATTTTATTTACTTAATAAATTATTTGTATGTAGGTGTATATTCTTTTCTCTCAAAAAAATAATTACTCCCTTTGCAGAATCCGAATGAATGATATGCGGAGGGAATAATAAATACTCAATATTGACTTTAGGCTTACCTATAGCCAAATATTCAAAATTAGACCTCTGGAGCTCATTCAACGGATTCTATATACATAGGTATATTCTCAATATTCAAAAAAGTTAAGTTATCCGGATCTTAATCAAGTTCCTTTCAGTGGGCGTTTTTCTTTTTTAATTCAGAGTAGAGCTCTGAACAGAGTCTGAAAACTCCGAACCATACTCTAAGCGATCTCTGAACTGAGCATGCTCTGCTCTGAGAGTTCAGATTTATTCATTTCCGCCAGTAAAAATGGTTTGATGTTTTTTTTTCCAAATGTCAAATTTTTGTGCTCAGCTATTGAACTCCGTCTGATTTATCAATTTATTCTGAGCTCATAGAGCGCGCTCTGAACATGCTCAGGCAAAAAATTGGACCTCTGAATACTCTTAGCTAAAAATGAAACACGATTTTCTTTTTGACAGTTCAGGCTCTGATCTGAACTAAAAAACGACCAGTGTTTTCTTTCTTTTAAAACTATTAATTTTTTCTTAAAGTAATTCGATGTTGGCAATGCTACTAACTTTACTTGCTTTTCATACCTCGTTATCTCTCTCTATACATTTCTCAATTGAAACTCCATTCCACTTTCCACATTATACACCTACATATAGACAAATACAATACATACGTTACATATACACATGCAAATATATGTACACACTTTAATTAAGAAAAAAAAAAAAATTATGTTGCATTTCAACAACATTTACTATATAACTTCCACCGGCTTCTTGAGTAAGTATGAGTTTAATTTGAATGAAAGAGCTACTGCAGCACATACATATACAAAATTTTGCGGCGAAACAAACCTATACAATGACAATTTCCAATTTTACAAATCTATCTACATAAAGGTACTTTTTCTTATACATATACATGTATGTACATTCTCTGAATGAGTGCAAGATACAAACAAAAAATAAAACCAGCTGTTCACTCACTATACGGTATTTGGATGAGAATGCAGCCCTAATGGAAGTTCGATAATAGGTTAGTTATATTTTATTTGTAAAATAAAAAGCTTTCTCTTATGCCGTCATTTGGGAGCAAAAAGCTTTTATAGCACTTTGAAATTGTATTTTTCATTGCTTTGGCAGCACTTGAGATTGTTTACATTTTTTTGAAAAAATTCAGTGCATGTTAAATAAAACGGCTAACGGTTATCAGTTTTGAAACTGTTTTTTTTTTTTTTTTGTTTCTAGATAATTATTATGCAAAGATATTTTATTTATTAGATTTTCAGTGCAAAATATTGTTTAAATATTCTATTTATGTCACGAAAAAAGAATAATTATTATGTTTATATAAACTTTTTTTATGTGTGTAGGTATAGCTTTTTCTCCATTTATTATAATGTATTTAATTAAAATAACACTAATCTATAAGATTTATTTCTTGCTGTGAATGAAATCAATGAATAAATTAAATTAATTTAAAATAAAAGAACAAAATATTTGCTTTCAGTCCTCTTAAAAAGTAGTTTTTGTGTTAAAAAAATTTTAAAAACTGCAAAAAACTTTATTCTAAATTGTTATACGAAGTTTTTTTTTTAATAATAAAAACAAACAGAAATTGTTATACGAAGTTTTTTTTTAATAATAAAAATTCTATATACTACTGAAGTATATCAGCCAAATTAGAAGGCTTAGCACTATTTTAATTGAACTTGTATAATTATTGATTCCCTTTTGATTCTTTTTATTTTCTACAAAACAAATAAACTCTTAAAACATTTTGATGAAAAAATGTTTTTTTTTATAAAATAGGGAAATTCTAAGTTAGTTTTATACCTTTACAAATTTTCTGTTAAAAAAAAGACTGATATTTTTTTAAAACAACATTGATACAATGTAACACTAACATTACAAGCAACTTAACACTATAGTTTAGTTAATAAACCAATTGTTTATAAAATAATAAAACCTCAAACAATTAACTATATGCATAGATAAAATAATATCCACAATTTTCGTATGCATAGTATTAAAAAAACTTAATTTATTAAAGAATTTATTTAAAAAAAAATCACTCATACGCCACAGTGAATTTGGAAAGTTTCGTTTTACTTGCTCTTTATTGCAATTATGGGTCTCAAATGGCACTTAATAATAAAGTTTTAATCAAACCTAAGTTATCTTTTGATATTTTCAAATCTTTTGATCAAATTAGACTACTCAAATTGCCATTTATAAAATAAGTTATAGACCGAGAGCCCGCAGTAACTTTTGGGTTTGAATTATAACAAAAATCACTGATGTTTTTAGATAGGTCTTAACTTTTTATATCTAAATTTCAAAGTCTTGCATGCTGTGGTTGGGCCATTTGCCGGTAACACTTCATTGAAAATGCGTTTTTTTGTAAGTCCCAGATACAAATTATAGCAATTTAAACATTATATTAAATAAAAGATCTGAGCGCCTTGGACATAAATTGTGATTACATTTAACATGTCCTAATTTTGAGTAAAAACTAATCCTACCATTGCTGTACATATATAAATAAGTTAAAACTGGATTGTAAATTAAAATGATAAAATACTCTGTTCTGATTAAAAAAAATTCATCAGATTTCTGAAATGTTTTTTTTTTTTTTTGTTGATTTCGTCAAGTTTCTTTTCGTTGTTTTTGGAGTACCGAATAAACGATAAAACAAATTATATCTAAGTTGATTTTTGAAACGTTCGATGTCTTCTAGAAATAACCCTTTTAAGGTACTTTCTTTTTAATAACAATATATTTAAAAATAATTTTGGTTATTTGTCAATTTGCGGAACAGCGTTTAAGGCATGTTTGAATTCGTAAATAAATGAAGCTCGAAATTTAAATCAGACCTTATACAATTAATGCAATAATAATTAAAAAAATATAGAATACGAAAAAAATGTGTCACCCAATTTTGTGTATTCGCGTGCCTGATACTACTACTTACAACCCGGATTAAGCGATTTTCTTCAAACTTGGGACTACCTGGACGAGGAATAATAGCAATATCCTGTCATATAAATGACTAAGAAAATCGCTTATTTATCAAAAAAAAAAAACACGATTTTATGAAAATTTGATTGTGTTTTATTCGAAGGCGTACGAAGAATTTCAATCAGGATTAAGGCAAACTCACATTTAATGTTATTTTTTTCTCTCTAATATCCTATAAATAATCGAGAGGTATTGCACCTAAAATAATAATCATTTTTAGTTAGCATAAATATTCGTTTCAAATTCTAATGACATAATTCTCATAATTAAAAAAAAAATTAAGTAGTTCTGCAAACAATTTAAAAAAAAAAACTTAACTTATTTTATTGAATGATGCACAGTAAAATAAGTTCCTTACTTTTAATGCAAGGTTTTATTGCATTTCAATTTTTTTTTAATTGGTTTTATAATTTAGCCATTTAGAAAATGTTTTGTAAAAAATATGGGTTTCATTATTTTTGTTAAAAAGTCAAATTTTAGCAGCTGCTGCAGTATAAATAAATAAAGCAGTATTCTGTATAGAAAATCAATTTTAAAACTAATTTAAAAAAAAATTATTTATTCTTTGTTATTTAAGAAAAATCCTAAGAAAAGCATTGTTGAAAAAATTAATTACTTAACAATTAATACAAAAAATTATCTTGATTAAAAGAGGGCAAGTGATCTTCAATTGTTTTTTAATCAGAAGTTTAAAATCAAAATTGTTACATATACAAAATGTATACAAAATAATTTTGGGTTTTAAAACAAAAACTATATTTTTGAAATGAGGGTTCTTGATGTCTATTTTTATAAAAATTTCAAAAATAGAAAATAAATTTTAATTAAAAATGATTAAAACATTTTTCATTGCTTTTAAATAAATTCATATTATTTTTTTAATAAATCAGAAATCTTTTGTTTTTCAATCTCAAACAATTTTTGGAGCTTTGAAAATTCTAATCACATCCATGTCTTTTTATAATTACATTAAAACTCAAATCCACTTGAACTATCAGAGCAAGTCGTGTATTTAAATTATTTATTTATTTAAACTGATCCCTGACAAATCTATTTTAGATCTTATTTGTTTGTCTTATTGTTTGTAGTGTTATATAATATTGCAGAAGGCCTATGAAAATCCAAACAATACTTAAGCAAAAGTCACTTAGTAAAATCATATTTCAAGGATTATGATTTATTTTTATTTATCCTTTTTTTTATTATGAATCAAATATTAAGTTTAAAAACTTATATATCTCATCCAATTCCAACGATGGAAACTCTCAAGAGTTAAAAAAAGAAAAAAAAAATACTTCATTAATCATTACGTTCCAAGGGCGACAACTTGCAGTTCATTTTCCTCCTTTAATCCATCGTCCGGAAAATCGTCTAGTTGAACGATTACCTCTCAGAATTACTGAAGTCATTATATTTTTTCTTGTCTGCATCCCCCACAACAGTCACCCACAATCTGTCCACACAGACGATGGCAACAATAAAAAAAAAAAATGGTATACCAAGCGCAATGAAATTAATTATCTGAATATGACTGATGTATACTTAATCTTCAGTTATCTTAATGGCAACTTCAGACATTCAGGAAATACAATATATGTATAAATGTATAAGCATTCAAACTCGATTCGCGAACAGAAAAAAAAAATTAAAAAAATTAAAATTCTTTACCATGAAACTCAATATTTTTGTTATTTATTATTCAGCACATTCTCAAATATCATTGAAAACAATACTATGCAGAAAATTAAATAAAAAGAATCCTTTTGCAGAATCCTTTCTTGAGATGATGTTTTAAGATTCCAAAAGGATTCAAATAACACGATTAATCTTTGAAAATTTCTTCGAAGCAACCAAGCTAAAATGAAGAAGGATTATTTGTGAAAAGTGATTCCTAAGAGAGAGGATGAAAAATTAATGAATGCCATTTTATTAAGTATCATGCGACAAAGTTTCCTTGTGGCAAGATGTCGTAGAAAATGAATTATAATTTTGCCTTTTGTTTTTTATGAGGAAAAAGATACAAAAAAAAAAAAGAAAAAACACCAACAGCAAAAAGAAAGGAAGGAAAAATTAAGTTTTTTTTTTTCTTTTTTTGATAAAATTTATTCATTCCTTTAGAAAGTTTTTGGCCCTGAATTTTTCAAATATGTGGTATTAAATTTTAAATTGAGATTTATGATTCATTATATTAAAATAATCAAAGAAGATAAATGGGATTTAGATATGTATGTACATTGTTCTTATACTTTTTGTTCAAACATTTTTTTTTTAAGGAAATTGATCTTTGAGTTTGCACGAACTTGCTTGAAGATATAAATTGGATAGATATTTACGATAAAAGGCCATTGATCAATAATGTACTGTTATTTATCGAGAAAGTGTGAACAAAAATTAAAAGTAATACATTTTTTTTTTTTTTAATTTTGTTAACCATGTCAGATAGAGAATCATTCCAATTTTCAAATTCTCTGTGTAAAAGCAAAAAATTGAACAGTTAAGGTAGCAAACGATTTTTGATTCTTTTTGAATTTGACCAAAAGATAAGGTTTCGAGATTTTCGCTACTTGCACACAGAAAGAATATTTAAAATGAGCCGATTGTAAATTAGACATCGTACTTTATATTTTTCATGAGGTTGGTAATCTACACTTTTAAGTAGTGGTTATAATTTTTTAAGTTGAAAGCAATAAATAAGTAAAATATGTGTATTGGCTTTGTACAAAAATTCACTAGGTTCAACAGCTTACAAATTCTTAAAAGTCCACAGTGAACCAAGGAAACCTATATTTTTATTTTTTTGTAACTATTTTTAAATATTTATTTTATTTTGTTTGTTGACTTTACAGATTCTTTTGTCACCTTTTAAGAAAGTAAATAAAAATATATATTTTTACTGCTGAATGTTTTCATGGAAATTAATAAAAATGTAATTTGTTATTTTTTTCGACATACATAATATATACTTTTGATAACTTCATATTTATGAATACTATAAATAATTAATATCGGTATATTCTGTAAACCACTCGGAGATCCACCCTCTTTACTCAATGGTACAGAGTGAACCTGCTTTTAAAAACATATATATATAAATATAAATTAGAAATACAAAATCGACAAACCAATCATTAAGTGCTTTTTAACTCGTTAAAGATAAAACCATTTGTTCAAAAACTACATCAAGTCATACACAAAAATTCGTTTACTAATGATTAGTTTACCCTTCATAAAAAAATTAAATCCAAAAAATCTCAGAAGACTTATTTTTCCGTCACGTGAATTAATTTTTTTTTTGAGAATATTGAAATTCTATTCTTATTAGTAGAAAGAAAGTTCAAAAACTGAATTTAGTAAAAACTATCCACTGCCACGCCTCCTTAACTTAAATACCCATTTCCGGAATATCTAATTTTTAAAAAAAAATTTGAATTTAAAAATCGGTTCAACAAATAATAAGATAGTCGAAAACCAAAAAAAATGGTTCTATGAGAGATACCATTTTTAAACGGTAGAACATTTTTTTTTCAATAATATAGTATATCGTACTAATATAATTTCACATACAAATTTAAATCAAAATCGTAGGAGCCGTTTTTGAGAAAAATGTAGATGTAACGGTTTTTAAACACTTGTATAGGAGGTACCGTTAATTTTGATCATACGAATAATTTTTATTTGAAATCTGCTACATAATGTTAAAAAAATGATGGATGCCAAGTTTAATAAATATCTACCAATTCATTTTCGAATAAGTTCCAACAAAAAAAAATAACGTTTTTTAAAAATCAAAAAAAAAATTGATAAATTTTGGTATACAAAACTTTTAAAACTTCTTGAATGATTTTCTTTGAAAAAATTGGTCAAAATCAGTTAAGTCGTTTTTGAGAAAATCGAAAATCAAAAAAATGGTTCTATGAGAGGTACCATTTATAACAATTTTTCAAATAAAAATTAGTATAACCTTTTTGTAAAAAAAAAAATTACACGTTTTTGAAAAAAAAATTATATTTTAATTTTTTGCTAAAAAAATTTTTACTGCAGTTATCTTATTTTTAGTCTTACAAAAATGAAATAAAAGTGTGGGAATGCCCAAAAATCGCTAAGTACCAAATTTAATGAAAATCGACCCGCCCGTTTACAGGACAGACAGAATTGCGAGACCACTTTTTTCGACTTCGCTACCATCGTAATGTTAACTTTGATCAAAATTTCAAGTTCGATTGTTTTTACAAATCCATAACTTGCCATATATTTAGTACCTTTGTATTTACAAATGTATCGGAAGTAATAAGTAAGCAAACATACTATTTTCACATTTGTAACTGTCAAAACATTTGGAATTACATAATATGAAATTAAAAATATTAAAAAGGTATTTGGTGATTTCAACTTTAGGTAATAAAATGATATAAAGTACCAACGATACTAACTCTTTAAAAATTTAGAATCTTCTTTTTAAATCATCGTACTAATTTTTCTAAAAATTTGCGCATTTGTTTTTAATTTTTTGCTTGAAATTTTGTGGGCACGTTTTAAAAAAAAATTAAAAAATAATAGTACCTATAACAAATAAATTTTAAATTCAAAATCTTTAAATAAATTATATAAATAAAATTTAAAATTTAAAGAAAATAAATTTTTCTCTCATCATTAAAAAACGTGTGCATCTAAAAAAAAAATTGAACTCAAATTTCATTGTTTGTAGTTTTTCCTCTCATTTATTGTAAATTAAGATGAAGAATCTATAACAGTTAAGTAAAAGTCATCGACTGCGTTTAACAACAGCAAAAACTTCAATTAAATATTTTTCTAATTATTATTAAATTTAATTTAAAAAAATTAAACTTTAAACAAAAAGTTTTAAGTATGTTCTACCTTAAAAAATTAGAAAAAAAGCTAAAGAATCTATTTTTTGTATGTCATATAGTTTTTGAAGTTATGAAATTCGTATAACCATTTTTTAGATGGATTTCAACATCAAAACGATACAAAAACCAACTTTCCACCAACTTCTCCACCAACGTAATGTTGAAAACCTCAAATATAATTATTTTACGTAAGAAACAAAAGTGTAAAAATCATTCATGACCTTTGACTCTTTTTAATATATAAAATTATATAACAGTGAGATTTAGTGACCTTTTACTCTTTTTAATATATAAAATTTTTTAACAGTTAGATTTAAGGCACTTAATTGTTGAAGACAACATTTGCTTTCTTTATTACGTGCGTCGTCGTTCGTCCAAAGATCATACATTATTTTATATTCCATTCTTAAACTTATGAATGCATTAAACTTTTTATTATGAATAATATGGCGCTTAATTAGAATTCGCTTTAGAAACCCTCTAAATGGTTATTTAGCTTCGTTGTATCCAATGAAGTAAACCTTTTAATAATCTTGCATAAATCCTTATTAATAAAACATTTCCTTTACATATTATGTATACCTCTATCTACCCAGGCTTTTGCATCAGCAAAAAAAAAAAAAGTGAAAGGTATTAGATTTATCTGACACACCTTGGCTTGTTGTGGAAACACATACATTTATTCTGACCAGAAGTTGAGTTAGTTCTTTATTGATTTTTTTTTAGCCAATAGTAATTTTATTAATACGTAGTTTTCATGTTTAATTAATTAGTTTCTTTTAAGAAATAATTTCAGATTTTGAATTGACGCACCTACGTATGTAAGTCAAAGTGACATTTACAACTGGCACCATTAAAGGAATCTGATGATTAGGTTGGCTTTCATGAAATAACTAGGTATAACTCTCGAGTTTACATTTTTGTTGTTTCATTCAAACATTGGTAAATGATAAAACACATCCAACTTAGTTATACCTTATCTTACGTGTAATACTTTCCATGTCACAGATTACGTTGTAATTGGTAATGTAATACCCAACCCAGCACTCACACATTTTTTTTAATTTTTAGTTTAGTTTTTATATTTTGCTCACTAAAAGAATCAATCAATAAATATATGTACATAAATTCCCTTCCTCACATAATCTAAATTCCTTTTAAAGTTTATGATAAAAAAAAACTCAGCCTTTTGCATCAATGATGTTTGGCTTTGGCTTTGCATTTGAATTTAAATTTGCCATCAACCATATCGTTCTGATTGTGAAACTTTATTTAAAAAAAAACATACAAGTTAAATCAAATATTGAATTTGCAGTCATCGAAAAACGAAACGACACACACAAAAATCGAAAAGAGGAGCATACTTTTTGGTGATTTATGTATGTAAGCCGAAAAATATAAGATAAAGTTTTGAATTTTGTTTTTCTTTGAATAAAAGTTAAACTTTATTTTAAAATAACATTGCTTGAATAAAAAAAAAAAAACAAGGAGCATGAATGAACATTTGGGATAACACTATTTCAAATGAAAACCGAATTTTAACAGAACTTTAAATCAATTTTGTATTTTATTTTTAAATTTAAATTTCAACACTTACCAACTTTACGACGCACTCGCCAAAGAACGGGCGGTGTTGTGCTGTTTGATGAAGCCAGCGTGACAAATTTGTAATCTGAAAAAAAAAAAAATTAATTAAAATTTATCATTTCATTATCTACTTTTATCATTGTTATGATTTGTAAATACTATAAAAGTAAAGTATACATTTTGGTCACATGTACTTATTTTTGTTACTGAAATATTCTAGAAAATAAGTAACTAGGTAATTAACTTAAATAGACGGTGTTAATCATAATATTGAACAAAAATTCAACAAAATGCTATAGAACGTAAATTTTGAACCAAAATAAGAAACAAATTTCAGAATTTATTTTCCCCTGATTGGATCTTGACTTAAAATAAAAACAAAATATATAAGCATATAAACATATAACAGTAACATTTACAATGTTGAATGTCATGCTAAAACTTTTTTTTTAACCCTTAAATCTATTCTTTATTTATTTTCGTATCAATTATTAAAATAAATAGTTTTTCAAACTCAAAATTTTGAAGAACAAAAAATGTGCAATGTGTTTTTTTCCAAAATCTTACGTTATTAATTGATATTTTTAATGTAATCAATGCTTTTTTTTCAATTTTGAGTCAAACATTAAAAACCATAGATGGCCAAATATCTTCTAATTTTTTTTGTATAAGTACACAGAAAAATAACAAAATTAATTTTGTTACTTATTAAGTGAAATGGAGCAACTTATTAACAATGGATTGAAGTCAAATTTAAGAAAATTTAAATAAATAAATAAATTTAAGCTCCCTTTATCCAATTTCTAACTGTCTTGACATATTTTCAAAAAAAAAAAAATATAATTTTCGAACAATTAACAAAAACACAAGTTTTTTTTTTAATTTCAGCACATAAAATCAAAAGCCCTTATCTAAATTAAGGGAAATAAAAATAAAAATCTATAATCACATGGAAAAAAAGCTCTCCACTGTCAAATTCGTTTTACTGAATTAAATCCAGAGAATAAGTAACTGAATTTTTTTGTTCATGGTTTTTCAATGTAGGTTATTGCTTCAAAAACAAATACGTTCAGTATTTTCAAATGTAAACAAAAATTGAAAAATTTGTTGTTATTTTTTTGTAGATTAAATAATTTAGAAAAAAATTAAGAAAGTACATTTTTTTTAATTTTTTAATTTTCTTCGTGAATGATGAGAAAAAATAAAAAGCTTAAAATATCTTAGTTTCAATTCTTGAAATAAAATTTTTCAGATTTGGCAGAGTAAAAAAAATAACGCTATATAAAAATGTTCTAAACTTTTTTCTTAATTTGTTATTGAGCTCAAAAAAAAAAGATTAAGATTTTGAAATTATTGAATTTTGGTGGAGATCTATGTGATTGAGATTTCTTTTTTCTAAATTTTCCTTAATTTAGACAAGGGATTTTGATTTTATGGACTGAAAGCTAAAAAAAAAACATGTGTTTTTTAAGACCAATGATGGAATCATGGAGCTGAATTATTTAGCTTTGAGTGTTTTTTGGTCTCTATGCGAACCAGTTTCGATGTCAGTTTTTGAAAAAAAGTTGTATTTTGTCTTTGAAAATCGATATCTCAATATTTTTGAAATCAAAAATCTTTCACTGATTTAGGAACCACACTTTTTTCCCATATTTAATATTAATTTGAAAAAGTACACAAAATTTACTTTAATGCTAGTTGTGTTTTTTTGAAAAAGATAATAGCCAGCTGAGCAAAATTTTTACATATAAATAATAACAAAACAAAGTGATTATAAATATTTTGTTATTGTTTGTACACAAAACAAAAATATGATTTGTTTTTGTTTGCATGTAAAAATATTGCTGAGTTACTATATAGACTTTCACTAAAACACGGATGCTATATCATTTTTTTAAATATTTTTAAATATTGCAAAAAGTAAAAATTATTGATTTTTTTTTTATTCAATATATGCCCAAAATTCCTGTTAATTTTAAGTCGATCGGTTGCACCATTTTTCTTCCCCAAATAGTCAACGTTTTTTTTTATAATTTAAGGATAGTAAATTAACTGCTCCTTATAAATATCAGTTAAATAATTTGTTTTTGTTGTTTTTCTTAAAATTTCACTATAAATATTTATCAAATATTTAAAATGGGTTCAATAACGACTAAAAAAATATCGTTTAGCTAAAGAATTTATCTAAGTAACTCTGGCATTTGTGAAGTGGGGATAATTTTTATTATTTTTATTACGCCAGGGACACTTTTAAAAATCTTTGTTTCGACTTTTTTTTTTAATTCGGCGCTTATCATCTCAAGACTTCAAAAGAATTCATTTCAAGCTTTAAATTTATTTATATTTATTTTATTTTTTCTCAACGCAATATATGAACTACCATTATTCGCTTACATACAGCCTTTCAATAATAGCTAAACATACCTTATTTTTTTTGTTCGATATTTCGAAAGTCAAAAGCTGTATCAAAAAAAAATGTTTCTAATTAAGATAAAAATTTATGTAAAGTTCCTATGCGACTTCTGATGCGAGGTCAAAAATGGGCCCTTAATTTTATATTATGTGTTCTTAAAAACAAAATTTATAAAATAAAGAAAAGATTAGAAAGAAAAGATAAAGTAATTTTTGTGCGTCTTTTGAGTTCATAAGTAAACATTCTTAATACATATATCAACGAATTTTGTATAGGGTATTTAAATGTAGGTAAACATAAATTCGAAATATAACGATGAAAATTTTTGCAAAAATGGGAATTTTATTTTTATATTCCTTTGTGTTTTTATTAAAGGAAAAAGCGTATAGCAATTTTAGGAAAAACTACTTCAAATCAAATCAATTAATATAAAATAACAAAATTTAAAAAAAAATGATTTTCCTATTAAAAAAAAATTTAATAGAATTGATATTAAGTACCAATTATTAAGTTCATAATTTTTCCTTAACTTCGTAATTTTATTAATATACCAAAAGCTTAAATCTACGCCACCATACATCAGCCGTTAAAAAATTTAAAATTAATTGTTATCCAGCCGTGCATTATATTTTTGTCTTCATTTTAGATTAATTCTGCACAATATTAAGTCCTTGAGACAAAAACAAAAAAAAAAAACTAATAAGGGCAAACGAGTTCAATTGATGGATAAAAAAATAGCTTAAGCTACACCAAGTTTATTTTGCCTTTTAGCAGACCATTGAACTTTGATTCTTCATCTTTTTTTTCTCGGACAGTAAAAGGACATTGTTTTCGTGTGTTTGTATTATGATAATACAATAACAGCATGCTACCTACCTACAGTCTAAATTTTGTATTCCTTTTTCTACGTACTTCTTTATATGTATATGAATGTAATGTTATTTATCTATAAATTCTTAGAAGAGACGTCACTCAATCAAGTTGATCAATTCAAGAGTAAAAAGGATATTTATAGGATACCATCACTGACAGTGTAATCTAGGAACAAGAAAAAAAAAAAAAACATTACCAGTTTTTATTATGCGATTCTTTTGTTCTTTTTCTCTTCTATTAATACACTTTTTGACGTTAATAACATAAACGCAGTGTTATAAGCAAAAAAAAAAAAAAACGAAATAAGTTGAATATTCTTTCGGATCGGATCGGACCAGACCGGACCTGACGGTGGTAAGTGAGGTCAATCACTAATAGATAATAATCACTCATGAGACAGCCAATTTGTGCATGATTTGAACTCATTCAAGAAAAAGATACACTCAACTGGAGTCCAGTGATATGGATCTTTGGTGAATTTATCAACAGAATAAAATATATATTTTGATGGGAAGTTTCTTGTTAATGGAAAATAAATGTATGTAAGGGAGCGAGAGGGTATTCACTTTAACACGAAAAAATGTTGAAAAATTTTAAACTGAAAAAAAAAAAAAAATTGTACTATCAATTTTCAAGAAAGCTGCCCTATTAGTTTTGATTAAACTTGGTACTTGGTAATTAAAAAAGTGATTCTAAGAAAATTACGTTTCTGATGTTTTTGGCAAAAAATTCGTATTCGGGCTTGAGGTGTTTTTATAAAATTTCCTTATTTTTTAATTATTCACGTAGGTATAGCTATTTAATGACTTAGCTGGTTTTGTTATAATTTCCAATCTGATGTTTTCTAATACTTCAAACAATACCTATTGCATTTACAAGTTTAAAAAAAATTAAACTAAAAAAAATTAAACAAAAAATCCATTTCTTTGATAATAATTAGTACAGTTGAAAATTAAATAGAAAATTATTTCAATTAATTTTTTTTTTTCAAGTGCTTAATTTAAATTTATAATGTTTTTTTTAACTTTCAACAATATTATTTGTATTTTTCGTTTAAAAAGGCTGTATTTTAGAAACTATTGGGTCTACAGAGACGTTTTTGGGCTCAAATGGAAGAAAATGTCGTCAATTTTAAATCGTAGAATGAAGATATAATCGAAAACTGGTTGCGTTTTTTCGATTTTTGACAATGTTGCGTTTAGCGCTCGAGGTCAAAAACTTGGATAATTTACTAGGCCAACATCATAAACAACTCAGCGAAAATTCATAACTACCGAATTTAACACAAGGCTGTCCTCTTTAAGGCGGCAAGGCTACTCGACTGTATTTAGAAAGTAGATAGAAGACATACAGGCATCTGGTTTTCGGTGTTTGATCATAAATTGATAAGAGCATTGAATATTAAACACAAAAATATTGGTTAGTAACGTAAATTTTGGAAAAAATTAGTTTAAAAACAAATGCCTGTTTTTTTTTGTTTTTAATTTTGTGTTAAAAAGTAAATTTTTCCAAAACTATTGATTTAAACAACTTTATTTAAAAAGAAAATACAAGAATGGATTTCTGGCTTTAAGGAAAGCTATAGGTTTTTTTTTGTTGGTTGTGCCATTATTTATGTATGGCGCTTTTTATATTTCAAGTTTTTTTTTTTATAAAATTGCCCCTCCCGTCAAAACGGGGAGAGATAGGCACCCCCTCCCATACAATTTTTTTCTTCCTTTGGCCCAGTCTACAAGCTTTAGTAGTTTGATGCATCTTATGCCAAAGACCCTAAATTTGTTATAATTCTGTTTTTTTGCTCCTTGTTATTAGGCAATTATTGCTTTTGAGAAGCTGTATTTTGGAAACTGTTGGGTCTACAGACACGATTCATAGCTCAAATTAAAGAAAATTTAGTGAGTTTTAAATCGTATTAACAAAGTTTAAATCGAAAACTACTCCTTTAGTGTTAAAATCACGAATAACTATAAAAAACGATAAAATTTCGCGGTTTTTTTCAATTTTTGACCATAAAGCGTTCGGCGTTCGAGGTCGAAAACTTGGTTTCTTCATTAGGCCAACATCATAAACAACTCAGCAAAAAATCAGAACTACCGGATTTAACGCAAGGTCTTCCTCCTATGAGACGACAAAGTTACTGTACTATAACTACCAAATTTGAACTATTTTTTGCCTCAACTTTTTGTTGAAATAAATAAATAAAAAAAATAATAGTGGCAACATAGAGGCAGGTATACCTACAAGGAATATGGCCATTTTTTGTTTTTTATATGCTTTTGACTTTGAGGAACAAAGGTCAGCGTCAGCAATTCTATTCTGGAGTAGAGAAGGTTCGGAAGGGCTTCAAGGGGATCAAACCCTCTCATGAGTCTTAAGCTCAACCATAAGTTAACCAATCACAAAAGAAATGGAAACAAATTTCAAACAAATTAAAAGCATACAAACAGTGGCATCCAACTATGTTAGCTTATACTTGGATTGGATTCTCAAATCATAGCTTTTTTTCTACCTGCCCGACAAGTACAAATTCACAAATTTGTGATCTTAATTCTGTGTTATTCTGGCTTTTTTCGAGGAAGACAAAATAGCCTTAACTAAGGTCAATTCTGGAAAACATAATCGAAGAACCTGATGAAACTCCAAGAACAAAAGCTTTGAAGAGATTAAACCTGACTCGATGGGTATGAAAGTATAAAACAGTCAATGAATTTTGTGAAATATTCGGTTTTTTTTTTTAAGAAAATCAGATTGAAATAAGAATCTCAGAAAATGACGCAAAATATTTTATAAACACTTATGGATTTCGAATTTTTTACAGGTCATCAAATTGGTTTATCAACTTTTGTTGCCTTTGGATCACGAATTTTAAAAGGTAAATTTAGATTTGGTAAAAGCTATGGATCTCGCCAAAGATTTACGCGATGAACATAAAAGGATTGAAATAGAAGAAGATGTGTTTTCTGTAATTTATATGTAGCTCCAAAAAAATGTCAGAAAAATCCTCCGAATCCTTAAGTTAAAAGTGCAGAAGATTTAGTTTCGTATAACGGTATTCAATCCATTTCTGGGCTTTTATGTCATGGAACTTGAAAAGAGATTTACAAATCATGAAAATATATTAGAAGGATTTTCGGCGCTTCATTCGAAATTGACAAATCAGCAGATAAGTTTATTGGAACTGTTGAGTTTCATCAAACACTTTTTGTTGCTATCCATCTGCTGGTCACATCGAGTTTATATGTATTGTGGAAGAGATATTTGATCCGTTGAAGCGTTTATGTTTAATACATTAATTCAATGTGTTGCTGATTTTTCCTACACTGCTGGTATCAACAATATTTCAGGATCCCTTAAATGGTTTGACTGATCTGTATCTATAGATTGAAATGGCAGTGGACTAAGTTTAAACAAGGTTCGAAGAACGATAAAATATGATTCGTTCTCTCGCGAAAAATTCGTAAAGGAATTTTATTTTTAATTCGATCGCGAATCTTATTTTTTGGTTCCTTTAAAATAAAATTCGTGTTCACGAACAAATCATATCTGTTGCGATCTATAAAATATGGTTCGTTTGCGAATTTATCACGTGAGATGCATTCGCGAACCGTTTAAATAAGAAAAAAATGTAATTTTAGATTTTATATAAATATCATATATTATAGTAAATAGGGATATTTTTTATCGTAACTAATCCCACACAACATTTAAAAATCACTCTTCTTCATGTCAATTAAGACCGATTTATTGATTCAAAATAGCTTTTTACGGCCTTTAGTCCACAAAAATTTAGGCGTTTCGTAAGACCGATTTATTTTTTTCTTTTCGAACTGACACACTTCCAGGTCCTGATGGTTGTTCATTAACCCCCGAATAATTGATATTAACACTATGTATTGTTGTATAGTGCATTTTGTGTTTCCTGTCACTTTTTCTTCAACTACTTCTTCATTACAAGAAACATATTTATCATTTCAACAAAACTCATTTAAAAAATAAATCACTTCACATACGCACTGAATGGATACTTGATGACGAATGATTCTTTTTATGGATCTTTTCGGATCCTTATCGCGAGCGAACCATATTCTACCTGAATTTTATTTTTCCGATCTCTCACGAACGAGAAATACAGAACAAAAATGGATATAGTTCGTTCGTGAGAGAACTATAAATTTTTATAGATCGAACATTTTATCGTTCGCGAACTATATTTTTTATGGTTTGTGAGAAGATCGATAAAGAATGATACAGATCCGTATTTTATGATTCGCGAGCGATATTTTGCGAACCCTGGGTTTAAATGAGCTATCCAAAAAAAAAACGAAATCTTGATTTTGATCCATAACTTCTACAAGATTTTATATTCTTATATTGTTGTTGTCACACTAAATAAAAAATATAACTTTATACAAAAATATATGCAATTTAATAACAAGTCATCACGAGCCACGTACGCCACTGATCAGTATCTTATATCTTCTGTCTAGATCGAATAGAAACCATTTATATTACGTGTACGAGTATTTAAGTTTAAAATATAAACTTTTCAATTTGTCAATTAATTTTTTACAACTATAACAAGCAAACAGCATCATTGTTTTTTCATGTATGTACTTAATTCCTTTTTATTGAGTGTGAATAAAAATTAAATCATTTTGTTTTGATAAGATATCCATGATGAAAATGCATTTTATATCTGATTGTTGTTTTTAGGTTTTTCATCAATTAAATTATAACAAACAATTTGTTAGAGACATTTGAAATATAAATTTAATAATACTTTTGTATAATGCAAACAAATAATTTCAATTTAATTACATGATATCAAAAAATATCTAATAAAAAATTTTATTGAAATTGCTGATTGACTTTTTGCATGTTAAGTTGTGGCAATTAAATTTTTATTAATAACATGTCTACTGTTGCCAATACAACAGTAGAAATGTATACATACATACATAGCTTACAAATTATTTAGTTTCAGATACAAACAAAGTCAACTTTGACCTTTTAATTGAAAGTAGAATGTTATTCAATCTATACCTACATTACTTTCAGAAATAAATAATCGTTCGGAATTACTTTCGTGTCATTGTAATAAAAATGAATCGTTTTTATTGTACGACATTATTAAAAACCATATTTTATTGTTTTAGAATTAATAAGGGTAATAAACTTGAAAGAATTCAAATTGAAACAATTTGGGTGGTTAGTTTTTTAATGATGAATACTTGAAAATATACAATGGCTATAGTAATGGGTATTGTTTTTTTTTTTTTTATTTTAAGATGCGGAGAACTTTAAATTGAAACAAAAGAGGGAACAATGATTTTAATATCCATGATGGTATAATGGCATACATTTTTGAATACGATTTCGGGCATATGACCAAGGCTGGCGCTTACAAAGCTTAATCATAAAGGTCCAATTTTAATTCACTCTTCGCAATGTAGTTTTTTCTCGTTGGTTTTAAATAATTTGTTTTCAATTTATTAGAAAATTGTCCTCCCATCTAAAAAGGGAAAAATAGACCCTTCTGCGATACGATTTTTTCTTGCCTTGACCCAAACGAAACTTACACGCCCAATCTTTAGCAGGAGAACCAGTTTTGGTGGCTCAAGCCAAATAATGATATTTAAAGTCGACGTGGAAGTTTTGTCTTGGCCGACTTACATACAGGTGTAGGTACTAGTTTTAAGTAGGGACAGTCGGCGTGGCACCCAAAAAAAAAAAATACAAAACGCTGCTGTGGCTGTTCTAGTTTATAAGTAGTTTTAAGTTATTTTAAGTAGTATAAGTATGTTAAGTACTTACATAGTTTAAATTAGTAGTAAGTAGTTTTAACATAGTCTTAGTTAGTTGTAAGTTTTAAATAAAATAAAAAATGAAAAGATACCAAGTTTTTTTTTTATAAATTCTTTCTTGGTGGAAAACAAAACCGGTAAGAAATTCTTAGGATTAAATTATGGGGCCAGTAAGTTAGTTGTAAGTTATTGGTAAGTAGGCTAGTTTTTATGGAATTTTGTCTAGCTTTAAGATAGTTATAATTATTATAAGATTTGGAAGAATTTAAAATGAAAAAATGACGCCCAATCTTTTTTTTTTCGCATCGTATGCAAAACACCCTGTATATAGATACATACATATGTACATATGTAGATTATAGGTATTTCTTACGGATTTAAAAAAAAAAATTACTTCAGATTTTTATCAAACTCGATATTATAATGTTAGGAAAGACAAAAAAAAAGTGGGTCTCATAATTTCTTCCTTCTGTTTGTTCAATTGAAGCCTAAACGAATGGGTTTTTGTTGTTATTTCAGTTTTGCTTAGGACCAAAAATAAATCACGTGTCATTCATAATTTTGAAGCCATTAACGAAAATCTTATTTTTGTTAAAAATGGCTCCACAAATAAAAAAAAAAAATTATAAAAGGTAAACAAAAATTTCGAGGAATATTTATTAGCTTTTCTCGAAAACAGTTCAACTGATTATGATCAATTTCTTTATGTGCGAATCTTTTAAAAGTTTATATATTAATATTTCATTATATTTTATTTAATATTTTATTAAAAAATTTAAAAAAATGTGGATTTTTAAAAAAGGTTATTTTTTTCTTTAAAATTAACCGTTGCCATTTAAAACACAATCTAAAAGACTTGAAATAAAATTAATATTTTAACGAAGACAAAAATATTAACAAACAATTTCCCCACCAAAAGAGCACAATTTGCACTTTTTTACAACTTATCTTAAGATCATCAATCAACTAATTGAACAATTAAGTATAAGGCGCCTGTAATTTTTCTCATAAATAATCGATTAAATTCCTACATTATTAAACAAAAACATTATTTAATGTTCGACAGAATAAATTGCACTTAAAAATGTAACCTAATAGGAGCGGTAAAATATAATTATATATAAACAAATTGCTAGAGGGTTCTGTCTAGTGAAACCGGTGGTGACTAGTTCGGCCGGCCGGCCGGCGGCAGTGGCGGCGGCGCCCACTGTCATCTTAAGTAAAACATTTTTTTTTTTTTCTTAAACAAATTCCAGCTGTGAATATGTAAACCAGCAACAACTAAAACAACCATACTGTGACTTAAAGCAATTTAAATCTATCATCATAATATATAGTTGAACAGGGTAATTGAGCATTTTACTTGTTAAACAGATTTATTATCCATATAAATTAGATAGATTACTAAGTGATACATTGACAGTACTTAATTGTACCGGAATGTGTTATTGAGGTTTTATAATTTTAATTTTAAAGACATTTTTGCGTTTTAATATTTTGTATTCAATTCTAAATTATGCAGTCAAATGAAAAAAAAATAAAATGCATGACTGGGTCGCACGAACTTGCTCTTATGTGCAATCACACTGTGGTTTTAATGTATACATGCGGTACTTAAATTTAAGACTGAAAAAGTCCTAAAAAATTAATATAATTAGAAATTAATTGATTAAACAACTTCTACAACTGTACACCATCCGATTTCTTATACAAATCTCAATTTATGAGAAAAAAATTTTAAAAATCGTTGGAGCGGATTTTTTTAAATTTTGAAAACATTTTTGGAAAAAAAAAATTTACGCAATTTTTCTGAACTTATTAATGTGGAGATAAAAAATTAATTTTGAAAAAAAAATTAACCTTCTTTTTTCGAAGTATCGAATTTAATTAATTTTGAAATTTTTTATTCAAATCCAAGATTTGTTTTTTTGAAAATTTTTATATGCAATATTATTTGATCTTATCATGTGCAAAAAATTTCATTTAAATTGCTTGAACAGATAATGAGATAGTCGAAAACCAAAAAAATGGTTCTATGAGAGATACCATATTTAGACGATAGATAAAATTTACTGAAATTAGATCACATAAAATTTTTAAACAAAATCGTAGGAGTCGTTTTTGAGAAAAATGAGATTTTCCATACCAGTTTTATAACATTTGTATGGGAGGTACCGTTATTTTTGGTTATAAGAATAATTTGTATTTAAAATCTGCTAAATAATGTCAAAAAACTGCTGGATGTCAAGTTTATTAAAAATCGACTAATTCGTTTTCGAATTATGTAGATATTAATTTCTCAAAAAAAATTTGAAACTTTTTTTTTTTAAATCAAAATAAAAAAAATTCAAAATTTTGGTATGCAATACACCTTTTTAAAAAATTCTCTATAAAAAAAATTGATCAAATTCAGTTGAACCATTTTTGAGAAAATTGAAAATAAAAAAAATGGTTATATTGGAGGTACCATTTATAACCATTTTTTCGTTTTTTTAAATGGTAGCCTTTTTGTAAAAAAAAAATTACCGGATTAAAAAAAAAAAAAAAGTTGTCGACACGGTTTGAGAAATAATTTTTTTCTTTTTTTGCTAAAGAAAAATTGTACTGCAGGTACCGTTATTTTTGGTCTTAAAAAAAATGAAACAAAATGTGTAGGGGGAATGCCCAAAAAACGCTACGGACAAAGTTTAAAGAAAATCGATCCAGCCACAAGGACAGACAGATAGATAGAACTGCGAAATCCACTTTTTTCGACTTCGCTATCATCGTTAATGTTAACTTTAATCAAAATCTCGAGTTCCATTTTTTTTTACGAATCCATAACTTGCCATATCGCAAGTAAAAATGGTGGTGCCAAATTGCAGAGATTAGTTGATGTTTATTACTTTTTTTTTCCTTCGTAAGAACATTTTATGCAATTAAAATAATATCAAAGCCAAGAGTCAATTCAAATGGCGTTGACATAACAATTTCGTATAACTTGAATGGCAAGCAAAAAAAATTGAAATTTTCTTGAAACTTGAGATCAAAAGCCAAGAGTCAATTATGATGTTGATTTTTATGCATTTACCTATTAAACTATACAATATACATGTCATTTGTTTTACTCCTATCGGTTAATTGGAATGTATTGGAAGGTATTGCTTTTAAAATTCATTTAAAAAATTAAATAAAACGATCGTAATTTTTTTTTCTTCACACTTCTACAAAAAAAAAAAACTGTTTCTTCCAAGAAATTATACATAAAACGAAATGTCACCCCATTTTACCCCACTTCACCACCTCCATTTTGTAATTAAAATCTCATTGACTAAAGCATAACGTATATTTTTTGTTTTAAAGTCCGCCTACTACCACTCTAACCTTTCTTATAATTGAGTTCTTGCCTTATAGATAAACATATACATATAAAGTTTTCTTTAATAGTTGAATTTTTGTAGTTTGGCAAATGATCAATAGGTGGCGCTGCGAAGGGCGGATCAGGTAGTTTTCCATAAATTCCACATTTATTTTAAAAGTTCATTGATTTAATTTCATTCACAATGGAAAGCAATTTTTGAATTATATCTAACGGCTAATATTGTAGTATTATTCATTGAACATTACCATTCGCAGTTTTTTTTCAAACCAACAACGGCAGTTAGATTTATTTATTGGAATCAATCTAATTATGTTTCATAGAATGTTCTTTTAAAGTAAGTATTTGCATTATACAGAATTGATAATATATTTAATTTATGAATTATTTGATGTACATTTCATTTAATGATATACTCTTTACTGCTTTGATACAATTGATATAACCAAATACCCCAAAAATATTGAACTAAAAAAATCAATATTAAATGAAACACCTATAGAAGGTAATACGACTGTCATCGATTGCAATACCACTCGATTTATATAAATCACTGACATGTGAATTTCCATATATATTATATTTATATTCTCTATGTACCAACTTCAATATGTAAATCATGCACAAATACTCAGACTTAAAAATGCCTTTCATTGGAATATTTTCGGAAATCAAATTTAAATATCCGATAACCCTGCATCACTTCTTCAATAAATAAACAAAATGAGGATTAAAAACATTTTATCAAGTAGGTATATTTATAGTATCCTTCTGTTATTTGTATATAATTTCCATATTATCACTTTCCCCCACGATATACACCAATCCATTCATATTGGTATCGGTTACATCTTATGCCCTTATATATCGCTATATTATATAGGTACCCTGACCACACTGAATGAATGCGTTCTCTTTAAAAATTAATTCAACCGGAAAGCAATTCGGAAATTGAAAATTCAGTTGTCGAATCTGGATGGACTATGATATCCTCTATAAACTACATATATGTGGATGCATTCAATTCTATATATATATATGTATAGAGTTTCCATTCATAGAACGTCAATTGTGGTAAATGTGGTAGTGAACAGACGTCTTTTAAAGTTCTGCTTCTTTTTAACCATTATCTGATTATTTAACCGAGTTTTATTGACTAGATTTATTATAAAAAGTTCAAATAACTAGCATACTTTACTGTATTTGAATTAAAATTGAAAATAATTTTTCTTAAGTTAATAAAATCATAAATCGTTTTTTCTCAAAACTTGTTACACAACTGTTTAAAGTTTTTTTAACGCACTCACACATCTAATATGCAACGTCAACACAACACCAGGCTTGTAAAATCCTCAATTAACTCTCCACTCCAAACACAATCATCATCTCATACCCTGTCATCCTCTTCACCATCTTCTGCACCACGACCACCAAAGAAAATGCAAACATCTAAAACGGCAACAACAACTTACGTTATTCAAGATCCCGCACAATCAACAATAACCACTGTGACACCAATAACAAATGACGTCACCGAAGATCTGGCAAAAATCAAATCTCAGGGTGAGTCAATTTCCCAACAACTAAAAACTATGGAGGAAAATTTAAGTCTTAGAATGTCCGCTATTGAATTAAATATGAAAAAGATCGATGACATGGATCGCGATATAAAGCAATTAAATGATCGCGTCACTGTTCTAGAGGCACTTTTTACTAGGGTCGGTAGTATAGAGGATGAAGTCAAGGAAATTAAAACCACCACAACAAATACTTTGGAAAACAACTTTCATAACAATAACACCGTCTGCTCTGAAGTGAAAAATCTAAGGTCACAGATTGAAGCACTTAACATAAAAGCTTTGGCCACCGATGCCATTCTAATCGGAATTCCATCAGAATCGGGAGAAGTACTAAAAAACACCTTTAACAATATCTGTCACCTGCTGAAGTTTCAACCGCCACAACTGTGTAGAATCTTTCGTGCAAACCCGAGGGAAGATTCGGTTATCATTGTTAAGTTTTTCTCCGCACATGATAAAAACAATACACTTAAAGCTTTTTCTAGTTTTCGTAAAAATAACTCGCGACACCTTATGTTAAGAGATCTCGGCGTAGGCTCCGATTCTCCAATCTATTTTCACGAAAGTCTAACGAAGAATAATCGTATTATTTTACGTCATGCAATAAGCCTCAGACGTCAACATCTTATTTTTTCTGCTTATACCGCAAGTGGTCTTGTATGCATCAAACTCAGCAGCAGCGATAAGGCTTTAACAGTTAACACCTTAGAGAAATTAAACTCAATTGTAAACAAACGTAAACAAAACTCAAGTAACCATCACGAAGAAGAAGAGCAAAGAGAAAGCAGATATGAAATTGCACAAAATAATGATGAAGATGATCAACCAGAGCTGTCTCCTGTACGAACACAAAACTATTAATGCTATTTCAATTTTTTCTTTACTACTTTTTCTCAATTTTTTCTTTTACTATAAAATTTTAAAATTTAACTTTTTCCTATTTAACTTTAATATTGCTTTATTATACTTAGTAATCTTTTTTTTCTTTTTTAGAAAATGTAAAATTATTTTAGCATCTTTTTTTGGTAAGCCTAACTCTTATTTTTGTGGTTGTTTTGTGTTACTCAGGCGGTGTCATAAATCACTTAGAAATAAAAATTGTAAACATGTCATTAATTGACAATAGGGGGGTTTCTCAGGCCTACAGCACCACAAATTTTAATAAAACAAAAGCAATGTTAAATATTTACCGCAAACGTTACGCTGGGATATCTATCTGTCATATAAATGCTCAAAGCCTTCGAAAACATCTAGATGAGTTTAAAGGTACTTTCAACGACTCAACTGTAGATATCGTGTGCGTATCTGAAACATGGCTGACGGAACAAGTCGATAATAATGTCTTAAATACGGGCGATTATAAGGTGTTTAGATCTGATCGTGTGGAGTCTAGGGGAGGTGGGGTGGCAATCTTTATCAAGAAAGATTTTAATAGTAGAGTTGTTAGGTTCTCTGACACAAACAGTAGTCTGCAATTCCTTTTTATTGAGGTTGTGTTAGCTACTGATAAATTCCTGGTTGGGGTTATTTACAAACCACCAAACATCACTGATCCAAGTTCCATCTCAGATATTTTAGAAGATCTAACTGTAAACAACAATCACATTTTTATTGCAGGAGATTTGAATGTGGACCTCTTAGATGTTAATAATAGTAGCGTCAAAACTTTTAACGATAGCCTTGTCTCTCTTAACCTCTTTCCTATAAACCGGAAGCACCCAACACATTTCACTTCAACAAGCTCAACCTTGTTAGACGTTTTTCTCGTTAACCAGCCTAATTATGTTAACTATTATGGGCAGCTCGATGTGCCGGGTTTTTCAAAACATGACCTTATTTTAGCTTTTTATAATCTCGACATTAACCCAAATTTAAACAAACAAACTTTTTCGTTTAGAGATTTCAAATCTTTAAATATGCAGGCCTTAATATCAAATGTTTTGAATTCTAACCTTCAAAGCATTTATCTTCTTTCAGATGTTAATGATCAGGTTCGTTTTTTCACCGACACAATCAACAACCTGTTCGATATTTTTGTACCAATCAAAACAACTCGAGCAAGAATTAGTGGACTGGGATGGTATAATAACACCATTGAACAACTTATAGCTAAACGAAATGCAGCATATAAGCGCTGGAAACGATTTCGGATCCAGGAATTCTTCGACTCTTATAAAAGATTGCGAAATACTGTAGTTGCTGAAATAAAAAATTCTAAACGAAGATTTTATGCTTCAAAATTTAATAATCTTACTTCCAAAAAACTTTGGCAAAATATCAAGTCACTTGGTATATCAACTCAGCAAAAGAGTACTGATGAAGAATGCGACGTTAATGAGCTGAACAAAATATTTGCTGCTTCCTCCTCCTACACCAATGATGATACGGAAGGGGATACTGTTTTTAATAGAGTTTTAAATAGTAACACTGATAATTCGACAGGTTTTAGTTTCAGAAGAGTTGATGAAATGCAAGTGTTCAAAGCGATAACTGGTATTAAATCGGAAGCTATTGGGCTTGACAACATGCATCCCAAATTTGTTAAAATAATTCTTCCGTTTATATCACCATTCATAACGCATATTTTTAACACTATTTTAACCAGTTCCCGTTTTCCTAAACTTTGGAAAGCCTCTAAAATCATTGCAATTCCTAAAAAATCAAACTCAAATACTAAAGAATATCGACCAATTTCTATTCTCCCATTCCTTTCAAAGGCGTTTGAAAAGTTAGTAAGTCGACAGATCACTACTTTTCTAGATACTTATCAGTTGCTAACTCCTACCCAATCAGGTTTTAGACCAAATCACAGTTGTACCAGAGCACTTCTAAAAATTGTGGATGACATACGGTTGCAAATGGATAAAAACTTAGCAACAACGTTGATTTTATTAGACTTCTCTAAAGCTTTCGATACTGTCTCTCACAGAATACTTTTAAAAAAGCTAAATCATTACTTTTGTTTTGAAAGCTCGGTCATATCTCTCATTGAGGATTATCTGACCGAAAGAACCCAAGCGGTTTTTGCAAATTCAAAGTTATCCGATTTTCTTTTAACTCACGCTGGTGTACCCCAGGGATCAATATTAGGCCCTCTCCTTTTCACGCTGTTCAACAATGACTTACCCTCGGTTCTTAGAAATTGCGAAATTCATATGTACGCTGATGATGTACAAATTTATTTGAGTTACCCTATTGGAATGGTTGAGGATGCAACTTCTAGAATTAACGAAGATCTGATGCGTATAGTGCAATGGTCACATAAAAATCTTTTAAAACTCAACGCGAAAAAATGCCAGGCTATTGTTATAAGTAATACTGTTCTTGACACTACATGCTTACCTTGCGTTGAGCTTGATGGTTCAATGTTGAACTACGAAGGGACAGTAAAAAACTTGGGCGTAACTTTTAATCAAACCCTAACATGGAATAGTCATTTAGCATGTGCTCTTGGAAGAACATATGCCACCCTTCGGATATTACACCTGTCTGGTGGTTGTCTTCCAATTGCTACAAAAATGATGATTGCCAAAACCCTTGTCTTTCCTGCTTTGTTCTATGGTAGCCTTATTTTCTGCTGTTTGGATTATGTGAGTAGAAGAAAACTTCAAGTTGCATTTAACAACACCGTCCGATTTGTATATGGCTTGCGTCGTTTTGACCATGTTTCTATGTATGCAAAAAATGTCTTTGATATGCCCTTGAACAAATATCTAGATTTTCTAGTATTGACTTTTCTTTTTAAACTCATGCATAGTAAAAATCCTGAATACTTATTTGAAAAACTTATTTTTCCTGTATCACAAAGAAGTAAAGTTCTTATTGTACCTACACTCAGAGAAAAATATACCATTGATTACTCAATGGTACGACCATTGTTTTAATGGGACGCTTATCAATGGGATTTTACTATAATAACAATAGTTTTCTAGTAAAATCAATGGTATCTGGGTTATTATTACAATGGTATCGAAACTATTATTATTAATACGGTGCATACTATTAACCTAATAGGAAAAACTATTGATTTAATAATATTTTACTATTAATCTTTAATAAGACGTACCATTAATATCATTGTACGACACCATTAATTTTCAATGGTATCAATACCATTAAAAAAAGACGATATTAATAGTACATGTCATTAATTTAATGGGGTGGCCTATTAAATAAATAGTATTCGACTATAAAATTAATAGTATTGATACTATAATTCAAAAAAAAGTACATACCATTGAATAAACCAGACAAAAACCATTAATTTAATGTGACATGCCTCATAAATATCAATGACACGAACCATTGTTTTAATAACATTAATAGTATATCCCATTAAATCAATGTGGTCGCCCCTATAAAGTTCGAAAATTCGAAACTATTTTTGCGAAATTTAACACACCATTAATTTAATAAGATATACTATAAATTTATCACAAGAAATTAATAGTGTGGACTATTATTTTAATGGGGTATGTTATTAAAACAATGTGAGCCAATGATGTTGTTTCGAATATTCGAAATTATTTCTCAAGTTATGTGAGATACCATTAATATCATAAGAAATACTATTAAATCAAAACAAGAAATTTATAAAAACATACCATTGTTTTAATAGTACTATCTTATTAAGTCATATATTAAGGGAAATGTGTATTGAATTAATAGTATATCCTATTGAATTAATGTGGTTATTTACTAAAACAATAGTATCCGATACTATTGTTCAAATAATGGGACGCACCATTAATTGAGAAAGAATACTATTAGGTAAACAATTTTTGAGGCTTCCGATATTAATAACATATACCATTGTTTTAATAGTGTCATCTTATTGAATTATTGCAAAACAAAAAAAGAAGTTTTGCATTAATAGTATATCCCATTGAATTAATGTGATTATTTACTAAAACAATAGTATCCGATACTATTGTTCAAATAATGGGACGCACCATTAATTGAGAAAGAATACTATTAGGTAAACAATTTTTGAGGCTTCCGATATTAATAACATATACCATTGTTTTAATAGTGTCATCTTATTGAATTATTGCAAAACAAAAAAAGAAGTTTTGCATTAATAGTATATCCCATTGAATTAATGTGATTATTTACTAAAACAATAGTATCCGATACTATTGTTCAAATAATGGGACGCACCATTAATTGAGAAAGAATACTATTAGGTAAACAATTTTTGAGGCTTCCGATATTAATAACATATACCATTGTTTTAATAGTGTCATCTTATTGAATTATTGCAAAACAAAAAAAGAAGTTTTGAATTAATAGTATATCCCATTGAATTAATGTGATTATTTACTAAAACAATACTCTGGATATTGTTCAGTAAAATAAGATTAAAATGTAGATGAAACCGTCCAAAACCAAACCATATTTTATTCCAAATGCAATTGAAACTAGTTATAACTTTTTAAATACACTCAATTAAAAAAAAATAATTCATTGGAAAAATATGAGGATAAGGCGAAAACTTACCTTTCTTTAAGCGACAGATACTAAATACCATAAAACACATTTTTTTTCAAAAGTGTTAATTTTTGCAAAAAGTTCTCTGTAGTTGAGCCTTAATTCCGTGAAAGTGAAAAGTGATGCTTCAAAATTGACATAATTCGAAAGGAAACAACAAACTGATAAAAAGGTATGTATGCATTTAAAATTAATAAAAATTATTATTACAAATATATTTTTAACCAATCAATCCTTCAGATACCGTTCCAGTAATTTAAAGCTCTTTAGCTGACTCTTTTCATTAAAACATCAAATAAAATACTAATACTTGGTATTGAGTTGTTTTTGCTTTAAAGCGTTCTTGGAATTTTTAATTTTATTATGGTCACTCTGTAACAAGATGATCTATAGACACTCTTCTGTATCATGTGTTTTTAATAACCTAAAATCATTGATTTTATAGAATTTTTTTACAAGATTTATAGTAAGTACTATTCTTTTAAACGGATACACTATTCAATTAATAATTTGTTTTAAAATCTTATACTTTTAATAACCTAATACCATTGATGTTATAGTATTTTTTATGAGATTTATAGTACATACTGTCCTTTTAAAAGGATACACTATTGATTTAATAATTTGTTCTTTCAAAAATAATGTTATAGGTACCCCATTGTTTTTTTTATTTTTTATTTTGTATATAATATTTTAATAATAGGGTGTCCCTATATATTTCATTGCATTCCATGAAGATTTTGTTGGATGTTTCAACAAAATATAAAAGAACACTGTGTTCTTCTCCTTTTTAATTTCGTAACGTGAAAACCCGAAAATTCTACACAAAGTCAATAATTTATTAATGGGTAAGTTCTTTTGCTTTGAAACTTTGTGACACTGTTGCGTGGCCACTATTGTACAACTGACCCTATGAAATGTCAAACAAAATGCATTCCCTTCAAATCTGCAAAAGTGAATGATTCCTTTCTTACCTATGAACCCCATTCTCATGAAATTATTTTATTTTATTTAAAATAATTTTTTAAGATTAAATAGATATAATTTATATCTTATGGTGATTTTGTTTTTCATTTAAGTGTTTTGCATTTATTAAGTTAAAAACAGATTTTTTAAATGAAATATTATTTATTAGTTACCCCCATTCAACTATCGAATCTGATATTGTACACCCTGTCACAAAAAGATTTATCGACATTCTCTCGGGTCACATAGCTTTAATAACTTAACACTATTGATATAATAGTATTGTTTCCAATGTTTATAGTATGCACCATTCTTTTAATTCGATACACTATTAATTTAATAGTTTTTTCCTTTAACAATAATAGTACGTCTTATTGTTATTGCAAAATTAGTATATTAACTTTATTTTATAAGGTGTTACTAAATAAATTTTAAATATGAACTTTATCATATATTATGTTGAATTAGTAGTATGATTGTTGATTTGTGGTATGTGAAAAGTAACAAATCAAATACTACCAGCCGTATTAGTTACAAACTCATTTCAAAATATTTTTAATTAAATTAAATTAACGAAATTACATCTATTTATTCTTGTTGCCATATATATACGAAAAATTCGCAATTTCTGATTAAAATCCTTATGGAGAATTTTAGGAATCTATCAAAGTCGAATTTTGAGATATATGTCCAAAATAATATAATGGTTTGACGTTTTTAAACGATTGATAGAGGAATTCCTCTGTTTGACTGCTTTTATAGACGACTGGCAATCTTTATCTGCAATTCTCTATTGAGTTTCTTTCGGATTGCAGCATCCATTTAAACGCTGCAAATTTCAATACCTGCAATTTTTGTTAAATGAGAAGGAAATATATCTCCTCACTCTTTACTCCGCTTATGTGTCAAACAATAACAAAAAGCACAAGAAGAAAGAGCGATAACTCTGCAATTATTTCAACCTCTGCAACTTTGTCTACCCCGGACACCGCATACGTCCCCCGCCAACATGCTTAAAAATTGCAGCATATTTGCAGCGTTTAAAAGCAGTCTTTGTTAAAAATCCATATTGGCGAAAAGAAATCCACAAAAAGCTCGTTGAACACGGTCAAAAAAACGTCAAAAAATCTCCAGTAACTTCTTTCCTCGTGTGCAAAGCGGACATAAACTTCTTAGAATATGAAAAAATCATATGTATACTGATGCGAAAAATGAAGAAAGTTAAAAAATAATATAAATTGAATCATTACGGATCTTTGTATCATTAAAATGAGAGATAAAATTGCACCGTTTAAAAGAAGTCTATTATGTTAATACCAAGCACGCACATTCAATTTTTAGTTTCAAAACATTTTTCAGTTTAGAAACCAAACTATTTCGAAACTAAAAGTTGCATTTTTGCGCCTGGACTAAATAGAAGAAGAAGATCAAAACAATTTTCTCTTTGAATTTAACTCCACATACATAATTTAAAAGGATGCTGGATTTACGTGTTTTTTGTTTGACATACCACGTATTCCACTTTAATTTAGTTTTTAAATCTACACTTTTTCAATTCCAAAAAATAAAAACATGTAAATCCAGCATTATGAAACAAACGATCGTGAAATGCACATGTAAAAACCAAAGTTAATCTTTCAACCATGCATATAAACATGTCTACTTGTTGAATGCTTTCATTTGAAGATTGCATTCTCTGGTTCCTTCTTTGAGCGTTTTCATTTTTATACAATAAGAAGGAAAGGAAGAGGTATATATCACATATACAGTGTATGTGACTCAATTAAAAAAGTAAACAGAAAAGTTCTCGTCTGTCATTTTTCCGGTCTGAAAAAAAAAGTATTTTGATATTATTAAACGTTTAATAGCGATAAAAACTAATTAAAAAAGTGAAATAAAAGTGAGAATAGTGAAAACTTGCAATAGTTATTTAAAAAATATATAAAACAACACGCGGTGCTGCTTTAAGTTGTTTAAAAACACCTATAATAAGGAGTTTATATTTTTTTCATTTCGTGAGCTTATTGTGTCTCATATTCTTCATAAATTAATGTGATGTGATGTTAAATAGTAAAATACATTCTTCTAGAATAATTTTAAATTGATATTTCATAGCATTTTGCTATAAAAAAAACAAAGTGGTTGAAAATAAAATTATACTTTAATTACGTGAATAATGCAGGGTCTCATTTGTCAAAATTGGAAATTCTGGTTCAGGGTTGCATCACCTTTTGTTGGTGATGGCAAGGCGCTCCAATCCATTGAGCGCCCGTAGTGCAGAATAATTTTACTTATCTTATTTAGAATATGAGACACATCTTACCTATGAAATGAAGAAAAATTACACTGGTTATTATAGGTGTGTTTAAAGAATTTGACTTAGCATCGCATGTTGTTTTATATTTTATTTCAATGAAGTACTTCATATATTCAATTTATTTACTTATTTATTTAATTTACTAAAATTTTTTTCTATTTTGGCTATTTAAAATCTCAAAACATATTCCTAAAAAAAAAACAACTAAAATTTCATTTGGGCGCCCCTGCATTTAGCTGTCTTACTGCATACCTTCCCTGTGTATATGCGTTTGTGTTTGTGTAACTCACACTATTTTGAAAAAAAGCCAAACTTTTTTCTTCTCTTTCTTTCTCGAGATGCCCGTTTCTCCATTTGTTCTTCCATTTTATTCTGCCAGCAGTCAGTCAGTCACGTAGTCCAGCCAACAAAGCAAGTCGTTCTAGACATTGAAAATTAAAATTAATAAAAAGTGAAATAAAAAAAACCGAAAAAAACTGAAAATTATAAAAAAGGATAAACGAAACGGAGCCAGCCGAAAGAAATTTAAGGTATTTATAATATTATTGTTGTAAAATAACAAGAAATTCTGGGAAAAATTAGGTTATGTTCCAGGGTGTACCACGTTTTTTATTCACTTAAAACGCATTATAAATTAGAAAATAGCATAAGGGTTTTTTGTTTAAAACGCATTATAAATTAGAAACTAGCGTATCGGTGATTAAAAAATCAAGAAATAATGAAAAGTTCCTTATATACAATGAAATATTTCAATAAAAACTCTGTTTTTTTGCGCGTTAAAAAAAAACATATAGGTATTCATACTGAAATTTGTATCTTATTGTTTTAATGGTACATACTATTAGTTTTAGAAGCTAGTCAGAGTGCATATGCATACGAAGGTATAGGTAATTTTTTTCTCGAGGCATTTCATTTTGTTCAGCCAGCAGTTCAGTCACGTAGTCCAGCCAGCAAAGCAAGTCGTTATAGTCAATTGAAAATTACAATTAATTAAAAGTGAAATAAAAAACTGAAAAAAACTGAAAATTATAAAAAAGGATAAACGAAACGGAGACAGCCGAAAGAAATTTAAGGTATTTATAATATTATTGTTGTAAAATAACAAGAAATTCTGGGAAAAATTTGGTTATGTTCCAGGGTGTAACACGTTTTTTATTCACTTAAAACGCATTATAAATTAGAAAATAGCATAAGCCAAACTTTTTTCTTCTCTTTCTTTCTCGAGATGCCCGTTTCTCCATTTGTTCTTCCATTTTATTCTGCCAGCAGTCAGTCAGTCACGTAGTCCAGCCAACAAAGCAAGTCGTTCTAGACATTGAAAATTAAAATTAATAAAAAGTGAAATAAAAAAACCGAAAAAAACTGAAAATTATAAAAAAGGATAAACGAAACGGAGCCAGCCGAAAGAAATTTAAGGTATTTATAATATTATTGTTGTAAAATAACAAGAAATTCTGGGAAAAATTAGGTTATGTTCCAGGGTGTACCACGTTTTTTATTCACTTAAAACGCATTATAAATTAGAAAATAGCATAAGGGTTTTTTGTTTAAAATGCATTATAAATTAGAAACTAGCGTATCGGTGATTAAAAAATCAAGAAATAATGAAAAGTTCCTTATATACAATGAAATATTTCAATAAAAACTCTGTTTTTTTGCGCGTTAAAAAAAAACATATAGGTATTCATACTGAAATTTGTATCTTATTGTTTTAATGGTACATACTATTAGTTTTAGAAGCTAGTCAGAGTGCATATGCATACGAAGGTATAGGTAATTTTTTTCTCGAGGCATTTCATTTTGTTCAGCCAGCAGTTCAGTCACGTAGTCCAGCCAGCAAAGCAAGTCGTTATAGTCAATTGAAAATTACAATTAATTAAAAGTGAAATAAAAAACTGAAAAAAACTGAAAATTATAAAAAAGGATAAACGAAACGGAGACAGCCGAAAGAAATTTAAGGTATTTATAATATTATTGTTGTAAAATAACAAGAAATTCTGGGAAAAATTTGGTTATGTTCCAGGGTGTAACACGTTTTTTATTCACTTAAAACGCATTAAAATTTAGAAAATATTATAAGGATGATTAAAAAAATCAAGAAATAATGAAAAGTTCGCTATTTACAATGAATATTTCAATAAAATCTCTGTTTTTTTGCGTGTTTTCATACTGAAATTTGTATCTTCTTATTTTAACATCAAAACTGAGATGTATTTCTAAGAAATCCTGTTCATGAAACTGTCTTTGCTGATATCTTACTTCCTGAACTCACCTATTATTTACTTTTAAAACAGAATTAGTCAACAGTACAAATTAAAAAAATTAAATCATACTTTATAAAAAGCGAAGCGAAACAAATTTGTTATTGATTGTCACATACAAAATGTAATGAAATTTTATTCTTTTCTTCGCAACTGAGAAAAAGGTATTTTTGTATACCAATGGAAACTTCGTTTCGCTTGAAAGTATAAACAAGGTTTAAGAACTAAAAGCATGAAAAAACATATCGCATTTGTTCCAAAACAAATAAAAAAAGTTAAGGTATTTATTTATATTACAACGACAAAAAAAATTACTTGATCCTAAAAATTTCTGGGTAAATTGGGTTTCGAATGGTTTTCAGCATAATGCTGAAGACCATGCATAAATCTGAAAACGTTGGAAATAAAGAAAAGTTAATTCTATATCTAATTGTTTATCATTTAACAATTATTTTTTTATATTATCGAAATGTATACATATGTATATTATGATGTATATGTGTACATAATTTTATTTTCAGACAGTTGTCATAGGAATGTTAAATAAACTAAAGATGAAGCTAAAAGTAACAAAAATTTGTAAATAAAATTTTGAAACAACCGAAAAAGTAAGAGTACTCATTTATACTCAAAGCCAAAAATTACTTAATGAGGACTACCTTAAATAATGGTAATTTAAATATAACATAGACGGTTAAATAAAAAAAACTAAAAGAAAGCCAACTCTTAAAACTTAATTCTAACTAATACCTGCACTAAATAATTATGCAAAGAGCACATAAGCTAATAAGCTAATAAGTTAATAAGCTTTTAGTACTAATCTGCAAAACAAAAATCATCATTAAGTTTGTTTAATTTTCCTAGTCTTTGTATTTTTCTATAATAACATTTATATTTTGTCTTAATTTAGTTAATTAAATATAAAATGAGTTCTGAGGAAGTCGAATCAACTCTCATAGAACTTATTGATTACGAAGAATTGAATACGTCCGAGGAAATAATTCTAGAAGATGAACCAGAAAATGATGAACCAGTACTTGTGAATGCTAATACAAATGAAGGCAAAGTGGTGACATTTTCAGTCGATAGCACTGACAATAATTTAAAAACGAAAAACCTTGTTTGTAACAAGTTTGGATTTGAAGAATGGGTTTACAAACGCATCGTGGGTAAGACAATTTTTATTACGAGTATTTTAATTTATTTTAAGATGCAAAAAATCGTTTTTTATACAATAGAAAATGGTTTTGACCTTGAAAGTTTAAAACTAGCAACAGAATCTGAGATAAAAGATTTATTTCCACGTCCGTTCTTGGGAATAAGAGCAAGGTTTAAGCATCATTTAAATGCCTGGCGCAAAGATGTGGGTTTTCAAAATTAAAGTAGTAGTGGTGCTTTCATAAGTGCATGGTTTCTTTTCGATTTGACTAATTTTACTGATTTGATAGAAAAAATATATTCTCTGACCCGATAAAACAATTTTAATTTAAATAAATTTTTTTAACTTTCTCTATAATTATGGTTCCAACGTTTTTTGAGATGATTGTCTCACTTTTAAGGTTTTCCTTACATGTTCGTAATGGTTCCAGCAATTTGATTGAAATCAAATATGTTGACATTCAACTTGAAAATTCAGAATTCGGTGATCAATTTAGTGTTATGCAAATGGCAATCTAAAAATCACAGAAATTTCTTTCGTTTAGCCGAGTTACTGAATTCTGTATATGTATGTATGTATGTTAGGGTGTTCGTTATCTCACATGTCCCTTAATCAGCTGTAAATAAAGGAAAAAAGTATTCACACCTAAAACAGGGTTAACAATTTATTATCAACGTTTAGAATTACAAGAAAATTGATAACTATCAATATTGATAAGATTTTAAATAGATTGATTAATGTACCAAATTTCAATATTTATCAACTATCCATTGATTATTGACAACCGCAATAAGAATGATTAAAATATTAAGATTTTTTATTTCGCCATCCAAAGTCGCTGTTAGCGGTATTTTATTGCAAATTATGTGATTGCAGAACATGTATTACACAACCATGCGTTTATAAGAGCACCTGTTGTTATATTTAAAACCCTTTTTATATTTTTCTCATATTTAGGTTTCAAGTTCATTTTGTCAAAACTGTAAATGCCAATGGATGGAATGGAATCATTTTTCAAGAAGTCCATCTTGCTCAACTGATAGATCTTATTATTCTCCGTCAACTTCTCAGGCTTCGCTTGAATTATTAAACAGTAACACACTTACAGAACTTCTTAGTAGTACTGAAAAAGGTGTAGATGTCCTCAATTTTTACAAAAATCAAAATATTCTTGATGAAACGCATAAAAATATATTGATATCAATTATAATCGAAAACTTTGAATCAAACTTGCAAGAAATGAAAATGAGGGATATTGAAAACGCTGTCGACATAATTCAAGAAGTTTTTCCTTCTGAAAACAAAGTAAGAACTTTTGAAAACTGAATGATTTGTTATTTGATTGGTTTCACCTAATGAGATGTTCAGAGTATACAAAATTCAGAGTATTCAAAATTTATTTGTTTCTGAAAAAAAAAAAAAAAATATTAATTTATTTAACTTTTTTCCTATAATTGATAATAATAATAAGTTTTTTGTTCGATGTAAAAATATTTTAAATTTAACTTTAAACACGTTGATTTTTATTTTAACTGTTTGCATTAAACATCAGTTTCTAATTTTTCTATCTATTTTTATTTTTTGGATTTAAATAACATTTCTTAAATAAACATATTCAAACCGATATCGAATTTGCCGTAATACTCGGCGCAGATGGACCCCAGCACGTGCGGTATCTGGGGGGGTAAGAGGCGTGGGATAAATTAATTTAAAACAAAATATGTACATATCAAACTAACAAACATTTTTAAATACTGTTCTACTAATCTCAACCATAACAAAATATTTCTTTAAAGTTGTAATTGCATTGAATAAATACCTACTTAAATTAAACGGTTACAGAATAAAAAAACAACTTTTTTCAAAAAAGCCTGATGTTAAGGTATTAGCATGATACTACTTTACTAACTTTAAAGCTCTTTGCTAAAATGTTCTTAGTTTTAAATATTTTTTAACTAGTATCATACTAAACATTATTTACTTTATAAACTGCAGCCGAACAACCATTTTCACATTTTTAATTGTGAAAGTGGCATTTGAAGTTAGTGGGATACTAAAAAGTTAAAATAGGCATTTGGTGATTTTATATTTAATAAAATGAGAAAAAGACAGCACAAAATTTAGAAATTAGTAGCACAAAATTTTAAACGATTTAGTACGATGTTAAAACATTTTTACTATGACAAAATGGCTTTAACATCGTACTAAATCGTTTAAAATTTTGCGCTAGTGTTTTTAACCTAGCATCATACTAAAAGTGCTTTAACATTGTACTTAATCGTCTAAAATATTGGCCTTCGATTTAAAATGAGACATTTTTACTCTAAAAGCATGATGTATGAATCAATTTTCTTATTTGAATGATTCATAATTGGTAGCGATAAAAATTAACTAGGTTGAAATTAAAATAACGAATTATTTAACAAACTTTAAATATTTTTTTTTAAGTCTTGTAAAGTTTTTGTATTGAGCTTAAATCTGAACATTCTCTTAAAGTCAGAACAACGGTTGGAGAAGAAGTTTCTCTTTTGCATTAAAAACTTCTGATTGACTTTTGCGAAGCCGTACTGTTCCTTATTCTCCGATAAGTTATTCTATTCTTCTTTTAAGAATTTAAGCTTCTTTTAATATTTCTTTTGTACTAATAAACTTTACTTATAGGAATATTACTTACGAAAACGGCGACAAGGTCTTAATCCAACTGGAAAACTGCACGACAAGGCAGTAAATGCTCGGATAAGACTTAGAAAATTAAAAAGAACCTGCACAACTGCACCGCTTGAACCCAAAGGTATTTAAAAACTTTTATATATAAAACTTTCTATTTCATAAAAACTTCAAAACTTTTATCATTCAATTTATATCCCTTCTCTTTTAATGTTTATTATACAACACCTTTCAAACTAATTATTTCAAATCTTTCGTGAGAGTGTTGAGCCGCATGCTTTACTTTTTAATCAGTAACGAGTTTTAAATAAGACAAACATTGCAAAACGATCACTTAAAAAGATTTTTCATGAATCCTTTTTTAAATAAATATTATGTACAAAAAATACAATACAAAATAGGAGTCTTATGAAGTTAGCAAAAGAATTGTTTAAAATTGAATAAAACATGAGAGTTCTCGATATCAAACAAAGAGTTCTAAACATTTTCGTAATAACTTTTTTTTTCTAAAACTAATTTTTCGAAACTTATTCGCAAATTTAGGTTTAAATTCTTTGTTTGCTATCGGGAATACTAATCAGAACTTCTTTTTTTTTGATTTTTTTGGATTTTGAAAATTTTTGGTTCTAAGTCAATGGACACCTAAATTTGCGAATAACTTTTGAAAAATTAGTTTTAGAATAAAAAGTTATTACGAAAATGTTTATAACTCTTTGTTTGCTATCGGGAATACTAATCAGAACTTCTTTTTTTTGATTTTTTTGGATTTTGAAAATTTTTGGTTCTAAGTCAATGGACACCTATAAATTTGCGAATAACTTTTGAAAAATTAGTTTTAGAATAAAAAGTTATTACGAAAATGTTTAGAACTCTTTGTTTGCTATCGGGAACACTAATCAGAACTTCTTTTTTTTGATTTTTTTTGGATTTTGAAAATTTTTGGTTCTAAGTCAATGGACACCTAAATTTGCGAATAACTTTTGAAAAATTATTTTTAGAATAAAAAGTTATTACGAAAATGTTTAGAACTCTTTGTTTGCTATCGGGAACACTAATCAGAACTTCTTTTTTTTGATTTTTTTTGGATTTTGAAAATTTTTGGTTCTAAGTCAATGGACACCTAAATTTGCGAATAACTTTTGAAAAATTATTTTTAGAATAAAAAGTTATTACGAAAATGTTTAGAACTCTTTGTTTGCTATCGAGAACTCTCATTTTTTATTCAGTTTTAAACAATTCTTTTGCTTACTTCATAGGACCATATCTCAGTCTTAATTACTCAACCATAAATATTCCATTTGGTCAGTCCCTCCCATTTCCTATTTCAATGAATATCCTGATGAAGAAAGAAAATAATTTATTAAGATTGTTATCACCCTATATCAGTCATAAATATTATTTTAATATGATTTCATAGAGAATATTTCACAACCACTTGACAAAATCCCAGAGCTTGAAATATTAACAAAAGAACTAGAAGAAACTGTGCTATGGCTTGCCCACAATAACGAACCATGGTCGGAAGTCGAAAGAAAATGGGGAGAAGTATTGGAGATCAGACAAAACGACATCAAGAATGGAAAAAACATTTTAGAAATATGGCCACTGTTCAAGAATTCTCTCGGACATACACTGGTTAGTTAAACCTTTTTCCTATGAATTATAGAATAGGTTAATGAAACATTGTTCATAAACAGACATCGTGCATTTTATTTTAGTTTAAGGGGATTATCGGATAAGTCCATTTTATAAAACTTATAACCTTTGCTTTAAATTAATCCAAAAAGTGAAAAAAATTAAATTTGTAATCTTAATTGCTCTTGTTGAATAATGATTGAAGCGCTAATCACTTTTTTATAATAAGTCACCAATGAATGCGAATGTTATATATATTATATGTATATACAATTTGCATGATTGTGTTAATAACTTCCAAATCAAAACATAAATACTTTTCTTTTATTTCCTTAGGTTGACTTTGATTATAGAATAATTAAAAAGGATAACCCATCGAATCTTCTACAACTGTGGCCTTCATTTGTGGAAAAAATTGTTCCTTACTTTAAAAAAAGAGTGAAGGACAAAAAATCTATTGATCTTTTGAAAGAGCTCAAAAAAGATATTAACACAAGTAAGACAGTTGTTATTTGTAACAATTTTTGTATTTACCTTTCAGAAATAAAATAAATAAAACTTTATTTATTTTGCGTATTTTATTAAAATTTTAGATTACATGTAGAAAAATTAAATGCTGTTTCAAACCAACGTGAAACATTCGAAAAGACGGAGATGTTGTTTTAAATCAAAAACCGTTGTCACATTAATAGCCATGTAAAATATTTTGAATTTCGTTGTCTTTCCAAATGTTTCGCGTTAGTGAAAGAGTGCTTGCAGTGGTCAAGGCATGAAAAATAGTTTTGAATTTTGTCTAACAGAATCCTTTTTTCCTTGCTTTAAGAATTGAAAAAATCAATATTTTTTTAATGCTTATCTTTGAAATCAACCAGTTATTGTGGTATGGGTAGGACTATTGTATCAAGTCATAGACTTAAACGTGTTTATATAATTGACAAGTCTATAGATAACCAATAACCATATCGTTTTTCATATTTTATTAGATTCACGAGATTGCAACATATTTTTGCTTTTACATGCTATTCTGAAACCTCCAATGTTGGCAGTTGGAAAGAAGGGAACAAAGAAATATAAATGGAAGCCGAGTATCAGCGATGCCCAAGAGTCATGTTTCATCTACTGCAATTCGGTTGCGCAGTATCCTGGAAAGGAAGAGCTGCTCCGTAAAAAATACGAAGACCTAGGACTAACAATTCAGCCACTCATGATAGCGATCGGACCAGAAAAAGGTGCATTAGAATATTTTTATACTTATTATGACGGTATATTTTACAAATTTAATTCTTTCCTTAAATGTATGGATATTACATTCAAACTTTTTCACGTAATGAATTTTTCATATCTAAATGAGGGCAAAAATGTATACGCGTTTATTGAAAAATATTTTTATAATTTTATAAGTATAGATACCAATCCAAATATAGATAATCTCCTATTAATTCTTTCAAAATAAACCAAAAATTTTAGTTTTCTTAAATCCGCATACCTACTTTGAATTTATATAAAAACAAAAGCAAAAACTACAAACTAAAAACTAATGCACTTGAACTAAACTTTAAATGATTTAATTATATTTCTTGAAACAAGAATCATCTATGCGTAATACTCTTTGATCTTCTGCAATTGAGCTGTGGAATTTGCTAAGAAGGTATGATATTTTTATACTTAAAAAGTAGTGAGAACTTTTGATCTTTTACTGAAATCACATATATCCACTCAATCTTTTTTCAATTTCTTTTTGTCTCGTATGATAATACGTACATGCTACTTTTTATCCACTGCCAATAAATTTTACAAGGTTTTTGTGTGTTCGAACCTTTTATACATATTCCTAACTGTGTATTGCAACTTCTAATAACTAAAAGAAAGCAACAATATTAACGTTTTCACCGAAAAGTTAGTAAATTTCTTTTCAATTCAATTCACAACACAACGACTTTTTTTAAAAAGCAAGAGTCATGTTTTGTCTACTATAATTCAGTTGCGCATAATCCTAGAAAATTAGAGCTGCTCCGCAAAAAATACGAAGACCTAGGACTAACAATTTAGCCACTCATGATAGCGATCGGACCAGAAAAAGTGCATTCGAATATTTTATACTTATTATGACGGTATATTTTACAAAATTAATTCTTTCCTTCAAACTCTTTCACGTAATGAATTTATTCACATGAGGGGAAAACTGTATACGCTTTTATTGAAAACTATTTTAATAATTTTATATGTATAGAAACCAATCCAAATATAGATAATTTCCTCTTAATCATCCTTTCAAAATAAACCAATAATTTTAGTTTTCTTAAGTCCGCATATGCACATAATTTGAGTTTATATAAAAACAAAAGTAAAGACTTCAAACTAAAAACTAATGCACTTGAACTAAACTTCACATAATAATAATATCATATAATAATATCTTTATATTTATTGTCATGATGGTAAATTTTTAAAATTTAATTCTTCTCCTAAATCTTTTTCATGCTATGATATTTTTATAGGTACTTAAAAGATTGTAACAACTTTTGATCTTTTACTGAAATCTCATACATCCACTCAATCTCTTTTTTATTTCGCATGATAATACGTAGGTATATAATATTCCTATCGTTACATGCTACTTTTTATCCACTGCCAATAAATTTTACAAGGTTTTTGTGTGTTCGAACCTTATATACCTATTCCTAACTGTTTATTTACAAATATTGCAACGTCTAATAATTAAAAGAAAGCAACAATATTAATGTTTTCACCGAAAAGTGATTAAATTTTATTTTAATTCAATTCACTACACAACGAAACTTTTTATAAAGCATTATTAACAAAACTGTTCGAATTATATTTATTTTTAAAATGGAGTGTTTTTTATGTGGAACATATTCCGACTTTTTTTCCTCATCGGACAGTTTAATCCAACATATTAAATCTTGTCATATTTTACAGAAAGTGGAATGTTTTGTATGCTTACACACAAAGTGTTATAGGAAATTTCAAAATATATATTCTTTCAAACGACACATTAAGAGAGTCCATGAAAAAAATTATAACGCATTTGATGTTAGAAACGAAAAAAGTTCTGAGAATAAAATCATAGATGCTTTAATAAAAGAACAAATTGAAGTTACATCAGAGATAGAATCTGAAAGTTTTGATAAAATGTCTAAGTCTACAGCGCTAAATTCAACATGTACCACTGCTTCCTATAAATATAATGCACTTTCCTTTGCGCTGTCTTTACACAATAACGATAATTTCAACAGAAAAAATGTTTCTAAAATCTTAAATCAAATCAAAATTGATATTACTGATCCCTTTGTTGAGATTGTGAACACAGGCATTGTAAGTCTGATTGAAAATCCTAAAAATAGAATAGTTGCTCAAAATTTATTACATAATTTTAAAAATCCATTTGATTCTATCAGCAGTGAATATAAACTGATTCAAGAGTTGGAATCAAAAAGACTTTTTCAAAAACCTTCGTACTACACAATTAATGAAGAAATATGCGAAATAATTGTAAATAATGCCCCAGCCTTAGATTCTAATAAAATAACAGGGATAATCATGCCATTTGAATTTCAAATACAAAAATTCTTTGAATCCCAAGATATTCTGCTCGAAACTTTAAATAACATGAACGTTTTAAGCTCCTCAACAAACTTACGCAGTCTTATCAATGGAACGGTTTGGAAAAATAAAGTACAGAATATGTTCGAAGGAAAATTGACAATACCCTTCGTGATATTCCTTGATGACTTTTGCATAGATAACCCTTTAGGTTCACATGCAAAGGATCAATCAGTCTGTGGAGTTTATTATACGTTTCCCACAATTCCAAAACATCATTTAGCTAAATTGCAAAATACATTTGTTTTAGGATTTTTTAAAACAAAAGATCGTTCTTCATTTGGAAACAATTTTGCTATTAAGCCATTTGTACAACGTATTAAAAACTTAGAAAGTGACGGGTTGGAAATTAAAGTAAATGGTAAAACTTACAACATCTTCTTTGTTTTAGCATTTGTTGTAGGAGATAATTTGGGTCTCAATACCTACCTAGGATTTTCAAATAGTTTTAATTCACAGTTTTATTGTCGGGCATGTAAGAGAAGCAGAAGTGAGATGCAGTTTGATACAGCTGAACATCAAGATTTCTTGCGTAACTTTGAGAACTATACAATGGATATAAAAATCAATAACGAAAAACTTACTGGTATTAAAGAAACTTGTATTTTTAATGATATAAAATCCTTTCATGTATCGAATAATTTTTATTTTGATATTATGCACGACGTTTTCGAGGGTGTTTGTAGGTACGATATTACTAAAATATTGTTGCACTTTTTAGAAAATTCAAATTTTTTTTCAATTGATATTTTAAACAGCCGTAAACAACTGTTTAGCTACGGAGAAACTGAAATAGGAAATATTTCGCCACCATTAATTTTGTCCTTACTAAAAGCTCATAATTTGAAAATGACTGCCCGTGAAACTATGACTTTTATTCATTATTTGCCGCTGATGATAGGAGACCTTGTTCCAAAAAATGACAAAATGTGGGAACTATTAATTCTTTTGGTTAAAATAGTAGATTTGGTTCTTTTGTCTGAATTAGATGAATCAAACATCAATGCATTAGAACAGTTTATAACGAAACATAATGATTTGTATATCAAGCTATTTAATGAACCTTTAAAGCCTAAGTTTCACTTCTTAGTACACTATCCCACAGCATTTCGCAAGTGCGGGCCACTGAAGCACCTATGGTGTATGCGCTTTGAAGCACTGCATAAACAAAACAAAAAAGCAGCTCGAGCAACTAATTCTAGATTAAATATTTGCTACACACTCGCTATGAAAGCTGGGCTCAAGTTTTCACATTCACTCGTTTCACAAAACTTTTTTGAAAAAGATCTGATTTTTGAAAAAAGAGATGGATATATTTGTGATTTGAATTCAGTGTTTAATGAAAATATTAATTGTAATGAAATCAATTTATGTTTGTCAGAAGCATATTGCGTAGAAAATATTAAATTAAAAGGAAAATTGTATAAGAAAAATTTTTATTTGACCAAATCAATCAAAGAATCTACTTTTGTTTTTGAAATTGAAAAAAATATTATGTCAAACTCAGAACTATATTTTTTATGTAAGGAGTGGACAGTCAAATATTTTTGTCAGCATTATCAAGCTTTTATAATAATAAAAAATAATGAAATTCCATTTTCTTTGCACTATTATTCAGAGTTTGAAGGCCCTCCAATACATGCTCATCTTTTAAATGATGGCACAAGAGCCATTCGTCTGAAAAAGTTTTAGGTGTCTTGTTAATCAAATCATTATTTGGTATTAGTTTTCAAAAATAAATAGTATATTACTATGTATGTTTAAAAAGTTAAAGATTATATAGATTTAAGTTACATTAAACTCTTTATAAAATTCATACAATTATAGTTATACTAACATTTTCACTTTTCAACACTTTCAATAAATTATAAAATACTTTCCTCAAATTAAACAAAAAAAACTATTTTTCATTTTTGAGATTTTTTTAAGAATAAATAGGTTATGGACACCCCTGATGACTCAAGATAATGAAGAAGTAAGTATGTTATAAAAAGGAATAAGATTTAATGTGTGATAACTTTTTATCGTTTCAGTATAGTACAGCAAGCACTATTGTTTTAATGGTATACAGCACTATTGTTTTAATGGGATGCTCCTATTATTTCAATGCGGCATCCCTATGTTTTTAATAGGATGTGCCCCATTAAATTAATGGGCATTACATTAAAACAATAATGCGTACCATTAATTCTTAATAGGACAATACCATTAAACCAATGTGGTGGTCCTATTGTTTTAATGGGGTCATACTATAAATACAATAGGATAATACCATTAAAACAATGGTACCACAGTATAGGTTTAATGTGGTGGTCCTATTGTTTTAATGGGGTCATACTATAAATACAATAGGATAACACCATTAAAACAATGGTACCCACAGTATAGGTTTAATGTGGTGCTCCTATTGTTTTAATGGGGTCATACTATAAATACAATAGGATAATACCATTAAAACAATGGTACCACAGTATAGGTTTAATGTGGTGCTCCTATTGTTTTAATGGGGTCATACTATAAATACAATAGGATAATACCATTAAAATAATGGTACCACAGTATAGGTTTAATGTGGTACTCCTATTGTTTTAATGGGGTCATACTATAAATACAATAGGATAATACCATTAAAACAATGGTACCACAGTATAGGTTTAATGTGGTACTCCTATTGTTTTAATGGGGTCATACTATAAATACAATAGGATAATACCATTAAAACAATGGTACCACAGTATAGGTTTAATGTGGTGCTCCTATTGTTTTAATGGGGTCATACTATAAATACAATAGGATAATACCATTAAAATAATGGTACCACAGTATAGGTTTAATGTGGTACTCCTATTGTTTTAATGGGGTCATACTATAAATACAATAGGATAATACCATTAAAACAATGGTACCACAGTATAGGTTTAATGTGGTACTCCTATTGTTTTAATGGGGTCATACTATAAATACAAGAGGATAATACCATTAAAACAATGGTACCACAGTATAGGTTTAATGTGGTGCTCCTATTGATTTAATGGGGTCATACTATAAATACAATAGGATAATACCATTAAAACAATGGTACCACAGTATAGGTTCAATGTGGTGCTCCTATTGTTTTAATGGGGTCATACTATGAATATAATGGGATAATACCATTAAAACAATGGTACCACAGTATAGGTTCAATGTGGTGGTACTATTATTTCAATGGGGTCATACTATGAATGTAATGGGATAATACCATTAAAACAATAGTATCGTAGTATAGTTTCAATGTGGTGCCCCTATTGTTTTAATGGGACATGCCTATATTTTTAATAGGATGTTCCCCAATTTTCAAAAATGTATACGATGACAACAATAGGATAATACTATTAAAATAATAGTATACACCATTATTTGTGAAAAATAAATTCGAAAATATTAATAGGATAGTACTATTGAAACAATAGTATTATACTATAAATCAATTTATTAAAACAAAGATCGTGTTCGAATTTCGAAACTCAACAATGGTATGGTACTATTGAATAAATAGGAGTTTCCTATTGATTTTTAATGGAACATATCCTATTAATTTTTAGTGTTTAATAGTACATACCATTGATTATTAATGGGACAAACTATTATTTTTATAGTGTAAACTGTACCATAGTAATAATAGTTTCAAAACCATTGAAATAATGGGACAGATACCATTGACTAATTTTAATGGTATTTTCACATTAAATTAATAGGAAATAGCAGTGATTTTATAGTATTTTTTTCTGAGTGTACTTTTAAATACAGAAACTCTAAGCAACAATTTTTTGTGCATGCTGCCGGTCTTTGGAACTCCCTACCAGCCGACCTGAGAGGACTTAACAACTACAGGACTTTTGAGATTTTTTTGAAAAATCACTACAGATGCTAAGATTTTTCTAAACTTTTCTTTTTATATTAACTTATCATATATGTAGGTAATTCTCATTTATGTACATATTTCTCTTATATTATAGAATCTATTTTATTTTTTTTTATTTTTAACATTATAATTGTTTCTAATTAATTAATTTCTTAACCTTATGTACTAAGCATAACAAAAAAGACACCATGTCTTAATATGCCTATGTTTTGATATCAATAAATACAAATACAAATACTTTATTTCTCGTGCTTAATGAAATGCAATGGCCGATAATCTAGATTGAAAAATCCTTTCATGCATCAAACGGGTGATAGAGGTATAACATAGATATTGATGTAAACGGGGGCACACTTTATCTGGTAAAACCCACACTTGCTTTGCATTCGAATGAAAGATTGAATTTCGTTCAACAACCTCAATTCGCATTTTGAAGAATCAAATAGTACCTATCGCAAAGATGCATGATGCAACAACGAGTTAAGTGCGATAAATGCAATGCTTTGCAATTTTTTATATGAGGTTAACACTTAAGTAATCATTTCTTAAGCAAGTTCGGATATTGCTTATAGTTGCAAGATACCCCAAGCGGTGGCTTGTAATATGATTCTTTTCCGTCTTTTATATGCTGACTCAATATTATTTTTCTAACTCAATGTGGTTAAAGAGTTAATAAGAAATTCTATATAATGTAAATAAGTCAAGCTTAAGACCAAACGCTGCTCCCGCCACCGCCAGCGCCGCCTCTGTAAATTATTATGTTACATGTGCAGTGCTGGTTACCGTGCAATAGGGTGAAAAATAAAACAAAATAATTTAGTTATTGTTCGTAAAAAAAAAAACTAATAAAAGTTTTAGATGAAAATTCTGACAATCAATAGATTCTAATTTGAAACATAAAATATACTATTCGAAAAAGAATTTTAAATAATTATAAATGGGGGGAAATACGTAAGCAGTGTTCTTTCAGATGTTTGTTTGTGCTATACGTTTGTGAAACGTATTTTTCAAGATATTCAAATTTTAAAAAATAAATATAATTTCATAAATATACAAAATAGATAAAAACACAATTCTTCTTTCAAGTACTTAACAAGTACGAAACGTCGTCTATCAAAAAGTAGATAAAGAAAGAAAGACCTGAAGCCCACAGAAATAGGATTCAAATATATTGAATAAATATAGAAAACTTATTTCCAAATTGAGTGCTGTGTAGCCCAAACAGCGCTTTTTTTGAAAAAAGGCGTATTTCATCTAGGTGGCTACGTTAACAAACAAAATTGCTGCATCTAGAGCTCGGACAATCCACACGTTATTGTCGAGAAACAATGCATCCACAGAGACTCTCTGTCACTCTCTGTCAGAGAGTGACAGTTTGACGCGGATTGTGGAGTGGTGGCATTATTGATCGATTTTTCTTCGAAAACTTTTCGGTCAGAGACATGTTAACCGACTTTTTTTTACTGAAATTGAAGACATGGATTTGGACGACCTCTGGTTCATGCAGGATGGCGCGCCATGCCACATAGTTCATGCCACAATCGATCTTTTGCGCACCAAATTCCCAAATCGTGTTTTCAACCGTCTTGTTGATGTCAATTGGCCGCCTCGGAGCTGCGATTTGCCCCCTTTCGACTTTTTTTTTGGGGAACTGTGAAGGACCGATGCTATGCCAACAATCCCAAAATAATTCAAACACTTAAGGCCAATATCATCCAAGCAATCCGTGAGCTGCAGCCCGAAACCATCAACAAGGTCTTGAAAAATTGGAGTGGCAGAATGCGCTACTGCGATGCCAGCCGAGCCGAGACAGCCACTTTAACGACGTTGTGTTCCATAATTTATTAATGGGAACGTTTGCTCATACTAATAAAGTCATAACACATGGAAAAATATAATTTTGTTCATTTTATTGCATTGTTAAAAAGAAACTTGTATTTGGCCCACCCCGTATATTATATTATTTTAAAAACTATCGTAGATTCAATAAATTCAAATAAAAAATTAAAGATAATTAAAAAAAAACAGCATTTCTTAAAAATTATGTAAATCATAACTTAATTTGATTTATAATTGTTGGCAACGCCATAATTATTATTATTTTCATGAAGGTTTTTTTTAATAATACAAATTCTATATACTACTGAAATACATCAGCCAAGTAGAAGACTTAGCCTTATTTAATTGGACTTGTTGAATTATTGATTCAAAATAGCTTTTAACGGCGGCCTTTAGTCCACAAAAATTTAGGCGTTTCGTCCCGGCGATCTCACTTGGACTCATCAGTTGACTAGTGAAGACCTTGTCAATACGCAATTTTTGTTAAGTTCAGTTCATCTAACATAGATTTCATGACGAATATCTAGTGTGAACTATTGCGTATTGACAAGGTCCTCACTAGTCAACTGATGAGTCCAAGTGAGATCGCCGGGACGAAACGCCTAAATTTTTGTGGACTAAAGGCCGTTAAAGGCTATTTTGAATCTATTATTATTTTCATTTTGACATTTATAATTCTTTTCATTCTTTTTTATTTCCTATACTTCTTTTTCTTTCCTTTTAATTTGAACTCTTGTATTTTGTGTGATCGCAAGGGATTACAACAATAATAATATTATGTACATGTAATATTTCTCTGGAATTTCGGACGTGTTTCTATTTTGCTCTTCCCAAATGTCGATTACTTGTGCTAAATGCAATCAAAAAATAAAACGTGCAGATTTAAACGAAAGTGTAGTTTGCGGTTCGTTTTGCGGGCGACATTTTCATAAAATCTGTTCTAATATTAACAAAGAAAATCTCAATATTCTTGCAAACTCTAATTTCTTTTGGAAATGTGATTTGTGCTCTCAATCAAATTTTGACAATTTCATCTTTAGCTTTACGGAGCTCTCTAATTGTGTCATCGAGCTTAAAAGAGAAATTTCTTTCTTAAGAGGCCAATTTGAAAGCAGTGCAAAGTGTATAACTGAAATTAAGAATGACATCTCTACAATAATTGTTTTGAAAGATCATAATAAAGCCTCAGATGATCTATCTCAAAAAAATCAACAAAATATTTCTACTGATATTAATATCCCCGTGATTTCTAATGAATCTCCTGCTAATATTCCATGTTCCTCAAATAAGAACCTTACTGAACCTTCAAATAACATTATTAACTTGGAGAAAAATAATTCAAAAAAGAAAAACAATAATTCTAAAAGCGTAATCAATAATAGTGAATCTCTTCCAAATCTCTCTTCTCCCCCATTATCACGTAACAAACTTAAAAAAGTCATTGGGACTGATAATAATTCTTCTCTTAATGTGCTACCCTCAATCAAGTGGCTCCACATATCCAAATTCCGTACTGAAACTAATCCTAGTGATATTGTGCAACATATTTCAAATAAAACTGGTATTCCAAATGACCACATGCAGTGCTATAAGCTAACAAAAAAAGACACAGACTTATCCAAACTTAAACACGTCAACTTCAAACTAAGCATTCCATCTAACAAACTTGACAGTGTTATGAATGCTTCCATGTGGCCTTGCTTTGTACAAATTAAGCTATTTGTCTCACGTCCAAAAAACGAGGAGACTGCAACACTGGACACCAACTCAATGACCTAAATCAATCACAAACTCTCTCTTCTTCTCGCTCTTTCTTAAATGACTTTCTTATCTACTATCAAAACACAGGAGGACTACGTACTAAACTGCAAAAAGTTCTACTCTTTTCAACATCAACCCAGTATTACGTAATTATTCTCACAGAGACTTGGCTAAACGATCAACACCATGATGCAGAGATGTTTAATCATAATCAGTATGCTGTTTTCCGCAAAGATCGTAATTATGAAGTGCTTGATTGTGAGAGGGGTGGCGGAGTGTTGGCAGCTGTACATACCTCACTTCATTGCATGAAAGTTGAGTTGCCTTCAAATGCTGGTGCTCCCGATATCGACCAATTAGTGCTGAATATTAAATTTGATAATATAAATGAAGTTTTTCTTATTGTCTCTTACATTCCACCAAGTAGCTCTTTCGAAATATATAAAGCTCACATAGATAATTGCAGTTCAATATTGAAAAATCGCAATGATAACCAAAGAGTAATTATTGTAGGTGATTTTAATTTGCCAAATGTCAAATGGATATATGATAATGATGAGAAAATATTAATTCCATTTAATGTTATATTTAACCATGATTGTGAAGTTGTCGACACCTTCGCACAATTTGACCTTAGACAAATCAATCATTTTCAAAATTCTTTTAATAATGTGCTTGATTTGGTCTTTGTAGATAGCGAATTGTGTGTAGGCATAAACAACTCAATAGTTCCGCTTTTCCCTAATACAATACATCATGTTGCACTCAGTTTGCATTTAGAATTTTAGAATTATTTCACACCTGGTACCTCGGATAGGGTAGGCACTTGGAAATTACTTCGGAAAAAATCAGCCTGAAAATCGTTTTGAAAAAATAGTCCATAAATTTGACAATGATAAATTTTTTGGAAAAATTGTCGAAATTCGAAAATAAAATTGAACTGGAATTTCGCAAAAAAATATCACCCATATTTTTATTTTTGATTATTAGTGGTTGGGGCATATTTTTTTTATTTGAAATGACAGCTTGTTTATTTACATATATCAGAGCTAGCAGACCCGGGCTCGTATCAGAATGTTGTGCTAAATTTCAAAATACACAAAAAAAAAACATTATCAAAGTCAGGAATTTAGTCAGAATTTTTACTTCAATATTAAAATTTCAAGTCTCAAGTTCGAAAAGTTTAGTAGGCAAAATTAGTATCGAACAATAAAATGGACAGACAAAGAAGAAAACGAGTTAATATAAACTGTTTAAAAAAATTTAATCATCTATTAAAAAATAAGACATACATTTTTAAAATTTTTTTTAAACGCATAAAATATTTCGTTCAGTGCAAGAAATGTGTTAAAATTTGTCTGTTATATTTCGAAACGTATTGAGTATTGACACTCAATCGTTGATTTATTGTCATCGAAAGGCTTAATACATAATAAAATTAAATTTGGTGTTAATCAATAAGTTTTTGTTTTTCTTCTGAATTATGTAGCTACTTCATTTATATAGACACCTTAAAAATAATTTTAAATTCAACTCACGAACAACAAGACATATATACATACATAACAACAAACAATGCATCATTTTATACCGAACCCTGAATTTACTACCGGCAGAAGTTTAAATATTCTGTATTCCATCTGCATGTTATATGTTATGTATATTTTATTTTGTAAGTTTAAGGTCCACCACACGTTAGACCCTAACGGTTATAAGTATGTATGTTAGGTTTATGTAGATACCTATCTGAAAATTTGTATTGTTCTTTTTTTTACTTTTTACAAAAAATTATTTATTTGGCTATGTCGGAATTATATTGGGAGATACTTCTAGTAAACTATACAATACATGTAAATTACATATAAACTTACACTTACTAGAGTGAGGAGACAGGTAATACTTCAAAATTTGCAAAAAATTGAGTTATATAATTTTTGCTATCGAAGGTAGCTATATGTTATAAGCGTGTTTTGTTCAGCTTCTTAATGACCACTTTAAGATAAATTACACAATAAGCTGTCTTCTTATATTTAGTTACATGAAAATGTTACCAACAACAAGCTAACGGAAGAATGAATCATGAGTTTAAAAACATTTGATAATGTTCACAAAAAAAGTTTAGCAAAACACGCCTGTTTGTTATATATAAACAATTTTGCTTAATTTTTTTTTAATTTTCTTTGGTGCATGTGGCCCAACATTTTTTGCTTTTTTTTTTTTTGCAAAAAATTTCCTGAGAATTCTTTCTTTCTTGGCAACGCGGTTCCCCCAACCTTTTATTTCTAACACCACACATGCTTGTTAATTAGCATTCATTTGTTGATTACTTCATACAATTTTATTAACATATAAAAAAAATTCGATTGCTTTGGTGACTTGCTGCCATTTTTACAATTAAGGAATTTTATCAATGTTATTTCCGATATTTCTACGAGTAAATAAACACAGAACATATGTACAATTAATTCATCAATATTTTAAATTTTAACAAAATGTAGGTAGGTACATCGAACTGATTCCATTTTAAGAAAAAGAAATTGAACGACTGTGTTACAATCTTTAAAGGATTGGTTGCATACATATCTAGATATAAATTAATTTGAATATTTCGAAATTTATAAAATGGTTTTCCTATTACGTCATAACGAACATTTTAAGAATTCAGAAGAATTAAGCTTCACTCACATTTAAATCGTACTGTTTCTTTAATTTTTGGAAAAAGTTTTGGGAAAAAGTTTGGAATCGAGCTTTTTGATGTTGTTGTTGGAATTTTTGACCGGAAAAATAAAAAGTAAGGAAATGAATTTGGGATGTTTCTGATTTGTTTCTGGGTAAATGTCACATTTGACAGTAGTTTGACAAGCAATTTAAGAAAATGTAGTGGGTAAAATGTTCGGATAGATTCTTGCTGGAGGGGAATTAAAATAAATAAAAAAAAAGAGTCAAAAGCTCTGGCATTTTTATGACAAAAATAAAGTAAAGAAACACATTTTGGGTAGAGTAAAGAAACGGACCTTTTGTATAGATATGAACCACCCTACATTTTTTAATAGCGATTTTAGTATTTTTGTATGAACCATCGCGATTTTATTATTTTAATATGAACAATATCCAAATAATTTAACTGTCGATCGTTTTTCAAACAGAACCAAATTCATAAAGCAACAAACATACAAAATAGTAAAGCAGAAAGAACAGACAAACAAATCCAATAGGATAACGCAAAATTTGCGTGTGGACATGTCGCAATTGCGTGAATCTCAATCACAAGAGGCACGAGCTGAACGAAATCAGCAACGATAATTGGAACAGAGACAAGGGTGCGGGTTCGTAATTGACACACACAGACCAAATTACAACGCCAACAAGTACATCGAACATTTACATCCATTCCTTCCTTCCTTCATCTCGCATTCGACTACGACTCAATAGAACACAAAAGTCACGAACGTTTTTACGTTTCTTTATCAAATGAAAATGCGCACCGTCATTAGTAATTACCGGCAGCATAAACGTCAAACACTATATTTCGTTCGTTCTATTCTATCGATCGGTAAAAAAGTTCAAACACACTTACAATACATTCGTTATTTTTTATTTAACAACCAAAATATTCACTAGAAATAATTTATATGGCAGAACAACGTTTGCCTGGTTAGCTAGTAATTAATAATAAAATTGAATAAGGTAAAAAACACAAAATTTGCTTTTTTTGTTTTTTTTTTTTATCTGTAAATCTATGCTGGCAGTAAGTTAAACTTAAAACGTGAAAAAAAATGTTTGGGACACATTACGTTGTGATCTTACTCGTTACGATGTAAATTGGATACGTTCAATATTATATTGGGTACGTTCGTTCGTAGCTCAAACTAAATCGAAAGATCCAGTTAAATTTGGGTTGAAATTTGGTTGACAGTTCGAACTCGTCGCGTTCTGTGATGCAAAACCAGCAACATTTAATTTGATGTTTACACATCTTAACCGTGAGTTCCGGCACTCACACTATTTTTAATTTTTTTTTAGGTTAGGTATAATATAATAATATAATAATAATATATAATAAATGACGAAGTATTTTACCGTTTTATTTTAAAACAATTAAAAAAGTAGGTATATATGTTTTCATTTTTATGATGTAGGTTAAGAAAACTAATAAATTATAAGTAAAGAATAAAATTTGTTTTGTAAATATGTTTTTTTTTAATTTACTGACACAAATACCACCTGATTGCTTTGAATATTTTTTTTAAGAATAAGATCAAATTAAAAAAAAATATATAAACTAATTTATTTTGTGTCTGAATTTCCGCAGTATGTGTTTGTTTGAATTTTTTTTTACAATAATTGTTAAAAGCTTAGAAGATAATCAACTTCATAACAAATTAAAAAAAAAAACTAGAAAAAATTGTTTTTATCGACAATTTTTATCCAAATAAAAATAAATAAAGATCCCACCAAAAGAAAAAAAAATATGTTCTAAACAACTACCTACTGTGCTTAATTTACTCAATTAGCATTAAATACCGAAATTGTCTTAACAAAACCTAGCTAATTCTCTTGCTATCTTTATTGCTACATTCTATTCCTCAATGTATGATATACAGTGTTGTTATTATTATATTTAAACAAAAATTATATATTTTAGCTCAGAGTTTCTATATATTTCTCAGAAATGTATACATAAATAGGTCAACCATAATCAAATGATGACATTAAATTTAATTTAAATAAACTCCAAGTTTCGGTCGCACGAACTTGCTATTGTCGTTCAAAATTAAAATCTCGCTGAAAATTGCAAATGCCACAAACAGAAGAACTTAGCCTAAATTGACATCGCTTCGTAAAGAAAATTCTCCACATCTCTCCTAAAATATGAAAAAGTCATATTGTCATATTTTTAGCATGGAATAATCAATTACCCATAAAATTTTCATGTTAACGAATTTAAAAAGTTGCACATAGTGCCCAAAAGTATTGATTTAAAAAAGAACTAAAATTTATTTGGTTAAATGACGCACCAGTATTTATATTGTCAAAAGTAAACAAAATCCCATTTAAAATTTTAATATAAATTTTGTTTCAATAAAATCAATATTCAATGAAAAATAAAATTCACAAAAATAAAAAAAAAAAAAAACTTTAAATTCATTAGAATTCATTAAAAATACCTTAAATTGATTAAAAAATTAAATATACAAAAAAAAAAAAAAATAAAAATTAATAAACAAATTAATTATTTTGAATTGGATGGGACTTCACTATGTAAGTCCTCTACGTACCAGTTTTTGCATTACTGGTTTTGTTCAACTATTTTTGGTAGAAGATATAAATTGAGAATTTAGGTTTACTGTGCCAATTTAGACGAGCACTTTTTATGCCATTTTACCCATATGAACTTATTTTATTTGTTTATATTTTGGACAACTGCCATATTATTCAGAATTTGCAAAACTCGACATGAAACAATTTTTCGTAAAAACTAGTTTTATTTTGAGTTTTGTCAAAATTTTTTAAACCAATTAAACTAGTTAAGGATTTTAAACGTTTTTGTGATTTTGGCCATAAAACTACATATGTGCATATTATACATGTAGTTTTATTACACCAGCTGATTTTTGATTAACAAATTTATTGAAGATTGAACTCACCATCAAAAAGTTTGCACTTTTATTGAACATTATTTCTCATACCAATCAATATTGTTGTATTATCAGCACTATTTTCTGCACTTTGTAATTATTTTTTTAAATTTTATGACGTTAAACTTAGACGGGAGCTACAGATTAGTTTAATTTGAAACGCACTTTAGTATATCTGAGACCAAAAGCCCATACTAATTTTAAGGTCTAAACGATAAAACATAAAAAAAAGTTCACTGTACACGACATTCCGATATCTTTTTCAAAATTATTCGATAGTTTTAGATTTATTTGTTGACATTCTGGTTGACTTAAGAGTATTGTTTGCTATTGTTTTTCTTTATCAATAATAAGAAACAGTTGTAAAACTAGTCCTGATACTCAGTTGGTATGCATTTTTCATACAAAAGTGACTGATTCACCGGCTGTAAGTTCACAATATATGGAAATGAAATATGCTTCTTCAGTTAATTTCACGAAATAATTTTCATTTCCCAACGAATTACAAAGAAGACAAAATTTTAAGGTGTTGTCCAAAAGTATGACGTTTGTCAATTTATTCGTTTTGTTCAAAATATGTACATATATAAATTCCGAAACAAAAAAAATTCAATTAAATTATTGTTTCTACAAATTTGTATAGTGCAAGGAATGTAACCGATTATACCATTTTTATTACTTTGATTGAATACTTTTAAGAAAATTTTTTAGCTGTTGACTGATCTTGTTTAACCGTTGTTTCTTCTTGTGTTTAATTTTAAACGCACCAACAGATAAAGTGCGTAGAGAGCCTATAATCACTTACTAGTGACTAGACTCATAACGACTGGAATATCTGCAAATAACACTCGTCGAACGGTAGCCTAATTATCACTCCAAACAACACTTAAAATTAAAAATCAGGATTTAAACTTCTGCAAGCAAAATTTGATAAAAAAAAAAACAATTCGATTGAACCGTTCTTTGTTTCTTTGCGTTAGTTTTTTTATAAATATTTATGCATTCTCTATAACGGCTTAACAAAGTTTTGTATGCACAAGCTTCTACATTAAATAAACAATATTGCATAACAACAAAAGTCAACAAATAAGCCCAAAGATGGATGAATAAAAATATCCTAAACAAGCACCTACCTAGCTTAAAAATTATAAACAAATGATTTCTTATTAAAATTAAAGAATAAACTAATTACATTTAAAAATTAAAAATCATTCAAAAATAAAAGTATTAAAATTTCTATTCTATTCTATTTTTTATATATTTTTTCAACACATTAAAATCTGTACAATTTGGAAATTAAAAATCGTGTTCGATTTTTATTAGATATGTGAACTAGACTAAATGATAAAATTTATCACAACACTGTTCAATGTTCATAAACTATAATTCCTCTTTCCTCTTTAATAAACACAGATGCTTTCTGTGAAATGATTCTATTTTACTGAAATTACGCAGATACAAATTTATGTATTCAGTAAAATAGATTAGATACAATTCAGTTCAGAAAGACAGATTGTTTTTTTTTTCTGTTTGATTTTATTAATTTATTTTAAAATGGATCTGTGTCATAAATTTTTAGATTCCTTTACTTTCTGCCGGCGACAGCGGCGGCGGCGGCCATGATCGCTATATAGATTGATCATGATGGTCAAATCGTGTATTAACATTTATATAGAAATTTGAAATTTTTATTATACAAATAGTAATTTGTTTGTAGTAGATTTATTACTGTTTATTTTTGTCATATTTACAAAAAAATTATATATAGGAAACAAAAAATCAAAACATTACTTTGACATTTTTGGTACTTTTTAGATCTAGGTAAACAAGGATGTTGTTGAATATTTTTTGTCGTCTATTTATCATTTACGTGTGGATAAAAAAATATTTTTTTATCTTACAGTTTGTTTGTTTTTTTTTTTAATTTATTAAAATATCCGCTTATGGGTGTTGATATTAGCGTAAGATTTGGATTAATATACCTACTCACAAAATAAATCCACTGCATGCACATGTACTTGAATTCATTACTGAACAAAATTATTCTGTGTAAGTGGGTGATTCTCAGAATAAACTGAGACTTTTATGGCTAACGTCGATTTCAGCTTCTTTACTACGATTTGCTTTGCATATATAATAACTTTTTGAAGTGTGAATCACATTTTCATTATAATTCAACATTTATTCAGAAAAAAAAAATTATAATTTTTACGCTTTTCAAATTAATTTTGCACAACGAATTTCACTACCGTGGAATGTGACAAACTTGAATATACCAAGTATCTTGATTTAATTTGAAAAAAATGTCGTCTATCAGTCATCAGATTCTGTATATGGTAGAAAGCATCTCACAACTTCCATCATAAACTATTAAATTTCAAAACTTTTGGATTTGCGTTTTCGTCAACAATCTTAGCAACAATATGTACAACGTTCTTGAATTTATTATTTTCGATAAATGTAATTTTCTTTTGTTGGTGCTTACAGCCCAGGATGGACTATACGGCCTCAAATATAGGTACCTACATACATATATAGGATAAAGGTAATTTGCATTCGAAAAATAATGCTCTGAAACGGTACCCACCCTTTAGGTGGGCCATCTAGTGGTTTCTTTTCAAATCATAGGTTATTTTGACACTGACAGCTGTTTCCCGCTTGAAATTTTGACAGAAAGTGAGTATCATACCTCCGCGGAACGAAATGAGTCGCTTCACGCTTGAACAACGTTGCGAAATATTGAAAACTTTTTTCCAAAGTGAGTGCTGTGTAGCCCAAACATTGCGTTTTTTAAAAAATTGGCGCATTTTCATCAACAAGGTCTTGGCAGCCACTTAAACGACCGCGACGTTATGTTTCGTAATTAATGGGAATGTTTGCTCTTACTAATAAATCCATAATACATGAAAAAAAGTAGATTTTTTAATTTTATTGCATTAAAAAAAAAACTGTATTTGACCTACCCGTTACATGCCATAAAAACTACCGTTATGAAATGGATTATTTATCTCGGTAACAACGTTTTTCAAAAAAAATCGAAACATGTCTTGTTGACGTGTATTTTGGTATTTTGTATCTGATTACTTCACAAATGTCAAAGAAGAATTGACATTTGCCGCCATTTGCAACCGGTGACAACTTTTGCAACACCTTGAATACATAGCAGTACTTAGGTACCTACTTTACCTATATTTAAAAATCAAGGCTTTTTTTACTTCCTTCAAAAATAAAAGGTTAAATTTAAACAAAACAAAAAAAAAAAACAGTTAATGACCTAGATTTTTACTACATACATTGTTTAATTTGTGAAAAATGTATCGCGATAAATTTTAATACACACAAATGTTTAATTAAGCCATTAACTTTACTCGTATGTACCTATCTTCTCTTTGAAATATTTTTTTATCATTTAGATAACACTCAAACAGTGGTAGTGTGTGTAAAATTTCCTTGTTTTTATTTTAAGTTCACTTTAATAAAAGAAAGAAAAAAAAAGGTCATAACACATAAGCCAATACGTTACAACACCCTATTAATAACAATTACACATTTATATTGTTTTTTAAAAGTGCCGCTTGTTCACACTTCATCGTTTTCGACGCAAAGTAATTTAAATTTATGAGGGCTTGTTGATATTTTTTTATGTATTTTATGTATATGTATGAGTATGTGTGTTCTGTCAGTTATTCTACATATAATAACACTTTCAATATGGAAGTTGGTGTGCACTTGATGATGAGCCAATGAATTTATCCACACAATATTGCTCCTAACTAATTTGGTTTGAATTTCAATATTCGTTTAAAGTTGAGTAAGTAAGTTTTTTTCAATCAGCTAAGCCATTAGCCCAGCCAAATTGTCGTAAATATTCTTGAATGGTTGCAAAAATTAGGGAAGCTGGGTTTAAAATTTTCAATATATACCTATTTTTTGGGTATTAGTACAGTTTATGTTTTACGTGGCCCCAAAGAAAAAATTCTAAACGTGTTAAATCACAAGATCTCGGTGGCCAATTGTGATCACCTCTTCAAGAAATAACTCGGTCAGGAAACTTTTCTTGTCTTGCAAAATTGCGATTGTTCCGTTGCTTGTGTGGCACGTAGCGAAATTTGTTTAGTGAATTTTGACAATTTCAAAGCGTGTATCGTTCCATTTTTACTAATGGCGTAGTTTTTACTTATCAAATGTCAAAAGATGACAGCTTCAAAAGTGACAGCTGCCCAAATAGAGGGCTATTCAAAATAAAACCTCTTATTGGAAAACCCTTTATGTAGTTGTCAAATTAGCTACTTCTAAAAAAAGTATGATCGCTTGGCAATAAGTTATTTGAATTAGAATGACTCGTAACACCTTTTTCCATACCTCATTATTTAAATTTGAATTTTCTGTAAAAACATCGAGAAGTTTCCGATTATAATATAATTATTACAACAACTGATCTCTTAGATTAAATTCGTTTAATTATTTTAAAATAAACACTCGTCGCTGTCTATAATTTATTTTTAATTTATTTATATTAACATTTTGCTATAAATATAGTCTGATGATGAGAATTGAAATTCTCGGAAATGATTAAAATATTTAATTTTGTACGAATATAAGAAGTATTTTCATGTATGTATTTCTAATTTAATTATTAATATATACATATCTTCTTTTTCTTTGATTTTATTAAATTATTTGACTTTCAGTTGCTTTTGTATAGCTAATAGCTATATAAGTATTTTATTTTATTTTTCTGTCAAATCTTATGATCAATGATTATTCTTTAGTAGTGATGTGTTTAGAGATTTATTTTTATTTATTTACTATCAAATAACATCACGCTAAGTGGTGACTATGCCAAATTGGTATTTTGGGGACATCTTAAGGTGAAAAAAAAGTGAACAAAAAAATATATTGTTACAAAATATTGCATAAAACAGTAATGATGGCTTATATCATCATATGCAAAAACGTTTTTTTTATTATGATATTCGTTATTAACAAAAAAGAATTAAAACAATCAAAATTAAACTCGAGAAAATAGATTTTTCCTTTATTTTTATTAAAAAAAAAAAATGTTTTTTAATTTTTAAATACAATGGCGCAAAATTTTGAACGGTTTAGTACGATTCCATTTTATCATACTAAAAATGCTATAACATCGGACTAAATCGTCTAAAATTTTGCGCCAATGTTATTTTGATTAGTTAAATTTATTTAATTTCAAAATTGTACCAAAATCAGTGGAGCAATAAACCAGATAAACGGATAAACTAGGCAACTTTCTTAATGTCTTAACTTATTTAATGTTAAAACACTATTTTCGTTATGGAAACGTCAAATTATCTGAGTCATTGAATGGAAACATTTTTATTATGAGAGCAAAATGGCGGTCATTGTCATGTAATTTAGTTTGTAGTTTGCATTTTATAACAGTGATGGACAATTGTTTGCTGAGTTTACTTTGGTAAGTTCCGATGTCGTTTTTTTCGTTTAATTTTATTATGGACTTGAAAAAAAATACGCTAATATGAATTAAAAAAATCAAGTAAGTAAGGTTGAGAAAAATAATGTACCTACTAATAATTTTTCAAAACCTTCAAAACAATTCTATAACTCATTGTGTTTTGTTCCAATTTTAAACATAATAATTATTGCAGTATACTTTCTTTGAAGGAATCATTTAGCCAGTTCACGTTTCTGAGATCCTACTGAGCAAACTTCTGTCAGCTTAACTGAACAAGATTTTCTCCGCTAAATGTCAAAAGAGCACTCCCCATCTCTTTTTTTATAATTTGATAAACTGTGACAAAAATTAATTGACCAAGCGAATATCAGTCTCAGCTTTTTGACAGCAGAAGTGAGGAACCACACTGAGGAATTACGTTTAGTTTTCTGAGATTGCTAAGATCTGAGCCTGAGAAACCTGAATTGGCTATAATTAAACCCGAAATAATAAAAATAAAAAATCAATACTTTGAGAATTAATATACGAGATACGAGTAGGTATGCCAAAAAAAAAGAAATTTTTTTTTAGTGACAAGATAAGATTAGAATAATCGAATAATCTACTACGAACGAACAAATTACTATAGTCAACAAATTTCAATTAAGTAGAATGAAATTTAAGGCTTATTTATGATTGTTGTTAGCAAATTATTACTCTCGCTACCGCTATTTCGTTATGACATTCATTTATGTAAAAAGAAAGTATTGTCAAATAGCGTTCAAAGATTGTACCAGATTTTTGAACAAAATGTTTTTATATTATGTTATATATTTTCGTATTGAATATTTTAATTTTGTGTGTGCTGAATCCGATCTCAGAATTCACACACGGCCTTAGATGGAAATGCATATTTAGAACGTTTCTTTAATAGAGATGGTCAGTGCCGTAGCCAGGATTTTGGTTCGGGGGGGGGCTTGCTTCCAAATTTTACGAGGAAGTCTTTAAACAAAAAACTATATATATTCCAAATTTATTGATTTTTATTAGTTTTTAAAATGTATGTACTCAAACGAACATACATATACATACTTAAATTATTTTTTTAAACACACATTTTTTCAAAAGCAGAAGACGTCTTGATTTTTTTTTAACATGAGATCAATCACCTTATCTGGATCCACATTAATATCTGAATGAACAGATATCATAGCAAGTGAGCTTAATCTTTCATTTCGTTATAACGCTTCGGGACACTGTTTTAATCCTTTTCATAGTTGAAAAGGTTCTTTCAATACTAACTGTGTCTTTCAAGTGAAAATATTGCAGCTGTTCAATTCATCGTCGTTCACAGCAGTTAAACCTTAAACCAACACTTTTGTTCTTAATTTCTTTTCACTTTTGTTCTTTAATTTTAAATAAAAAAACAAATAGAAATTTCTCCAAATTTATATCTTTTATTTAAAATTTAAAAATATACCTCAAATTTGAACCCCCTTATTAAATGTAGAAATTTCAAAACATCGTCAAAATTGGAACTGAACTTTAAAAGTTCGAAGTAAAAACCTTTATTGACTCGACTAAGGTGTATAATCTTAAACCTAAATTCATAGTTGAAAAGGTTCTTTCAACACTAACTGTGGTCACTGGAGGCGTGGCCAAAACCGTAAGCAAGAAGTTTATACCTCTAAAGTAAGTCTTGTCACATATATCAAGCAATTTTAAAACTTCGATAGAAGGATCAATCGACAATATTTTTTCGCGCCAGAGAATGTACTCAGCTTTCACAGCTGACAACTAAATTGCATTATCAAAGTAACATGTTAGCTTTTTCCATTTCGTTGACTCGCCCGACTGCAGAAAAACCTGGGAGAAGGGCTTGAAACGATGGTAAAACGTCTTCGTTGATCATGGATCTGTCCGTAAGATTTTGTATTAACGAATCTATGCAAGGAATCAATACAGACACTCTAAAATAGGATTCAGTAGAAGAAGTTTATGGATTGAAACACGTTGTGTGTTTCAATGAAGTTCTTGGAGCTCTTAATTCAACTACCTGGATAGTCTCCTTATTTTTATAGATTTGAATTAGTATATTAGAAAGTTTTAGTTTTTATTTTAGACTTTCGGGGGGGGGGGCTTCAACGAAAAATTACCAACTCAAAGTGTCACAAGACACCAACTGTAAAAACATAACGCATACAAATCACAGAGAGGCACACTGATATGAAAGAAAAAACATAAACAAACACGAATACAACTCAAATGTCACTTAATAAATGGTCTGGACAATTAATTCTGTGCGAAAAAAGTGCGAAGACTTCTCCAAATAATCTGCTGCAATAATCAATTTCGCTCATAGAACTTCGTACTCCAAAACGAAATCCAGAACGAAATTTTTCGTTTATGATTTCGTTGTTTCGTTTTTGTATGGGATTTTTCCTTTCGCATCAGCAGCCTACTAGGCTTGACCAATTAACAAATTTTCCACCCTTCGATGGCCTTTCAAATGGAATGTTCAAATGAGGTGCTAATCATCTCTAATGACCTAGAAACAAATTTGAGAAATTAAATTAAAATGTCTATAGTAGTAGCCCGTGGCATAATGGTTAGTGCGTTGGAGTGTTACGCCGCCGAAGGTTTTGGGTTCGATTCCCAGCCTATGCCACCGAATAACAGAAATGTTTTTTCACGGATTACTGCCTTTTGCGAGGTATTGAAAAATCCTCCACGAGTATCTCTTGTCATGAAAAAGTTTTTCCCACCCTAGCCGTTCGGATTTTGCAGAAAATTGTAGGTCCCCTCTATTCCTGCCAATAACACGCAATCCGCACACAGGAATAGTTGAGAGTGGGTTCTACACGAGCTGTCGCGCCAACTCGTTTATTTAAATTTATTCTATATGGTTATCCAATTACCAAAAAGTTAACTTTTTCCATAGTCAAGAAAAAGTTAATCACTTTTTAGATGTTTTTATTTTTGTTTTCCTTTTAAATATAACGAACCAATGAGGTGATATATTTTGGAGCTATAAAAATATTCGTTTGCTCAGAAACAAAATTTTGTTTTGCAAAATAGAAACATATTTATAAATCCCATACCAAATATTTTCTTATTACGTAGTTCTCAATTTCTTCTTTTATTGGTTCTTAAAATAAAGCCAAATAGCATTTTGTTTTTTACCGAAACAGTGAATTTTTCCAAATTACACATTTCATGTATAAAAATGTTTTGAAAAGATTTCGTAATTACTATTTTTTTTAATTAAAATTTGTATTATTTTATGGAAGCCTTCATTTATTTTATTTTGTAATTTGTGTCTAAAAAGTAGGTAAGTGCTTTAAGGCTCAATAACGGATGATCATCGCTCCATTATTGTGTTAATTATTTCATAATGACGTAACACTTTTTTTTTTGGAAACAAATTCTACAAAATGATTTTTAATGTCGCAACGCAATGCATGCCATGTTAAATTACTTTTTTATGAGCAATTAAAATTTCTGGCTATTGTCTCAGAAGCCCTATTTTGTTAAATTCGTCGTCATTGGGTTGTTTATATATACGCATACAATTTAAACACATTTTATCCATTTTCGACTGTTAAGCCTTAACAATGATTTCTCAAAAAAAAAAAACACTTTCACTCTTTTCTACGAAATCTTATTGATACTAATTTTTTTTTTTATTTCAAAACAAAATACGAAATTATTTGGATTTTAAAAAAATAATCACGTATTAAAGCAATCAATAAACCATTATTATAAAATTTGATGGTTTGTTTTTGAACATGTCAAATTTACAATATATATATGTACAGTACATACGACTCCCTAAATATTTACGACAAATTTTATTTGTTTGCCATTAATAGAATAAAATTATGCAATGGAAAAAAACTTTCGTTTGATTATTTTTTTAATTATCCTTTTTGTAAACGGTCAATATAATAATTGTTGACTATTTATTATTTAAGAAATAATATTTGATCTTGGTATTAAAAATCTTATGAAATAATTAGAAAAATCGCATTTTCGGTCTTCTCCGCCATTGTAGTAATAATTTTAATCAAAACCTCGAAATGTTTTAATCCAAAACATTAAGTTCATCTTACAACAAATTTTGACGAAAAAAATGAAAGTTTTATGGAAGGTACTCGTTCTATAGATAGATATAAGCAATAACAAAAATTTATTTATTAGAACCACAAAATACAAAACCAATACTCGCCCTAAAGACCAATTAAAATTTAACAGTTTTATCTAAGCTTTTAGTTGTCATTACATGGCGGAAAGCACTTAAGTAAATTAATAAAAAGTAATCAATCATCTTATACATATATATAAATATAGAGCTACCGCATTCGGCACCCTAGGGGTTTTCCCCATAAGTTTAAGTAAATAATTTATAAATGTCGTAGGTAACATACATTAGATACGTTCTTCTATTTTCTTGAACATATTTACTTATCTTATAGGGAGGTAAAAAAATATGACAAACAATATACATATACATCACGCAAGCAGTGAAAGTAATTTGTGCAATAATAATACTGACCGTCGACAATTTTTTTAAAACTAAAATAAAAAACAATATATTGTCTCTTTGCCCTTAAAAGTTTCATACACCTAGGTATAATAAAATAAACGTAAGTACATAAATGTGATATATAAAATAATCAAAACTTAATTAATTTTATTATTACACGAGCGATAAGTCATTATACTTAGAAAAAAACAATATCACCCCAAACTGAACCTACATTCATATATACAGTTAAGTTAGAATAATATATAAATGTTGTTTAAAAGCATCTGAATCATTTTAAGCAATAAAAAAGTCGGAAACCCTTATCGTATTACGCGATTTCCTTATCACCTACCAGCCGAACGCCAAAGCTAACTTGAGCCTCATATTATACACATATTTACAATGTACATAGATACATATATATGTATGTATATCTAATAACGAAAAAATGGTATCTTTTGATAGCACTGCATTCGTAGTCGTTGTCGTTGCCGGCCGGTTGACGTTATCACTGTAGATACAAGGCGCATCTTTTACAAGTGAAAATAATTGAGGACAAATAATGAAGAATATATTTTATTGACATTGAAAAAACACCCTTATAACTCAATTGTAAGGATAAAATTACGATATGTGGGGAAGTCAGAAACTAAAGGTCTTTTACGACTAACTGCCTGAACACAATGGATACGAAGACGTAACTGAAGCAGCTTTAATAGCTATCAAAATATTCAATACACACAAATTCAATGTTACAAACACAACACGACGCAACTGCAGTCGGTCCTGCAAGAGTTCACCTATGTCTGTTCTCTCAGCTCAGCCTAAACGGGTCGGTCGATTTTCTTTAAACTTAGTACCTATCGTTTTTTTTTTCTTTTTTTTAGTACCGTACCTGGCGTACAAATTTTGTTTAGCAAAAAAATGCCCACAACTTTAAACAAAAATTAGTAACTTTTTTTACAAATTTTTTTTATAAAAAAAAAAATTCGAAAAATTGTTATAAAAAAATTTTTTTGAGAACATCATAATTTGAAAACTAATTGAACGATTTTTGTAAAATGTAGTATCCAGTAGGTTCTTAACATTATATAATAAATAAAATTTATTCTTATAATCAAAAATAGTAGTAGCCCGTAACGTAATGGTTAGTGCGTTGGACTGTTACGCCGAAGGTCTTGGGTTCGATTCCCAGCCTATGCCACCTAAAAACAGAAATGTTTTTCACAGATTACTGCCTTACAAATCCTCCAATAGTAAATCTCTTGTCATAAAAAAGTGCTTCTCATCATAGCCGTTCGGATTCGGCGGAAAATTGTAGGTCCCCTCTATTCCTGTCAATAGCAAGCACACAGGAATGGTTGAGAGTTGTAAGTCACTAGGCCCTGATTCTATACACGAGCTGTCGCGCCAACCAATTTATTTATATTCAAAAATAACGGTACTTCTCATACACGTGTTTAAAAATCGTAATGGAAAATCTCATTTTTCTCGAAAACGACCTACGATTTTGATTAAAAATTTTGTGTGAACTATAATATCAGTACGATCTACCATACTATTGGAAATAAAAATGTATTTACTGATTATTAACAGTATCTATCATTAAAGAATTTTTTTGGTTTTCGAATATCTCATTATCAGATAATATGATAATGAGATTGTGTAAAATCAAGAGCTTCTAATAAATTGTAATAATATTGCATATCAAGATTTTCAAAAAAAAACAAATTTTTGATTTGTTTAAAAATCTCAAAACCATTTTTTGAGAATTCCATATTTCGAATTCGAAAATAGGTTAAAGCTTTTTTCGAAATTAATTTTTAAACTTCTCATTGGAAACTTCGCAAAATGGAATACCAAATTTGTTTTCTTAAAAATGTTTCCAAAATTTTATACACAAAAAAATATTTTTTTTTTTTTTTAATTTGCACCAACAATTTTTATATTTTTCCCATAAATTGAAATTTGTGTAAAAAAAATCAGATATAGTGTCAATCGGGTTGGTGTTAAATTAATTTCAAAAATTGTTTAATAAATTAATTTCTAATTTAATCAGATGGTGTACTTAATTTTTAAAATTTAAAATTTAAAATAAATAAACTTAATTAGGGTTTTTGACAAAAAAATTAGATCGTTTAGTATTTATTTTTATTTCCAAAATACCTATCAAATTATATTTGGAAATAGTATGTAGTAGCTCTTATTTTGTTTCCTGATTACTCCAAACTCTTAGACTAATGTTCATTGTTCATACCTAAAATTTGAAAGCTTTTCTTTTCTAAGACAGATAATATATTTTAACCAAAAATGCATTTAAAAATTAAATATTGTTTTTACATTTACCATTTACATAGATTTGTTTTATTTAAAAAAAATGTGAATTGGGCGCCAAACAACAACAAACCTAACCCTGCCCTCGTAAATCACCTTGTTTCTATTTTTTTTTGTAGAAACACAACTTCTCTATTGGGATTTTCTTTGTTTTTATTATTGCACATGCACACGATTTCATCGAGTAAAATTCTAAATATTAATTCAGTGTGTTGTGTACAAAATAAATTGCATTACTTTTTATTTTAGTTTATGTTCATGTAAAAGATCATTTTGGAATATACCTTCCTACTCAGTACTCACCAAATTAACATACTTGAGTTATTCTGATTCATGTCAGTTGAGTATTGCGATTCAAAATGAATCCTATAATGTAAACAGTAAGTTAAGCTGCCAGTGTTGAAAATAAACTCAACGTATACAAAATGTGTTAAAAGAATTTCAGAGAAATAATAATTTATTAAGAAAAATAAAGTCATATACAAAAATAAAACACCTTTTTATTTACTTTTTTTTAGGTTCGTTGGCTTTTGTATATATAAATACCTACCTTTAGATCAGGTTCTTCTGTTAAGCTGTCAGCCAGAAACGTGTGAAGTTTTCTTTTGTTGTTTTTTTTTTTTTTGTCAGAGCTTAAAATGACAAAGATATTCAAATAAAATGACTTAATTTTCTTTTGAATCCACAAGATTTAATGTTTTTTCTTTCAATTATTTAATCTTTTTGGATAGAATTTGACCAAAAAAAACAAACACTTTAAATTTATTTATTTATATAAATGTAACAAACTAAAACACTCAATGACACCTGAAGTTAATCAACCACTTTATATCAAAATACGTAAATTGTGAAGTGAACTTTCGCGCGGAATTAACTAAAAAAAAAAGTACTACGACGACGACGTTCCACTTTCCACCTTCTCGCACTGACAATCGGATATAAACTGGGAGGCTCATTTCACTTCAACAGTGAGAGCTCTAGAGCGGACAAAACAATCGCAAGTAAGCATGAAAAAAAAAATATATTATATTCCCTTTCCCATTTAAAACAAAGAATACAAACATTTTGTACACAAATCAACAGAAAACCACCTGCTAGCAATAGCGAAGCGAGCTGTTTCCGAAGTTGAAGCCGAAGTCGGGAAGACAAATTTCAGGGGCAACTCTCCAACTCAAAAAACGAATTTGTCACACATTTTCTTTATTGCTGTCGGGTCGGTGCTTCGATGGTGTGGTGGCGTGGCGCTACTTTTTATGGCAGCAGGGGGCTTAACAGTAGGCCTGGCTAAAGCCGGGTATGGGAACAAAAAAAAAAAACTGCGGTGTATTATTTATGAGAGAAATTTTAGGCTTGAGGGTTGAGGAGAGGATTGATAGAACAAAAAAAATGAGCAACAGGAATATTATTATCGTCAACTCAACGACACCACTGACATCATCACACATCACATACAACATGCCACAGCACAGTTTAATTTTTTTCAAGCCTAAGCAATTTACGCTGAATTATATTTTATTGTTTTATATGAATTTGTATTTTGATCGTGGTGGTTTTGGTATTAAATTTGATACTGATTATGGGTGCAAAAGGAGGAGATTTTTAATTCAGTGTTGCCGTTATAGGTGTTTTTGAGGCTTAATTTTCTAAAAGATGTTATCTTAATGTTAAGTTCTTTTTTTATCAATAAATATGAAATATGAAATATGAATAGTTTTTTTTTACAATTTTAAAAGTTTAAATTGGATGTTATATTTGACGATGAAAATGTGCATAGATAGGATCGACTTCCAATTAAGTAGGTGCGGTTTATAATTTAAATATTATGAGAAGAAGAGGGGAGTCTACGAAAACTTCAAAATAATATGACTTTTTTATTTTTTTAGCTTGCCGAATCTATCTAGCGACAATTTAAAGGGTTATTTCAATATTATTGCGATACGATTTGGGAGAAACAAATCTCATTGTGCTTATATCTTCACTCAATCCTTCTACCATGTTATAAGAAAATACGATAAAAGAAAGTAAAACATGCAAATAGAGGAAAAGTGCGCGTAGAATAGTTGGCGTAAATGTGACCTGGAAAAATTTCACATCTTATAACTTAGTTTTAAGAGAGTTTATTTACAAAATATTTGCTTTATTAAGGGTGGTTAAATTTAAAGGGCCGATGTTGATTTTGAATAAAACACAAATTATTTAGGAAATTATTGTCATTTCTTTTTATTATGATAATATTGGTATGGTTCAATTATGTATGGAACAAAATATCGGCCAAATGGCCGCCGCGACCTCGGCGGCACACCTCCATCCGATGGTCCAAATTTTCGATGACGCTGAAGTATAATTGAGGTTCTATGCCGTTAATGTGCCGAATTATCTCATCCTTTAGCTCTTGAATTGTTGCTGGCTTATCGACGTACCTACACCTTTTCTTTCAAATAACCCCAAAGAAAGAAGTCCAACGGTGTCAAATCACATGATCTTGGCGGCCAATTGACATCGCCACCACGTGAGATAATACGGCCATTGAATTTGTCGCGCAAAAGAGCCATTGTTTTGTAACCTGTGTGGCAAGTGGCACCGTACTGTTGAAACTTGAAACCACATATCGTACACATCCATATCTTCCAATTCGGGCCATAAAAAGTTCGTTATCATCTCACGATAGCGAACACCATTCACAGTAACTGCCTGACCAGTCTCATTTTGGAAAAAATACGGCCCGATGATGCCGCCAGCCCGCATAAACCGCACCAAACAGCCACTCTTTGTGGGTGCATTGGTTTTTCGACAATCACTCTTGGATTATCATTCGCCCAAATGCGGCAATTCTGCTTATTGACGAATCAACTGAGTTGAAAATGTGCCTCATCACTGAAGATGAAAAAATCACGAAGTGCACGATATGCATTTTGATTTGAACGCCCATTTTCATAATAAGCCTAAATAACTTTAACGCGTTGCTCGATTGTGTATCTTTCCAATGATGGTTCAAATTGATTTAGTCTGAAATTGAGAAATGTCAAATGAAATGCAGAAAAAAACTTCACGTTTAGGTGTGGTTCACATTCAACATCGGCCCTTAAAATTTAACTACCCGTTATATTAAAATATGGAGAAATATCAAATATAAAAAATATGTGTTGTACTGGAATGATTTTACTAAAACCAGATTTAAACCTTCCCGCCTTTAATTGAAACAAACTCTGAAAATTTCATTGATGTAGGTTCAGTAGTTTTTGAGGGCACTAAATGAGGGGTGCTAATTATGACACGAGATATACTCTTCGAGGATTTCTCATTTTATTACAAGGAACCACAATCTTTAAAAAAAATTAATACAGTAGGCTGGATTCAAGGGCAATAATCAGTACGCTAATCGGTGTATTAAATTGTATCCCTCCTTTTTCGGAATTCTTAAAAAAAAAATTTATAAACCACTTGCCCTTCTGTTCGAATCACCGTTATTATTCAACTTTCGAATATATTATGTATGATTGTATATTTAATCTAAACGTTGATTACAATCACATTTCTTCGTTCAAGTCTTATTACCCCATCATCATGAAGCTCTTCAAAAGTTACTTATTTAATATAATTTATTTAAAGGTCCATTTTGATGGTCCATACTACAGAATAGAAAATAAAAGTAAGACACAAAGAAGAAAAAAAAACTCCATCCATTTCTCAGTCTTAATGGCATTGGAAAACTTCATGCACCTTTAATTAACGCCGCTAAGCTATCAAGTCTCTTATATATATATATATTATCTTTAGGAGGGCTTTGGATAATGATGTTCGAACTTAGTTCGACAGCACTCATTAGTTATTTACATATATACGATAAGATATAGCCTTAGGTAAGTCAAAAGGTGAAAAGAAGCAGAGATAAAGAGTAAGTGAAAATTTGCACGTTTTGTTCGAGGTGGTAAATTAATGATTTTCTTCACTTAAAATTAACATCAGTAAAAGATGAATGAATTAGAAAGGTTTTTAACGTTGAAAGTTTATATATGTAGTCTTTATTAATGATCAAGTTTTTGTAGATACATATAAATTTAAAAAACAGTGAAACATTGGACTCAATAAATTATTTTGTAACAGAAATAATTAAAACAAAATCTCGAACATTCTGAAAATGTTTTAAGTACCTATACAGTTTAATGTTAAATGGATATTGATTTAGGCAACTTTTTTAACTATATTGATCTATATTGTATTTGTTCTGCAAGCTAATAAAAAAATATACCTGCCATTTTGATATGCTGAAAAATTAAGATTTCTTCTGGGTTAAGAAAATTTACATATAGATTCTTATGTGGTAGGTATTACAATGGACCAGCCCCTGACAGCCACGTAAACCTCACCTAACTCATCTCGGTATAAACAAGCAAATCGAAAGTGGTTATTTAAGTTAAACTTAAACATCAGTTTAAACTTAAACTTTACCCAATTTTAATTATACAAATATTTGGAACATAAATGCATATAACTTGGCAGCACTTTTGTTCTGAATTTCAAATTAAGATTTTAGTAAAAAAAAGAAAGATTAAATTAGATATTTTATTTATAAAAACTTAAAATTTTAAAAATAATTAGCATGTAACGGGTGTTTTTTTTAGAGGTATAGAACTTTAAGTTGGCAACACTATTTTAACTGGCGGCCGTTTTGTCAGCTGTCAAGTGATTTATTTTTATTTTGTTTAGGCATTTCAACATGAATCAACTGACTTCTGAACAACGCTTCCTAAATGTGCAAATTTATTTGGAAAATCATGGTTCTGTTCGAAATACGTATTGCCAATTACGTCCATTTTACGGTCAGCTCACTTTTGGTTGAATGGATACGTCAATAAACAAAACTGCCGTATTTGGAGTGATGATAATCCTCAAGTGTATGTTGAGACACCATTAAATCCACAAAAACTGACTGTTTGGTGTGCTTTATGGGTTGGTGGAATAATTGGTCCCTACTTCTTTAAAAACGATGCTGGCCAAAACGTAACAGTCAAAGGTGAAAGCTATAGAGCCATGATCAGTGCCTTTTTCGTTCATCAATTGAACAACCATGATGTGCAGGAGCTGTGGTTTCAACAAGACGGCGGCGCAACATGTCACACAGCTCGTGCCACAATTGATTTATTGAAGGAAACGTTTGGTAACCGCATAGTTAACGTTACGGACCCGTGAATTGGCCGGTTGACTATTTTCTGTGGGGATATGTGAAGTCGCTAGTCTACGCCGATAAGCCCGAAACGATTGACCACTTGGAGGACAACATTCACCACGTTATTGCCAATATATGGCCACAAATGTTGGAAAAAGTCATCGAAAATTGGACCTGTAGATTAGACTATGTCCGAGCCAGCCGTGACGGTCAATGGTGTCATTCCACGGTACATCCGTATATCCTTTCAATGATAAGTCAAAAGTGATTCTATCTTTATTATGTTATTACAATTACGGTAAAAGCTGTCCATGAATCAATTGTACACTGTGGCGTATGCGTACTTTATTTTAGACCTTAACCGTTTTCTAATAAACTTTGTGGTACAAAAAACACAAATTATTAATTTTAGCCTTTTAAATTGTAATTTGTTGAATTATTTTGTGCCTTCTATTGATTATTTTTAGTTAAAATAAAAACATATACATATGTATTTTCCCAAAAATAAGACTAAATTTCGTGAACGAAATCTAAAATATATGATTTTCAAATTTAATTTTTTTTAGGTGAATCTGCAGCTTTTGTTTTGTTTTTTAATAATTAATAAGGTTCCCCTAAAATAAGTTCACGCTAAGTTGCCAAAATCTAAAAAAAAATACAAAACCAAAAAAAGATTAGAAGGTTTCAATGAAACAACAACACTTGGGTGAGCTACCACCAAGATTTTTATAGGCTAGAGTTATAACGAATGCCAGGCCGATATCATCAGACTCCTTTTTCAGTGGTGTTTGGTCATTGTTCAATTTTAATTGAAAAACTTTTATGCCCAGCTGGGACTCGAACTTGGATCAAGCTCCCTTTAAGCCATTGCACTTCGCATTGTCCTACCGAGGTCACGTGAACCAAATTTAGGTTTTATTGTTTGATAATTGCATTTGAAACAAGTATTTTTACTAGCCATACACAAGTTGTTGTTGTACCTACATTCGGTTTCTTTCTTTGTGGAAGCTCACCCAAGTGTTGTTGTTTCATTCATACCTTCAATATTAATATGATGGAGAAAAAGCTTGGTAGCCTTACAGCCAGCGTGTGTTTTATCACGTAAAAGCCACTTTCTATGTTTTTTTGTTTTGTTTTTTTTTTTCTAAACCAAAAAAAAAACATAAAAAAACATTCGAAATTATCACAACTAATTAAGGATTAAATAACTGCAAATCATCCAATAAACCAATTTTCGATGCGTTAATGATGCTTCGCTAACTTGAAGTTCAAAGGAATTCTAAACCAAGTAAATTAAAAAAGAAAATATGTACTTCATATATGTACTTTATTACTTCTAAAGTTTAAACTGTTGTAAGATGTACCATTCCGTTAAAAAGTAACTGTATTTTCTGGCTTTTAAGTTATTATTATTAAATATCCAAGATTCAAACCTTAAAACAGCTTTTAAAAGCCCACAATCTATATTCACCACAAAAGTTTATGATTGAAAAAGCTTCCCATGACGTGACTGTTTTAGTTTAAATTCAATGTAATGTTAGTAATAATGCCACTAAGCTTTCAAAGTAAAAATGCTCAAAAATATTCACTATGTAAAAAACGACCTTAACGCACACTCATATTATGTATTTATGTATATGTGCGTTCCTTTATTTTGAAAATCTGCTCATTTTCTGTCCAAATCTACACATTTTATTTTTTTTATAAGAACTTTTACAGACTTTTGTTTTGGCAGAAAATCAAACAGTTTCAAAGTAAAGAAAAGCACCCATTGTTTTTGAAAATAACTATTCCGAGATTTATTAAAATATGTCATTGGGATTATTATGAGAGACAATTAAAGCAGTGATGGATTTCGCTATCTGTCTGTTCGATTTCAGCCTTAATAACTGCTTCTGAACATTTAAAAAAATATATATGTATATGTATGTTATATAAGCGATATAATGTTGTATTGGTTTTCGAATTTCTCAACAAAAAACTGCTTAAAAGGATTTTTGAATTTTTTATTATTTTTAATACATATATTAAATTTATTATTACATATATCTAATATTATTTTGAATTTTGTAAATTAAACAAGAAATCACTGGACATAGAACATTTTTTTTTTTATTTCGACTCCTTAACCGCTTACCCGATTTCAATTAACTCGAAATATTATTGAAAATATTTTGAAAAAAAAAATTAAATTAAAGAAGGTTTAATGATTTTTTAAATAAAGTTCTAAGTGCTTCAAAATCAAAATGAAAAAAAAAAAAGATTGTTAAGATTGCTCCAACGATTTTTGAAATTTTTATTTTAAGTTTAGTCCCAATTACATAGTCTGATTAATTGGCACTGAAATAATCGGAATAAGAGACTTGAGTGCCATGAAATCTGCTCTGAAGGACCACAGAGTTTCAAGGCGGGCAACCAATGAAACAGCAACTAACAAAACCCCCGAATAGGTATGAAATAAGTTTAGAATTTTTATGGCAGTATTTTTATGTTTTGTTAAATTACAAACATTTTAATTTACAATTATAGGAATATGAAGAAATTTCCTAAAAGTATTTCATTATACTGCAATGATACTCCATTGTGATGACGTGATGAGCAAATCTTAGGCATCCGTAGAAAAGTGGTACATTTGATGAACTTTTTCTCGGTAAGTCAATTCCTGCTGGCAGATTAACACTTGCCAGGACTACTTTTAACGCGAATCTGCGTTCCCAAGGCAATACATCCAACCAATACATCCAAATCAAAATCAATATTTTATATTGAATTTTTATACCAAGAAAGAATTTAAATTCTGGACATTTTTAAAAAGTTTTATGAATACATCAAAAACCCTTTTTTGGAAAAAAAATTAAGTCCCTTTTTTCAGCGACCCAAAAATTAGTATTGAAAACACCTTTTTTTAGGAACCAACAATATTTGTTATCTTTATCTATATCACATATGTATATCTTCATGTAGGTATCAAAACTTTGATTTTATGTTTTCTGGGTATAAGTTCCAACTTTCAGAAAAGTTCAAGAATTTTTAAATTTTACTTAAATCAAATTTTATTATTTTTTCACACCTACTAATACTCATACAAATAACCCTATTTCGTCGTAATTCTTACAAAGAACTTGATTATATTTGAAATCCTTCAAAATGTAATCCAAGCATCTCAATTTAATCTCACATTTACACCTCAAAAGGATCAGCAGCAACTAAAAAGAGAAATTCCAGACAAAAAAAAAAAGAGACCTTTCGGATAAACATGATTCCATTATGTCGTCCTACGCAAAAGTTTCCCTTTACTATACACGATTTATCACACTCTCTCTACTTTTCAAATACCTTATACCCTTTTCTGTATATACGAGTAATAATGCCAAAAATAGACCAAAACTTGACTTGGTACAACGTACCTACCTAAGACGAATGAATAAGTTTACCATTCATCACAAAAAAAAAAAAAAAAACCATGGCCGATGACAACGAAAATCCTTGAAAAGAAGATAAAATTTGCTAAGAATATTCATTCGTGCGTATTACAACGATTCCAAAGAATAGAGTGAGTGAACATCACAGACGATAAAAAGTGAGTAAAATTAATTGAATCACATTTACAAATCAAAGCCTTTTTGGTAAAAAAAAAAAAAAAAATATGTATCAAAATAAGGTATAGATTCTTACAACTCAGGGAAAATTCAAAAACTATAAATAGAATCAAAGAAAGAATTACGAGTTGCAATCTCGTAGCTTAGATGCGTACATTTATTTTAATATCAATAGAATCCTTTTTTCGAAATGGTCATCATTAAACTTTGACGTTTGAGAATCGAGGTTAATGTTTATTGTTCTTTATTCCCGTTCTTCATACAATGTCTCATATAGAGAAAGATTTCGCTAAGGGTCATTGAACTTAATACAAGTAAGTGTAAGTTAGGATATTAAATGGGCAAGGATTTAAGTCAGAATCTACTTAAGTGGGTGGCATATCCTGGCTCCATCACTTAAAAAGAACTCGTGTGTGACCTTTTTTTGATGAGATTATGACGAAGGAAATGTTTGGATTTCCTTTGCCATTTAGCCTCGTTATTTTTGTATTCATTGCTATCATTTTGATTGTAATTTACGATAAGTTTTGTGTGGAAGTTAAAAGATATTTTATTTTTATAGTAAATTGGAATAATTGTTTTTGGAATTAAGGAAATTATACTAACAATCGAATAAATCTTAATGTTTATGGAACCATTTTTCTAAGGAAATTCATTCACTCATAACAGTTAGGATGATTGTTATTTAGAGATAAATTAAATATACTTTTTGATAGGTTATAAGAAATTCTAGAACAGATTATTTCAGAGGATAAAAAAGGTTAGAAAAGGTCAACAAGTGTTGTGCAAAGATTGAGCTAAAAACATATGGAATGTGATTTTAAACATTTAACATTTTGATATTTCTATTATTGATTGATTTATTGATATTTTTGTTTGGTGGTTGTAAACGGATTTGGTGGCGCAATATGTAGGTCGTGTAACCAGAACCCTTACAGCCATTTCTATTAGGTGGGAGTTGATTTGTGACTTCGAAGAAATTTTTTTAAAAATTTAATTTTTTATATATGCACATATGACTAGATTCCTGTTATTTTATTTTTCTTTTAAAATTTCAAAATTTAATTGTAAAGCCCCATTTCGAATACCAAAAATAGGCTATAAGTACCTACAACTAAATTTAGCGACCCAAAGTCTTAGGTCTTAACTTTCTTCAAGATTTGGTGTGGAAATTAATGTTTGTCGTAAAAAATCAAAAAAACAAACCACTTAGCAGCTGCTGGTTATTATAGATTATCTTCGGTTAGTTGCGTTGCTTATCCTTCCACAATCACACCTGAAAGAGGTATGGACCCTTTTAGCGGGGATTGCAGAAGAAATAAAGAAATTCTCGAATAGGGAAACGGTGTACAAATTCCTGCAGATCATTAATGTATATATTTTTTTTTAAATGAAGGATCATTACTTTGTGCACAGAAAATCACAAAATGTCAAATTTTAAAGAGTAAAGAGGAAATTCACTTAAACATTTTGAAACTTTGCAAAAACATTCACACAAATTCAGGATATTCGGTAATTGATGCAATTGTTCCCACACTTACTGATATTTTCCTGAATAGTGAATTTCTGTCCAAAGAAATTTCTCGGACATAAAATCAAACACATTCTCTCTCGAGCGTTCAGTTTTGCGAAAAACTGCGAATTTTTTGAGTACGCGTATGACATTGGACTGAAATTTACACAAATGCACAGAAAATCATAAAATTTCAAAGTAAGGGAACGCACCTAGTGATTCATCGTATGACATCAACTTTTTGGAAATCATTGACACCAAACAGACAACAACAAAAAAGTATCAGAATTTTTATTTTTGAAGGGAAGGGAAATAACACCGTATTATACAATAATTAAACAAGATATACATACATAGGTATTAAAGCCTTTAAGTTAATTTTTTTTTCCTAAAATTTCATTTCCTTCCAATAATGAGATCATGCAGTCGCATGCAATAAAAGTTGCATGATGTTGCATGCAGTTGCATGAAGTTGCATGCAGTTGCATACAATAAAAGTGAAGTTGCAGTTGCATGCATAAAAGTTGCATGATGTTGCTTGCAGTTGCATGCAATAAAAGTTGCATGAGGTTGCATGCAGATACATGCAGTTGCATGTAGTTGCATGCAGTTGCATGCAATAAAACTTGCATGAAGTTGCATGCAGTTGCATGCAATAAAAGTTGCATACATAAAAGTTGCATGATGTTGCTTGCAGTTGCATGCAATATAAGTTGCATGATGTTGCATGCAGTTGCATGCAGTAAAAGTTGCATGATGTTGCATGCAGTTGCATCCAATAAAAGTTGCGTGAAGTTGGATGCAATAAAAATTGCATGAAGCTGCATGCAGTTGGATGCAATACAAAATGAATGCAGTTGCATGAAGTTGCATGCAATTCTATGCAGTTCCATGCAATAAAAGTTGCATGCAGTTGCATGCAATAAAAGTTACATGATGTTGCTTGCAGTTGCATGCAATAAAAGTTGCATGAGGTTGCCTGCAGATGCATGAAGTTGCATGCAATAAAACTTGCATGAAGTTGCATGCAGTTCCATGCAATAAAAGTTGCATGATGTTGCTTGCAGTTGCATGCAGTAAAAGTTGCATGAGGTTGCATGCAATAAAACTTGCATGAGTTGCATGCAATAAAAGTTACATGATGTTGCATGCAGTAAAAGTTGCATGATGCAGTTGCATGAAATAAAAGTTGCATGAAGTTGCATGCAATAAAAGTTGCATGCAGTTGCAGGCAGTAAAAATTGCATGAAGTTGCATGTTGCGTCATCATACATGTATGATGCAGCAAGTATGATCATACATGTATGTATGATGCAACATGTATGATCATACATGTATGATGCAACATGCATGATGCAACATGTATGATGCAACATGTATGATGCAACATGTATGATGCAACATGTATGATCATACATGTATGATGCAACATGTATGACGCAACAGGTATGATCATACATGTATGACGCAACAGGTATGATGCAACATGCATAACGCAACACATATTTCATACGTGCTGCAACTGCATCCAACTTCATGCAACATTTATTGCCTGCAACTGCATGCATTTTTTATTGCATGCAACTTCATGCAAGTTTTATTGCATGCAACATCATGCATCTTCATGCAACCGCATGCAACTTCATGCAACTTTTATTGCAGGCAACTGCAAGCAACATCATGCATTTCCCTGCAATAAGAGTTGCATGCAATAAAAGTTGCATGATGTTGCTTAAAGTTGCATGCAATAAAAGTTGCATGCAGTTGCATGCAATAAAACTTGCATGAAGTTGCATGCAATAAAACTTGCATGATGTTGCATGCAGTTCCATGCAGTAAAAGTTGCATGCAATAAAAGTTGCATGCAGTAAAAGTTGCATGCAATAAAAGTTACATGCAATAAAACTTGCATGAAGTTGCATGCATGCAATAAAAGTTGCATGCAGTTGCATGCAATAAAACTTGCATGAAGTTGCATGCAATAAAAGTTGCATGATGTTGCATGCAGTTGCATGCAATAAAAGTTGCATGATGTTGCATGCAATAAAAGTTGCATGATGTTGCATGCAGTTCCATGCAGTAAAAGTTGCATGCAGTAAAAGTTGCATGCAATAAAAGTTGCATGCAATAAAAGTTACATGCAATAAAAGTTGCATGATGTTGCATGCATTTCCATGCAGTAAAAGTTGCATGCAATAAAAGTTGCATGCAATAAAAGTTACATGCAATAAAACTTGCATGAAGTTGCATGCAATAAAACTTGCATGATGTTGCATGCAGTTCCATGCAGTAAAAGTTGCATGCAATAAAAGTTGCATGCAGTAAAAGTTGCATGCAATAAAAGTTACATGCAATAAAACTTGCATGAAGTTGCATGCATGCAATAAAAGTTGCATGCAGTTGCATGCAGTTGCATGCAATAAAACTTGCATGAAGTTGCATGCAATAAAAGTTGCATGATGTTGCATGCAGTTCCATGCAGTAAAAGTTGCATGCAATAAAAGTTGCATGCAATAAAACTTGCATGAAGTTGCATGCAATAAAAGTTGCATGAAGTTGCATGCAATAAAAGTTGCATGAAGTTGCATGCAATAAAAGTTGCATTTGGTTGCATGTAGTTGCATGCAGTTGCATGCAATAAAACTTGCATGAAGTTACATGCAATAAAAGTTGCATGAAGTTGCATGCAGTTCCATGCAATAAAAGTTGCATGATGTTGCTTGCAGTTGCATGCAATAAAAGTTGCATGAGGTTGCATGCAGTTGCATGCAATAAAAGTTGCATGCAATAAAAGTTGCATGTGGTTGCATGCAGTTGCATGCAATAAAACTTGCATGAAGTTGCATGCAAAAAAACTTGCATGAAGTTGCATGCAATAAAACTTGCATGAAGTTGCATGCAATAAAACTTGCATGAAGTTGCATGCAATAAAAGTTGCATGTGGTTGCATGCTGTTCCATGCAATAAAAGTTGCATGATGTTGCTTGCAGTTGCATGCAATAAAAGTTGCATGAGGTTGCATGCAGTTGCATGCAATAAAACTTGCATGAAGTTGCATGCAATAAAAGTTGCATGTGGTTGCATGCAGTTGCATGTAGTTGCATGCAGTTGCATGTAGTTGCATGCTGTTGCATGCAGTTGCATGCTGTTGCATGCAGTAAAAATTGCATGAAGTTGCATGTTGCGTCTTCATACATGTATGATGCAGCAAGTATGATCATACATGTATGATCATACATGTATGATGCAACATGTATGATCATACATGTATGATGCAACATGTATGATGCAACATGTATGATCATACATGTATGATCATACATGTATGATCATACATGTATGATGCAACATGTATGATGCAACATGTATGATCATACATGTATGATGCAACATGTATGATCATACATGTATGATGCAACATGTATGATCATACATGAATGATGCAACTGCATGCAACCACATGCAACTTTTATTGCATGCAACTTCATGCAAGTTTTATTGCATGCAACTATATGCAACTGCATGCAACCTCATGCAACTTTTATTGCATGGAACTGCATGCAACTTCATGCAAGTTTTATTGCATGCAACTGCATGCAACTAAATACAACTGCATGCAACCACATGCAACTTATATTGCATGCAACTGCAAGCAACATCATGCATTTCCCTGCAATAAGAGTTGCATGCAATAAAAGTTGCATGCAATAAAAGTTGCATGCAATAAAAGTTGCAGATGTTGCTTAAAGTTGCATGCAATAAAAGTTGCATGAAGTTGCATGCAGTTGCATGCAATAAAACTTGCATGAAGTTGCATGCAGTTGCATGCAATAAAACTTGCATGAAGTTGCATGCAATAAAAGTTGCATTTAGTTGCATGCAGTTGCATTTAGTTGCATGCAGTTGCATTTAGTTGCATGCAGTTGCATGCAAAAAAAGTTGCATGTGGTTGCATGCAGTTGCATGTAGTTGCATGTGGTTGCATGCAGTTGCATGTAGTTGCATGCAGTTGCATTCAATAAAACTTGCATGAAGTTGCATGCAATAAAAGTTGCATGTGGTTACATGCAGTTGCATGTAGTTGCATGCATTTGTATGCAATAAAACTTGCATGAAGTTGCATGAAATAAAAGTTGCATGATGTTGCATGCAGTTGCATAATGTTGCATACATTTGCATGCAATAAAAGTTTCATGATGTTGCATACAATAAAAGTTGCATGAGGTTGCATGCAGTTGCATGCAATAAAACTTGCATGAAGTTGCATGAAATAAAAGTTGCATGATGTTGCATGCAGTTGCATAATGTTGCATACATTTGCATGCAATAAAAGTTGCATGAAGTTGCATGCAGTTACATGCAATAAAAGTTGCATGATGTTGCTTGCAGTTGCATGCAATAAAAGTTGCATGAGGTTGCATGCAGTTGCATAATGTTGCATACATTTGCATGCAATAAAAGTTGCATGATGTTGCATGCAGTTGCATGCAATAAAAGTTGCATGAGGTTGCATGCAGTTGCATGAGGTTGCATGCAGTTGCATGAGGTTGCATGCAGTTGCATGCAATAAAAGTTGGATGAAGTTGCATGAATAAAAGTTGCATGAAGTTGCATATTGCATGTTGCGTCATCATACATGTATGATGCAGCAAGTATGATCATACATGTATGATGCAACATGTATGATCATACATGTATGATGGAACGTCTTTGATCATACATGTATGATGCAACATGTATGATGCAGCATGTATGATGCAACATGTATGACGCAAAAGGTATGATCATACATGTATGACGCAACACATACTTCATACGTGCTGCAACTGCATGCAACTTCATTCAAGTTTTATTGCATGCAACTGCATGCATCTTCATGCAACCTCATGCAACTTTTATTGCATGCATCTTCATGCAACTGTTATTGCAGCTTCATGCAAACTTCATGCAAAGTAAACAAAAAATAATTTTTTTGAATATTTCAACATGTGTATCGAAAGCCTTTTTTTATTATTTTGCTGCACATTAAAGTGAAAATATACTTCTTTAGTGGTACATTTTAAGTAAAAGTATAGAGAAAGTATGTAAAGTGCTATAAGATAATAAAATTTAAGAAAAATGCTGTACAGGGTGTTCCAGAATTTCATGTTAAAAAAAAAAAACGTTTTTACCCAAAAAGGTAAAAGTAGTATTTTACTTTAAAAAAAAACTCAAATGTTAATGTTTGCAGTAATTGCAGAGTATTTAAAAACTAGTAGAGGAAAAAAAAGAACCATTTAAATTTTGTTTGTGTTGCAAAAAGTTTGTTTTTACGTTCTGTCTCATTAAGGAACTTCTTAAAATTCCATACTTTTCTTTTATTAGTCCCAGAACCATAAACAAGGCTAAGGCGTTTGCACTTTCATACTTGATAGGATCTCTTTGAGGAGTGGGAATGCTTTCTCTAATCCTTTTAAGTCTTAGTGGACTTGCTACTGATACTGCCCTGGTTATATCGGCCTTACGCTTCTCATGATCCTTATTATATTTTATAACTAAGGCTGTTGAAAGATTTTCAGTGGTGATGTCTTCAGTAGCATTGATCTGTTGCATAGTCTGTTTCTTGGTAATTGACGAGCACTGCGTTATAGATTTCCTTGGCCTTCCTCTAGAATTATTTGATGCACTTGGTAAATTATCCGTTTCATCTGTCCTTTCAAAATAAATGCAAAGAACATTTGACAACCAACAATCATTTCTCTTTAAAAATACGAGTTTTGTTATATTGGCTGCATTCCATTTTAACTTAGCGTTTAGATAAAATGATGACAACTTTTTATCGAATTTATCTATTCCTTCACGTGACCAATTGTCAGCTGAAAGGTTATATTTATTTTTTACACCTGTGATGAATTCTTCTTCTGTATGCTTTTTATCGAATAAAATATCAACTAGATCATTGTGGGAAATTTCCATTTTTAAGTTCTTTTAATCTAATTTGTTTGTTAAAATACCATAGTGTCTATGACTTATCAATTACGTGTTTGCTTTATAACTAATCCTTTTAACTATTTTTTTTATATTTATATTCCTACTTCTTTTGTGATGATTATATGTATAGGAACCTAACATTCTTATTGCATTAAATAAAAAGGATTACATAACAGGTAACAAATCACAAAAACTACCTGATTTATCATAAAAAAATATTACCTAGTCCTTATTTAAACTTGAGGCAGTCAAAAAATGACCGGAGGACCATAAAATATTTAATATATGTGGTTAAGAATACATTTTTAAGAATACAGTGAACTCACTCTTAACGTACACCCCTGCTATGTGGACGATTCCCTTAAGCGGACATTATTAAGTGTGATGGTTGGCTTCTATGATTTTGTTTGAATTTTTTTTCTCTTAATTAATTCTATTAAGTGGACATGGAGAGTATTTTTACATTTATGTTATAAAAATAATCTTTTAAATGGACATTAATTTTTTTTAGTTTTGCAATTTTTTGTACTTTTCTTTACGCATGTATTCTTTGGGTTTCATTGCATACTCATGCATGTATTTGTGAAACTGTTTCACAGCAAGCGCGTGGCGCGTGCACATTCTACAACCAGTTGTCGGTACTCGGTAAAGATACATAAACATTGGACGGCAAAATCGCGACAGTGTTCTGTGCTCTTGCATTCAATTTATGTATATGTAGGCGCAGAGAATTGTTTGTTTTTTTGCTGCGTTACATTTAGTTCTAACGTTCCTGGCTTCAGAAATTTAGTTTTTATTGTTTCAAGAAAGGGCTAACCAGGTGTGAATGCTAAGTCATTTTAATTAAATTAATTAAATAAAATAATTGTTTGTTCTTTTTAAAATTTGAGTTTTTTTTATTTAAAAATTTTTCCTTGAGCGGACAAAAAAGTCCTGTCCCGTGGCTGTCCACTTAAGAGAGAGTTCACTGTATAAAATTTTGAATATATTTTTAAGAAACAAAAATGGTACGCCAATTTGAAGTACTTATTTATGCGGAGTTTAAAAATTAATTTTGAAAAAAAATTTTGATATGTAATATTATTCAAACTTATTAGGTCACAAAAAAGGAAAAAAAAAGGAATAATTACTTATTAGTAGCTTTTGCGTAAAAAATTTCGAAAACCCAAAAAATGGTTTTATGAGAAGTACCATTTTTAAACGATAGATAAAATTTTTTCCCAATAATATGGTAGATCATTATTTTAGTTCAGACAAAGAGAAAAATGAGATTTTCAATACCGGTTTTTAAAAATATGTATGGGAGGTACCGTTATTTTTGGTTATAAGAAAAAATTGTATTTAAAATCTGCTTAGATAATGTCAAAAAACTGCTGGGTGCTTGGTTTAATAAAAATAGACCAAGTCGTTTTCAAATTATTAAGTTCTCAAAAAAAAAATTTGAAACTTTTTTTAAAAATCCAAAAATTATTTTTTTTAAATTTTGGTACATAATATTTTCAAATTATTGTAAACGTTCTCTATAAAAAAATTTATCAGCATCAGTGGAACCGTTTTTGAGAAAATCGGAAATCAAAAAAATGGTTCTATTGGAGGTACCATTTGGTCTTAAAAAAATGAAAAAAAAAGTTTAGGGGGAATGCCTAAAAAAAGCTATAGGTCCCAACTTTAAAGAAAGTCGACCCACCCGTTTAGGTCTAGCCCAACAGGGATAACTTGCCATATAGTAGGTATCTATATGTATATTCACTAATAGTGAATTTCCTCAAAAAACGTCAAAACTCTATTTTCGTAATGCGAAAATTAATCGAAATAGTTAGAGCCATTTTCAAAGAAATCTGAAGAAAAAAAAAGATAAAATCGTTGTTAAAACAAAAATTCAAATTTCCTCCAAGAAGATTTTATTTAAGAGCTTGTGAGGGGTTTCCGTTTGCGTTCAAAATAATAAGATTTGTTTAAAAAAAACAAAAAAGAATTTTACTCAAGTGAACAAAATATTAGTATGGCAGGTACTTTCAGGGCCGAACTAACCATATGTGCAAGATGTGCAAATGCACAGGGCGCAAGATTCTGGAGGTATATTACCAGGAACAAGAAAATTTAATCTGATCTTGCGCAAACAAATATTGCCATTAGCATTTTAATCACAAAACTTATTCAAATAATCCTAAAACAACATACATCACAACTGGACATGAGTATTTCTTCCACACTAACTAACACCACCTATACCGGGGATACCTCAATAAAAAAAACCCATTGATGGTCTACCTCATAGTGGAAAAGTCTTATGTATGTGTATCAGTATATGTAGTTTGTGCAAATATAAAAAGGGGCGCTTTCTACAAATCTTGAACAGAGCGCAAGTTTGACTGAGGCCTGCCCTGGGTACCTTCTACCTTTATATCTGATCCACAATAAAAATTAAAAAAACGCTAACTAGTAGCATCATATTTAAAGAAAATCCACCCAGCGTTGTATGACTTAAGCAAAACAGAGAGACAGAATTTCGAGACCCAAATTGCTTTGAAGTTCAATATCTGTTACGAAGTCATTACGTGTCGTATTATAATCGATACAAACCTTCATCGAAAGTAGATTAAGATTTAAAAAATCTTAAAGGATCTTTGAACAAAATTTTTATCTCGAAAAGCCTACGCAACAGTCTTAAATATACAGATAGATACACTTACTTTATTAACAACACACATTGACGTAATTTGTCGTTGAAAATATACCTTTCTTTTTGTTCATTAGACGTGTGGATAATAATGTTAGGATTTCGCATAAATGGAATGTAACTTGAGTCACTTAAACATTATCGTTAATATTTATGGATAGTCTCTGGAGAAGTCTTCAATGACTTATAATTCCTCGAGAGAACTAATTTTTTGATGATTGAGTATGAACATTATGGTGATTGGTGAATGGTAATAGATATTTATTGACTTGACTTTAGTTGCTTATAATAACTCTTTCAACGTGTGAGTCAGTGTAAAACAAAATAGAAAACCTGAATGAATTTTTAATTAGCATATACCTACCAATTTAATATCTAAAATGTTATTGAATGCACCTTAAAATTTGATTTCTTTAAAAGATTCAGGCAATGTTTCTATTTAAAGTGAATTATGAATTATTTGCAAACTGCTTCTTACGTCACTATGAAGCTAAGAAAATAATATTTTTGAACGGAAGTCCATGCATACAACAAATTAATGCGAAAGAAGAAATTATAAATGAGGTTTCTATTAAAGGAAGAAACGAAGAAAAAGAAAACTTTTGTTTACTCACTTTCACGCTTACCCCATACCACCCCAAACAATTTTTAACTTCAATTATAAGATTTCTAGAAGAAGTCGATATTTCTGAGAATAAAAAAAAAAAGAGATTTATGAATGCAATAAAAAGTTGTTTGCGTTTTGGTCTTTGTTTTAAAAGAGTAATATTTTATTGGAATTTTGAGAAGAGTGTTTTTTTTTTTAAATTTAAATAATCATAAATTAGCTGAGTTTTATAAAAGGACTAAAAACTTTTATTCAAAGGTGACTTGCAATCTTTTTTGTAACGTAGGTTGTCAATTCAAGCAAATGTTATATGAAACATGGAATTTATAAATTGAAAAACTTCTGTTTTATGTATGAAAATAGAATTTAATAATATAAGCGATAGACATATATGTAAATAAAATAATTAAGGTAAGGTAACAAGACTGGAACCCATATGATTGGCACTTTTATGGAAGAAACCAAAAACTTCTCTTTCAGAGATTATATTTATGTACAAAATACTTAGGAAAATTCAAGTATCGGGTTTTTCAATAAGAGCGCTACAAAAGTTTTTGGATATCAATGAAATTATGCCATTATGTATGGAACTCGATTTCTTTTGCATGGCCACCACGGGCACGCTTGCAGAAGTCCAAACGCTGAACCCAATTTTCGACGGTTTTCGAGCATAAATCGGCCGATACTGCTGCAATTTCACGTTCGATATTCGTACGAAGTTCATCAATCGTCGCTGGCTTGTTGGCATAGACCATAGACTTGACGTAGACCCACAGGAAATAGTCTAACGGCGTCAAATCGCACGACCGAGGCGGCCAAGCGACTGGACCATTTCGTGAGATAACACGTTCTCCAAACTTGGTTTCCAATAAATTGATTGTGACATTCGCTGTGTAGCTTGTGGCGCCGTCCTGTTGGAACCACATGTCCTCCAAGTCCATATCATCCAATTGGGGCCAAAAATATTCGGTTATGATTGAACGGTAGCGATCCCCATTCACAGTAACGTGCCGGTCTTGATCATCACGAAAGAAGTACGGCCCAATGACGCCGCCGGCCCATAAACCACACCAAACCGTAATTTTTTCGGGATACAATGATGACTCATGGAGTATGTGTGGATTGCTGCCTGACTAATACCGCATATTTTGTTTATTGACGAAGCCATTCAGCTAGAAATGAGCCTCATCGCTGAAGATGATTTTTCGATGAAAATCCGCTCTTAACGTTGAGGCCACTGACTCCGAATTTCGGTAGTAAATTTTAATAATTTCGACTCGTTGTTGGCTCGTATATCTTTCGATCGTGAAATGGCAAACCTTACTGAAGAGAAATGTCAAAAGAGCGGCAAGAAATATGGCGTCGTTTGCTGTCCCTGTTGTTCTACTTTTGTAGCGTCCCTGTTGAAAAACCCTTTATTCGTTTCTGTTAATATTCATGGGAAGAGACCAATACAAAATTTATCGTAAATTTGAAGGTTAAAGAAATGATTTATCATCAAAATAAATACACCGTTTAAAAAGGTGACATTTGGTCAGTAAGGTATTAAGAATACATTATATCGAAGAAATAAAATTCATGATAATATGTGGGTACAATAAATTTAATCCATAATGACATTGTTCATAAAAAATAAACGTGGGTGCGATATTTAAACAAAGAACAAGTACTTAAAAATTTCTTACTACGTTGTGAAATTAAAAATCATCAGAAATTATAAAATAGTAGATAGATTTTTGTTGTCCTTAAAATATAATCTTAATAAAATGATTTAATATATTTTCTTTAAATGTAATAGTTTGTGAAAATTGTAAGGTTATCAAGCCCAAATTTTTACTCATTTTTCGTTTATAATTTTTAGGTTACCTATTTAATTAGCCCGTGGTGTAATGGTTAGTGTGTTGGACTGTTACGCCGAAGGTCTTGGGTTCTATTCCCAGCCTATGCCACCTAAAAACAGAAAATGTTTTTCATGGGTTACTGCCTCTTGCGAGGAATTGACAAATCCCCCAAGAGTATCTCTTGTCATGAAAAACTGCTTCTCACTCTAGCAGTTCGGATTTGGCAGAAAATTGAAGGTCCCCTCTATTCCTGCCAATAACTCGCACACAGGAATGGTTGAGAGTTGTAAGTCAGTAGGCCCTGGTTCTACAGGAGCTCCCGCTTCGACCAATTTATTTATGTATTTTTAAACTTAAGAAATAAATGTTGCATACAAAATTTGTTGATAATATAAATTGCAACAAAAAATAAAAATAAATATTTTTGAAATGTTGGCACCATCACAACCCCGAATTAACTGCAAATTCAAATTTAACTATATTCCAAATCAACCCACCTTCAATACTGCATTTAAACTTGGACCACTTTTCTTTTTTTTCAGATTGATTCCCTATTGCCTGTGTAAATATTATTAGCTAAATGTAACATAACCATAACATAACATAAACATAACATTTCATTACCTGCCTAAGTAATCTTAAAAGACAAAAAAAATTATTTTTAATTTTAACTGAAATTTAAAACTTTTACTTTCGAATTAATGAACTTATAATTTTAGCTAATTTGAGTACCTAATAACATAATCTTATTATTTATCTATTTTTATTTCATTAATATTCAAAGGCATGCAAATTTACAGAGCGTGTCCTAAAAAGAAATAAATAATGTAGGTAGGTGTATGTACCATAATTTAAAAGCTATAAGCAAATTATCATGGTTCGTGACCAGGCCTGAAAAAATGGAATTTTCTTTCGCCCACTAACTATAGAATCGACGCAACGCACGCACAAAATATATAAAGGAGTCCGAGGTAGGGGCTGATTCGTGAGTCAATTTTATTTTCAGCTACGTGAGCCAATCATGTTTTTACCACAGGTTTATTTAAAAACAAAATAATTATATTATAATTAAAAAATAAATCATAAATTAAGATAAGGTTCTTGTTTAACTAAAGTTTGAAAAATGTTGTTAAAGCATTTCCGACCTGATGATTTATTTTTATTGTTAATGAAAATTCCATAGATTTAATAATTTTGCAGAGAATTTATAAAAATAATAAGAAAAATAATTTTGTAATTTGCGAGCATCTTGTAATCTTTTTGCGAGTTTCATAAATTGTACTACCGAAAGCGAAAACATAGCTTGCCTGTTTTATAGTCTGTCCCAGTCTCCCCTATATAGGTATTTGTTTACATGGTAAGTTACGTTGAAACATAAAGTGCCATCTAGAGAGGCAGATTTTTACATCACTCAAAACTGAAGGATCCCCTAAAGATAGATATGAATGTCATTAAAAGAAAGTGAGTCAATATTTTTTTGTCATTTTTACATTCCAACTCATCGTCATCCTATAACTTGCAGCATTCTGATGGTCCTGTTCCTGTCTTGTTTAAGTTTAATTTAACAGAATGACAAGGTCCTTTATGCTCCAGGTTCTTACATAGAAATTGGATGTTTTAGGTTCTTGTTCTTGTTTGTTTTGGGACCAAGAGTCTGTTCCTTTGTTTGTTTATACCTACTTAGTAAATTTATGTAAACAGAGTTATGGTTGGAAAAACTGAAGAATCTCTTTTTTGTATAATGGAGAAATAATAAACTTGTATCCCTCGTGATTTTTGATTTTTTTTGTTTGTTTGTACGTGATTATTAGTTAAAAGGATGTCTTATTTTAAAATTGTGTAGATGTATGTAGGTAAATAGCAATGTCATCATCGTTAGACTTTGATAATTTTCGATTTTATCCGACAAAGACAATTTAAATTCATTATGTAATTAAATGAGTAAGGAATGAGAATTTGCATTTGTTGAAATGGCACATGTAATTTAATCCAACTATAGACTATTTCTCTGGTGGCTTTCTATTTGCATTCTATATAGTGACACTCCCTGCAGCAAATGTACTTAATCTATTTAAATGTAATTTAATACACACAGAGACGTAACATGGCTTATCAAAATGATTAATGATAAATGATAATGTAATCGGGAAAATTCACATTTTTGAGTCCTGTTTGGATGGAAGGGTATAGCTTTACCGTATAGTAAATAAATTAGAGATTTAAATAAAAACCATTCATATACATAACTTTTAAAGTGTTGAAAGCAATTTTTTAAAAGTATGTAATTGAAAATTTTAGAATTGAAAAATATAATAGCTACATTTTATTAACTTCCCATTGGAAGTTATTGTATAATTGGTCTGATTTGTCGAATTAAAAATTTTGACATTTTTCGAAGTTTTTCGAGGTCCCAGGAATCCGAATCCATCATTTTTAGAGAGATGGCTGTTTTGTGTGTGTATGTACGTTCGTACGTTCGTGAGCTTTTCTATCATTCACTGTATCTCGAGAACAAATAGAGAGATCGACCTCGAATAAATTTTATTTTACAGATAATAACATCACAAAGTGCAGATATCGTTCCCAAAAAAATTCAATTAGCCGTTTTTTTTTAAAGCAAAAAAACTACAAGAAAATACTAAAAATGGTTGAAAAACGTTTTTCGGCTCGAATATTTTGAAAACAAACACTAGATTAGAAGCCGGGCCAATTTTATTCTATACATAGTGACGTAGTCAATAACTGATAAGATTTGTAGAATTATTCAATTGACAGTTTTTTTTAAATCAACAAATTTTCAAACTCAAACCACAAAAAAAATTAAAAAAATGTTTTTCGACTCGAATATCTCGAAAACAAACAAAGCTTTAGACTCCGCAATAATTTTATTTTACACACAATGCTGTAACTATGAATTGGTGGGGTTGGTAAAAAATTAAGTTTCTTATTAAAGCAAAAACATCTGCCAAAAATACAACTTAAATAGTTGAAAAATAAAATACGCCCCAACTTTGGTTTTCACTTGATCGCATATTGAACATTTGATAAGTTCTTATAAGATTTTGAATTAGGAGTTTCTTTATAACAAAATAACTTTGGATGTCCAGTTGCCACGGGCACCAATGGGAAGTTACCAGTGTAGGTCGCACCCAGCATCTTTTCTTCCACATGATCTTATCCGGATAATATTTTAACACGTTAACACAAAATCAGCATGTAATTCTGCTTTTTATCTAGATCTATTAATTGATCTTAAAAGTATTACTTTTTTTTATTATTAGGTAGTGTTTGTTTAAAAGTACTATTTATTCGGCTCCGCACAGCACCATCACAGAAACAAAATGGAGTTTTTATACAAACTATCGATAACAAGCATATATATAATTAACGCCGCGCCGATAACACAGTTTTTCTCCTATTGGAACAAAACTCGGTGTTAGAAATTTGTTGAAAAAAAATAAATTACCAAACAAACCTTTTGGATACAGAAAAGTGGCATTTGAGTTTTATTCGTCTTTGTAAATACAAATACAAAATGTCAACCAAGAAGCAAACTTAAATGCAAAAAAAAGAGCAGGCAATATACACTACGGCCGTAGAATTTTCATCTAAATGTCAAACTACAAAAAATATCGAATTGTAATCACATCACATGTAAACTTTCTAAAGGACTCAATTAATTGAATTGAATTCAATTCTTTGTAAATAGGCATGTTCATTGTTCAGGAAAATTAGGTCTCAGCAATTTTTAACACTTGAACAGGATTCCTCAGCAAAATTTGTCAGAGTTTCTGAGAAAAAAAATGTTGTATTCGCTTGCTCACTTTTTGAGTGAAATCTCTAAGATCTCATTTTTCTGAAAGCGCCAATTTATGGCATGGCATTCTCTGATTTTTTTTGCGTTTGTTTTGTTTTTGTTTTTTTTTTGCAAATGATGACACATTCTAAGGTTTTTTATGCTGTAGTTTCCTTAAACATTTTGCTGTGATGTTGGAAACCACCACAAAACAAATTCGTTTCGCATCAGCAGCTAACTATTTATCGTAATTTTCAACTTTAGCAAGAGGTACCATTGGAATATTTATCAATTCCTCGGAAGAGGCAATAGGTAGTATACCGCGAAACTTTTGTTTGGTTGAATATATAGTCTGTGATTCGATTCCCAGGTCTTTGGCGAATCAGCCCTACTCACTAACCATTACTTCACGGGCTATTAACTTGTAGAGTATAAAATTGATTAATGGGCAAAAATGCCTTCCCTACCCCCGATGATGTGTATACGCCCTTGACTACTTTTGTTCAATTTTAAAGCCTAGTAGGTACGCAACTGAAACGGAACGAAATTTTTTTTTGATCTCCAAATCGATAGCGAAAACGTAAACGAAAAAAATATAAATGGAGAATTTTATCAGATGATGCGATACGAAATTCATCTGTGGTATCCAACACTATAGTAAAATCCTAAACGGAAACCACAACACAAAACTACCCATTGAAAGTGTCACTTAATTAACAAAAAAAAAAAATAGAAAAAGCTATAATTATAAATAATTTCACTCGTTAAACAGCGAAGGTACTGCAGAACAAAAACTAGAACGAAATTTTTCGTTTATGATTTCGTTGTTTCAATTTTTGTATGCAAATTTTCGTTTCGCTTCACATTCGTACTATGCTTAAAAAAGTTTTTAAACCTTAATTGATATGTGTATATAAATACAGTCATATTTATTAGATTATTGTCTACTTAGACACTGTCTAACTATTTTCAAATTGGTGAAAATATGCTTTATTTAATAAAAATAAATATCACATTATTCACGGTTAAAAAAAATCTACTCTTGTGTCTAATTTAAGCAGCAATAAGACAACAATAAACAAGGTTTTTGAAGACATTTTCCAAAGTTAGAAAATGTTTATAAATAAGACCAATAGTATCTTAAAATGTATCCTGAGTGGTTTGTTCATATCGTTCCTCATTTTTCCATTGAACACTCTTTGTTGCAAAAAAAAATAAATTCAATTTAATTAATTTTGTTTACTTCAGTTCTTTTTTTAACACTTTTTTGCTATCAGTGTTGTAACAATTTATTATTTGAAGCTTTTAGATTTAACTGCATACAATCCGTTACGAATCTTAGTTTTAAGATGCTTTCCAAGTACATTTTGTAAGTACAATCCAAAGTGTTATTGAGTATAAAACAAAATGTTACTCCAATGAATTTGTGATAGTATTATCAAATAGACATTGCACCATAGCTTGAAGCTTTTAGGATAATTGAAAAAGAAGAATTAGTCGTAAAATTTATGAGTTATAAGACATTTTATTGCAAATGAAGTAATACATACATAGCTACATAAATGCCCATTCTTATATACATAATAATTTCATGATTATGACTGATGATTAAAATGATTAATTTGATTAAATTGAAACATACATATATACATATCTACAAAATACTTGAATTTTTTCCATCAACGAAATTATTTAGGTACTTATTTTTCATAAAAACCCTTTAAAATGGCTTTTGCATGAAAATTACGAAAATCACAACGCAAGTACATATATTTTAAAATAAATTTCTAAAATAACATATGTACATAATGTACATCCATAAGTATATGAACTTCAAGTGACTATTTTCCTTTTCCTTTGTATTCCTCATCCTTAATATAATTTCCTTAAAATAATACAAAAAAAAATAAATAAACAGCAAATTTTCCATAAACTCTGCATTACCAAATCCTTCTGCATGGGATGTGGGGAAGTTTAGTTTTAAAGAAATTCAATTTGCAACACATGAAAACGAAATAATCTGAACTCAAATACCCTTGCTAGCTGCTGTCATGAGGGTGCCATTTTCCAGAACTTATTAAGGATTCTTAACTCGTCGTGTGTTATAGTTGGGTAATATACTGCCTATACTCTTGCTTTACTTTGTGACCAAAATGTGACTTGCAAGGGAATTTTGTATTTTCATGTATGGTATGTAAATATGTATTATTCTTCTACTTGAAATAGAACATGATTTATTTGAAGTTTTTGAAATAATAATCGTCAGTATTTTGTCTTTTTCATCAACTAGAGGTGGAGAGAGACAGCAGTTGTTGATTTATATAAAGTGATATTTTATTCAATCTTAACCAAGATTAACCCGTGAACCTACCAGTTGACGTGTGAGAACGACAAAAAAAATCTTCTTTTTAGATCGTAATCAAGATAACAAAAAGGATATTGTAGACTGTTTAAAATCGACCCATATCCATAAAAGTAGATAGATATTTCCATGCCTATATTGTGTCATTTGAATGCACTTGGAAGGTTTCGCCAATATTTTTGACACTATAGCATTGCAAAACAGTCAATTCGTGGGCCGCCGTGCATCTTAGGACTTAGGACAGTGTGGGATTAACTTTAAAATTTGGCTGTCAAAAGTCTATCGAAATCAAAATGTGATACTAGGCGTATTCATGCAACTTCGTAAAGTCCTCGTAAACGTGGTAAACTGCGTAAACTTGTCAAATGTTTGACAGTTTTACGCAGTTTACAACCACTTTACGTCATTCCATGAATACCCCTACTATATTTATGGGCTACATTATGTATACATGGGTTTCTAATATCGAAACATAGAGGGCGTTACTATACGACAGTAGGGAAAGTACGGTTTCCATACATTGATATTGATAAATATATCTAAATGCAGTTAATCTAGAGTTAAATCGTAGTTAACTCAGTATTTAAGTTGGGTGAAAAACATTTTTCAGGATTTAACTCGGGTTAAATTTCAAAACTTAAATGACCTCGCACTGAAAAACCGAGGCTTAAAGCACCACATGATGTTTTCCTCGTGATCGCTATATATGCATATAAGCTCGTCAGTAAAATTAGAATGAACCGTTAACATCGGCAGAACCCAAAAAGTTATACAATAATTTTTCACTGTAGTGCTTTAATTCTCTCACGATGAACAATTTGCTGGTTAGCGAAAGCATCACAGAAACAAAATGGAGTTTTCATACAAACTATCGATAACAAGCATATAATTCACGCCGCCGGTAACACAGATTTTCTGTGTGCTTAAGTCAAGCCCGGAGAATTATCTGGGTTTAGCTTAGCCTGTAGGGGAATAGTTGTTGTTATATTATAACATGGTGATTGTTTAGCACCGACGTCGTTTTTTTCGTCCAATTCCCTCCGGGCTTACAAAAAAACACGCCTAGTGTAAGATTCATTTAATTTCAGTAAGTTGCTAAAAATCTATAATCTAGTACTATATAATCTAGTAGAATAGATGAGATTTGAAGGAAATGAAATTCTGTATACTCATGTGAGTAATTCGCCACCTCCAAAGGAAGACGGCTGTGTTATTAAAATGAGTGGAACTAATTGAAAGGTCGACTTCCATAGTGTCTCATTCTCGATTTCGTTAGTTTTGACACACATCTGTGAGAATGATATAAATTCAGTTAATCCAGAGTTAACTCTTCAATTTATATGAGTTAACTTGGGATTGCAATTGATTTAAAAACTTTTTTCGAGTTTAACTTCGAAATTGGAATGATTTCGTACTATAAAACTTAGTCTAAAAGTATTTGTTGCAACCATGTTTTTATTCTCTGTACCTGCTGCCGAGAATTATGAAAAATCAGAGTGCCACTAATTTTGTTTACGATAATCAAAATCGACCGACTTGTTACACTAACCTTCTATTTTAATGGAAAGCGAGCGAACACGAGCACGAATATTATTTGTAGCTAGCTATAGATTCCGAACGAACTGTACACTGTACAGAGTACCTATAAAAATAAAAGTAGTTACAGACTAATATTAAAAAAAAGCCGTACATTACATATATGTACGTCAAAAATATTGGTGAATCTACCTCATCATTCAGTTTGTTTTTCTTATATCACTCTGACTCTTCAAACTATAGAAGTTTATTAGATAAAATTTAAATCATATTTTACTTATAAATCTTTATGTAAAAACATAAAAAATGGCATAAGCATAATAAAATAAAAAAAGGAGATGATCTAGGATAACACAACAGTAGATATAAGTAAGTATATAGGTTAGGTACCTACTATATCACAGTGTTTGTGTGTGATGTCCCACTTAAGTAGGTATAACGATTTTTACTTTAATCCCTTGTGATTTAGCTTATAGCTCCATACAATTGTTGTGATGTAAACTGAGAAGTAAGTATGGTTGCAAAATCAAAAAGTTCAAAATTTTGACAGATCTAATTTCATTAAAGTTATGTTTATTAATAGTCTTTTCATTAAGGCTTTAATAAAGAGAATTACATGTGCTTATAACATAAAAAAAATAAAAACCATCAGTCGTGTTTGTCTACTTAGATACTGTCTAACTATTTTCAAATTGATGGAAAAATGCTTTATTTAATAAAAATAAAAATATCACATTATTCACGGCTAACACAATCTACTCTTGTGTCTGAGTTAGGGAGCTATTAGACAACATTAAACAAGGTTTTTGAACACATTTTCCAAAGTTGGACAGTTGTCTAAAGTTAGACAACATTTATAAATAAGACCACATATTTCCATCAACAAAATCCTTAAATTAGGTTAACTATGCAAACATCTATGGTACATATACATATAGTTTAAATTAATCTTATTTATTTATTTATTTAATATGAACAAAATATATTAAAATTTTCTTTTTAAATCGTGTTTCTTTTAATTAAAGTACATAATTTAAGTTCCATCCATGTGCATGATAAATAATTACATTTTTTAGATTAACCTCCTTAAGTATCTATAGGTATGTAGTGCGAAATTATTCTATCGAAAGTCTTATCCACCTGTTGCACACTCAAATGAATACAAACTAGGTACATAGGTCCCCTATACCTACCTACATAAGCTATGATTTAATGAAATAAAAATAGCTTACCTTATTGTGTGGAAAAGATTCGTCTAGGAGTCCTTGTGAAATATAACTTGATTCGAGGTATTCCCGAAAATTATCGTGACAATATATTTGCCACGCAATTAATTCTTATTGAGGCAATAAAAAACACAACACCGTTGTACCCCTTACCAACAATAAATTACGTTTCTTTTTACTCTCGTGTTATAATAAAAAAAAAAACGGTGGGACCGGGACGAGGCAAACAAAGGTCTATTTTGCCTCTGGGTAGACACCTGACCCTTCGACAAAAATCACTTTATATTTCAACAAAAAGAGCCTGGTCATTTAAATCAAAAATGAAGACTTACTTAATGATTTGGATTTAAAAAAAAAATTAACAAAATTTCACTTACTCGTGCACGTTCAATTATTCCGACCGTGAAATGAAAAACAATCCTATCTTTTCAAAGTTTATGAATAAACTGAATACTGAACTCTGAATTTAGAAGAGATGAATTTATTTGAATTGATGCTGCTCTAGCTGGCTGGAACATTGAAAGCATTTTCACTTTTTCATTTCATTTTCATGTTTCATCATCCCCAATCAACGAAAGTACAGGAAAGTTTTCCCAATCGAGGAGCTTTTGGGTTGTGCTTTCTTTTCGTAAAAACACATACGTACATACATATAACTACCACCTGAAAATGAAAATGAACTTTAATGATAAGAAAAACTTAATTATGTTATGACATTCGTCGGCTTATTGTTATTCGTTTTATAGATAACCCAAGTCAAACAAACTTGAAGGCCAAAATTAAGACGCTTGACAATTAGAAACGGTTTTTGCTTTTTTATTCATACATATGTAAATAAATCCTTCGATTTTCAAAGTCTAGTTTATACAATACAATTTTCACAACCACGACCTTTGCTATCCTTGGCCGCATCGTATTTTCCAATTTAAGGCAGGTTTGTTCACAGTGGTTTAAATATGTTCCATGACTTTCAAACGTTTTAACTTAATAGGCGTGGTTTTTTTGTAAGCCCGCAGGGAATTGAACGAAAAAAACGACGTCGTCGGTGCTAAACAATCACCATGTTATATACAACACAAACTAATCCCCTACGGGCTAAGCTAAACCCTTGTTACTTGTTATCGATAGTTTGTATGAAAACCCCATTTTGTTTCTGCGATGCTGTCGCTAATCCCTGTGGTATTTTTTTTTTCGTGCAATTCCCTCCGGGCTTGCAAAAAACACGTCTAAGAGCGCTAATCAACCAAAATCGGCTGATTAGCAATTTCCATGATTACAAATTCAAATTATGGATTCTTTTATAAAAGTTTCGGTTATCATGCACATTCGGTGATTTACCTTGAAGTAATCCTTGATTAAAGATGATCAGCTGTGAACAAACTGGCCCTTAAGAATGTACTGCGGTCAATCGTAGGTAAGCATCTATGCCGGGGGTATGGTAAAATAAAAACTTGTGCATGTTACGTGTAGCACGTTACGTGTCACACGTACACGGTACGATATGTGATATCTGGCACTCGGGCGAACGTTTATGTTTACACCTCTTAATGGTAAGTCCCAGCCAGAGATTATGAATTAAAAAGATTGGAAAGCTCGGCTGTCATTCTGGTTTGCCTACAAGCTGGCGGACGGTGGTGAGTTCATATTTTTGCACTAGTATCCATATTTTAACGCACACTAGTGCAAAAATATGAACTCACCACTGCATAAATTGTTGTTGCAATTCACATCTATTCATCGACACGAGATGAAATTACAAAAACAACAATGTAAACAAATGGGTTTTGGAGGGTGGAACGTACGAAAGATTCCTATATTTATAATTCATAATCTCTGGTCCCAGCACTCACATATTTTGTTTAGTGTACCTATTGTTTCATACTTTTCTTTACAACCTGTTTTAAAGTATTGAATTTCCAAAACTAAGTATTTTTTATCCAACCCAACATTATTTTACGTTTTTGATTGTAATTATTTATATTTTGAATAAGTTCCTATTACAACGTTCATATTTATTAGGTGTTGAATCCGAGCCCTTCACATATATACCTGCATTTTGTTCAAATTGACTTCGTTCGATTCTATCGCACTCGCAGTAGAGTTAAATCGAAATGTCGTTTCAAAATCCAACTCAATCTTTCGATTCTGCATATTAAAGAAGTTTGTATAAAAATTTTTATCGCAATCGGTTAAAAAGTTAACTTAATTAGATATATTAATCCATATAGAGCGTACAAAACCAATTTGTTTTTTAAATTTCAAACAATAAAACGTTCATCTACTACAACAAACAGATACAGAATTCCACACATTTAAATCTAGTACAATTTTCCTCACTCACTCATTTGACAGCTCGATAAGAAACAAACAAAAAAAAAAAAACTTCAAAATGAAAAATAAATAAATATGGCGTTAAGTTTGTCGATATCTGTTTCTGTGCCGCCGACGCGTCTATAAAAATAAATAATTTCAACCAAAACAAGTTCAGTTTGCATTTTAAAATATAAATAAACATCAAATTGAGACAATAGACCATACAAAAACAACAATGAAAAAACTTGAAAACTAATAATTTTGTTATAATTTTACCATCGAAAAGCGAAGGACGAACAAAGGTTGGCTGATTTGCTAAATGAGCTGCCAATGAACTCAAACAAGTAGAGAAGAAAAAAAAAATTAATATTCAAAGCAAAAAAATAAATTTGAATAAAATCAATCTCGAGAAAAAAAATAAAAAACAAAGAACACGAATTTCTAGAAACATTATCTGAAAGTCCTTAGCGACTATCGCGAATGGTGTATGATATCATTGAGTGCATTGCTAACTAAGTACACTATTGGAATAATGAGCAATCTCAGCAATAATGGTGGTGGCCAGAATTCCGCAGCAGAAGGGAGCATGGAGCGCGGCAGGTGAGTTGCAATGTAGTAGGGTTACCTACAAGTGGGTGGTTGTTTTGTTTTGTTCTTTTTATTTTTTTCGTCGATGTCCTAGAACGGGTTCAATGATCTTCCTAAGTATAAACACTTTTCCAAGGGATACACAACTTTCTCGATTTGTAAAATAAAATAAAAAAAAGAAGACATTTTCCAACGTTATCTTTATTGAACTACCAGCCATTCGGTTCCCATTCCCAGGCATTATTTTTATTCGCAGTAATAACAATTCAAACAACAAACAGCCAAAGTAGCTATTTATAGAAACTCCAAGCGAAATCTTAAATTGATTTTATGTCTAAACACGATTGTATATAAAAAAAACTCCGTCTCTAGGTGTTGGTATATACGAACCTGCTTCAAGTGGTTTTGTTCTCATCTGACTGAAAAAAATGGATTGCATGTTGACTTGACCTTTATGTTCTCTGTGTGCATCAAAAAACAAAAACAAAGTAATTTATTGCCTACGTTCGCTCTAACTTATTGCAAGATTGTTAAATGAGGTTAATAAAGTGAGGTCACTTCTCTTGGTTCACCCGATATCTGGTTTGGAAACTTATTGAAGTAAATTTTAGAAACAAAAATAATTTGTTCACTTGTTGTGGACAAGCAAAGCTGAGAAAAAAACAATGAACACACAATTGCACATACCTACCGACTTACTCTAAGAATTCATTTACAACAAGTTAGAATAATTGAAGCTTCATCAAAAACTTTTTAATGTTAGGTTGGCATAAAACGATTGAGGAACAACAAGATAAAAAAATAAGCTAATGTTTCCAAAGCGGCTTTAGCTATGATATGAGGTTTGCGGGTTCAAAAGTGAGGTGATTATAATATGATTTTTTAGATCCATCCAAAGTAATAGATATGTACCTACATATTTTCAAAACAGTTTAACATTAAAAAAAAAAGAATTTTATTCAAGAATAGGTATACATTTTTTTTTTTTAAATTCTTTATGCTCCTAAAAGAAAAATAAAGCGCAATTGACCACTTTCGCAATTTTATTTTTTCATGGCCGAAAATTGGGAATCGAATCCACACCTCCCGCATGACAATCCAACCCACTAAATATATTTTGTCGCCCGTTCGTCGCGATGGCCTTGTGAACATCTGAAAATTGAAAAATCCAAATAATACGTTTAACGCGGCCTGTATTATTATTTTATATCACTTGGAATTAACTAACTAGTAGAAAATACCTGACCAGAGTTAATAGATAATGCCTCTTGTTTATGTTAATTTTTTAACTTCTTAAAAATAAGAAAAGAAAATAGTCTGACATATGACATCGTAGAATTGTGAAGTGTTTTTTCTTAAATGTAAATTTTAATAATTATAGACATGTACATATATGTAAAATGATTTATTTATAATTTCCATCAGCAAATTTGGTAATTCGTAATAAATAAATGCATATTGGACTTGGTTCTAAACGTCGCGTCGCAGAGGAGATTTATTTGGTGTTTTGTTAACTTATGTTGTTTAGCAGCTTTCAATAAACAACGATTACATCTTATCTTAATAAAGAATATTTTTAAATACGTAAATGTTTTTGATTATATCAAAAAAAAAAAATATTCTGCAGGTCAATTATTGTTTTTTTTTTTTTTTATTGAACAAAAATTGGACATTTTAATCAAACTGTAGAGAATCTAAATATAGTCTATTGGCCTGCGTTTTTGTTTTTTTTTATTATGTATGTACGTGACTCTTAACAGCCTAAACCGGACAATTGAACTTTGTATTAAAGTGTTTTTTAAGATACATACAATAATTAAACAAGAAAAAATTAATTTTTGCTTTAACGTTCCATTTAAGAGTTTTTTTTTAATCACTACCGAAACCTCGTCGATCTTGTTGGTTCCTTCTCCTTAAATAACAAATGAGATCGCTTTGTTTTTTTGTTTGATTTTTGAAAATTTTGATACGCAATATTATTTAAATTTTTTTTAAAACATTTGCATTAAAAATGAGCCGATAATGAGATAATTAAAATTCATAAAAAGACGTTTCTATGGAAACATAATAACGACTTTTAGAAAAATTAATTTTAATGATCATAATGTAATATTAAAGATAACAAAAATTCGTAATAAATTTTGATCAAACTTGACATTACAATGATAGCGAAGTTGAAAAAAGTGAGTCTTGCAATTCTGTCTGTCTGTCTGTTCTGTCCTTTCGGCTGCAACCTAATCGGGTTGGTCAATTTTCTTTAAATTTGGTACATGTTTTTTCATATTTTTTTTAAGACCAAATTTTTTACAAAATTATGAAAATCTTATTTTTCCCAAAAACGTGCCCACAACTTAAAAACAAAAAAAAAAATCAATAACTTTCTTTTACAAAAAGGCTCTCATTTGGGTTATAAGTGGTACCTACTGTAGAAAATTTTTTTTTTTTTATTTTCAATTTTCTCAAAAACGGCTCAACTGATTTTGGCCAATTTTTTTAATAGAAAATCATTTAAGAAATTTTAAAAGTTTTGTATACCAAAATTTTTAATTTTTTTTATTTTTAAAAAGTTTCAAATATTTTTTTTAGAATTAGAAAATGATTTGGTGGATTTTTATATGACCAAAAATAACGGTACCTCCCATACAAATGTTTAAAAACCGGTAAGGAAAATCTCATTTTTCGCAAAAACGGCTACTACGATTTGGATTAAAATTTGTATATGAACTAATATTGGAACGATCTACTATATTATTGGGAAAAAAAAATATATCTACCGATTAAAAATGGTATCTCGCATAGAACCATTTTTGTGGTTTTCGACTATCGCATTATCTGTTGAAACGATTTTAATCAAATTTTGTACACAGGAGTTTCTAATAAATTTAAATAATGTTGCATATCAAAATTCAACAAAAAAAAATAAATTTAGTATTTAAAAAAAAATTTAAAAATTATTTTTTTAAATATTCGATATACCGAAAATGGGTAGATGATTTTTTTTTCAAAATTAATTTTTAAACTCCGCATTAATAAATACCAATTTTTTTTTTCTTATAAATGTTTTCAAAACTTAATATTTTTAAAAAAACGCTTCATTAATTTAAATTTTTTTTTTTTTCTTATAAATTGAGATTTGTGTAAGAAATCAGATGGTGTTAAAACAGTTTCAGAAGTTGTTTATTTAATTTATTTCTAATTAAATTGATTTTTTAACAATTTTTCAATCTTAAGTCTAAGTTCCATGTGTATAAATGTTCAACCCTGTGCTTTTTGGTTTATATTTATGTACTCATATAATGTTACCTTAAACTAAAATACGTTTTTGGCAAGCATCATAAAATAAAGGCTCCCATAATTAATTTATTTCTTTTAATAATAAATGAATAGTTTATATTCTGACTTTAAAACCACAGCGAGATAGCACATAAAAGCAAGTTCGTGCGACTCAGTCGTGCATTTTATTTTAAATCTTTTATATTGTATTAAAAAAACCCGCTACTTTGCGCTACGCTACGAAGTCCAAATCAATTTCAAAATTTCGAGTTTAAAGAAAAAAAAAAAAGTTGAAACTTTTTTAAAAATCCAAAAAATAATTTCCTTCGTTTTCAATAATATGTACTATTTTTTATTTAAAAGAAATCTTTTTATACCCATTTGTATTGTGATATAGCAACAAATTGCGTATAAATCCAGAATTCCTTGACATTTAAACAAAAAGTATTTAAAAGATCTCAACGTGTCGCGTCGTCATATTAATACAAATAATCTAAACGTGCTTGTTTATACACAAAAATTAGTCACGATAATTTTGATACCAAAATAAAGCTTATGAGTTAAGAAAACAAAAATTATTCTGGTGGAACCTTCCATTTAAAATGTGTTTTATTATTATTATTGAACGATTTAACTTATCATTGAAATATTTAAAATGATTTTATGTGAAAGGTTGCAGATTAATATTTTGCTTTTTTTTCTCCTAAATCAACAATTGAATGAATAAGCTTTATTTTGGTATCAAAATATTCACGGAATTACCTTTTGAAAAGTTTCTTTCGATGATATCCATAGTATTGTCCCGGTGATGAAATGAATTTGAAATTTTTTAAATGAATTTGAAAAATAAATTTAAACTCATTGATTTGTTTATCATTAATGGCAATAATAAGCTTCCAGAGCTGAATTTTAATTGAGAACTTTAATTTGCCCTGTAAGGTGGAACATTTTACATATACATTAAAGAAGAAGTAAGCTTATTCCATTTATAATTATTGATTGATTAGTATCAGTCAATGTGCTTCTAAAGGGTTTTCCAATAAGGACTTGGCAATTTTTTTAAAAATAAAATGCAAATCATTTAAGATATTTAAAAAACTTTATTATCGGCTTGAAGTACAATCAAAACATTTATGAATGGAACTCGACTTCGTTCATATGGCCACCGCACGCACGTTTGCAGCGGTCGATTCGTTGGACCCGATTTTCGATGACTTGGCCACACATTTCGGCCGAAACGGCCGACGTTCAATGTTGGCTCTGAGCTCTTCCAACTTCGTCGGCTTGTTGGCATAAACCAATGACTTAATGTAGCCCCAAAGAAAATAGTCTAGAGGCACGTACGAGGTGGCCAATCGACTGGGCCATTTCTTGAGATAAAACGCTCATCAAACTTACTTTTCAATAAATCGATTGTAAGGTGTGCTTTGTGGCTTGTGGTGCCATCCTGTTGAAACCACAATATGTCGTCCAAGTCCATATCTTTCAATTCGGGCCAAAAATATCGGTAATCATGGCGCGATAACGCTGGCCATTCACAGTAACCTGACGATCGTTATCGTCGACGAAAAAATATTACCCAATAACGCCGCCGCCGGCATGCAAACCGCACCAAACAGTTATTTTTTGTGGATGAAGTGGTGATTCATGAAGCAAATGTGGATTTTCACCCAACCAATAACGCATATTTTGCTTACGCCCATTACGCTCATATCTCTCTTAAAGTTGCGATCAGCTACTCCGAATTTCGGCACAAAATTTTTATAATTTGCAGACGTTGCTCCTTCATGTACTTTACCATGATGAAAATGTTGAGTTTACTGAATAAATTGACAATGACAGTTCGATTATTAGTTTAAGGGTGCGTTCACAAATTAAATTCAAAGTTGTCAAGTCCCTATTGAAAAATCCGATACTACAAAATCTTATAGAAAATTGACAATTGACTTAGGTCACATTTGAAATTTGGTGAATTTAAATCTAACGGCAGATTAAGAATTCCAACAATTGACAACAATTGTGAAACAACTTTTAAATAAAAAAACAGCTGAAACAGTCGTATAACATAATTTTGTTCTCACAGAAATTATTTAGTTAGGAACTGCCATCTCTATCCATTCTGTCAGGATTCTGAATAATATGTCATATTCAAATACAGCTACCAGAAAAAGTATTTCTAATATCGTACTGTAGTTTTATAGAATTTACGTTAACTTTGAAATTGGTCTGCAACTTTATGACAGTTTTCGTTAAAAATATATTCCACTATTAAATAACATTGCTTATGAGAAAAATTAAGCCATATATCCAATTCTTTTGTTCCCAAGGAGATTATGATATGAAATGAACCCCAAAATCAATCCTCTGATTCGACTATAGTTTTCTAAAGTTTTTTCTTAACTAACTGAGAATTTCTCTAACTAAACTTAGAATTCCCATAATTACAAGCCTCAAATTGTCGCAGGTCGAAGACATAATCTGAGCAGAATACCAATTCTTTCTAGAAAAGCAACATTAAATGAGCTTGTAATTTAAGCATTGGTATGGTAGTAATGTTCAAATACATAAAAATGGGGACATCAATCGGAAATAAAACAAAAATTACACCACCACCTCAGTAGTTTCTCCCCACACATATTGAGTTTTTGAAATAAACAATAATTTTTGATATTTGTTTTTAATTCTATTTTTGATTTTAGTTGCCTGCTCAGATATGCCAGCCAAAACTCGTTGGATGAAAGCTCTCAGAAACACATTCAGCGACCAAATGGCAAAGATCGCACAGTTGGATCCTATCATAACGATATGCATACTCACCGTTCCTTCGAAGCAATGAATGAGATGAGAAAGTAAGTGTTGTTTTTTTTACCTTTTTATTTTGCATCCCATAATACAAATATTTAAATATTTTTTTTTTTTTCAGACAAAATCTCTTGTGCGATGTTACACTTGTTGCGGATGAAACAGAAATTCCCGCTCATAAGATGGTTCTAGCATCATGTAGTCCATATTTCTATGCTATGTTCACAGGATTCGAAGAATCTCGTCAAGGTCGTATTACATTGCAAGGGGTTGATCATCGAGCCTTGGAACTTCTCGTCGAATATGTTTACACTTCTACTGTCGAAGTCAATGAGGATAATGTACAGGTTCTCTTAACTGCAGCAAACCTTCTCCAACTCACAGATGTTCGTGAAGCATGTTGCGATTATTTACAGACACAGTTAGATGCGAGTAATTGTTTAGGTATACGAGAATTTGCCGATATGCATGGTTGCGTTGATTTAGTTAATTATGCAGACACATACATCGAACAGCATTTTAAGTAAGTTTAAGAGAAAATCCAAAAAAAAACTGACTAAATGAATTCTTTTAATTTACAGCGAAGTGATTCAGTACGATGAATTCTTGAATCTTCATCATGATCAAGTCATAAGTCTGATAAAAAACGATCGAATTTCGGTACCAAGTGAAGAGAAAGTCTATGAATGTGTTATTTCGTGGATCCGTTATGATCCAACAATGCGTGATCGATTTACTGCTCATTTGATGGAACATGTTCGGCTGCCATTTCTCTCGAAGGAATATATTACCCAACGTGTAGATAAGGAAGCTTTGCTGGAAGGAAATTTAGTTTGCAAAAATCTAATAATTGAAGCTTTGACTTATCACTTGCTACCCAATGACACAAAAAGTACCAGAACAATTCCGAGAAAACCAGTTGGATTGCCAAAGATTCTTTTGGTAATTGGCGGACAAGCTCCGAAGGCCATACGATCAGTGGAATGTTACGATTTGCGTGAAGAGAAGTGGTATCAAGCTGCCGAAATGCCAAACAGGAGGTGTCGGTAAGTGATGCAAGATGAAACCATTTTTTTTTTCTTAATAAACAATAAACAATATTTATTTCAGAGCTGGACTATCTGTACTTGGTGACAAGGTGTACGCAGTTGGTGGATTTAATGGATCGTTACGTGTGCGGACAGTTGAGGTTTACGATCCAGCAACCGATGGCTGGTCGACTTGTAACAGCATGGAAGCCAGACGATCTACTCTCGGTGTGGCAGTTTTGAATGGATGTATCTTTGCTGTTGGTGGCTTTGATGGCACTACAGGTCTTTGCAGTGCCGAAATGTTTAACCCGAAGACACAAGAATGGCGTTTTATCTCTTCAATGTCTACTCGACGTAGTTCGGTTGGAGTTGGTGTTGTCAATGGACTGTTATATGCCGTCGGAGGATATGATGGATTTTCTCGACAATGTCTATCTAGCGTGGAACGTTACAATCCTGAAACAGATACTTGGTCGGTTATCGCTGATATGGGTGCACGTCGCAGTGGTGCTGGAGTTGGTGTTCTAAATAACATTCTCTATGCTGTTGGCGGTCACGATGGACCGCTTGTGAGAAAATCTGTAGAAGCCTATGATCCGGAGACGAATCAGTGGCATTCAGTAGCTGATATGTCATTTTGTCGTCGAAATGCTGGTGTAGTGGCTCACGACGGACTTTTATATGTTGTGGGAGGCGATGATGGAACTTCAAATTTAGGTTCCTTTGAGGTAACTTGGAATTTCTTTAAACATCATATTATATCGATTAATTTTAAAATAATGTATTTTGATTGGAATTTTAGGTCTACAGTCCAGATAGTGATAGCTGGAGAATTTTGCCAACTTCAATGGCCATTGGACGCAGTTACGCTGGTGTATGTATAATCGATAAGCCTATGTGAATGGAAGAGCAGGGTGCGATAGCACGGTAAGATTGAATTTTATTTTAAACTCATTTATTTGTAAGAATGTAAAAGTCATCTTAAATGTTCATTGTTTTTTCTTTTTTTTTGAACAGTCAAGCAACAACAGCAAACGGTGATGATGAGAATAGCCAAGCCGAAGGGGCGGCTGAAGGTGCAGTTGGCTATGCACGTTCAATTGCAGAGGGCAACAATAACATCCATGCCCAACAACTACAACAACAACAACAAAATCATCCACACTACGAAAACATCTATGAGTCTATTGAGCAGTATGCAGCTGGAGATGCTGTTGCTGCTGCGAATAATAACATTAATCTGCAACCAGTTGTTAATAATAACGCTGGTGCTAATGCTGCTGCTGTCGCTTGCGTTGCTATTGCCCCTGCTGAAGCAAATCACATTGATAACTTGGAGCCCATCCAACAACAACAACCACAACAAATACCCCAACCACAACAACAACCACAGTTGAATCAAGTGCAACAAGGTGCACCACCACAACAAGCTCAAGTCCAAGTCCAACAAAATAATGCACAAGCAGCTGCTGCTGTAATAAATAATCTTAATCAGAGATCCAACAACAATAACAATAATAATAATTCTAACGCAAATAATGCTAATAATTTAAATATTGGCTATCGCAATGATCTCTATGATCGCACAAACAATTCCCCAGCCTACGATGTTCCACGATCAGTAAGAAGTGGCCTAGGAATGCGTCGAAATTTGCAGCTTGACTTACATGGTTTAAATCGCAATCGATGTGGCTTCGGAGGCCCATCTGGAACAAGCAGTTTAAAGTCAGGCTCAGCTCCGCCGTTCTATGCATGTAGACAAAGGAGCTTCGATGATACTGAATCCCATCACTATTACAACATGAACTACAATCCCAGTCTGCGCTATGAGAATATTTATGAGCAAATCAAAGACGAACCGATCTATCGCAATGTCAATGGTGGCTCTGCCCGTGTATATGGAAGACTTAATGTTATAGGTCATGGAATCGGTCGCATCGAAAGACACTTAAGCTCGTCTTGTGGCAACATCGATCATTATAATCTGGGTGGACACTATGCCGTCTTAGGCCATTCACATTTCGGAACTGTCGGGCACATTCGTTTGAATACTACGTCTGGAGTAAGTGGTGCTCCCACTACTGCTGGATTGGCGCAGCAAAAGGATAACAATGTCAAAAATAGCACATCATCGTTTTTCAGTTGTTTAGGGGGCGAAAATTCACAGAGTATGAATAATATTTATAGAGCTACTGGCGGAAATGGCGGACAAGCTCCCCCGAAAGAAAACATGAATACATTACATGGGCCAAGTACATCTAGCCGGCCTTCGACATCGGCAGCGGCCGCTGCTGCTGCTGCTGCCGCTTCTGCTTCTGCTTCTACTTCAGCCAGCGGAATTATATCGAGGCAAACAGGTAAGAGCTATATTTTACCGCCAAATTATTCACCCGATACATCCAGATTTAAACTTAAATTTGTGTAATTTACATCCGGATTAAAGTATTAATCTGGATGTATCGAGTGAATAATTTGGGCGTTAGACTTTAAAAATATTTTAACTTTTCTTACATTTTTACAGGTGCAATTCCAAAAATGAAACAAACATCGAAGCTTACTCCAACTACAAATCCACCAACAGCTCAAACTGCTCCTGCACAACCACCCCCACAAAATACAACAAAAACGCCCTCGAGTCCCGAACATTCGAGTACGTTAAACCGCATATCAAAATCGTCGTTGCAATGGCTGCTTGTGAATAAATGGCTACCTCTGTGGATTGGTCAAGGTCCAGACTGCAAGGTTATCGACTTTAATTTTATGTTCTCTCGCAATTGCGATGGTTGTGACTATACAACAACAGATGGCACTGCAGTTCCAATCCAGCAACCTCTCCCACAGGACATTGTTCGTTTTAACGGACGGGCAGAAATGCATGCACGTCGAGATCCAAGCGGCCGACCACTTAAGAGTACCCTTTCAAGACTTAAAGAATCTGAATTGCCTGGACGGAATCGCATCGAAGAGAATAACTACGAAAATGTTCATGTTCATTGGCAGAATGGTTTTGAATTCGGTCGATCCAGAGATAATCAAGGAGTTCAAACAGAACAATCACGACCAACACTTACTCGTGCCCGATCCGAGAGCCCGAATTTCAGCCAACGAATGCGTAAACAACGCAAAGATGTTAAATACTCCGATCCATTCAAAAACTATGAGCTTAACACTGAGAACAATACTTTCAAACCAAGATCATCGACAGCCAGAGAAAGAAGCAATGGTTCATTCAGTCTGAGAGAAGACTCTTCAGCTGATGAATTTCAAGCAGCTGCATCTATGGAAAGCGTTTCTATTGAATCCGAAAGCATTGAGATTGCCGCTTCTGCTGTTCTGATAGAAGCACCATTAGAACTGGCACCAGAAGAACCTCTTGATCCCGATGCAATAGTGGTTGTTGAAGAAATCGATCTGCCGAACGATTCGACTCAAGACTAATTAAACAAAAAAAACATTTGTTTTCATAAAATATGCCAATTTTTGTCTCTAGAAAAAGAAAAAGAAATTATAGTATTTTAGCTAACATTATAAATGTGAAGCAAAACTGAAAAAGAAAAAAAAACAAACAAAAAATTATGATATTTTATGCATGCATTTATGCACTTTAAAGACCCTTAATTTTGAACTGCAAAGAAAAAACTATAGATCAGTTTTTTTTTTTTTTTTTCAAAGTAATTTTATCTGTACCATTAGAATAGACGTTTACACCTTGAAAGGTTGTGTTAAATTTTTTCCACATTCTTGCAAAGTTTTTGATATTTATTTATAATTTATATGATATTTGTATAAGTACGGTTTTTTGTTATTCTTTTTTCATGTATACTTTTTTTCAAAATATTTTTTTTTCTTTACTACATATTTATTTTTATAAATATTTTACTCAAAAAAAAATCAATGTATGTTCGAATGATAAATTCTGTTTTCTCTCTTATTGATTAATGATAAAATGTAGTCATATTAAAGAAAAAAATGTACTTGAAATGAAGAAGTCTGTCAATTTATGGAAATTAATTAACAACTTATTTTGCTGCGAGATGATTTTTGAGATGCTTTTAAGGCAAACATAAACATGCTCTCTTCACCTGTTGCCTGAACCAAAATTTTACTACTTTCCCGGTCTTACTTGTTATGCTTATAAGATTCAGAAAGCATTTTGGTACATGGGGTTTTTCTTTCCTTTGTAGATTTTGTGCTTTTAAAGTCTGGAGTCAGCAGCTAAAATTCCAACTTAAAAAGGGCTGACTGAAAGCTGTTTATCGATAGCCAATGTAAAAATAACCAACATAATACAAATTATATAATACTTTATTAATATTAATTAAAAAAGAACTAAACAGTTTTGAATTAGAAAATTGAATGAAAAATAATTATTGAAATTTTCTTATAGAAAATTAATAGATGATTTGATTGTTATGATTTTAAAATGAAAAGTAGAAAATTGCAAAGTACAGAGTGTTATGAACATTTTAAAGTTTAAAGTAAATAGTATAATAGGTATTGAGAAATGATAAGAGTCTCCACACCTTAAACAAATGATACAAATGTTGTAAACCAACAACATTGAGCTGTGTAATATCAGTGGGTGTTGCTTTCTCAAATTGGATAGGAGTGTTTTCAAAAAAAAAAAAAAAAAAACTTGGGACAAGTTACGTGATTTTTGTTGATTATTGGTAAGTAATTTAACTGAAAGAGGTGGTTTAAAATTAAAAGGTCAGAGGAAATATTGTACTGATGAATAACGATGGATTATTACAAAGCAGTAAAGTTAAACCTACTAATTCATTCAGGAGTCCTAAAAATGGTTTTCAATCCACAGAGAGATATTTTTTTGTTTAATTTTTTTTTCTTATAAAGAGTAGTGAAAAAAATGTCAAATAATATTTCTGAAATTTATGAAGGTGTGTAGTTTTTATTTTAAGAAGAAAAATTTGGAAAAACTTGTTTTAGTATAAATAATGGCAAAATTACAAAAATTTGCTTTTTTCTAAGGTCTCACATGAAACTTAGAGCAATATCTTCCGTTTCGGCATTTTTCAAAGAGGTTTGTGAGTGTTGCCAGATAAACAGATATTTGCTGAATATAAATCAAAAAAGGAAAGTGCTTGAAAAATGCCGAAAATATTTTTTATGAATTTTTTAAGTTAAAAATGATTAAAACTACCATTTTTTTGTATGGTTATTAAATCAATACTTATCAATAACGGTTTTTTTTTTAATTCGTGGCTGCAAAATAAAAAAGCAAGTTTTTCTCTATATTTTTTCATTGTGTTTAATAAAATATAGCAATTTATAGAAAAATTCTAGCCACTTAAAACAGAAGCTAAAAGACTTTAGGTACCAGTTTAAAAGTAAATGGGAACGGTCAAACCGAACTTAAAAATAGTTTTTATTAACCGAAGCAAAGTGGCTTGATAAAAATATTTTATTTAAAATGTTTCGTGTTGCTGTTGGACATGGACGTCTTTCACTTCATTTCGAAGAAATCAGTGAACAAACAAAACGAAAACGTACCACAAGCCTTAGAAGCACAGTTCCTACTGATGAACTTGTATTTGCAGCCCATATGAGTTTGCGAGTAACGGGTAAAAAACAGAAAGCTGATTTTAAAAAAGCTGCTTCATCATATCCAGACTTCCTTTAAAACCGGCCAAGTATCGATAAGAAACAAATCATATCATCATTAAATGCGTTGTCATTTGGATTTGTTTGATAAAAAGTTATTCTCGAATAACTCAAAAACTAATAAAGATTTTTGCACTTGGTTTTTAAAATCTTGCTAAAAATTGGTAAAAACATTGAATATTTAGTAAAAAATATACCACTTATAAAAGCAATGTTTTGAAAAAAATCAACTTCAAAATAAAAAACTGCGATTTTTTTTTATTTTATCTTTAAAATTTTATTTTTCAAAAACTATACACTTTAATAACTGAATGAAAAAGCAAATTAAAGAATACAGTATTAGCTTTCCAAAAAGCTATAGCGGATTACTGTACGACCATTTGTTAATTTTTAATGTTTTTTTTTTAAAACTTTAATTCAACTTTTCACAAAATTGTCCCTCCCCCCTAAACTAGGGGAGCTGGATCCTCCCTCTTATACAATTTTTTTCTTAGGCTATATCCAAGAATAATTCTGCAAAATATCATCTGCTCTTTATTTATTAAAAAAAAAAACTCAACTTTTTCGTCTTTTCGCCTGTTTCGCGTTTAAAAATAATATTTTTTTATATAAAACTTACTTAAATTCAAGATAACACTTAGCTTTAATCATAAAATCACAAAAAGTTGCAAACAACACTCAATTCCTAGTGACAAATAATTATTATCACAAAACGACTTATCTTGCCCCACTGTGCGCCGGCATATGTATCTACATAGATGTTTATACATATAAAAAAAAAAACTTCTTTTTGGATGTCCTTCAAAATTTAGGAAGAGTTTAACCTTCAAGTCGACATCTCAAGTATAAGAAAAAGTCTCGAAGGCGGAAATTTATTTTGCAAGGTGTCCTAAAATATTACGGCTCTTTCAATCCCTTAGAAAGTAATATAATATGCTACCAAAGTAAAACTTTCCTAGGTCAACGCCGTCAACGGCAAAACCAAGGGAGTTTCGATAAATTGGTATGTATGGCAATAAAATGTTTAGCTATTGGTTTTGTTATTTGTTTACCGAGGCATAATTTAGCGCATTTGCTATAAATATTTCCCAATAAAACACGTACAATATGTATTATAAAATTGATAAGGAAAGTTGATATTCTGAAAAATTCATTACCAAAACTAAAATCTTCCTCAATAACTCTAGATGCGAAGCTTAGTGTCTTCTTGCGCTTTTTTGCCGAACTTACAAAAAAAGGGTTGCATAGGGCCAACCACGTGGCTTGAGGGGCTGAAGCCCGAGAAGAAAATCTTGAGGTTGGCATACGAATTTCTCATTTAACAGGTTTTATCAATATTTAAATAAGTCACGAAAATTTTATGCAAAGTCAACAGAGTAGTGTGGTTAAGACGTCTTCCTAGTTCTTATAAAATAAATGGACGTTTTCCCAGTTAATTCTTCAGGGGAATAAAATATATCGGTAAAACAAAATTCCATAGCCAAATGGGACATTTTCTTGTAAAAGGAATGGGAATCTCAAGGGAAATTTTTTCTATCCTCCCTCGAAGTATACTCCATCCGAAATGAAAAGACTACCAAATTCCCTGTGAAATATAATCCCGATACCCATAAGTTCCGAGGAGAACATTCGTAGGGAAGTTTTATTTCCGATATTTATATTTTTATCACTATATAATCTCCAAACCTTAATTACATAGACTTTATAAGAATTATACAACTAAACAGATCATGGGCATAGATTGACATCAAAGACGAACACATATTTTTTTTTGTAACCCTTAATGACCCTAATATTTGTTCTTAACTATATCGGATTACGTTAATATTTGTTTATACCCGGAAGCTATTTTCGTGCACATTTGCCATAAATTTGTGTTTCCAACAATAGTTGGTTCTTGAATCTTGAATTGAAAATAATAATTATAATAACTATAATGGATACTTTCATCAGAATAAAAATATTCCTGAAGGGCCTTTTTATTTTTTATTATTAAAGGTAGATTATTATAAAAAGAATTTCAACAACCCTAATAAATCAGCGTGCAGTTTAAACAATTTGCTACTTAAACATTCCATCTCTAATCGACCGATACATCCCCATGGAAAAGTCCTTCAAATATCATATTTTTCAAATATTGACATAAGTTAATTGATACAGACAAACCAAAAGGCTGTATGTATACTGTACGTACACCACCCACAATGTAGATACTAAATTACGGAGTTGGAAGGACGACCCCAGAGTTCCAAATGGACGGACAGCAAAGCAATATCGTTTTAGAAAGCTATTCATTTAACATTCAACACTCTTGTGATGATAATACCTTCCAGCTAAATTTCCACCCTATATATGTATGTATGTACCTATTATAGCTATACAAGTTTATTTTTAAATTGCCTACATTCCACCCACAGGGCATTTTAAGCACCTTGTGGTAGCAGGGTTGGTCCCTCACTCTCTCTCTCTCTTTCTCTATTCAGTCTTTATATATGGCTATGTGGGCAAAAGCCCTTTTAGATTAGGTATGTAGGATTGTAGGTATATGGTATGGTACATACATTATATTCATTAGATACGAGGATGTGTTTTGTTGTCGAGAGTGTAAATTTAAATTGTAAAATGCTCTTTTTGCATGAAACGAGCTGTATGGACATCACAACATGGCGTCGTTATTATGTTACCTACATATTATATTATTTTATATTTATTGTTGCTGAAGCTGATATTCCTATGGTTATTTAAGGTGAATGGAAAATTTTTAATTATTTGTAGTAGATTTCAAAATGTAGGTATCACTTATTTTGAGCATGAATGATGCATGGACCACAGACACAGGTGGTCTCTTAAACATGTTATACATTATTTATGTAGGTTGTATTATATTATTCTATTTATTGATCCTGAGTACCTTACTCTACTCTTGAATGACGTACATTCATGCTAAGAAAAAGTTTCGCAAAATTGTGTTTGACATACCATCAAGAAATTATTAATCAAAGCGATAAAAGCCCTTACAAAATCAATCTTAAATGGAAGAAAGCGCTTTCTTAATCTAGACAACTAAGAATTGTAACTGTTGTATAAATTTTAAAGGTAATGCGTCCATCCGTTTCAGCTCTACCAAGCACACGCCAGCGGCGGTAAGTATGCCGAAATCACTTTTTATAAGAAACTATTCTTATACTTATTAAGTACCTACCTTAGGTACCTACCTAAAAAGTGCCTTGCTTGGTGTTGGCAGATGAATTAATAAAGCTCTTCAAAACTTAGAAATAAAATAAAAAAAGGTAAACAATCACCTCTGTTCTGAACTTTGATCAGTTGTAAAATGCTTTCGTTTTCAAAATCTTAGGTGTTTTGAAATACTTTTCGTATTCAATGCTTGCAGTATGAGTGTATTCTGATTTTCGATCGGATTGAAAATTCTTGACGTTTGGAAATTTCATATTCGAATTGGTATTAACAAAATGTTTGCTTGAGTAAAAAAGGTAGGCACGGTAGATACTATTTTATTCGATTTTGTATTAATTTATTTATTTAATTTTTTCGGCAAATTTTAAATTTCGAATTTGATATAAACTGAATTTCGATAGAAAAAAGATTTGAATATTGGCTAACGTAAAAGTGAAATTCAGAACTTTTTTTTTGAATCCATGTGGATATCAATTCCGTTTACGAACTTGATTCGGAACGGAAATCAGAACAGGGGTTCTGATTGTTGTGGGTTCAACAGTTGGCTGATACAAAAATGATGTTTCATAAATCGTAATCCAAATGGAATTGACTAAAAAATGTCAATTTATAACAGTTTTGTTTATAAAGGTATGGTACTGTTTATATGACCCATGAATCCAGGGCCTTCCAGTGGTAGGAACGGAACTTCGGGCATTTTCGAAAACGTCAATTGCGTAAAAATTGTAAAATATTCTTACCGGATATGGTATGTTTTTCAAGAATTGTCAGCATTATAGAGAATATAAAAAAAAATAAATTAATTAAATGCCCATTTGTTGTTAAAAAGTTGTTTTCTAAGAATTAAAAAGTGAAAATACCATGAACGAAAGAAAAACAATATAAAAAATACGAAAAGAAAAACAGATTTTCGATAAATTTATTTTTATTTTCTATGTAGGTTCATACATATATATTTATAAAAAAAATAGTTCTCAAAAAACATAACTCCTTATTAAAGCATTTAAACGGCGAAAAATCGCAATATTAAAAAGCATTCTGCAACCGAATAAAAACCAAAAGAGAAACGAAGCTTAAAAATCACTGTTGTTTAAAATCGGTCAAATAAATTTTGTGCAAGCAGTGCTTACGTTCTGCACCTAACTATCGCATCGATAAAATTAGTCGAGAAACGATGAAAATTGAAGTAAATCGTATATGAGTTTTATTCCATTTCACCGTTTCTTGACCAATTTTATCCATATACGAGAGTTACAGAATGTATAGACACAGGAAGATTGCATATTTGACGACAGTAACGACCAGGCCCGTAAGAACAGCTTCAGCCCGAGTGGGTATAGTTGGTGTTAGATGTAAAAACTTAAATTCATTAATAAAAATAAAAATCATAACATTTTTTTCATTTTAACTTTTTTATTTATTCTTTTGATGAAACACTAGTTTTTTAATGGGAAAACCGAACTTCGTTTGGAGTGTTTTGAAATAAATTTATTTAATAATTCATCCAAATTTAGATTTTCCGTGTGTTCGGAATAAACATGATTTATAGCAATATTGTTAAGCCGATCCTGCAGCATTGTTGACCTAAGGTAAGATTTTAAACGACGACGAAGAACGTTCATTTGAGCAAGATTATTGTTGAAAAGGATGATGGGTAAATTGGGCGTAAGACCAATAGAAATAATATGTATACCAAATGAAAGGTTATTTTATGTACATCAATTTTTACTAAGGGGGCAAAACCCAAAACCGCCGGAGAACAGAGATAGGGCCAATTGAATAAACGCATATATTACCGAAATTATGTGCTTATACATAGACTTAAACCTGAATTACATAAATATCTTACTTCCTAAAAAGCTGAAACAGACAGAGTTATGATCAGAAAATATATAAAAACAATACGTTTACACTCCGGTTCAGTCGATTAGGTCTGTATATATTAAAAATTCTAAAAATAAGGAACTATTCAATCTAATCAGAATGTAAGGCTTTAGTTTTTTTTAATTTATGATTTGTCTTGCCATTGAGCCCTAATCCAATACCAAACGGTTCTCCGCGACAAACCAGTGGTGCGAGCAGTTCAAATTCAGTTTAGTTATGTATTATGTTGTACCTGCATTGTGTTTTTCGCTTTCGACTGCAGTTAATTACCACGTCTTGGCCCCGGGTTTTGTTATTGAATTACTTTTACTAAACGCTAATTAATTAATTCAGCTTTGTAAAACTTAACTACATCATCGACATCTAGTTTTTGGCCTACAGCGAATCGTTCCAGTAGTTTGAAGAAACGAGAAGAATCATTTATGAATCTTGCATTTAGTGATGATCAGGGATAGGATTTTGTTGACTTTGCCTTTTTTTTTGCGCAATCGTATGACACTTTAAGACTTTAAACAAACATGTTTTGAGTCCTGGTGATGAAGAATATATGTAACTTATTTTGCCTTTTTTTGCCTTTTCTTTGGTTGTTGCCTTTTTTTGCCTTTTCTCATATTTTTCCTCTTTTCAAATATACACACAAAAAGTAAATTTACTCAATGTAAATACATGCATATTTCGGATCCACATAATTTTTTCTATGCATTGACTAATTAGCTCAACACAAAAATTTCGAATGAATACAAATAAATTTATGTAACTTTTTTGTCTGCTATCCCATTGAGTGCTTTCAATAATTAACGACAAAGCTATATCTTATTGTAAGAGTACCTAATTCATGTTTTCAATTGGGGTCCACTTGTTTCCGTTGATGTAGAGAGATCTTTCAGTTCCTTTAAAGCGCTATTGAGGGTCAACCGTAGGCGGTTGCCTAAAAATTTTTAAAAAAACTTATGGTTCAATGTAACTATAGTTAAGTTTTTATTTTATTCCCTCCTGTTTAAATAAATGCCTTTTTTGCCTTTTTAGATGTTTTACTTTGCCTTTTTTAATTTTTTAGGTCAACAAAATCCTATCCCTGGTGATGATAATAATGGGTCAAATAATTCAAAAAATGATTTTCTTAATTTTTGAATTTTTAATTTTCCGAGGTACCTTCATCGATACGTTTTGGTGCTTTTCGTTGACGGGGAATTTGGGGTTCTTCAATTTCAAGATCAACAACCGTTGTTATGGAATTTTTCCAAATTGCCTCAAATTTGGAATCATGGGAAGCGCCCAACACATCAATAACAGCTTCTACTTTTTGAAGCTATTCCACAAAACTGAGATCTGACTTCTGCAAATCTTTGTTTAAGATTTCAATTCGGTCGAAAATCTCAATAATTAATGTCAGATAGAAAATGCATTTAAAAGACTCCATGTATTCATAAAAAACCTGACGCTTTGGCGGGGAAAAACTGTCCTGTGTTGCCGTCGGTCGTTTTTTTTTTATTAATTTTTTTTATTATTATTGAGATTGAAAATTTCTAAGCTTTTCTGAAAAGTACTAAAATTTCGAGTGGGTAATTTACGCACTTGAAAAATCTCGAGTGGGTTTTATCCATATTACCTGCCGGGCCTGGCAATATTGACGATCATATTTAACGATAAAATTTATGTTTTCAAAAACTGCATATATATCTTGAATTGTGATCGTGGCTTAAATTTTGTGTACACTGCAGACTGTGCTCTTGAGCATAGAAAAGAATTTGAGAATGAGATTTTTAAATTATGGAGAAATTCTTATTAACGTAAATAGAAGCCGTCTATGGCAAACCTAAAAAGACTTTGGTTAAAAAAAAGAAAATATTGCAAAAATATTGTGTTTTTATATAGTTTAATAAAAAGTCACTAAAACTAGCTCTAACTAAACTCTTTGAACAGGTGCCTAGCTGCAAATTTTAAGAATCATAAATTGGCCAAATCTCAAACTTGAATGTGGGTAATACTAACTATAAGAATCTACGAAAACACATCAGTGAAAAAGGTGTTTGGAGGTGATGAAATGTTCTATACCGATACAAATTCAAATAGATAAACCTTTGAGATTTTAAGTATTTATAGTTTCTTTTCAAAACATTTATTTATACAAAATTTTATCTTATACATTCATTGAATCTGTTTCGTAAAGGTACCTATGTATATATACATGCATACACAAAGCAGCTTGAATCCCGAACGACCTCATGAAAACTTAATGGATTTCTTTTTCACGTTTACCATTTCAACGATGAACAGCATGAAGTGCGCATAGCCACTCTATCAATGTGTACATAAATTTATAATTCCAGCCCTCCTCCTTAAATATACTTATCGTCCTCTGGTTCACTATATGTATAATATTATGATGGAGAAGTGCGGGTGGGTGTTTGAAAACAGCTCGTATACCGACACAAATACCACCCACAACGTAGGTATAGTACATTAAGGGAGACTAGAACAAAATTCAAATCCAAGGCATTCTAAAGGTATGAACTCGACCTACGACTTGAAACTCCACAAAAAGGGAAACTCTTCCATGTACCATAGTCCGTTATGCTGCTATATAGCGTGGATACACTCGGTACACATTCCTCTTTAGATAGATAAATACGATACGAGCAAATCCATATAGTTCCTCGGGCCCTGTGTTCCTGTCTTCACTTCTTTTTGTACCTACTCGTACGTATTAAACATCTAACAACATTCCATTGCTATGGAACTAGGAAATCGCATTTACATGATTCGAATATGGTAGTAAAAGAATTTTCGTTCCCGGTTTTATGTTCCTGTGAAGGTCCTGCGTATAACATCCCCTGCATAAAATTGATATGTATGTAGGTACAATGATGATGGAAGGGCCGCATGTAATTGTGGGTGAATGATGATGGGTTGTGGGTGGTGGGTGGTTTACCATTGGGTGGGCCGTGGGTTAAAACTTGAAACAAGAGGGGCTGATCAATATTTAGTTTATTACTGGATGTGTACATTTTCTCCAATAGGAAATGTGAGAGGGCGTGTCAGCGACTTCATTATGAATACCAATATACTCTGATGGTGTATAGTGTTTGCATGTTAACGAGTTGCATCTTTTTTAATTAATGACTGTATGATGGTATATTTGTGTGTGTTGGAGCTATAGCGAATGTGGTTTTTGAATATAGTTTATGCGATCTAAAGAATTTGTAATCGAATCGAACTATTTCGTAATATGCTGGTTGATAGATAGGTACCGCTTTACGTGGTTCTATGGTTTCAAGGAAGAAAAATTTGTTTTGGTTGAACCAGGGTAAATAAGAATTCTCAATTTAGGAATAAACTTTAAAACTTTAAAAATGACCAACACAAAACTTTATTTGGCTATGATGTGTGTAGGTAATTAATGTCTAATGTGTACAGGGTGTAGATACTAGGTAGCTAGTTAGTACCAATTCATATACATTTTTGTTTTTTTTTTTAACTGCGGCATGAATTTTGTTCCTATAAAAAGAATTGTACATATACCAATTCTACTATAGCTGAACACTGCAACGCTTCGCAGTGACTATTTTTTCATATAAAAAACGAATAAATAACACAACAATTTTTCGGAATGGGAAGTGGTGTGATAATGGGGATTTGGGGATTGGATTTATGTTTGATTCCTTTTCCTATCATTTTTTTACCTTGTTTTTCGAGAGTTTTTGACATTTGATTTTGTTTCTTTATTGTTTTAATTCCTTGCTTAGGCAGACCCGCCATCGTTGCCGAAGTGGCAAGATCTTGCTTTTTTTAGACGAAAATTTGATCGTGGGATGGTTGCACGAAAAAATTCAATATGGCACGTTCTTCTTATTTCAATTTTGTAACTTCAAATAAACCGAATTTTGCAGAAATTGTAGAAAAATTGCTTCAAAATGGAGTTAAAAACTTACAGATTCTAGAGTTTTTGACAATTAAGGTAAGGTGGGTTAAGTGCGGCCCATAAAATCAAAAGTTCAGCATTAAACCCATGTCAAAAACTCAGTTCTTAAAATCGATACTAACCGATGGTGTTGCCTTGAAGCTTTGTTTATTAGCTTTGTTTAAAAGCTAATTTGATGTTTTTTCAAAACCGTATAAATTTTTTATAAATAAAAAACAAAAAAAAAGACCTATGGTATGCACTTCCCCCTGATTTAGGGTAAGTGCATACCATTGAGGAAAACTTTTTTGTTTGTTGCATGAATTATTTGCTGTAAAGGATAATAAACAAGGAATATTTTGTCTATTAAAAAGAGTTTTTAGTTTAAAGATACATATCTTTATTTATTCAAAAGTTACAAACTTTTTCACACGGCTCCAAGCCCTTAAAAATAAAATTAGTAAAAAAAAAAAAATCGAATAAATAATACATTAAATCAAAGCTACTCTGATATAATAATACTGGGGTAAGTGCATATTCAAAAAATGCAAGGGGGAAGTGTATAACTGAAGCCCGGGGTAAGTGCATTTTTTGAATATGCACTTATCCCGGGCTTCAGTTAAGCACTTCCTCCTTCATAGTAATTTGAAGGGGCAAGTGCATACCATGGCCAAAAACGTATCTATATCGGTAAATCACCAAACTGAATACATGCTTATTATAAAAAACATTTAAACAATAAACTTACCAATTTTTTTTTATTTTTCCTTAAAATATAAAAACTAGCGGAGTTAACTTCTCCCATACCCGACTTTGCCGGCACCCAAAAACAAACTGATTTCAAAATGTCAAAAATATTTAAACAAAAACATTTGTCAGTGCTGCAAATTTTCTTGTTTTATAAAATATATTTAACGTCCGTGTTCATAAATTAAAATTTGTTTTCCAATTAAACTGTAGCTTTATTGGGCAGGGTATGCACTTACCCCACCTTACCTTACACGAATAGAGCAAATTATTTCTTCTAATTGAATGATATATTTTTTTTAATATAAGAATTTGGGTTTTTTATATAGCACGAAAATGGCACGATTTTTTAGAAAAAAAATGGCACGGATTTTTTTTTTTTGGCGGCAACGCTGGGCAGAGTGTGTTACAATCATATTATTTATGATATTATAATAATAAAATAAGTGTTTGTTACGCTATATATAAGTAATTATTATCACACATAGTTATTACCTACCTATATATTTATTGCAAAATCAAATTTAATAACAATTTCCGTTGCAGTGGGCAGATTGTACTCAAATCACTTTCTAAACTATCCCGCTGTTATTCGGAACAAAAATTTTAAATTTCAACTAAATCGGTTAGTATTTAGTTTTCGAGTCTGTTTGCCTCACACAGTGAAAGCTCTATTTGCGGACAGCTCCAATAAGCGGACACTTTTTCGGGAAAAAACTTCTTTTTCGAATTTTTCATACAAATTACTTTCCTTTAAACGGACACTCTCATAAACGGACGCGGACATTTTTTCTTGCTCATTTTAGATAGAAAACCTCCCATACGCAGACATATAATTTTATTTAGGGATTATTTTTTATCAACAAATGAAGCAGAAAAAAAAACAGGAGGTTTTCTGTATAGTTTCTGTTATATTTTAAATAAAAATGTAGAAACATTATTAGGGGATTTCCCTAGTAACTAAGTTGGTATAATTTTGAAAATGTATTGTTTCCTTTTTATCATTGCGTTCCGTTATTATTGAGCGATGTCGTTTTTAATAATAAAAATGTAATAGATATTATGAAGTTAAAAAAAATTTATTTCTATTTCTTTCCCTTAACCGGACAGTTCTCATAACCGGTCAAAAATTGGGGATCACTATCACTGTATATAGATAACCTATATACATAGGTACTTATAGTCAGAGAGTGACTACCTATTACATTATATAATCTCAAAGGTAGGTATGAGTGCAATCAATATTAAAAAATAATTTTTAAATACAAACTTTTTATTTATACTAGGTACCATATTCATTTATTATTTTTTCAGTTACATAGGTAACAAATGTTTACAAGGGCTCCTCATAAGAATTTCTCTTTCAGATTCTGCAACAACTATCCTACCTATATAAACTTAACCCTGAACAAAAGTGATTGTGCAGAATGTGTTTCTTTAGAAAAAATAAAAACTAACGGGACAAAAATACCAGTTGATAACAACAAAAAAAAGAGACTGGTTGCGGGACCCACACTAGTAACTTCCCGTTGGTGCCCGTGGCAACTGGACATGGACTGGACACCCAATGTTATTTTGTTATAAGGAAATACCCAATTCAAAATCTTAAAAGACGTTATCAAATGTTCAATACGCGATCAAGTGAAAATCAAAGTTGGGGCGTATTATATTTTTCAACTATTTAAGTTGTATTTTTGACAGATGTTTTTGTTTTAAAAAGAAAACTTTCAATTTAATTTTTTTACAATTCATTGTGTGTAGAATAAAATTATTCCGGAGTCGATAGCTTTGTTTGTTTTCGAGATATTCAAATCGAAAAACATTTTTAAAATTTTTTTAGTGCTTTTAGTTTGAAAATTTGTTGATTTAAAAAAAAAACTGTCAATTGAATAGTTCTACAAACCTTATTAGTTATTGACTACGTCACTATGTATAGAATAAAATTGGCCCGGATTCTAAGCTAGTGTTTGTATTCAAAATATTACCACCGAAGCACGTTTTTCAGAAAATTTTAGAATGTTTTTGATCTAAAAATAAAAACTGTCCGCTGATTTTTTTGTAAGTTCTTTTCAATGCTTTATTGCGTCATTATGTGTTAGAATAAAATTAACCTGAAGTAGATGGCATTTTTTGTTTGCGAAATATTCGAGACAAAATGTTTTTTACAACTTTTTTTTTAATTGCTGTATAGTAAAAAAAAACTGCTAATTGAATTTTTTAAAGGACCCGTTCTGCACTTCGTGATGTTATTATGTGTAAAATAAAATTTATTTGAGGTCGATATCTCTATTCGTTCTCGAGATACGAAGTGAACAATAGAAAGGCTCACGAACGTACGAACGTACACACACACACACATACAGACATCTCTCTAAAAATGATGGATTCGGATTCCTGGGCCCTCGAAACGTCGAGACATGTCAAAATTTTCAATTCGTCAAATCGGACCAATTACAATAACTTCATAATCTCAATTTCAGCGAAAAGTGGACTTAGTAGTTTTACGCATTTAGCTGACGATAATGCACCTAATTATTGTTTTGACTAATTTGGAAAGATTTTTTGTATCAAGTAGGAACTAACTTTTAAACTTTAGCTATTCATATAGATTGGTTATACATAAGTATTTAGTTAAATAATGCTTGATTTTATAAGCAGGAATATAGTATTAAAATATTTATAAATAAAAACTTCTTAACTAACATTAAAATATTCGACAAAATATTTATATGTATGTAGGTATTTCAACGATAATGTAAATTCAATTCCATTTCTAAAATAAAAATTAAAAAGCAGGCAGCATCAGAATATTTGTCCGCTTATAGTAGAATTTTTCCTTAAGAGTCTTACAAAACTAATTCCTTATTATAAGAATTCCGATTATTCTAATAAGTTTTTTTTTATCAAAAATATTTTTCGTGGATGAGAAGTTGATTGATTCAGAGTGAAATCATACAAAATGTTTCGTTTGTATTACTATTATATAGGTATTAATACCAAAATAACAGCTGAAAATTTTGTTTTCATATCTACCACGTAAAATTTGAATCTACCATTTTTTTTAACTCTATCTACCCACGGTATTAAATTTGAAGAACACTGATCGTAATATTAGAAATGAACCCAGTTCAAGCTTCAAAGAAACATTTTGTTGTTAAAGTTAGAGATGCCGCGAATATTCGGCCACTATTCGGCATTCGGCCTATTCGGTCTATAGTTTTGATATTCGGTATTCTGCCGAATAAGTTCACAACATTCGACCGAATAACAAATGGAGAATAAAAAAGGCTTAAATCTACTAATGGTAAGTTGTGGTGAATAAAAACTACTTTTTCGGCATTCGTTGATAGCAAACGATTACGTCTATCTTCGTAAACAATTCCTGCTTCTGAAAATAGTCTCCCACTTAGAATATTCGGTATTCGGCCGACGAGTCTGGCCGAATATTCGGTATTCGGCCGACGAGTCTGGCCGAATATTCGGTATTCGCCCGAATTACTATTCGCGGCATCTCTAGTTTAAATCATAAACTTCATTTTGAAAGTGGTCATAAGTGATCACGTGAGCAAATTGGTCGTTAACAAATTTTAAATTATGTACCTAAGGAAAAATAAGCATTCCATTAAATTAAGGTGTGAGATTTAAAAATCTTATTTTTACCACCATGGAGATTAATTAATTTCGCTGTCTTGAAATTATAAACTTATTTGTTAATTCAGTAGGTACCCTTTATCTTTCACCATATGCGTTCCTTTACTTTGAAACTTTGTGTGATTTTCTTTCCAAAACTACATTACACCCATTTAATTTTATTTTAGATATGAACTTTGACGGACTTTTGTGTAGTTTTGGGCACAAAATCACAGAGTTTCAAAGTAAAGGAACGCACCTATCTTCTTTTTTTTTTAAATACGAAAACGAATTATCTATACGTACATAGATGTCGTTAAATTAAATAATTACAATGGCGCAAAATTTTAAACAACCTATTGTTAAGGGCTTAGCATTTCACTAGTTAGCAATTTGCTAAACATTTAGCAATTTACTAGCTCTTCGGAAATGTTAATCCTTTTTTTTGTCGTTTTACTAACTAGTAAAATACTAATTCCCTTTTATTAAAAATGGTGCATCTGAACACGTCCAAACAATGACAGTTCGTGAAAGAAAAACAAAGTAAACAAACCTAAACCTAGGGAACGGACCTAATAATTTGATTTACCGGTGGCCAGATACACTCCAAAACCTTTTTCAATTTTCTTAATTTTCGCCATCATGAAGAAAAATTTAAAACATTTTGGAGTGTACCTGACCAACCATAAACCTTGCAGGGATTTCATTTTTCATTTTTAATTCATTTTTATTTTTTCCAAATCTTATAACTATCTTAAAGCTAGACAAAAATTCATAAAAACTAGCCTACTTATCAATAACTTACAACTAACTTACTGGCCCTATGCGGGCGCTCTAAGTTAAACTATATATATATCTTAATACTAATGCCTTTCGGCCTAAAAACTATTTTAATACTAAAATTCTTTATTGGTTTTATTTTTCACCAAGAAAGATGGATAAAAAAACTTGGTAACAGTATTATTTTTTTATTTTATTTATTTTATTTTTTGATTTTGTGAGTTTCATATTTTTTTTTTTTTTTTTTTTTTTTTTTGGGTGCCACCCCGACTGTCCCTACTTAAGACTAATACCCTACACCTATGTAAGTCGGCCATGACATGAATCAAAGTTGACTTTAGATATCAAAATTAGGATTTAGCCACCAAAACTGGTTCTCCTGCCTCTTCCTATCTCTTCGGTCCCGATCGGACACAGTCCTACTGAACCGAATTCGCTCAGCACCGCCTTGTGCAAGGACGTCTCGATCATATCGAAATCGCCTATCCACAGTTCTACGGCTGACGTGGTAGATTAGCGGAACCGCCTCTCTATCCTGGATCAGCCCTCGACTGTCTAAATAGAGGAATGCGTTAGGTGGAACATGACCACTCAAACGCACACTCTCGAAATATTCCATGTTGAACCTTGCAGGGATGGTTGATACCTTTATGGAATCAGCACCTCCATTAGCTTCAGTAACTCTTGATGTCTTCCGAAAACATTTCATTTTATTTTATTTACTTTAAAAAACAATTAGCACAGAAATCATAAAAAAAAACACAATTTAACTCTTTGCCAACAAATTTTTTTCGAGGAAAATGACAGATTTCATATGGATTTAGCAAGTAACTAAAAGTTAAAGTAGCCATTTTGTGATTTTAACTTTAGTAAAATGTTAAGAGATAGTAAGTTGCTAAAATCGTTTAAAATTAGCAAAATCTTCTTTTTATCTTAGTAACTTACTAAAATGGATTTAACATTTTACTAAATCGTTTAAAATTTTGTGCCAATGTTTTTTTTTTTTTAAACAAAACTGCCTCTTAAACTCGAAACTAATCAAATTAAGTTACCCTCAATAACATGACGCCTATATTACATAAGTTAATCACTCAATAAATGCAAGTAAATTCCAACAAAATTACGACCTTTTATATTATTAGAAAAGCCACAGCACATCCGACACACATTAACATACTACCATCAAGATAAAGTTTTGAAAACATTTTCAACATACGCTCAAGTGGTCACCTTCGACAAATTTAACAAGAACTTAATTTATTATCTTTTATAAGGCCCCCGTAAAATTTTATACCTACACACATTACATACAACTTCCTTACTTGAAGCAGACGTTCAGTCTATGTGCTGTGCCGGCTGATGGGAAGGCTTGAATTCAAACGCAAGTGATTTTGAATTAAAATTCCAACTTTTCATGTCATCAGCACATAAGGTTCCAAAGTGCGACCGAATAAAGGCATCTCAACTTTCGGCTGAACGCCTTCAACAATTTATTCTATAGACAATCAGATGGTTAGGTGGGGTGGAAAAGGATTTTTTTTTGTTAAAATAATACCAACCCACACAGACTGTTAGTTAAATCCTGTCGTTAAAATGTTGACAATGATTGTTATTTCGTGAGATTTATAGAGGGGTGGCAGCAAATTGATTCAATGACCGATAAACCCTTTTTAACTGGGTGGGCGATTTTTTATACGCAATATAACATAGGCATAGGAATCATCTGTAACTCGTGGTATATGGAAAAGACAAATTAGGGAATATCACGACTTTTGTCCTTTGCGTGCGACTTTATTCACCTGTAAAGTGAATAACAGGCTTGGATTTATGGGCGAATAAAACTTTTGAATGTCAAGATTACTCACACCTCCGAATTTTTTTGCTTAAAAAAAAAAACGAGATCAGGTGTATACTCTGTATTGTTTAATTCAAAGGTTACAAGGAGAATCGAGCCCGGTTAAAAACTAAATTTCGATTTGAAATCGTTACAGGGAAAATGTGGCACTTAAAAGGAAACATGTGAAAACATCGGTTTTTCCATTTCTTAATAATTGTACTACTTTTAATATAATCATATTTTTTTTTATTTTTATCTTAATTATTAATCAGCAATCACTATCTACTTAGCTTCCATAAGTGAAATTTGCAGAAGGGACATTCTTACTTAAATACCTATTTTCTCAACGTGTTAAAAATAGCGCATACATGTTTTCATGAAATGCCACTGTTTTAGGTGTGTTCAGCTGTAGTTTATAAAGAAAATAAAGATTTCCAGCCCGACCCGATTCTTCGCAACATCATTGACAGTACACAAATTGCGCAGGTTGTTAAAGTTGGAAGTTCAGAAGACAGAAATTAAAAATGACTGTTCGAGGGCCCACAAGAAGTACTCACCGCATCATAAGAAATAAAACAAAATATTGAAATTAGACAAGAAAGGGGCACTGGATCCACCATTTTCCTCGATTTTGACATCATCACTGATACCTCACAAACAAGTCACAACTTGTGAGAGTCACAACAATAATCGAAATAGTGATCTTCTTCAGAGGAATCACAAGGTTCGTTCGCGTACTAGTCAGAAACTACCCAAAACTACCATTTTCTACCAGATTTAGTACAAACGTGTTCGCGTACGCAAATTTCGTGTACTTTCTTGCAGAACTGAGCGCTCAAAAGGGAGAAAGTTATTTCCCCTTCTTGCCGGTTTCTACCTGAGAAATTTCTTCGGGCACAAACTGGTAAGTTCTGTGTTCTGTCAGAAGCCAGTTTGATAGCCAATAAGAACAACAACAAAAATACAAAATGGCTCTTGTTTACTTATTGTTGTGTTGATCTTGTTGGTAGTGATTTTAAAAAATTAAATAAAATTAAATCATTTTAATGAAAAAATTTAACTATTTCATAAAAAAAAAAAACAAATTAATTAATTAAATATAGAAACTTTTAAAGTGTCCTCGTGTGTGTTTTTTTAGTCAGTGTTGTGCTTAGTGAATTCTTTTTCATCGAGTTTTGGATTAAAAAAAAAATACGTGATGTCCCTTTTAAGTGTGTAAAATACACACTGTTAATATTTATAACGAAAATTTTATTTTTTTTTGCAATAAAATTTAATAAAGAATATGAAGTTTTGATGAAAATTTCAATGTTTTCGATTTGTTTACTTTTTTGCCTTTGTTTACTTTTTGTTGATATTTGTAAAAGTGGCAAATATTTTGGTTCAACGCGTTCATGTATTTTCGGACAGTTTCACTTCTTTTTGAGATATTTTCATCCCCACTCCTCAAAATATGACAGATTGCCATTTTTAGTCCGGAAAGTACCCGAACAAACCTATTGACGCTGATTACACGATTCGTTTTTTCGTTCGTTTCGTCTTTCGTCTTTTTCACAGACACGTATCCTCGTGATTACATGGTTCTTTTTTACATTCGTGAAGACTCTTTCGTTATTTTGACGTTCAGAAACTTTGCGGGGGATTTATTGGAAAATAAACAGAAGTAATAATTAAAAATGTTTTTTAATTAATTCTTATTCATATCTACAGCTTATTTAAGTGTGAAAAATTGTTTTACAGCTCGAAATTAAAAGTTTATAAGTTCTTCGCACAATGCTCTGATTTGAGGGATGGGCGATTAAATTTTTCGATTTTAAAATCGGTGGGAAAATTTATCGAGGCTGAAATATCGATGTTTTTCAAAATCGATGTATTTCTTTTTTTTCTATTTTGATAGCCAAATATGTTATAGTATGTAAATTTACATCAAAACGTGTTTTTGATTTAGGGCCGTTTGTTCATAGTAGGTTAAATCTGTAATAAAGGTTCCGACTCTGGTTCTGATGATTAAAATTTCAGATTAAGGATTCATTTGATCGATTTTCTCCTCTAAGAAATTCCATTAAAATGATCTGTGGCTACGTTCTGTAACTCACATCGATAAAATTAGTCGAGAAATGTTGGAAATTGAAACACATGAGTTTTAATTTATTTTTTAACGTTTCTCGACCAATGTTATCGATGTGGGAATTATAAAACTTGCACTGTACGATATTTGGAGCAAATCGGTCCACCTGTTGAACCTCTGTCTCAATTGACCTCGTATAGTGCAAAGAGCGTAGAAATCAACGGACGGTATGGTAAAACTACTTTTTTAGACTTCTCCATGTTTACACGAAACCAATACTTGCCCTATAGAAAATGTAAAAAGAAACAAAAATTTTCACCCTACATATTGTTTTATCAAGTACATTTTTAAATTTACTTGGTGTGAACATTTTATCGGGATTAAATCTTAAATGACCACATGAATTCTTAATTTTAAAAACGAAAATTACACACAAATAGAATTACTGTTTATAAAATGAGTACAGCAGAAATGAGAAAGGAAAGTAGATATTAACATATGCCTACGTTCTGAAACTCTCGCATCGATAAAATCAGTCGAGAAACTATGAAAATGGAAACTTTTCAACGTTTCTCGATCAATTTTATCAATGCGAGAGTTACAGAACGTAGGCAATGGTTTGGAATACTTTATTTCTAATTAGTTATTACCCACTCCCTTTGCTGAGACCCCGCAAACCCCATGTAGTATGAAAAGTATTCATGTTCCTTTCCCATGAAATAATCGATTTCCAAAATCCTTCCAGCGAAAAAGCGCAAAAAAAATGTACTTTCACATTTAATATTTATAAGAATGATGTTTTTTTTTAGAAAGCACAAATATTTGAAGTTGCTTTCTTTACAATTTAGTTACATAAACCATTTTATTTGCATTTTTGTAATTTTCTGTAGTCGATATATTTAATCTTAAAATCGATATCTGAAATCGATGATTTTTCTCCCAACTACGATTTTTGCTGACATCTGCCTATCGCTCATCTCTACCCTGTTTTCAAACCATAAACGTCAATGTTCAACCAGAAAAAATCTTCAAATTTTCATTCCTGCTTTCGTTACTTCATTCCCCCTACATTTCTACACCCCTCACCCAAGCTGTCAAAAGCACGAAAGACGAAACGAACGAAAAAAAGACTCGTGTAATCAGCGTCATTATTTGTGCTTTGTCATAATTTTTCTCTTTCAAGAGCGCTCTCTTCTGCCAGAAATTACTGGAAATGTGCGTACGCGGACACGTTTGGACTATTTGACATTCTATATACTTATAAATACACATGTGGCTTATCATGCTGTTCCAATAATGACATTAGGTTTGTTCGGGTACTTTCCGGACTAAAAATGGCAATCTGTCAAATTTTGAGGAATGGGGAGAAAATTCTCTCAAAGACGCTGATTACACGATTCGTTTTTTCGTTCGTTTCGTCTTTCGTCTTTTTGACAGGCACGTATCCTCGTGATTACATGATTCTTTTTTACATTCGTGAAGGCTCTTTCGTTATTTTGACGTTCAGAAACTTTGCGGTGGATTTATTGGAAAATAAACAGATGTAATAATTAAAAATGTTTTTTAATCACTTCCTATTCATATCTACAGCTTATTTAAGTGTGAAAAATTGTTTTACAGCTCGAAATTAAAAGTTTATAAGTTCTTCGCACAATGCTCTGATTTAAGGGATGGGCGAATAAATTTTTCGATTAAAATCGGTGGGAAAATTTATCGAACCTGAAACATCGATGTTTTTCAAAATCGATGTATTTCTTTTTTTTTCTATTTTGATAGCCAAATACGTTATAATATGTAAATTTACATCAAAACGTGTTTTTGATTTAGGGCCGTTTGTTCATAGTAGGTTTAATCTGTAATAAAGGTTCCGACTCTGGTTCTGATGATTAAAGTTTCAGATTAAGGATTCATTTAATCGATTTTCTCCTCTAAGAAATTCCATTCAAATGATCTGTGGCTACGTTCTGTAACTCACATCGATAAAATTAGTCGAGAAATGTTGGAAATTGAAACACATGAGTTTTAATTTATTTTTTAACGTTTCTCGACCAATGTTATCGATGTGGGAATTATAAAACTTGCACTGTACGATATTTGGAGCAAATCGGTCCACCTGTTGAACCTCTGTCTCAAATGACCTCGTATAGTGCAAAGAGCGTAGAAATCAACGGTAAAACTACTTTTTTAGACTTCTCCATGTTTACACGAAACCAATATTTGCCCTATAGAAAATGTAAAGAGAAACAAAAATTTCCACCCTACATATTGTTTTATCAAGTAAATTTTTAAATTTACTTGGTGTGAACATTTTATCGGGATTAAATCTTAAATGACCACATGAATTCTTAATTTTAAAAACGAAAATTATACACAAAGAGAATTACTGTTTATAAAATGAGTACAGAAGAAATGAGAAAGGAAAGTAGATATTAACATGTGCCTACGTTCTGTAACTCTCGCATCGATAATATCAGTCGAGAAACTATGAAAATTGAAACATTTCAACGTTTCTCGATCAATTTTATAAATGCGAGAGTTACAGAACGTAGGCAATGATTTGGAATACTTTATTTGTAACTAGTTATTACCCACTACCTTTGCTGAGACCCCGCAAACCCCTTGTTGCATGAAAAGTATTCATATTCTTTTCCTATGAAATAATCGATTTCCAAAATCCTTAAAGCCAAAAAAATGCAAAAAAATGTACTTTCACATTTAATATTTATAAGAATAATATTTTTTTAGAAAGCACACATATTTGTAGTTGCTTTCTTTGCATTTTAGTTACATATACCATTTTATTTGCATTTTTGTAATTTTCTGTAGTCGATGTATTTAATCTTAAAATCGATATCTGAAATCGATGATTTATCTCTCAACTACGATTTTTGCTGACATCTGCCTATCGCTCATCTCTACCCTGTTGTCAAACCATAAACGTCAATATTCAACCAGAAAAAATCTTCAAATTTTCATTCCTGCTTTCGTTACTTCATTCCCCCTACATTTCTACGCCCCTCACCCAAGCTGTCAAAAGCACGAAAGACGAAACGAACGAAAAAAAGACTCGTGTAATCAGCGTCAAAGAGAAGTGAAACTGTCCGAAAATACACGAACGCCTAAAACCAAAATATTTGCCATTTTTTAAACGTCAACAAAAAGTAAACAAAAGCAAAAAAAAGTAAACAAAGCATAACATTCAAATTCCTACTACAACTTCACATTCTTTATTAAATTTGATCGTAAATAGATTAAAATTTGCGTTATAATTATTTAGGTACAAATGAAAATACACTTAACAAGAACATCGCTTAATTTTTTTTTTTTCATAAATCCCAGATTCCATGAAGAATCGTAATTTATGAGAACAGAACTAAAAAAAACACTGAAACACTTCAAAAACACAGTTTTTTTTTAATTAAATATTTCACTAATTTATTTCTTCTTATCATAAAATTATTTTCTTTTTATTAAAATAATTTAATTTATTCACACGAAAGAACAAGAAAAAATTCACTGCTTTAAGTTATAAAAAAAACAAAATGTAAACAACAGCCATTTTGTATTTTTGTTGTTGTATCTTAACTTTCAAATTGAAGTCTAACAAAACACAGAACTTACCAGTTTGTGCTCGAAGAAATTTCTCGGGTAAAAACTGGCAAGAAGGGGAAATAATTTTCTCTTTCAAGAGCGCTCTCTTCTGCCAGAAATTACTGGAAATGTGCGTACGCGGACACGTTTGGACTAAATCTGGTAGAAAATGGTAGTTTTGGGTAGTTTCTGGCGAGTACGCGAACGAACCTATATTAAACTCACCTGTGCAGTGGTGAGTTTCGTTGTGACTTTTCTTGTTTCTTGTGAGGAGAATTCCATAATAATCTTATCTAGTCACAACAATCCTCACAAGGAATAGTCACAGGAGTTTGTTCATCAACTTATAGGTACCTATAAGTTAAATGAAAGCCAATAAATCCAAAAATCGATAATCAAATATCAGCTTATAGCTGATTCCACTCCTAGTAAATTCACAGCCCAAGTTTATTACTTCCTTTCTTCGGGGTTAGACTTTGGACAACGACGAGCTTAACTTACAGGGCTATTCTAGCGTGCGTTGTGAGGGCTCACAAGTCACATGCTTCTATAAGTTTGATTTCTTGTCAGGTTGTTGTGATTCGATAACACTTTCGGTATTCTCCAAAATACTCACAAGCAACCTTACAAAAGAATAATTTTTTTCGTGATTATGAAATGTCAAACTTGTGAGTTTGGAGCTACTCAAAGGAGATCACAATTTCGATAGTTCTTGAGACGGTGCTTCCAGAATACTAAAACCTCACAAAATCAATTTAAACTCATCATTTGAGGTTGTTCTGATTTGTGAGGTATCAATGAGGTTTGCTAGAATAGGGCTGTAAGACTTGAGAAAAAAGTTATTACACTTTTACAATAGGTTCAAAAATAGGGTAAACATATTTTGTATGGCCAGTTAACATTATTGTTGGTCCTACAAAATCAAAATAAAGTGCTAGGGAAAATGTCCAAATAAAAATAGGTCCTCAGTTAAAGGAAAATCGACCCTTCTGTTTATACACTGCAGCTGAACGGACATGGACAAAGAAACACATCAGGGGCAAAATTACTGCGAGACCTCTTTTTTTTTTTTTTGTCTTGAGTATGCTGCAATGTGAAATTGGGTCTAATGAAATATGGCCACATTATCATTAAATATAAGGCTCCCAAAGTTTAAAAGAAATAAAACCTCAAAAATGGGTCAATTTCGTATTCTATTGCTTCAAAAATAAATGATATAGAACCCTAATTTGTATACGATTTGTCTGCAACAAGTTTTCCTGCCCTTCAGCAAGGATTCTGCTTGAATTTTTTAACACTTGTAGACCCAAAAATCATGTTCCAATATAAAAAGCGAGGTGGTGAAAAATACTTTGAAGAAAAAACGTTCGTCACTCTGGTTAAATCAGATTTTTTTGTTTAAAAAAAAAAGAAATAGATATATGTAGATGATTTTAACTTTTAATATATATTATCAGAATTAATAAGAGTTATAATGCTGAACTTACTTTGAATTTGCGAAGACTTCTTTTTAACCTGATTTCATACTAAAAATGCTTTAACATACTTTTATACATAAATCGGCTAAAACCTTACGCTAGTGTGTTTTGTCATTAAGGGACCCTTTTTCTATTAGGTCGGGAGCCCTAACCGGCCCGTGCCCAACTAAAAAGCAAACAGGCCGGGCTTGTGATATTTCTTTTATTATTTTATGATTGTATTCAATTCAAAAGCTGTGTACGATGCTATGCTATTACAACTATTCTGTTCCTATATTCTGGCATCTTTTGGCATATATGTACCTAAATATTGTTTTGATATAAATATTACTTTTTTTGTTCAAACAATTCTCTTTTATGTAACCATTAATGAAGTTTAACGGTTCAAAGACCACGAATAGGGATTATCTATTCCGGATGTAGATGTAGGTACCTACCTACTCATGAAGTGTAGATAACCTCTTCATATTGTTACTTGCATCCCCTATGACCTGTTTCTTACAAACATGAGCACAACTATTTGCTTTTTTGCGCTAATCCTACTTAATTTGTTCACAAACTAAAAAAGAGAACCTGCAGAGAGGAGGCTTCTGAAAATATAATAATCATCGAAATCTAAAGAATTTCAAAAATCTTTTCACTTGCCCCATCATATGGGTATCATATACGGCTCGAAGGGAACTCAAATCTACTTGGAATTTGTATCTTTTATACATGGATCTCATCGTCAAGAAGTAAAGTCTTCATAGATATAAAGATACTCTTTTATTTTGTAATGGATGAACTCTAGCACCAGTTCCTTTTTTTTTCTGCTCTCAATATTGCATGTAGGTACAATGTACATAGATATATATTGTGAAGGTGGCGTAATGGTTGGGATATTAACAGTCGAAGCGTGCTTTTATATATCAACACAATGAACAATGTATCCTGCTCACATTTTCCATTCAACACATCATCATCATCGCATAGAGTGGAAATCCTTAAAATCCTGGCAAAATTCACATATGCGTGAGAGATTAACTCTAATACCTCGGTTTTCTATTCGCGTAAAATTTTTCGTGTCGAGTATAGGATAAATAATAAAAAAAAAAAAAAACACAAGCATAAAAGTCTTCTTCATCTAGAGGCAAAAGTCCTTGCCCCGGACCCATTCAATCTCTATATAAGTTCTTCTTCATTCATTGCTATATTGCTGATGCTGCCCCAAAGTGATGTCGTCTCCATAGAAACATTTCCTTTCGATTGTTCTCAGGTGTGAATAAGATGCAATATACGTTTATTAGAAAGGCCATGCCTCGAATATTTGACGCTTTTCAAAATTGCTGAACTATGATAATTGATCCCTGTTACGTTAACATGAGTAACTTTCAATGCAAACACAGCACAACACCACAACGACAACTACAACGACGACGCCATCTCCTTGTATACAGTTTGTTTTCATTTCCAATATACATATGATGTTTGTTGTACACCTATATATTTTGTAAGAACATTCAGGAAAGGACGATAATAATTGCAAACCATCATGATGAATTCATCCTTTCGAGGTAGGTACATTTTGAGCGTTGTCACCTGAATGCGATAAAATTTTCTAAGTGTGACGTAAATTTTCGAGGCGCATGGCTTACAGCATCGTTATCCTCTTTTCTGTACTTCACTTATAGCAAGGTATACCTACTCGTACATAAAAAAGAAATCCATTCAATAATTTGCAACAGAAAATTTTTTAGTGAAAAGCAACAACATACATAGATACAAAAGTTGAATTGTGGATTTTTCGTTCAGCAATTCATAAAAAATATCTTTTTTTTTTTGTTTTTGTTTTGCGATGCAATTTCATATTTCAATATACCTTACATATTATGTAGGTGGATATGTATAGGAAATTGCTGCTTGCTGCCATCCATCCCATCATGATTCATGATGGTAGGTATATGAAGTAAAAAATATTATCCTTGGCTGAATATGAATTGATTAGTGGCAGTTATTTGAGGGCATGCATGCAAATTAAAGAGCTTAAAATATTTATATGTAAAATAGATGTAACGAGGACCATTCCCTTCCAATTTAGAATTCAATTAGAAAAACAGAAAAACCCTTTTGATTTGTTTCTGTACCCCTAGTTGCATTGCTACATGAATGGAAAAAACTTCATCGACCCTTTCAAATAGCTCTTCTACTTGCTTGAAGAACGTTTTCAACAAATACAAGGTACCTACATACCTATAAAGTTTGGTTTAGTTAACGATTTGAACAATTTCTTATATTTTTTCATAAATTAATGAATAAAATTATTCAGAAAACTGCAAGGAGAAAAATATTTACATATAGATAATATGTACATAATATTCATTGAAAAAAAAAAAAAAACTAGGGCTTGCTTCTTCTTTTAAAAAAACCACTTTATCTTTTACTGAAGATGCAGTTTCTATAAACACATTCCCTTTTTTATTTAATTCTTTCAGTTTCAAATATTTGCCCCACATCAAGTCTAAAAATGTCCATTCCATTTGATTTGAGAAATTAACTAGGTAATACCTACAAATAAATTTTTGGTATAACATGTTTTTGAAAATGACTTAAAAGTATAAAGTTTCTTCTCTACTTATGTATGTACATATGTATTTGTAATTAGATTGAAATGCGGCAGACGAATTGTCGCAAAATTTTATAAACAGCAGCTGAACACGACTGAGAAAGTGACAGTTTGTGCAAACAAGTAGGCAAAGACGCTGATTACACGATTCGTTTTTTCGTTCGTTTCGTCTTTCGTCTTTTTGACAGGCACGTATCCTCGTGATTATATGATTCTTTTTTACATTCGTGAAGGCTCTTTCGTTATTTTGACGTTCAGAAACTTTGCGGTGGATTTATTGGAAAATAAACAGAAGTAATAATTAAAAATGTTTTTAAATAACTTCTTATTCATATCTACAGCATATTTAAGTGTGAAAAATTGTTTTACAGCTCGAAATTAAAAGTTTATAGGTTCTTCGCACAATGCTCTGATTTGAGGGATGGGCGATTAAATTTTTCGATTAAAATCGGTGGGAAAATTTATCGAACATGAAACATCGATGTTTTCAAAATCGATGTATTTCTTTTTTTTTTCTATTTTGATAGCCAAATACGTTATAATATGTAAATTTACATCAAAACGTGTTTTTGATTTAGGGTCGTTTGTTCATAGTAGGTTAAATCTGTAATAAAGGTTCCGACTCTGGTTCTGATGATTAAAATTTCAGATTAAGGATTCATTTGATCGATTTTCTCCTCTAAGAAATTCCATTAAAATGATCTGTGGCTACGTTCTGTAACTCACATCGATAAAATTAGTCGAGAAATGTTGGAAATTGAAACACATGAGTTTTAATTTATTTTTTAACGTTTCTCGACCAATGTTATCGATGTGGGAATTATAAAACTTGCACTGTACGATATTTGGAGCAAATCGGTCCACCTGTTGAACCTCTGTCTCAAATGACCTCGTATAGTGCAAAGAGCGTAGAAATCAACGGTAAAACTACTTTTTTAGACTTCTCCATGTTTACACGAAACCAATATTTGCCCTATAGAAAATGTAAAGAGAAACAAAAATTTCCACCCTACATATTGTTTTATCAAGTAAATTTTTAAATTTACTTGGTGTGAACATTTTATCGGGATTAAATCTTAAATGACCACATGAATTCTTAATTTTAAAAACGAAAATTATACACAAAGAGAATTACTGTTTATAAAATGAGTACAGAAGAAATGAGAAAGGAAAGTAGATATTAACATGTGCCTACGTTCTGTAACTCTCGCATCGATAATATCAGTCGAGAAACTATGAAAATTGAAACATTTCAACGTTTCTCGATCAATTTTATAAATGCGAGAGTTACAGAACGTAGGCAATGATTTGGAATACTTTATTTGTAACTAGTTATTACCCACTACCTTTGCTGAGACCCCGCAAACCCCTTGTTGCATGAAAAGTATTCATATTCTTTTCCTATGAAATAATCGATTTCCAAAATCCTTAAAGCCAAAAAAATGTACTTTCACATTTAATATTTATAAGAATAATATTTTTTTAGAAAGCACACATATTTGTAGTTGCTTTCTTTGCATTTTAGTTACATATACCATTTTATTTGCATTTTTGTAATTTTCTGTAGTCGATGTATTTAATCTTAAAATCGATATCTGAAATCGATGATTTTTCTCTCAACTACGATTTTTGCTGACATCTGCCTATCGCTCATCTCTACCCTGTTGTCAAACCATAAACGTCAATGTTCAACCAGAAAAAATCTTCAAATTTTCATTCCTGCTTTCGTTACTTCATTCCCCCTACATTTCTACGCCCCTCACCCAAGCTGTCAAAAGCACGAAAGACGAAACGAACGAAAAAAAGACTCGTGTAATCAGCGTCAAACATTCCATTTTCATATTTTTAATTGTCAAAGTGACATTTGAAGTTAGTATGATAGTTAAAAGTTAGAAAAGAAATTTGGTGATTTTAACTTTAATAAAATGTTAAAAAGACAACACAATGCTAATTCGTTTAAAATTTGGAAAATTCTGTTTCGAAACATCATCATTTACTAAAAAATGCTATAACCTCGTACTATATGAAATTGTCTAAAATTGTTCTGCACTAGTTTTAAAATTGGAGTAAAACATGGGGATTAATTGAAACAGAACTATATTTTTCTTTTATTTTGTCGGTGCCTTGTTGTACAGTAGGCGTGCTTTTTTTAGAAGTCCGAGGGGAATTGCATAAAAAAAAACGATCACAGTGATTAGCGACATACAAACATAAAATCTATCGATAGCAAGTATGTATATAATTCCCGCCGGTAACACAGTTTTTCTGTGTTCTTAAGCTAAGCCCGGAGAATTCTCTGGGTTTAGCTTAGCCCGTAGGGAATTAGTTGTTGTTGTATTTAACATGGTGCTTACAAAAAAACACACCTATAGTATTGTGAATTTGAGTTTAGGTACCTAAAATCGGAATGTCCGTTGGAGCAGCTTTTTGTGTCTCGAAAGGAAACCTAGGTACACTTTGAATTTCAATTAAAAATTATTTACACTATAAGACCGTTATAGAGGACCACAAAAAGTCAAGAAAAACAAAATATACACCATAAACCTTCCCGCCGTTAATAAGGATAAACTATAAAAATATAAGTGATATATTTTCAGTAGAATGCCTTTTGTAGAAGAAGAAGATGACGAAATCTTCAATCAAATATATTATTTCTTATGGGGTTTTCCATTGGTAAATTCAGATTTCAATACAAAAATTGATTTTTTTTCTTGGTGAATGGAACACGCATTTCAATTTGATTTTTTTTTGCCATTGTATTGGTGTACTTTCTTGCCTGTGAAACTAGTGCAGCATAGCTGTCAAATTTTTATTCAAAGTTTTTATCTTTTGGAAGGCAATAATAATTCTTATACAACTGCTTCCATTTTTCAATAGGATTGTATTTATTTATCAAATTGAGCATACTTTTCGCAAAACGAATAAATTTCAAATCAAAAACCACATTTGTCAAGCTGACAGCTTAAATTTGTATTGGTGTTAATAAATTGAGGGGTAAATCTGCCGAAAAATTTAGATTTGCAAATTTGATTTAAAATCAAAAATAAATCAATTTATTTTGCCCCATGGAAAGTAAAAAGAGTAGAAATTGTGTTTTTGACAGATCCAAATCAAAAATAAATTGATTTATTTTACCAATGGAAAAACCCATTAGACTATGGAACCCTTTCTGACTCTCATACTACACCGATTTTGTCAAATGAGGTGTCAAACGAGGCGGATTCACCTGCTGACTTGATGAATTATTTATTTAAAAAATGTTATTCAAAATCGGCATTTGATTTTTAAATATTATTCCAATATAATTGAACACTTCCACTTTCTAATTGCTAATATTTTGGCATGTGACATAAGGTCGGTTCAATTTATTAGCTTCGTTCATTTTAAAATAATTTTTGCGACTTTTATTTTTAATTTTTATGTAATTGAGAGAATTCTCGCACGTAAAGGCTTGCTTTTGTTTTTAATAATTAACAATTATTATGAAACTCGAAATACTGATGCCCCTCAATGATTCGCAATACACTGTTATAGGTATTTCCTTTTCACAACAAATCGGGTAAATTGCTCCAATGCGAATCTAGTATTGCGAATTGCATAACTGACATGAATATTTTTTTCATTTTCTAGCATATTTTATACTAAAGACATCGTTCAACGGAAATATGTGCGCTTCACAATAAGTCTCTTGAACTGGAATGACCTAAATCACCTCCCTGCATATAACAATCGCATTATTCTTTTCGAGAAACGTTGAAAAGTAACCGATGTTATATTTTTACAGCCAGTTGCTGGACCAAATTCGTTTTAGAGTTAGAAGTCACAGTACTCGGAACTCTGATATTTTCAAAAATCGACCAAGTCGTTTTCGAATTTTTAGGTTTTCAAAAAAAAAGTTGAAACTTTTTTTAAAAATCCAAACAAAAAAAAATTGGAAAAATTTGGTACATAATATTTTTAAAATGATTGTAGACATTCTCATTAAAAAAAAAAATTGATCAAAATCAGTTGAACCGTTTTTGAAAAAAATCGATGGTAAAAAACATGATATTTTGGAACGTATACCTACCATTTAAAACCATTTTTCCAATTTTTTTTTATAAAATGGTAGCATTTTTGTAAATTACTGAATTAAAAAAAAAAGTTATGGGCACGTTTTTGAGAAAAAGATTTTCATAATTTGGTTAAAAAAATTTTACCGCAGGTACCGTTAATTTCGGTCTTAAAAAAATGAAAAAAACGTGTGGTCCCCTCACGCTAGTTACCAAATTTCAGTACCTAAATCGATCCACTCGTTTAGGCTACAGCCGAAAGAACAGACAGACAGAATTGCGACACCAACTTTGTTCGACTTCGCTATCATCGTAATGTCAAAATCTCAAGTTCGATGTTTTTTACGAATGCATAACTTGTCACATATGTACAATGTACATAGAACCTATGTATATATCGCAAGTAAAAATGTGAACACCTAAGAGTTGCATCAGATCTTAAGAAAGGGAAGGGAAAATTAAAGAATCAAATCGTACATACATATAGGGGTATAGGTTGGTATATCCTTCCAAAATTCTACCTAAAACAAAACAACAACAAAAATCACTGCAAATCAAGCAGTCAAACCTTTGAAATTGAATTAGGTGGAAAAAAAAATAAATATTTGCATTCTTTCTGATTTATAAAATTGCTTATTTGATTTGGAAGCTAAAAAACATTTTTCAGAGATATCCCTGAAGCAATATTTTACGAGCACGCTATTTATATAAAGTGATGTTAGGTATAAAAGAAATTTTAATTATATTTTGTTATTAAAACCATAACCATAAGGTTTACTCCGCCCAGTTACTGCAAAAATCAAACATGCAACAAATAATGCAAAACAAAACAGGTATGTACGGTTTTATCAATAAAACAAGGAAAACAAAACAACCACCCAATCCATATCCACCTTTTTATTCGTTTTAAGAGGCTTCTTATAGTAAAATAATAATATTATGCATAACAATAGCTTAACAATAAACACTGTTTATCTTGAAAATGATGAATTTAAAATAATTAAAAACTGCATAATGCAATGACCTTCTTCAAAGTCCTGAACTCTGCATATATCAAATCATATAAAGCGTATTAATTACAAATTACAAAGAATAACTCGAATATTATTTGCCTCATAAAAATCTACAACACTTCTTGTGTCTCCGTTGAAGCATATTTTAAAAAAATACATCACCACTTAAATTTGACACGGATATTTGCATATCACTTTGATGTTGTCAAAAAATGCATAATTCTAATTCTTAAGTAAAGGGAACAATTTCAAAAGTCCTTAAAAATAATGTCTGTATGTAGAAGTAGGTATATGATATTCATATCTAAAGCCATCATGACACACCCCCACCTTAAACGGCAGACTTATAGAAGTCAAAACCCCGCATATGACAACCGAAACCCTTGTGTATTTATAAAGTATTCGTGACATTTAAGTATATATAAAAACATAGGTATATATTTTTTTTATTAAATCCCCACAAAGAACAACAGGATGTCACGCGGATCTTGGAAAATGATGAATACCAACGAGATGGTCCTCATCAGGAGAAAGAAAGAACCTGATGGTGGATAAAAACAACAAGGTGCACTGCATGGCTATATACCAAACCAGGAAGTCAAGATGCACTTGACAGTTAGCACCCTTGATATCCCGTTGCTACTGCCGTCATCATTAGAATGTCGATTTGTCATTTTTTTCTCTTGTATCGTAGTTGTTTGTCCTTTCGATTATGCGATTCAAGTCCTTTGGCTATTGTAGTTGATCATCGAATCACTGGGCGTGCATATATATATATAGCCGATGACGACGACGCGACGACCAGCGACGTGGCGCGGCGCTTTAACTTTGGTTTTCTTTTATACTCTCCACACCATCGATAAGTAAGTAGAAAACAGAGGAATAAAATGAAAGCGAAAAAGGACATTTAATTTGACAGGCTCTTCGACGATGACGATGGGATCCACTTGTATGTCATTTCATTTTATTTGATGTTTGCCGAAGACCGATCTTTATTATTATTTATAATATATCTCGAGTGATAAAAGAAATGTGGTGAATCGTGAAGGCTTATATTTTATTTGGATTAATGGCTTTGCTATTATGTTGATTATTTTATTTCATCTTTCAATGGTTGAGTGTCAATTAGATTAATTAAATAGGATTTATTCAAATAATGTATACATATATATATACATTAAGAATTTGTGTAAACGGATTTAATTCTCAAAAATAAAGTTATGTATGCGAAGATAAGCTTTGAGTCAAATTTACATTTTAATAAACATTATTTATTTTATTGAAGATATACCCCACCAAAAAGACCTACCAGTTTTGTAACACATGATGAATGTGTTGTCATTCCTGTCGAATATCTCGAGAACAAGAAATGCCATCGACTTCAGCTTAATTTTATTCTATACATAGATAGTGACGGAATAAAGAATTGAAGAGAATTAAAAAAAAAAAAAATCAACTGACGAGTGTTTTGTTTTGATCAAAAAAACCTGCTAAAATCTGTTGAAAAGCGTTTTTGGGTTCCAATATTTTTAGAATAAAATAAAGATGATTTTTTTTAAATTGACATGAAATTTACTTTATTCGAAAGATAATCTTCTGGCATTATAATTTAAATATTATTTCTGGCATATGACCGCCACGACTGGTTCGGACGTAGTCTTATCTGGAGGTCCAATTTTCGATGAATATTTTTCCAACATTTGTGGCCGTATATCGGCAATAACGCGGCGAATGTTGTCCTCCAAGTAGTCAATCGTTTCGGACTTATCGGCATAGACTAGCGACTTCACACATTCTCACAGAAAATAGTCAAGCGACGTTAAATCGCACGATCTTGGAGGCCAATTCACGGGTTTCTAACGTGAAACTATGCGGTTTCCACACGTTTCCTTCAATAAATCAATTGTGGCACGAGCTGTGTGACATGTTGCGCCGCGCCGTCTTGTTAAAACCACAGCTCCTGCACATCACAGTTGTTTAATTAATGAACGAAAAAGTCAGTAATCATAGCTCTATAGCGGTCACCATTGTTTGTAACGTTCTGGCCAGCATCGTTTTTAAAGTACGCACCAATTATTCCATCAACCCATAAAGCACACCAAACAGTCAGTTTTTGTGGATGTAACGGTGTCTCAACATCCACTTGAGGATTATCGTCACTCCAAATACGGCCGTTTTATTTATTGACGTATCCATTGAACCAAAAGTGAGCTTTATCGCTAAACAAAATTCGCTTATGAAAAATCTTGTTTTGGGCCCATTCACCGAATCTACGCCTTGCTAGGTGATCTTGTGGCAAAATTTCTGTCAAAAATGCTATTAAAATAGTTGAAAAATATAATACGCCTCAACTTTGGTTTTCACTTGATCCCATATTGAACACCTGATAAGGTCTTTTCTGATTTTGAATTAGGAATTTCCTTATAACAAAATAACATCGAGTGTCCAGTTTCCAAGGGCAACAATTGACAATGGGAAGTTACCATGATGTGTGGGTCGCACCCAGCCACTTCTTTTATTTTACTCTAATTTTTTTTATTTTATGAGTGTTGAAAAAATATGTTAAACCACGATAGCTCGTTTTGGAAATGACGTTCCCAATTTTAGTCATCATATCTAATTTTTGGCTTGAACCTCTTCAAAAAAAAGCATTGCACAGCACTTGGGTTTCGATTTTTAAAAATTGTTCTTTTTTTGCGAATATTAATTTTTGATTTATTTTTTTGAAGAGCGTAATTTTCTTAGGAACATTTTATAATCAATAAAATTTATTTGATGAGATAACCTTTATTACGCTTTCATATTTCTTGCCTTTCTGCCTTTAAATGAAAAAATCCAACCAAAATTAAACTTAATCAAATGGAGGTGTTAATTTATTTAAAAAGATTTTTTTAATTTGGTACAAAGCATCTGTATGTGATTACATTGAGGGAAAATTTGATTTTTTGTTTTAGCTCATCAAAAACGGATGTACCTATACCAACAATAGCTGGCCATACAAAGATTACGGTTTTTGCTAATTTCCTTAAAAACGACTCCAAAGAATTCGATTAAACTTGGTACCTGTTATGTTTAAAGCGATTTTGAGAAAACTGCATTTCAATTTTTTGGTAATAAATTCGCAATACGGATATATTGCTTTGACTTTTTTGTTGAGAAAATTGACTATTTTTGAGTTATTCACGTATATAACTTTTTAATATAATGACTGAATTTTGCAATCGGGTGCTTCTAAATAGTTCAAACAGTATTGCATCTAAAAATGTTAAGAAAGTAGTACGTAGGTAAGATAGGGCGGGGCTAATTGGGACACTTTTTACTTGAAATCTCATAATTATAAAACTATTCGTAATATAACTATTGAACTGGTATATTAAAAGAAAAAATGGTCTTCTGACTTTGAAATGAAATTTGAAAAAAGACCATATAGCGGGCAAGTTGGACCAGTGTGCGTGGGGTTAGTTGGACCAAGCCCTGAAAAGTGTAAAAAAAGTTCCATAAAGTACAACAAATCCAAAATTTTAAAAAGAATTTTTTTTAATACGGTCAAACAAACTAAAAAAAATAACAAAAAACATTTCACTTATAGTAATAACAAAAAACCACCTTGTCCAACTGACCCTACACCTGGTTTGATGAACATCATAAAGGGTTTTCCAATAAGAGGTTTCATTTTGATATTAAAAAAACAGTATTTTTTAAGAGAAATCAATAGATGTTTATTTCATTGTTAAGAGGTAAGCAGGAAGGTATGCCATTAACAATGGAAAACGATATCAGCCAAATGACCGCCACAACTACGGTTGTAGCTAGGGTTCCCAACCGTACTATAATATATAGTATTGTACTATATTTCGGGTCTCTGTACTATATACTGCTGAAGAAATATATAGTACGAAAAAGTACTATATTTCAGTTTGATTTATCAATCATTTTGCAACATATAAACAAATATCAAACACACTTTGATTGCACTTTAAGGTTCCATTTTATACATGTATCCGAATGAGACTAAGTCTTGCTGTCAAACGTCTATAGTTTTCGAATTTTTAAAAATAAAAGCTTGTTTCAAATATGGAAAGTGGAAGCGACAGTGGAAGTTCGTCAAACTCCAGTGGTAAATTAACACCTAAAAAACGAAAGGTACAAAAAAGTCTACAAAGACTACTACAAGACTACAACGCAATAAAAAATATGAATGAGTTTAGCGACAGAAAAACAGACCAAAAATGGCAATATATTTTTAAAAAATCCGAAAGCAACTTACCAAATGTATGTAAAATAATTTCTTTTCTACTCTCTATTCCTGCCACTTCTGCATTTACAGAAAGAATTTTTTTCAATTATGAATTCCAAATGGCGAGAAGAAGCAAGCATCTCACTAATCAAAAATGAACTTTTAATCTACATAAATTTGAAAATTGATTGCGATAAAGCCTATGACACATTTATTTTAAATACAAAATTGTTAAACGATGCTAAAAGCACAAAAAAATATAGATTTTATAAAAATAAATAATTACAAATAATATGCTTGGCCTTTTTTAACCTTTTTATAAAATACTATATATTTTTGAAGAGTACTATACTTTTTATAGCTAATAGTGAAAAATACTATAATCGGTCGAAAAAAAGTTGGGAACCCTAGTTGTAGCACCATATCTTTTTCATGAAATTTTGTATGACCAATTCGCACATTTGCGGCTGTATGTCCTCGATAACTTCACGAATTCCATTTTTAGGTCTTGAATCGATTGTGGAGCATTGACATATACCTTATCTTTCACGTGGCTCCAAAGAAAAAAGTCTAAAGGTGTTAAATCACAAGATCTCGGTATCCAATTGTGATCACCTCATCGAGAAATAACACGGTCGGGAAACTTTTCTTTTCTTGCAAAATTGCGATTGTTTTTTTTGCTTGTATGGCACGTAACGCCATTTTTGTAGTGAATTTTAACAATTTCAATGCGTTATTGAAGCTTGTATCGTTCCATTTTTAGTAATAGCGTAGTTTTTACTTGTCAAATGTCAAAAGATGAGAGCTGCTGCCCAAAAGCGGGCTATTCAAAATGAAACCTTTTATTGGAAAACCCTTTTTTATTTCGTCATAAATATAAAAACACTCAAAACTGTTCAATTCAATAAAATAAAAAAACTTTACCTCAATCTTTAATTCTGGTTTTTATTTTTTAGAAAAATAAAACAACTATGTACATATATGTATCTTATCCGTATTTTTTTACTTTTACCCCAAAAAATTACAAAACTGTGTGTGGTTTCCCTTCTGTGGACACAATGCACCTGAAACCGGTATGGCACGTACTGGTAATAGAGCACGCTTTGTTCGTGTTTGATCCAACTTGCCCCGCTCTATCCTATACTTTTGACTATTTTAACATTTTTTTTGTTAAAGTATTTAATGTAGCTAAAATTATTCCAGTCGTGCATATTTTTTTTATGGAAAAGCTAAAATTTGTCTCAAAAGATAGATCTGGATCTATCGTTATCAACGTATTAATAAATTTTTTCATTTCTAAATCAGCCTTATTGTGAGTTTCACCCGAACAATATTTCACCAGGAAAATTTGGCATTTCACTTTTCGCCTACTGTAAATTTTACCATAAATTTTATGTTTGTAAAATTAATTTCGTGTGGAATGTAATGTTATTGACAGCCTAAATTAGTGCTTATTTTTATTAGGTGAACAAAATTTCGTTCGGGCGAAATTTTAAAATTCTAGGCTAACAAAAAAATTTAAGGTGAAATATTTTTCACTTTTTAATTTCTAGCATTTAGAAAGCTGACTCCAAGAGGATTATTGTTTTCATTTTTTCATCCACTAACTTAACTTCAGACTGATTTTATCAGGAACTTAAACATAAAATAAACTATTTGAGCTATAAAATCGAGGTTTTCGATATTCAAGAGCACCAATTCAAAAAGCTAAAAATTTGGGTGTCAATAAAACTTAAAAAATCATATTATTTTAGATTTCGTCCGCTAACTTCAGACTTATTTTAGGCGGAAACTTTAATAACCAAGAAACTATGAGATCTATAAATTTTTGGTTTGTGCAGAAAATTGGGATTTAATTACCTACATACAATCAGATATAATTTTTTTTAATTTCGCCAAAGTAAGGGACGTGTATTCCAAAACACATTTGTTCTTCTTTGCTTACCTGTCAAATCTTTGAGATATATATCAAGTATAGCCAGTAGAGAAGTAAAGATTCAAAATGTATGTGGACATACATATGTATATGTTTAAGGTAGAAAGAACATTATGAATTTCGAAAGCAATGGATTAAAATCAAATTGAAAAACAAAAACAATAATGTCGTTATTTTTTATGAGAATAATATTTTTATTCACTGTACGCTTAACATCTAATCCATAGATATACTCATATATATATATTTTATATAATATAACTATACATTTTGACCGTGTATACATATATAAATTCTTATTATTTTTTTTTTAATTTCTAAATTCATTTCCTTCGTTCCAATACACATTTTATATAATATATTAACACACAATAATTACATCCTAATTTATATAATGATTATTCGGCTATATGAATTACAATTTATACATGTTTTGTTTTTTTTTCTTTAACAAATAAATCTACATTATTATAGCAAACGTATTTTCTGCATAATTTCTATATATCTGATATCTATATACTCCATCTCAACACGCGGTGGATGGTGAACATATTCGTTTACTTTACTTACATTTAGTACACCAATGCAATTATTTTTAAAGTAAATGCTTTTTAACTATTTATATTAATTTTTATATACTTTTTGTTCGAAACATAAATTTTCTGTATAAATCGAGAAAAAGTATGCAATGGTTTTATAAGAACAACAATTTTTATTTCGATACATTTGTGTGTTTTCTTTTAATTTTTCATACATTTATTGCACATTATATATAATTTGTTGTTTTATTTATTTTAGATCACATCATTTTATTTGTTAAAGAGAGAATTAGAAGATATATAAAGAGAGTGCAGTCACAGTTAGAACAAGGTATACCTATAAAGGGACATTTTGATTGTGATAAGTTTTTTTTTTTTTTGTTTTTCGGTGGATCACAAAAATGCTGATCCCGATTCAATCCCATCGCGAACAATCACACATCAGGTGGTGGCGAAGAGGCAGGCCGATCGATTATTAATTCATACAGTAGTTGCCTCCCTTACCATGATGGAGTGAGGCTTATTGTGAACTAACCTCAATAATGCACTCTTCTTGCTGGTTACTCGAAGTCAATCGATTAGAATGCTCTTTGTTGCCGAGGCTAACGTATCCGCATAGTACCTGTGTCAAAAAACTTTCGCTATGAATGGCACTTGATCCATTCTCTGCCCGCCATTGGGGCCACCATTTGGGCCGCCAGTGCCACTTGTGGCTAAATGGATAAATGAACTCGAGTACTCTGCGGCACGAAGCGGCGAAATGCCATTGTGGTGAAGACTAGACACAGCTGTGGCATGCCACGCACTTGCTGCAGCTGCGGCGGCATTACTATGATCTCCTAGTGGCGGTGGGGTCGTTACGTTAATAGGTGGAGAGCCTGCATCAGATGATCGACTGACAGACGACGGAGAATGCATCTGATGATTGTGGTGGGAATGATTGTGATTGTGGTGATTTCGTCCAGAGGAGCCAGTTCCTGTCCCAACTTCATGCAACTTTCGCATATGTTTCTTCAAATCAAAGTTTCGACAGAAGCCCTTGGCGCATATTTTACAGGTGTAGGGTTTTTTGTCGTTGTGAGTGTGCATGTGGAATGTAAGATTGTAGACCTGGTGAAATGCTTTGTTGCAGATGTTGCATTTGTACGCCTTTTCACCGCTGTGTGTCAATTTGTGGTTCTTGTAGTTGCCCTTTTGGTGGAATCCCTTGCCACAATATTCACAGACAAATGGCTTATATCCCGCATGGATTCGGGTGTGGGTGTTCAGGGTGGAGGACCGGTTGAAAGCCTTGCCACATGTTTGACATTTATGTGGCTTTTCAGCCGTGTGGATTATTTTATGGCGACACAGAGTTGACGCCTGTCGAAATCCTTTGCCACAGATTTTGCACACAAATGGTCGGGCTCCGGTGTGAACTGGCATGTGGCGGGTAAGGTTGTAATGAGCATTGAAGACCTTTCCACATTCCAGGCAGGAAAATGTCTTCTGTTTGTTCGTCGATGAAGAACCGCCGGGACTGGTTGCTTCCATCGATGGGGAAACTGATCTTGTTGAAGAAGCTTTCGAATGTTCGCTGATGGGCGATTTTACCCCCGACGACGGTGGACTTGAGTGAATAGCCTTCTCTTGGTGGTGCTGATTATTATGAACTGGATTATGGTGATGGGTGGAATGATGACTAGAACTTAGACTCCTTCTCAGATTCTGGCTGTGCAAACTGCTTAGCGACGCTGTGAAACTACTCAGATGTAAAGTACTAGGAGCGCCACCTGTCGAAGCTAGGAGTGCCGTAGCACTATGCTGTTGGGTTAATGCCGCATATTGAGCTGCGGCCGCAGCACACATCAACTGGCCTGGATAGTAGAGAAGTGGGTATTGATTAAGCAATTCCTGATGTCGACTACTGACAAACTGTTGCACTGCTGAACTTGCCGTCGGAACGTATTTCTTAAACGCCGAATCATAGTTAACGAATTCACCACCTCCGCCGTCAGTGTCTGATGAAGAGTTATTAGTTCTATCTTCCGGCTGATGAGCTGGCGGTGGAGGCGGCGGCGGCGCCTGATGAGTATGTATGTCCGACACTGGACTGTTACTTCTTTCACAATGAGTTTTCTCATCGGGTTCCATTATTTTCGCAATGGAGAATTTCAACGGACACGAACGCTGATTAACTGGCCGAATTGACTCCATTAGAGTTTCAGAATTGATTGTTGCGGCTCTTTGACTGGCAGCTGATTCCATTGTTGGGCTTTTTGATGGTGGCATCATGGCTATAACACCGGATGGACTACACGGCTGCATTCCACGTGGACTCTGCAAGTAAAAAAAAAATAATATAAATTCAAGTTAGAACAGTTTTCAGATTTGAGATTGGTAGGTAGGTAGGTATCTTAAAATACTTTTTGAAAATAACTTAAATAAAGAAAGTTCATGTTAAATCTATTCCTGCCACTAACATTTAATATCACAAATTTAAACCCTCCCCATCTGATCTGATGATGATGTAAAAAATATAAAAAATAAAAAAGTTTTCAAAACACTCTCAATGGGTATCGTATAATCCTTTGATACTTAACTATAGATATCCTGCTGTAATATTTCCACAATTCCTCTTTCAAATCTCAAAGGAGAACAAAAATCCACTCAAGTGTAATTAATTAACCACAGCGCAAAGCTCAGTGATCTTTTTGATCAGCATCCGTATCACAATGACATACGCCCTGCCATGCGGTCAACGCCCATTTCAATCAAACAACATCATGTCAAACGACGTATCCTTCAATGAACATATTTCAATAAAAATAAAAAAAAATAAAAAAATTATTCACTGCATGTCATTATATCGTATTCCCCACAAATAATGAAAACGATTCCTTTCTTATCCTCACGCTCAATTCCGTGGGTTTTTATATTTAGTATTATAAATAATCCCAAATCCCAAATCCTTTCTCTTCCAAATTATTGTTTTATGCAAAACCAAAGTTTTCTCTTTTTTTTCCAACTTTTACTTTTATGTTTGGCAATCATAATTCACACTTAATTCCAGGACTCTCCAGGACCCTTTTCATGATGTGGATTCATTTTTAATTCGACCAGATTGGTACGGCCCACTGCCACAGACATACAGCGAACGTGTTACGCATATTTTTTTTTGAATCCTTGAAGTAACAACAAATAATAATTGGACGTTTTGATACCAGTTCGTTGAGTAATTACAATAAACATTAAAATTATCATAAAAACAAAACATCAAATTCACATCACATCCACATACCACACACACAAAGGATGATGAATAAAAAAAAAAAAAAAGAAAGAGGTCTTTATGAACGTTGAACATTTCTCGGTTTGCGATGATGGGGAAGGAAACTCGTGGTGTTTTCATTTACCACACATCGACATATGCAATGAATGACGGGTATCCTTTTGGAAAATTATAATAATTTAAAACGGTCCTTAGGGATATTTCTTAAATGTCTTACGTTATACTTGCGCCAGTATAAGTATAAACATTCGATTTCTTTTGCCTTTCAAGTTAAATGAAATGCAATTTTTTTTCACTTCATCTGAATGAACGAATTGAGGTTTCCTTCTGTTTGCGTTTACCCAATATTATGTTGGAAACTTATCGTATTCTTTTAATTGAGTTAGTTTTCCATTTGAATGGCCTTTGTGATTTCCAATATGGAAAGGATCAAAAATAATACATGAAGAGGTTTTTTTTTTTTAATATTAGTGTTTTTGTGTATTTGGGTTCGTGGGTAATCCGTTTTTCTCAATCCTTATTTGAAATGTATGAATATGGAATAGGTATGTCTGTATACTTAAATAAATAAGACAGCTTTGTTTAACTTCTTCTCTTAAAAATATTGAACAAGAGTAGGCACCTTCCTCTATTTATAAAAAAAATACTTAACTGTCTTCTAATTTACACAAATCAACTAAAATTAAGTAAGGAAATACATTCAACAAGTGCTCTGCAGTCGCAAAGGAGTATTATCAATCTGCACACATTTTTGGGCATTTGAATTAGGTATGTGCATATGTATGTGTGATTAGCATTTGTTTTATTTTTATCTATGGTGGTTGGCAAATTTTAATTAAGTATTTTTAACAAAATTAATCATCGATCCAGTTCTACTTAGATGAGTTAGTTAATTAAATAAATTAACTTTTTATGTTTGTTTTATTGACAAGGATTTTCGCAATTACTCTACTGATTGAAAATAAATTATATTTTATTTGAGTTTATTAATATACATAGGTATCTAAGTTCTTCTTAAGGTTATTTCTCCTGTTTTGATCGAATTCCGAAATGCGCTCTTCTTTTGTTTTTCAAAACTTAATAAGGTTAAATTAAAACGTTAAAAAACAAACGAATATTATTTTATTACCTAATAATAAAATTCGCACATTGCATTGCAGGAAATAATTTCATTACTAAAATCCATTCCACACCTCATCCATCAGTGTATATACCTAAACTACATGTGAATGTGTCAATTGTCATAACACATTTGGCGCGTTCAGTAAAATGAGATCTCAGAGATTTTTCTCACTCAAAAGGTGAGCAAGCAAATCCAAGATTTTTTTGTTCTAAGCAGAACGGAGTATGCTCAGAGCTCTCCGATATGATTTTGAGATAAACTTTTCAATACTGAATTTTCATTATTTTTCATGATTTGATTATAGTATTAAACTTTCAAATTATATATGAAAATTGTACAGAGATAAGCTGGCTTCACTCAGCTTTTTACTCGGTTATCTCGGTCATTTTAGCCTAGTTCCTTTACTTTGAAACTCATGTGCATTTAGGAATGCCAGACGTCCCGCTAGGCGCGGGACTGTCCCGCAAAACGACTTTTGTCCCGCAAGTGTCATAATGTCCCGCAGGCCCCGCAAAATATTCAAATGATAAAACATTTCCTTTAATTGTCCGGTATTTAAAAAGTACACAGGGTATCTGTATAAAACTAATTAAATTTTATAACTTGGAATCCGAAAAATCCAAAGAAATCGCCGATTGTCTCAAAAGAGTAATTTGTTCCTTAAATTTTTGTTTTGAAAACATAACTGTGTATTCAGCTGACAACGCTAGTATTAATTTTGGTAAGAACCAATCTGTTTGTACAGAACTAAGAAAAGAAAACAGTGAATTTGTACAACTTAAATTGTTTTATGAAAATGAATAAAGAATTATTAAAAAATCGAAAAATCTCTTGATATTTGGGTTAACTTTAAAAAAAAATCAACACCTAGCTTTGAAAAACTACGTGATATTTTCAGTTTTATGAAAAAACTCATGGCATGAAGAAAGAAATAAAGGCGCAAAATTTTAAACAACCTTTTATTAGAGGTTTAGCATGATACTAATTAACATTTTACTAAATATAAAGTAATCTACTAACTTTTCCCCAGTTTTAAACACCAATTAAGGTTTTGTTAACTAGTATCGTACTAAAACCATTTTATTAAAAAATGCCATCTGAACACACCTAAACATTGACAGTTCGTGGAAACAAACATACCTTTATTAAGATTTGCAAAAATGTCAAAGTGAAAACCTGCAATCTGAATTATTTTTTTAAATTTTGTATTTTTGTCCTCAAGAATTGTTTATTAAAATCAGTGCGTCGTGATGTAGTTGTAAATATTAAGTTATCTTAATAAGTGTATAAAAAATAAGTGCACAAATTAGTCGTAATAATTAGTAAAAAAAAACTACAAGAAGAGTTTGAAATTCAAAAAATAAACGCCCTAGGAATTGATTAAAAAAACTCGGCACGAAGACAATTGATATCCTCAAGAATGGCCAATGGCAAGAGCATGAAGGATTCCACAACATTTGTTAATGTCTTACAGATGAACTAATTGTATAATTACAAACTATGTAATTGTATTATTGGTTGACGTTTCTCCCAAAAAAAATGCAAAGTTACGATTAATTGCAATTCTGGAGATACACGGAAGCCCACGGTTTGTAATGGGTTCTTGGATATGAAGGTTTTCAACCAAGAACCGAACAGTCAAACCTGTATCTGGAGTAACATTCATTATCGTCCAGCTCTTCAAGGGGATTTACTCGAGTTTTTAAAGTTTTTAGTTTCCTACATAAAACTGAATCATAGAAAATTTCAAAATCTTCGTTTTCCGAAAACATTTTGCGTCTTTATATATTTGCTTCTCAAATTAATTTCATTTTATGAAGAAAATGACAGATATCTTATGCATTTAGTACGGTGTTAAAAAGATAAAACAGCTATCTGGTGATTTTAACTTTAGTAAGATGTTAAGAGATAGTAACATGTTAAATTCGTTTAAAATTAGCAAAATCTTCTTTTTAACGTAGTATCATACTAAAAATGCTTTAACATCATACTAAATCGTCTAAAATTTTGCGCCAAAGTTTCTAATCCGGTTTAAAAGGCAGAATTATTGATTTAACAAAATTTTAATGTCATGTAGAAAATTCAAAGAATTCTGTTAATCCGATTTTGGTTTAACTGAGATTGTTTCCAAGGTTTCATCAGCAGAAAAAAAAAACTATACAAAACTTATTTATTATTCACCTAAAATCTATTTATTTATCTTGTAAAAATATATGAATTATTACATTTATTAAAAGACTATTAGCTACATATAATTATGTTTAGTTTAATAGTTTTTAATTTATTATTTTTGAAGTAATTCGTAATTATTCGTAATTATTATTGGCTTTTTTAACTCTTAAAAGTTCAAACAAAAATTGTGCATATTTTTTTTAATGAATTCAAGATGGGTATAAGACATCTCCATTAACTTCCAGCTTCTTCCTGTCATTTCCTGTCTAATGGTATCCACTCTGTTGTGGTGTTGGTCTTGATCTTTCATCTCTTGTACGAACTATCCGTTATAATGGTTTTTTTGACTTATAAAATAAGAATATTAAATAAAAGACTGTTTTAGAATTGAATGGTCTTATTTATAAACGTTGTCTAACTTTAGACAACTGTCCAACTTTGGAAAATGTGTTCAAAAACCTTATTTGTTCTTATCTTATAGCTGCCTAACTTAGACACAAGAGTAGATTGTCTTAACCGTGAATAATGTGATATTTATTTTTATTAATTTGAATTAATTTATTAATTTGAAGATAGTTAGACATATGTATGTCTAAGTAGGCAAAAATCTGTGTTTAGTTTTCGAAATACTTTTCAATATTTTTGGAAAGGTGGTTATGTTCTTAAATTAAATTTGTCCCGCAAAGAAATTTTTCAAATCTGGCATCCCTATGTGCATTTGTGTGAAGAAAGCAAAATTCATTTTGTCAAAGAACCAGAAAATATGTTTTTATTTTATTTTAAACAAGACAGTGATTGAAAAGATTGTTTTTTCTGCAAGCGAGTAGACATTTGACGCCATCACAAAAAAAGGAGTTTCCATACGAAATATGAACCGACTATACAAAGTATGTAGTTTCCGTCGGTAACACAGTTTTTCTCAGCGCTTAAAAAGAGACTAAAAAATGTTTGCGCCTAGCTATGCTTGTAAGTTTTTATTAGTTTTTTATTGATTTATTTCATGTTAATTGTTTTTAGCGTTTAAAAAAAAAAACATGCCTTTAGTAAGAAAAAATTAATAAAATCCATCGGGTGGGGTTCGCGCTCTGCGAACCTGACGTTTTATTTTAAGATAAAACTGTTGTTATTTCCGGGCGTACCTTATTGAGATCTTATTTTATTTCTTAAAATAAGCTCTTAAACGCGCCAATCATTTGGTAAAAGAAAGAAACATTGATTCAAAATAGCTTTTAACGGCCTTTATTCCACAAAAATTTAGGCGTTTCGTCCCAGCGATCTCACTTGGGCTCATCAGTTAAAAGAAACATTGTTAAATTTACTATCCATTATAGAATGTTTTTTCTTTTTTTTTTTCAAAAAATATAGGTGTTGATATTTCTTCTCAACAATTACATTGTTTCGAATGGCTAATTTATGTCAAGAGACACTTTTGAAGGGTTTGTCAGTTCCTTAGAAGAGGCAATAACCCTGAAAAACATAATTTAGATTTTAATTGGTATAAGCTGGAATTCGATATCCCATGAATTCCAGAAAATAAGATTTTTTAATTAGTTAGTTGTTAAGTTAAAAATTTTTACAAAACACAAAAACTTGATTTTTTTTTCAATTTGTTAAAAACAAGTGGGTTGAGGCCCAAATTTTGAATGGGTTATAATTCTTTTATCTAAATTCTGTTTTCACCTGACCTGAAAACAGCCAGAGATGGAAAAAAACAAGAGGGATCATTTTATAAAAAAAACAAGTTATTAAAAAAAAACACTAATATGCAATTATGTCATACAAAAATAAGTCTGAATTGAGTGAGTTATGTTGCTTATTCAAAAGAAATTGTTAATATCAATAAAATGTTTTCTTTTTTTATAATAATTAAAGCAAGAACCACCAGATAATTATCCATATTTTAAAATTTTGAGAAAATGGCAAGATAAGATAAGATAAAAAAAATCGTAAAACAAAATATTTGTAAGAAAAACTTTTGTTTTTGTAAAGAGAACAGGAACAGGAGAACAATACATTGGGCCAAAATTTTAGGCCAATAAGTACGATGTTAAACCATTTTTAGGATGATGCTAGCTTAAAAACAGGATTTTCCACATTTTAAACCAGTTAATATCGTGCTAGCTTTTTTTTAACATTTTATTAAAGTTAAAGTCATCGAATGCTTATTTTAATTTTTTAGTACTTACTCCAAATGTATCTTTTAACAATTCAAAATGTGAAAATGGTATATGTTCCCTTACTTGTTTCAACAACTCAGGTGAAGTTAGTTTTATATAAGTTTAAAAGTGTTTAAAACTAACAACATTTAAGTAAAGATCTTGAAATACAGTAAATTGTTAAGTAGTATCATTTTAATACCTCAACATTAGACTGCTTCAATATAAGTGCCATTATCATTTTAGTTAATTTTTTTTTTTAAATTGAACTTTTCATTAAAACAAATCATATTTGTTTTTGAAATTGTTTAATTTTATAAGATTTTTGTTTGGTAAAAATTAATGAAGGCTTCTTTTGCATCATCAAAAAATCAAAGCACCAACTGTTGAATCTTAATTCAATATACAATATATCTTATAACCATAAGCCAAAAGCTACAAACTCAAGTATCTAAAGCATGGCTACACGTTATCAATGTGTTTTAAAAGTTTTTTGCGTATATACATAGGTAAAAACCTAAAAACGTTTATGTATATAATATTAAGCAGTTTTGTAAGCTGATGAAATGTTATGTTGTATAAGGTGCAACTAGCTGTCGGGTCTAAGAAATAGGTATGTTTCAGCAAATGGATCAATTTTAGCTGAATTCAAAGTGCCAATTTGGTATAAGTAGATGCATCATCTTTAATCAAGGATTATTCCAATTGGTACCTAATTCTTCGAATGTAAAAATGGTAACCAACAATTTTGTAAAGGAAATCCATAACTAATTTGAGGTGTTAATAATTAGAATTTCTAATCAGCCGATTTTTGTTGGTTAAAGCTATTTAATTAGAATCATTTTAAAGCCATGATATAGATTCAACCCACTGTTGAACAATCTGACCCAATAAATTTCAAAAGATACACTGATACTCTTATGGCATAGGTTAAATAAAAAAAAATCAATTCAGCAAATCCTAAACAAATCTGAATAGTTGTTTTATGCATCGTTTAATAAAATAAAAAACTTGACTTTTGATGTTTAAGCTTTCAAAAAATGAAAACCTATGTATATGTAATTCCACGTTTTTGGATAACTTAAAAAATATCTAATTCAAAATAATTTAAATAATAATTATTTTCCGTCGGCAAAATTTCATTGTGCAGAATTTTCAAAAACACTTAAATAAGCTTAACGATATACAAATGACAGAAATTAAAGGATTAATCATTTGTTTATCAAAATGCTCAGGTAAATAATTTATCGTCTTTCGAAATTGCTTCAACTTTTAAAATTTATGAAAAATTAAACGGTAATTCTAAAAGATTTCTAAAAATTCATTCCACCTCTATATAACTTTCACTATAGAAACTTGCCAATTGGAATTTTATGTAACTACCACTGCCGCCGGACTTTTTGAAAAAAATCGACAGATTACAGTTTTAAAACAAAGTTTATTCTTCATCTGTTTTTTTTTCTTTAAAATTTAATATTGTTGTTGATTGTTGATATTATTCAGAAATATTGATTTGATAGAAGAATATTTTTTAAACATGATTTATTGCACTGATTTAATAAAAACATTAAGGGATCACATTTAAAATAAATGATAAAAAAATAATTGATGAGGTACGTACAAAGTAAACCATATTTCGAACTGGCGGACTTGTTTTAAATCCAATCCTTCTTCCACTTGTTTGCTAACGAACGTCTTTTATTTATTTATTTATTTATTTCCGATGTAGGTAAAAGTATCACAATAACAATTTATTCAAAACTATTTTATTTAAATTTAAAACGAAAATCATACAAACAATAATTCCACTAAACAAACAAAAAAAAAAGACAGTTTTTTTTTTCAAATTCTTGTTGTAGGTCTAAATTGGTATTTTATGTACATTATCCTTTAAAATAAAACAAACAATTCAAATCACACGACACAGATATAAGAAAGACACTAAAATCAACATGAACCGAGCGCTCTCTCATTCGTTGTTTACTCGAACAGATCCCGATGTGAAATGCTTTGAAATTGGTGATGTATCCTTACAAAATATAGAAAGAGCAAGAGGTACGACGACGGTACGTATACGACAACCACCATCATGATGATGAAGTTTACCTTCTACGATAGAAAAACCGTAAAACATTATCGGGATTAAAAACAACCCTCAATCACAGCACTGTATTTGGCCAGGGGGCGCTTACTAGGGGTAGAATACGAGAAGAGCACTACATTTTGGTTGTTGTTGTTGTTCTAGTTGTTTTTTTTTTACATTTGTGTATTTTTTCTTGCTAATGTCCTTTTTAAGGATTCATCGTGAAACGTCATTTCAAGGGAGCTCCACAAAAGCAACCTGAGCATTGAGCAATGAGGGTACACAAAATGTCGAATTTGTGTAGTTGTGAGTTTAGTACCCGCCCCTAATATTTATGTACACACTTTATTAAGGGTGCATAATGTGGTAGGTTTATTTTAAGGGATGAAACACCGCACTTAAAGGAATTTGCCTCTTCCTTTTTGGGCTTTTGCATTGCATGGGAGATGTCAGATGCGGGAATGGGAGACAATTTTATATTCATGATTCGTGATTATGATGAATGACGATGATGATGATGTGGATCATGGATATGATGATGATGATGATGATGATGATTTTCGGAGGATGATAGCGACAGCAAGGATACCTACCTACCTACCTACTTACATGCTACAACCTACATACAACGAACCTACAACGAAAAGACTGCTTGATGTGCTCGTGTATATTATGTGTTATGTACTTAGGTAATATAAAGGACCTGAACAAAGTTTTGTCCTTTTTTCGCTATACCTACTCTTCTTCTCGTTGGTGGTTTCAAGTGGTTTGGGTGAAAGAATTTTGGTGAGGGTGGGTTCGGACGTTCGTATATTATCCAATACGAAGTTTGTTCTTTTTACAAAAAAAAAAAAAGGACTCTCATTAGTGATATAGTGATGTTGTATTTACTAGAATATTTACAAAGGTATTTCTCTGTAGGGTTTTTTTTCTTCTAAATATAGGTAGGTATGTGGTGAAAGTGTCCAAGAAGCAGAAATTCGCTTTCTTCTCTGCCTTTTCGAGAGAGAACCAGCGTTGGTATCTTATGGGTGGTTAGGTATATTTTTTGCATTTTTCTGGTTGGACCAAAAGAATGACTTAATTTAATTAGAAATTTTGAAAAATGAACGTATAGTTTCGATTTATTATATGTACCTATAATAACTTGTTAATTAAAGTTATAGTAAGATTTACCTAGCCTATACCTACATAGTTAGGTGGATGTATTTTAAAGTTGGCTTCGATAACCCGCTTTTCATTGTCCCGTTTTTTTTAAAATCCCGATTTTTAATCCCGCTTTTTATAATCCCGTTTCTTATAATCCCGCTTTTGCAATCAAAACTAGTTGTTTTTATTTAAAAAAAAAATCACGGTTTTTGCGGGATTTGACGGGATTTAAAAAAGCGGGATCATAATACATCGGGATTTTGTATAAGCGGGATACTAGAAGAAAGTATTTTAAAAATTAAAGTAGGTAGACGTGACTTTGAATTTTTTTTAAATTGACAATATTTCCTTCCATTTGAGCCCAAAAACATAAAATATTGTTGAAAGATTATAAAAAAAAACATTATAAATAAAAATTAAGCACTTGGAAAAAAAATTTAAATGAGATATTTTTTGTGTTGTTCCTTTAAAAAGCTGTATTTTATAGAAACTATTGGGTCTACAGAGACGTTTTTGGGCTCAAATGGAAGGAAATATCGTCAATTTTAAATCGTAGAATGAAGATATAATCGAAAACTGGTCATTTAGGGTTAAAATTGCCAATAACTGAAAAAAAAACGCGAACATTTCTTTTCAATTCAATGTTTGACAATGTTGCGTTTGGCGCTCGACGTCGAAAACTTGGGTTTTTTACTAGGCCAACATCATAAACAAATCAGCGAAAAACCAGAACTACCGAATTTAACGCAAGGCTGTCTTCTTTAAGCCGACAAGGCTACTTTACTGAATTTATCAAAGTATAGATTTTGGTATTTTTTTCAAAACGAGAAGACATAAAAGAATCTGGTTTTCGGTGTTTAACTATAAATTGATAAGAGCATTGAATATTAAACACAAAAATATTGCTTAGTAACGTAAAATTTGGAAAAAAAAATAGTTTAAAAACAAATGTCTGTTTTTTTTTTTGTTTTTAATTTTGTGTTAAAAAATAAATTTTTCAAAAACTATCGATGAAAACCGCACTTTATTTAAAAAGAAAATACAAGAATGGATTTAAGCTGGCTTTAAGGAAAGCTATACAATTTTTTTGTAGGTTGAGCTATTATTTATGTATGGTGCTTTTTATATTACAAGTTTTTTTTGTATAAAATTGCCCCTCCCATCGAAACGGAGAGAGATAGGCATCCCCTCCCATACATTTTTTTTCTTCTTTTGACCCAGTCTACAAGCCTTAGTAGTTTGATGCATCTTATGCCAAAGACCGTAAATTTGTCATTATTCTGTTTTTTATACTTCTTGTTGTTATTAAGCAATTATTGCTAATTTTTAAGAAGCTGTATTTTGGAAACTGTTGGGACTACAGACACGATTCATAGCTCAAATCAAATGAGTTTTAAATCGTAAAACAAAGTTAAAATCGAAAACTACTCCTTAAAATCACCAATAACTATAAAAAAAACGCGAAAATTTCGCGGTTTTTTCAATTTTTGACCATGAAGGGTCCGGGCTCGAGGTCGAAAAATTAGTTTCTTCATTAGGCCAACATCATAAACAATTCAGTTTAAAATCAGAACTACCGGATTTGACGCAAGGTCTTCCTCTTATGAGACGACAAAGTTACTGTAATAGGTACTAATATATTAACTCATTTTAAAAATTGTATATGCACAAGCAAATTATAACTCTTAATAAAGGATATATCGATCGCTATCCATTTACTGATACAGTTATGGTTGAACAACAGTTGAACAACGGTAATATTTACTGTAGTAACAGTTGAACTAATTACTAATGAAAAATTAACTATTTTGCTATTAATAATTTCTTAATGTTTTTACAGAACTAGAAACTTAATTTTAATTTATTGTAATATTTTTGTAATACGCTCAAATCAAATGCATTAAAAAATATCATTCATTATCGAATTTGTTTGAATTTCTAATCAAATGCGGGATTATAAGAGACGGAATTATAAAAAGCGGGATTTAAAAAAAAGCGGAATTCAAAAAAAGCGGGATCATAAAAACAGGATTATAAAAGGTGAGATTAAAAAATTGGGATTTAAAAAAAACGGTACAATAAAAAGCGGGATATCGAACCAAACCCGGACTTCAGAACAGGGCGGCATGCGGCAAATAATAAATAAATACCATACCTACCACGGCCCCGTTAGGCAGCCAAAAATATTTATATTTATATTTATTTGTCTGACAAAATATGTTTTCGTAACAAATTCTATAATGTGCGCCCGTTTGATTCTAAACATTTATTTCTTTTCGTCAACTAGCCAATATGGTAACATCAGCAATTGGATTGATTGATTCCGCAATTAAAAATTAAAAAGTAACAATGACTATGAAGTAGCATCATTAAAACCGGTTTATTTTGAAATTTAGTTCATCTCAGTTATTTCAGATATATATATGTAAATGAACGGATTAAGCATATAATAGGCGTGTTTTTTTTTTGGGAATCTATATATAGTACAGTAAGAAATTCCCAAGAAAACGCATCGGCAGTAACGTGGTTTTTATATTTAACATTTGGTATACTGGTCAACACCTGTCTGAATAATTTGAAATTTAAAAAAATCTATATCCTCAGTAAGATTCTACTTTAGCTTTTATCGCCCGTAATCCTACTGGCAATGTTGTATATTTGTAATGCATGTAAGATCGTATCATACAACGGATAGCTTTTCCAATTAAACACGCCTAATAATAAAAACATACTGAATGATGTCGAATCTGCTACAGACTTTTTCAGTGGAAATTTTAACTACAGCGACCTAAAACCATATTGGCGAAATTAAATTTGGTACATCCCTCATACGAAGAAATGTTAGTTGTAAAAATTGTTTCCTGTAAAAAGCGCTTTTCCGACAACTTATCGGCTATTTTAAGCTGTTGAGACATTTGGTGCTAGCACATCATTGAACGAGTCATTATTTTCAGCACTTTCGAGAATAGACGCTATTCGATGTTTTAAGAAATTTTGCTGCCCTGGGCTCTAGGCCAATCAGTCCATATATTCACAAATATTGGTTTGGATAGGTGGCTTTATTATTTAAAAAAAAAAATATAAAAAAATAAATTTGTATTTGAATTTAAAACCCCATTGATTACCTATTACATATATAAGTTTTGTCATTCGTCCTAAATACACCCGCATAAACCTATACAAGCAAGTTACGAATTGAATAAAATAAACCAATAATGAAATTAAGTTCTTGTCACCTCTTGTTCATATTACCGTATAGGTACATATACTTATTGATATATATATCGACCTATAGAATCTCAAAATCTTATAAGCGGATTTAACCCACATCCCATAAATAGCATCTCCAGCCTACATTATAGGTATCTAAATATATCAGAATCCATGTGCAATTCCATCCACATACATCAAATTATTCAGAATTCCATTCAAGCAGATTATCCTAATTATCCTAGTTACACAATTTTCGCAGACGAGATTACATCGCATTCGAATAATTTTTAACTACATATCTGTGGGTGTATCCACAACAATCAACTTCAGTGGTCAAAAATTGGAAATCTATATATATATATGTATGTATCTATATGTATTGTACAAATGAATCTCTTTGCAAAAGATATACATCTGCGCGTTTTGCCAAATATATAGATTTGTCGGTTTTTGGCAAATATCCGATTTGTGCGACCGGAACAATTGTAAATGTTTTTAATTTTTTTTTCTTTTATTTTCTTCCCATAATGTCGACCATTGAAGAGTGTAGTATATCTTTATAAAATGTAATCCTTAAATCAGGACATTAAACGATGATTATTTTTCTAAAGATGCGGATGATGGACAACAGGACATTCGATGGATGTTACAAAATTTTCTCATCATAGATATACAACATCTCATTCTCTCTCACTCTCTGTATATACTCGACGATTTGACAATGAAAGTTCATTCAAGAATAAACAACATGATTTTGCTTTGTTTGACCGCTCTCTATATGCGGAGCATCAAGGATCAAAACAACACAAAAAAAAAAAAAAGGATAGAAAAGTTCAAAAGGTTTAGAGGATTACCGCTTACCGACACAGATTAAGAGTGATGTTCTATTATCTATTATAGGTTGGTCGATATCCTTTTATACCTAGATACTTTACTATACACAGGGACATGTGTGTTATACACTAAATAAGAGTGATATACATGCGTAAGTAGATAATTTTCTTTTCTTATAAGGACTTTTCCAAGTTGAGATACTTTTATTTTTTTTTTGTTTAGTGATTTTTTTTCCGATCTGCTTACCGAATATAAACAGATTAACCGCCTAGCGACTTACTCCCATGTTCAGAGCCATAATCTTTGCAAATTGTTTCATTAAAAGGTTAAGGCTATAAGTAACACTTAAGGAATATGTTTTTTATCCATTTTTTTTTACTGCTGATGTACAAATTCTTTGTATAGCAGCATCAGGCTCGCTGGTGACAGGTGAAGTTCACTATGATAGCAGTTCTTGTTTTAGTAATGCCAAGAAAACTATTAAGAATTCAAGAAAATAAATGTACAAAAAAAATATTGAATTTCGCAAAATTGCAAAAATTTTCTTCGCAAGTTCGCAAAATTATAAATTGCTAAGAGATGATGCCAAAACTTTATTTAAATAAGTAACAACATTTATATAGGCTTATAGATTTTTGCTATTTCGCAACTATAGAACTAAAATTATGCAAGTAGCAAAAAATAGAGAAATATTTTATAATATTCAAAAATGGTAATTGCAAAGCTATACAAAGCTAAATTTTGCACTTTTGTGATTCTTAAAATTTTAGTAGATGCGATTGCGCGAGTTTATAATATCAGCGAATAATAAAATGCGAAATAATTAAATGCGAGATTATAGTATCAGCCAAGTAATATAATGCGAAGTTATGAAATGCGATATAATAATTAGTAAAATAAAAAAATATGAGAGCAAAAATGCAACTTGCGAAATAAAGGTTTTGCAAATTTTTAGTAGATGATGCGATACTGCAATATCAGCTATTAATAAAATGTGAGATTATAGTATCAGCCAAGTAATATAATGCGAAATAATGAAATTTGCTGTAAAGTTAGCAAAATAATAAAATATGAGAGCAAAACTGCAATTTGCGAAATAAAGTTTTTTGCAGATTTTTAGTAGATGCGATATTACAATTACCGCCATTAATAAAATGCGAAATAATTAAATGCGAGATTATATTATCTGCCAAGTAATATAATGCGAAGTTATGAAATGCGATATAATAATTAGCAAAATAATAAAATATGAGAGCAAAAATGCGATGTGAACCTTGCGAAATAAAGATTTTGCCAAACAATCACAAAACAAAATAAAAAAAAAAAAAACAATTAAATGCGAAATAACTAAATTGCAAAATAATATATTGCGAAATGAAAAACATACATAAAAATGCCAGAATGACTCCTACTTCAATTGACTTAAAATAAGAAGCTACGAGATGATAAAATCCAAATATGCAATTACCAAATTTGTACTGAAATAAAATGAAGAATTTAAAAAAGAAACTGCTGTTACAAGCTTCATTTAAAATTTTGTGCCTTCACTGAAGATATTTGAACTTATAGACCGCAAGAAGTTTTGTTATAGAAAACGCTCTGCAGAAATTCATATCCGTTTTTTTTCTTTTTCATCAATCCCGTCAGGTAAAATCTCTTCAATATAGAATCCATGCAGTGCAAGAGTGAATGAACTGGGAACATATAAATGTTTTGAAATACGGGAGCACTCGTAAGACAGCACAACAATGCTTTGCTACGATTATAGGTATCCTAACAAGTTGTATCGATCATAACAAAAAGAAGGATACCTACGATGTACATATATGTATGTTTGTATGCGTAGGAGAATGCGAATTTTAAACGACTTTGGTTCAAAGGCTAAAATAATTGAGGTATTGCCATAATTTGGTAAATAAGCTGGAAAATTACTGCCTGGCCTCTGTGTTCTCTTGATGCTAATAATGCCTTTCAACATCATATTATAGGACCGCTCCGCTCCGCTTTGCTTTTGTATATTTGTATCTCATGTCATTGTTCTCACAATGTGTGTTCCGAAAACAACCAATTTTATGGGACAACCCAACAACAGCAAACATCAGCATCACCGGCATCTCTTTTCGAAAGGCCGGCATATATCTTCATTGAAAAAGTATAAATGTTTTGATAAATTTGTTTTGTGTGGATTATAGTTTGGTCAGCTAATAGAGAAATTAGCAATTATTCACTTCAAAATTAGGAATGAATCTCGGGATAACATTTATACATGAAGACAGAGGGATGAATTTTATTCTGGGTTAAAGATTTGAAGTTAAATTATAATATATTTTTGGGATATGGTCTTCCTTTGTTTTGTGGGAATTATTTGTAAAGGTATAACATCTGCTTATATACTAGAAGAAGCGTTTTTAAGAATTGAATGTATGGTTTTTTGAATCGTACTAATTTGTGTTAATCCTGAAATTATGATCGGGGAAAATCTATCATGAGAATTCGGTTTTCTTATGCAATCTTCTGAAATGAATGCGGTTCTTACGGTATGTTGATTTGTATATGAAAAAAAGAATGCGATGCAAATTTGGTTAATCTTATGCCACACGCAAATATGTGGACGCGGCAACATCTTAAGGTATGAGCGCATTGCAGGTCTTTATACAAATAAATGGATAATTTCTCCTTTTGGTTATCATTTTTAAAATCTCATTTACCCTAATATTTAGAGGATTTTTTTTGCAAAAAAAGTACCTTAAGCTTATGAAGGTTTTTTTGTTTTTATAATACAAATGTTATATTCTACTAAAATAAAGCAGCCAAGTGGAAGACTTATATAGCACTATTTCATTGGAACCGTTAGTTATTGATTAAAAATAGCTTCTAACAAGCTTTAGTTCACAAAATTAGCATTATTCACGGCGGAAATCTCACTTATAGACTCATCTGTTGACTATAGTGAGGGCCAGTGATACCACTTTACTTCAATTGAAGTTGATCTACTTCTTTAATAAAAGAAATTAAATCATTTTTAAAATCTTTGTTTCAATCTACTTCAATTTTACAAAAAAGGCTTCTTTTGTTTTCTATTACACTATAGTACAGTGTTTCCCAACGTGGGGCCCACGCCCCACAGGGAGGCATTTGATTTTTTCGGGGGCAATTTAAAATTACGCTGCATTATATTTCATTCCGAAAAATCTATGCTTCTTGTGTTTCCACACTTGGAGATACATTTCTGAACGCATCCAGGATCTGTCATTCATCAAATGCTGATTTAATGCAATAAATGACAGAAAACAAAAAGAAAAGTATGGATTTAAAAAAGGAAATGAAACAGAAGTTTTCTTAACTTTAATCTGACATAAAATCTTGTTAGATAGACAAGGATTTCACTAAACTTAAATATGTAATAGAAACCTACATATTACTGTTTTTTTTCTACTTGAAGTTCGGTTCTACAATGTTTTGAAAACAAACTTACTTACTGTGTTTACTTATTTTCTATATAGATTTCTTATCTTTATAGGGCCGTTCACATCCATTGACATGTTATATTTTTGTAATGTGAACACCAGTCGAACCACCGTTCGAACGACTAGCTCTGTAGTTCAATTTTTTTAATAATTTGCTCTGTCGAACGACGGTGCAGTCGGACGACCGAAAATTTCAATTTTAAGTCTGCTTTCAATTTTTTTCGTAAGATTAAAAGAGAATGGGTTGAAATGTAAGAAACAAAATAAAACGAAAGAGGAAACAAATGAAATTAATGCGCTAGAATTGGTGCAAATAATGAGCTGCGCGCCATGTTCGTTCTTTAAAAAATTATTTCATGTCGGTACGACAGTCCTTGAATGTAAACGCCACCAAAACGACTTGGGTCGGGCGACACGTCATTGAATATGGACCTCCCTAATATCAGCCATTAATTTTTTTTTTATTGAACATTTCAGGTTTTGTATGTTAAAAATTGTTTAGGTATAATAGGCGCGTTCGGAAAAATGGGATGTCAGAGATTTTTTTCCTCAGAGTTTTGACAACAAAACTGAGAAATTTTGCTGCGGAGTCATATTCATTTAATTAAGATTGCTGAGGTCTCCGAGATCATGAGGGAACATGAGGATTTTGGAAAGGTTCTAGTGGGACATAGCAAAAAAAAGGTTGCTTAACACTGCTAAATGGGGTGATAACCCCAGAATTTCCATTTAAAAAATATCAATTATTTGTTTGTTTTTTGTTCCTATAAAGACGTTTCAAACATAGAAACCTTTTTATTTATTTTTACTGATAGTCCATTTAAATGTTTCATTGACCTCGCATTTAGTATAGGACAACGTATTTTTTTCTTTAAATGCGTTAGTGTGCATCAGTGTGCGCGTACACAAGATGTTTTATGGGGCTGTAAGCCTGTAACCCTCCCATTTAACGGCTGGGGGGTTAAAAGTTTATTCGCTATATTTAGAGAAACATAAGTTCCACAAACAAAATTTTACCTCAGTTTTGTAGAAAATTAAATTCCATAGGTACATTGTATAGAATGAATTGTGAAAATGTGAAGTGAAATATACCTACAAGAAAAAATGAAAAGAAATGATTTTCTCTATTCGTGTATTCTCAAAAAATAAGAGTTTCCGTCACTGTCAGTTTTCACTCCATTTAGAATAATTTTCCTAAAATTTCTTCAAAATTCGTATTATTTAAAGTAAAAATTGGAAATAAGAAGAGCGTGGCATATTGAATTTTTTCGGGCCAATGTGCCGCGATGAAAATGTTTGTGTCAAAAAATTACCATCGTGCCATCTTCCGTAACACTGATTTCCACCAAAGATCATGCAGTTTGACGCCTTTTTCTTGGGATTATCTTAAGAGTATAAGGTCTATTCCAACAAGCCTCAGAGATTATAATATGTAAGTATATTATATGTATGTATGTATATCATCTATAATTTTTCATTCATTCATCATTTAGTTTGAATTAAATCTTGAATTTTGCTTCTTATGTTGAATCTATTTCTTTGGGAAATTTTTTAAATATAGATTACTTCTATAATATCTACATTTGTGACGTGTAAATCTGCAGTTTGCCATTGGGGTACACTATTGTTCAATTGTTCAACGCGCCTATTCGAAGTCTGATTGGAGACCTTCTCTGACAGCTCTATACGCCATTCTTATTCTTCTCTTGGTCGTGGCCATTAACTAGCTAAGTTTTTCTAATAATTTAACTTAAGGAATAAATATCCTTTTATTCTGGAACTTTTCATGAGAAATTAAAGATTAATGTTTTAAATAAAAGTGTGGAATATCCACGTCGTTAAATTTAAACAGTGTTTTTAACTCCAGTTGATCGTTCCTAAGATCAAAAGAGGAACATCGTCAGACGCAATCGGCAGAGCGTTAGTGAGCTGGCTCTTTGACATTTTCCCCACACACTTACTTACACAAATCTAATAGATACAAATCTATTACTACAAAGGTATAGCTAGGTACTATATCCTTCAAGCCTTAAAAGACAAAGACATTCCATGGTCATGTCAAAGCAAACCAATCAATAAAGCAATAATATTTTTAACAACCATCACTTTTGCCACACCCAAAACAAATAACTTTTGCAAATAATAAATAACAGTAACACGAATAGAATAATAACTTCCTCGCTCCCACCATCGCATAAACCATTTAGGTAAGTATCTAAGTTCCATTTCCATCCAATAACGAAAACATCACGAAAAGTTATTAACTTCTAATAATTGACTATACCTATTTATGTAGGTACAATAGTTCAATTTCATCCTCGTCACCGTTCGACACCAATAACGGAAATGAAAATATTATCCCATTCCCATCAGGAAGCACTCATAAGTTGAGGGAAACAAAATCGGATACTAGTTGTTAATTTATTACCGCCCCAAAATATAAACAACATTTTTTGACTCCTTGATGGCGATCAGTACAAGTCGTGTGTCCTGAACGTCGTTCAATTTGTCGCAATTAATTACATAGGTATCTCTCTGGATATACATATACATACACTTTCTGGTGAACGTTGGTCAATTTTACCTTGTGGACAGGCTAAAACGACATCACAGGACAAACCCTTTTCCGTGTAATTGCTGAGTTTGGGAAATAGTTAAAGTATATGTATATGTAACCTACTTTCCGCACATCTGTCTGTCTTATAATTTCATGAGGTTTCCCCCTTCTCTTTCATCCTGCCCAGGGAAGGCAAACTACAACTTAACCTCGAGACCAAGTTAATAATTTTCTCATCATCACAGTAAGTCTGTGCTCATAATATACGTTGGTATAAGCGGTGGGTGTTCCGCTATCAACCCCTAACAACGATTAGCTGATACAGCTTATGTTAGTCGATTTCCTCCGGAAAAAGATAAAAACATATATGGAAAGTATGACAGCTCAACTCATAAGAAGCCAATTATGGGGAAAAATCCTATTCACTTGAGGAAACCATCAATTTAGCTATTTCCTTCATGCCCACCCACTTTTCCGGGGGTGAACTTTTGTTTTGCTTTCCTATGTACATATATCCTGCTATACTGTGCATCATCATACAACTCCTGTGCGTGAAGTCTTAATCACAGTTCACACTTGGCATAAGGATGCTTACTTGCTTGTTTTCTGTTACGCACCTTTTATAACAGGGCTGTATTTTAAGTTTTACAGGCCCTGATTGTCCTCCTAAATTGTTCTACATATTTGACATATATTTGAAAGAATTAAAAACATGTAATTGGCGTGTTCAGAAAAATGAGATCTCAGAGATTTTTCTCACTCAAAAGGTGAGCAAGCGAATCCAAGATTTTTTTTTTCCTCATAGTTTTGACAGCAAAACTGAGTAATTTTGCTGAGGAATCCTGTTCTAAGATTGCTGAGACATAATTTTCCTAAACACGCCTAATGATTTCTGAGCAAACATTTATTTGAGATTTCCTTCAAATACATTCTTGTAGTTGTACTTATTCGAGTTTAAAAAAAAGCAACAAGCCATTCATTTATTTATAATAAATAAAATAAATGTTAAATAAAAAAAAACTTAATTTTATCCAAACTTGTCATATGTTAAATAATAAATCATGTACATTATTCCTAGAGTCTGAATCTCTTCTCTGACTCTCATACTATACAGCTTTTGACAAATGAGGTGTTAAACGAAGCGGAATTACCTGCTGTTTTGACGAATTATAATTTTACTAATTAAAAATCTTAATAATATGTTCAAAAACTGCATTTGTTTGTTAAATACTGCTATAATTGGTATAATATTTTGGCATGTGACATTAGATCGGTTCAATTCATAAGGTCCGTTTATTTTAAAATAATTTATGCGTCTTTTATTTTAATGTAACTAATAGCAAGAATTCTCGTATGGATAGGCTCTTACTTCTATAAAACAATGAATTTAAAGGGGTTCTTAAAATTCTGTTTTACATTTTTTTTTAAACTTCGAGGTCATAAAATCGAACTGTCAAAACTTCTATGACAGTCTTCACATTTAGCAGGTTCACGTTTCTGAGATCTCTCTGAGCAAACTTCTGTCAGCTTCTCTGAGGAGAGGGAGAAACCTGAACAAGATTTCTCTGCTCAAAAGCACTCTCCACCTCTTTCTTTTATAAATTGATCAATTGCGACAAAAAATTACTGAGAAAGCGAATCCAAAAAATTTAAGTCTAAGAGATGACCAGAAACATTTTTTTTTTCATTTGGAAAGGAACATTTTAAATAAAACATTAGTTTTGTGATTAAAAAAATTCTATGTAAGTATGTCCCTTTCACAAGAGGAAACAAGTTGATGGAGATTTTTTGACGTTTTCTTTTAATTTCCAGTTTCCACTAATCATAGACCGTTCATTCCTCTTACTTGGTATCCTTCTCACCTAAAAACTGAAAGTAACTGGAAACTCAGTTTCCTCGTGTAACAGGGGACTATTAAATCTTTAACGTCAGAGTGAGTCGCATCGCAGGTGTTCATATCAGTTTGTTTCGGAACACCGTCTATAAATTTCTTTACAAAAAAGTTCTAAACAGTACAACATCGAGAATTTATGAAAATGATGACGGCTTTTTTCAAAAATGTGAAATTAACGTCAATTTCACCACCGCAAAGTCTTTGGAACATCTAAATAATCACGTGTAAATCACATTGAGACAGTACCTGTTGGTACCTGCGAACTTGATAATTGTAGCAGAATTTTGTAGAATTATCCGCTCTATTTTAGAATAGAATTAATTGCCCGAACTGTTAATTGTGTGCGAACAAGTGACATTTCAGTTTTATTCGTGTTTTTATAAAACAAATACAAACACGAATAAAACTTCTTCCATTACAGAACGCCAAATCCACGATTTGTTTGCGTTTGCGTTTGTTTTTTTTGCAGTTGGTAATATTGTCAATGGGGATTTTTTTGATTTGGTTTGCGTTAACATTTCGCTACCGATTTGGAGACTACAGAAAAATTTAATTTGGCATCAGAAGCGTATAAGGCGAAGCTGCTAAGGTTCTGATTAAATGATATTCCTCAATTTTTGTATAGTCAAACTTTGTATCTCCATTTGTAATTTATTTTGGCTTTTTGAATGAATGCGACCCTGTCATAGAATTAACCCCCGCAGTTGATGTCGCAGCACAAAACACCCCCACAGCCACACTCGCTGACACTGACTGTTCGTTCAGGTTCATCCCCTCATGTTTTGACGTGGATGATCGTTTTGTTCATTCGGATTCGATTGAATTGAATCGCAGAGGCAATGGCAATCGGCAAGTCCTATGGTTGCTGTCGAAATTCAGATTTCCTGAATCCATCGCATTCAATTTTTCAAATCGACCACAGGACGTACAAATGTCACAAACAAGCCGATTAAGAACAAGAGAACAATAAACTTCACCAACTTTTGCTCGTGTATTGTTGTTGGAATGGTATGGCAGTTTGTGATTTTATATATTTGACGCCTGTTTATTTGGGTGGTGGGAATTGGATGGGAATCTATAAGTCAGTAGAATGGGTATATGGGATGTTGGCAGCGGCAGTAGCATCAATATAGACACATAAAGCAGCCAAAATCTTGCCTGTCATAAGCGTTCGGGATTAAAATGATTGGAATTTGCCATCATCCATCGTCGTTGTCGTTCGGGCGGTGGCAGCGGCGGCGTTGAGTGCGTAGGTATAGCAAGCACTTGGAGGATTTTCAACTTGACTATACCTAGTTGTTTGGCTGGTCTGGTAGGTAGGTATATAATTTCGAAAAGAATCCTTTTCCCTGTTAAAGCACTTTAAAATATACCAACAAATGCATAGTGTAGGGCTTCTAACTCTTTAAATCTCAACTGAATCTGGCAGATTTTGAAGTGATAATTATTATGATGATGATGTTTTAAAACCTTTTTTAGGGTTGGAATAGGTAGGTATATGGGAAAATGGGTTAGTTTGTTTGTCAAAAGACTTATGGGATTTTAAGAAACATATGTTTTCATTTTGGTTGGAATTTAATTAAATTAAGGAGCTTAAAAGAGATTTGCTGGTGAGAAAGTGTTAATTTTTTTTAAATATTTTTTAATAATATTCCTACTTACTATAGGTACAATATATAATATGATGTATCCACTCAAGTAAAATATTGAACGTACGTTCGTAGGTTTGTACGATCGTACGTTTGTGATTAAACGAGAAAGTAACAAATAGGAAACATCGGTTATACCCACAGTACCTACACTATATTAAAGGTAATACATATAATAATAAGCGTTTTCATTTTTATTCAGTTCTGCGCATTTGTCAAATTCGAAGAAAATGGTGGATCCAGTGCCACTAGTTCGTCACTAGTGGTTAAATTTTGAGAGAAAATTGAATTTGAAATTATTTTTAAAAGTGCAACAATGGACCGGCAAACAAGGAAACCAAGAGCTTCTGGAAAACCATACTCTAAATGCATTTTATGAACAATATCCATTACAGTGGACCTGCTCAACCCAAGGAATCCACCGGCAAGCCTATAGCTGCAACCGTATGCCATCCAATACAGGAACACGATGAGCTCGTACTCATTCGTCCATCCACTCCTCTTATCTGGCTTGAGACGCACATATATTCCAAATGTGGCAACTTTCAAACGTAAATGTTGCCGACATTTCAAATCGTCACCGTTTAAAATCGCATTTACATCTTTGGAAAAAACGCGAAGTCTCTCATAGCTAATATTCTGCAGAAATAACCAATGTTATGAATTTTCATGTGTATGTACATTGTACACATATGTACCTCGCTTAGTCGTTGCTGTGTTATTGCAGTCCTCGTAATAAAACGCTGATATTTTAAAAAATATAAAAGAATTAATAAATTGTTTCAAGTTGTTATTCATCTTGCAAAATTAATGCCAATTGGTTATTTTGTTTTTTTTTTTTTTAGTTTGTTGACAGCTGTGAACTAGTGTTCGCAGACTGCATAATCAAGCAATACACAATAGGATTTTGTCCGTAATGTTTGGGGATATAATCAATGCAAAACCTTTAAAAGTAAATCAAATTAAGAAATTTGTAAATTTTTCGCGTCGAATTTTTATTTTGATACAAGCTGGATTTTGTATAAAATATTTATTTTCTGGAATAATAAAACACATTTGTGGTTAGGGAAATTTCTTTAATATTGCGGCAATTTTAACTAAAAATCCCATTTAACCCATCCTATTTTAATCCAGTTCGGACAGCAAAAATACAAAAATTATCCAAAGGTCAAAATTTAACCAGTGGTAGAAAATTTTACCCAATTCGGACACGGCCTTAGGTATCAATATCAGAGTTTTCTAATTTATTTTATTATCACTCGAAAAAAATCGTTTGTTTGCTGTTAAGAAAATTCTTATACAGAATAGGTATATCACCAACAGTGATATCCTTAGTAGGTACCTATAACTACCTGTGTTTTTTTTTTATGTACGATTTTGTTAATAGAAGCCCCAAAGAAAGCGAAGGAGAGAAGGAATGTCACAAAACTAATAGAATGGTCTACAAATCGTTTTGTTTTAAAACACTTGTTTGTTTTTAAACAAAAAATGATGATACCTACCGTATATCATATCTTTTTTTTTCAAAACCTTTTACATGATATTTGATATCAATGTTGTTCCAAAAAATTATAGACGCCAATTTGTTAGTCGTGTGTGCAGCCGGCATTCTCAAAGGAAAAGGACACGAGCCAACATTCCAATTGATTGCTTTTGTTTCTATTGTTCATGGAGTTACCCATTCAATTGTTCTGACACTCAACACACAAAATGTTGAGATATTTTTATCCATACCTTAGTTTTTTTTTTTTTTATATAAAATAATTATTTATCAGATGTAAGTAATACACACCAGACTATACAGAAAGAGAAATCCATATTAAGACGACTGACTATACGCCAAGACCAGGACCTTACCTACATACATATATACGCTCTCGTTTTAAATCATAATAATTAACCGGAAATAGAACACGCGCCGTTGTCGTCACATACGAATCCACTTCTTTTCTAGATGCCATTTTCAAGGACAATACAAAACCTTAGACACTAAAAACGGAGAAAAAAAAGGTTGCGCGATGTGCGAATTGAGAAAGAGAAAGACGAACAAATAATTACACGCCACGGCAATGCTTCCGGTTAATTGAAACCTTCAAATGTCAGTCAGCTCAAACTCAAACTCGACTCTCAGCTCGTCTACTTGTATTACGTACGCCTAGAGCCCTTGCTTTGCAAGGACCACAAGAAGTATTAGTCAGCAGCAGCCAAAAGGAACACATTGCGTTCAAAACGCGCTTTGTTTCGCGCAATGTGCATCATCATATATAGAGGTATGTGAAGAGACTTCCCCTCGTCTTCCTCATATCAAGGAGCAAGTATAGCGAAAAAAGGATCAAATCTCAAAACGCCCATAAGGATATGATGTGTGGTACCTATGTGCGCTACTCTATAATAAAATTGTCCTCCTCTGACTTGTCCTTGTGCGAGGGAAAACATCTTAGCAGTCAGCACTCAGCACATGCCATTTATGTTTTATTATATTTTTATGCTTTGAACCGGTCCTTGTTGGTACAGCATTCAATTGTCGCACGTAAATTGTATCTTCGGGCACTGCCCTGGAATTTTATTTGTATATCCAGGAGGTGGTGCACATCGGCGGCGATTCGAAGAGCAGCTGAAACTTTGCAGCGCCAGAGCTAACTTAAGAATTATTATTTTATGTAGGTAATTTTTGACGAATCTATTTAAGTACACATTGCTTCCTGTTGCAAGGAATTAAATCAATCGTATTTTCAAAGAAAAACCGGATATTTACTCGCAATGAAATATTTGAAGAGGAATGTATGTATGTATGTAAGTGGTCACAATGGTTTAAAGATACCTATGAAATGATTATGAAGAGCGTGCCGGAGGTGTAGCTCATCGAGAATATTAGATCATTGTCAAAGCATAAAGGCGTTACGCATATACAAAATGTATTTCAAATTATAATTAAGACAGATGTTAAAAGAAAATAATATTAAAAGTTATAGAGTAAGTTCTACAATATCCAATTACGTCAACCTAAAGAGTTCTTGACATTATACCTATTCATTCTACCTATGCATTTTATAAGCTATGTATCTATATTAGCCCACAAGCCCACCTTTCTATTATTTCCATCAAATAGTTGAGAGAAAAATATTTTAAAATTCGTTAGAGCCTTTTTTTATTTTATTTTTTATTATAATACAATTTTGACAACATATTTAAGAACAAATTTTTTACAATTTTTTAATTCGAAGTTATAAAATTAATTTTAAAAAAATCATCTAGATACCCATTTTCGAAATAAACAAAAATAATAATTTTGAAATTTTTTTCAATAATCCAAAATTGTTTTTTTTTTTTGAAAATGTTAATATGCTTATGTAAAAAAAATAATTAAAATTGGTTCGACAGATAATGAGATAGTCGAAAACCCAAAAATGGTTCTATGGTACCGTTATTTTTGGCTATAAGAATAATTTGTATATAAAATCTGCTAGATAATGTCAAAAAACTGCTGGATGCCAACTTTAATTAAAATCGACCAATTCGTTTTTGAACTATTAAGTTCTTAAAGAAAAATTTGAAACTTTTTTTAGAAATCCAAAAAAAAATTTGAAAATTTTGGTGTGCAATACTTCTTAAACTTTTTCAAAAAATCTCTACAAAAAAATTGATCAAATTCAGTTGAACCATTTCTGAGAAAATCGAATGTCAAAAAAATGGTTCTTTATGTATTTTTGTAAATAAAAGTTACTGGATTTTTTAAAACGTTGTGGGCACGTTTTTGAGGAAAATAAGATTTCTATTTTTTGCTAAAAAAAATTTTAAAATTTTTTTCCCCCCACACGCTTTTTAAAATTTTTTTAAGGCCAAAAATAACGTACCTGCTTTATTTTTGGTCTTAAAAAAATTTTAAAAAGCGTGTGGGGGGAATGCCCAAAAAACGTTAGGTACCAAGTTTAAAGAAAATAAATCCACCCGTTTAGGCTACAGCCGAAAGGACAGACAGACAAACATACAGACAGACAAAATTTCGATACCCTCTTCATTCGACTTCGCTATCATCGTAATGTCAACTTTGATCAAAATCTCGAGCCCCATTTTTATACGAATCCATAACTTGCCATAAAACGGGTGTTTTTTTAGAGGTATAGAACTTTAAGTTGGCAACACTATTTTAACTGGCGGCCATTTTGTCAGCTGTCAAGTAATTTATTTTTAGTTTGGTTTGGCATTTCAACATGAATAGACCGACGCGACGCCTGAACAACGCATGCAAAATGTTGTGAATGGGCTTGGAACGAGATTGCTGTTGATCCCGATTCTTACAAGAAAATTTTGTTTAGCTTTGAAGCTCATTTTTGGTTGAAAGGCTACGTCAATAAGCAGAACTGCCGGATTTAGAGTGCAGATAATCCGCAAGCCATTGTTGAGACGCTGTTACATCCAGAAAAACTGACAGTTTGGTGTACCTACTTTATGGACTGGTGGAATCATTGGGCCGTACTTCCTTAAAAACAATGCTGACCAAAACGTCAATGGTGACGGCTAAGAGCCATGATTACTGACTTTTTCGTTCATCAATTGAACAACCATGGTGTGCAGGAGCTTTGCTTTCAATATAAGACGGCGCAACATGTCGCACAGCTCGTGCCACAATTGATTTATTGAAGAAAACGTTTGGTAACCGCATAGTTTCACGTTACGAACTCGTGAATTGGCCTCCAAGATCGTGCGATTTAACGCCGCTTGACTATTTTCTGTGAGAATATGTGAAGCCGCTAGTCTACGCCGATAAGCCCGAAACGATTGACCACTTGGAGGACAACATTCGCCGCATTATTGCCGATATACGGCAACAAATGTTGGAAAAAGTCTTCGCAAATTGGACCTCCAGATTAGACTACGTCCGAGCCAGCCGTGGCGATTAGATGCCAGAAATCATATTTGAAGTATAATGCCAGAAAATTATCTTTCGAATAAAGTAAATTTCATTTCAATTTAAAAAAATCATCAAAATTTAAATATTTTTTTTTTAATTCAAAAATAAAAATTTTGGTATTAAAAACTTTTAAAAATAATCTTCATAAACAATTGATCAAAATTTTGAGTAAATCGATAATCAAAAAATCGATCTATGGAAAATGCCGCATTAATCTACAAATTAGTAGTTTTTTTTGTTAAAAGAATATTTTTTCTTTTAAGTTCGGGGCATATTTTTGAGAAAAATAAGATTTTCATTAATTACTAAAAAAAAATTTAGGTACATAAGGTACCGTTATTTCTGGTCCTAAAATGGAAACAAACTGTGTGGGGAGTGCCCAAAAAACGCTTAGGTACCAAGTTTAAAGAAAATGGACCAACATTCTTTTTAGGCTGCAGCCGAACGGAAAGACAGACAAACGGTCAGAATTGCGTAATGTTAAGTTTGATCAAAATTTAATTTCAATTTTTTTGTTTACGAATCCATAACTTGCCATATTATGCATATGTACATTACATGTATACAGTGAAAGCTCTAATAAGCGGACACTCATGGTTAACCAATTTTTGACTGGTTATGAAAACTGTCCGGTAAAGGGATAGAAATAGAAAAACTTTTTTTTAACTTCATGTAAATTATTATTATTAAAAAAATGACATCACTCAAAATAAAACGGATGAGAAAAGAGAACCATATATACACACACTCTCAAAATTACCCCAACTTAGTTACTCAACATAACATCACTCGGTCCGGTTATTAGAGCTCCGCGTCCAGTTATTAGAGCTTCGCACCTGGTTATCGGAGATTTTTCATATATTTGCTTACGTGCATATATTAAAAATAAATCAGAAAATATACTGAGAACGAAGCTTTTGTTTTTTTTTCTCTATTTCATTTGTTGATAAAAAATAATCCTTAAATAAAATTATATGTCCGCGTATGGAAGGTTTTCTATATATAAAATGTCCAAAAATGGTGTCCGCGCCCGTTTATAGAAAAGTAATTTTAATTTGTATGAAAAATTCCAAAAAGATGTTTGTTCTCAAAAATGTGTCCGTTTAAGGGAATTGACCGCTTATTGGAGTTGTCCGCAAGTAGAGCTTTCACTGTACATATATCACAAGTAAAAATGAGCCAAATCCCAAAACGAACAGCATTTTACAACAACAAATTAAGAAGACATAGGATAAAGAAAAATATACATAGCAACGTGTTCTATTTAATAAACTTCATCATTAATCCGATACATTAAGCCATGCAATTTTCTCAAAAAACCTCAAAAACTAATTTTCCCATACATGCATTTCTTTAATATGTAATTCCATTTTTTCACCATTTTCCATAATGAAATTTGACTTGAAGGACTAACAAGTAGAATTAATACAATTCAACTTAAAAATAAAATTAAAAAAAAAAAAAAAAAAAAGTTGTTACATCCCTTGCGGGGATCGAACCCGCGACCTTTGGATTAGAAGTCCAACGCGCTATCCTCTGCGCCAAAGGGACCAGTTGAAAATTATTCTCCAGTTGCACATTCGATGTTGCGAGTAAAATTCTCTCATGATATTTTTTTTTATGATAAGTAGTGTTACTCGAATAATTTTACATGAAACAACAGTTAGATATAAATATAGTGGGGTATATGAAAATGAATAAAAAAAGTTAATCAGCTTTAATAGGCACCCGCATTTTTGTTGACCCTCTGATCTTTCGCACTTGAAAGTTTTTAAAGCCACGCATCAACTTAATTAAAAATACAAAATTATAATATACATAGATAATAAACTTGGCACTTTTGAAGACAGATATTACATCATCATCGAATCTGACGCATGCTTAAATTAATCACTTAATCTATCGATGCGGAAAGGTTCACAGATTTGTTTGTGTATTACGTTGGTATGAGGTATAGCGGCATTAACATTATCATCATCATCATCGCATTTAGCTTGAGTTGGGGCTCTTTGTGCCAGTTTTTTTTTTTTTTTTATTTCAAAGTGAAAAAAGGAACGAAATGGAAAGAATAAAAATGTTTCACTTATCTTTTGCTAGCAATCTGCTGAATATCCCCTTACAGTTTGGAGAGCCTGAAAAGCCTATTGAGAGCGCGCTATACTCTGAAGTGCGATAGTGTCCATCAGAACAATAAAACCAAAGATTTAATGCAACACTTTTTAGTCCGCAATGCCATTAAGCAAATGAGTAAAGAAGCAACTCAAAAAGTCACCCTCTTCGCACAGCCTGGGTCTCATCTTAAGGAAGACTATAGAGTGTATAGATATATACTTAGATACCTATACTAATTCCTCGTGCTATCACTTGCTTCATGCAAAATAAACAGATCTTAATTTCAGATACCGAATGCCAAATCGTGACATATCAATTTCTTTCCATAAAGCACCATAAGAAAACTACCTACCCCCTTGCCTGATGTGGGATTCGTTCTCCATCACTTCTCAATTTCAAACCCCTGGGTTTTGTAGTCCTATTGTGCAAACATTATAGTTTGGTGTTTGGTGGGCTTTGGGTTTCGTGTATATTTTTTTTATATGTATATACCTACCTACAAAATCATGTTAAGTGGGTAGCTTTAGGTATCTTATAGCTTCTGATCTCTGATGTGGCCCAGAGTGTCACTTTTGAGTGTGAATCCACCCTCGCATTCAGCTCGTTTGCAAGTGCATGTTATTCTTTTATATTTGCTCCTTTTTGCTTTATGTGCGCTCTCGCACTCAAGTGGTAACAAGCCACCATCATAGACATTATGCAGTATAGGTATAATCTCGAAGGATCTTTCCATTCCGTGGACGTGTTAGGTTCACTTTATAAAAAAAAAAAAACATGACTATAGATTATGGCTAAAGGCTACTCTAAGGGTGCCTGTCACTGCCCCAAGTGAATGCAGTACTATTATAGGGCAGTGCCGGATTAGGTAACGGATTAGGTAAGTCAGATGTCCTAGAGTTCAACTTTCTTCGGTTAAGAACAAAACAAGTTTTCTAAAAATCGATAAATCGCGGATAAATCTTGTTCTGGTTTTTCGTCCTGTTCCTATACTCAGTCAGTCAAATTGACAAAGCAAAATCTTAGAAAAGTGAACCGAGTTATTTTATAGGGAAACTTCCTAATCTGTCTACGTCAAAAGTGACAACTATAACAAAAAAAAAAAACTGGCTGTGTTTAATGAAGAAAAACTAAATCGGAACAGAGCAGCAAACAGCACGAAGTGTGTGAAAACTGTCAGAACAAAAATGTACAGTTCTGTGTTTTATTGAATTCACACTTTGACAGTTACTTAATCAGTGAAATTTCAAATTCAAATAGTGTTTAATTATAATTTGTGTGCAATCATTTTCATATGAAATTTTATATCAATTCACACTTTTTTCATATTTTTTTAAGATTTGTACATTTCAATCCAAAAATCCAATAAATGTATTTCTTTGTACATTTTAGCCTTTTATTTTGCCAAATACAACATTCAGCTGGTGCTTTGACTTGTTTTATTTGCTAATAGGGCCTCTACATGACGTACTCCGGCCTTGCATTGGGGTGAGAAGTATAAAACACTATAATAACAACATACTTTACTTATTCCAGGTTTCAGTTTTTTACGTCCATACAATACTTTAGGTATCTCCATCACGTGACCAACTGCAATTAGTCTAATTTGTGTTATTGCCAGTTGCTTATTGCATTAATCAAAACATGAAGTTTCGGTATAAAACGCGGGAAATTAACTGCGCCCCGGCCGTCAACGGAAGCCGAACATTAACCCGAGGGTGTTTGCTGGTTTGGTTGATAAATTCATCGTTGGTGTAGCTTGTAACTTTGTTATTGTTTTTTTTTTTTTTTAATATGTTATGTATGTTTTATGTCTGGGGTTTACTTTACTTTATACATGATGACGATGATGGTGTTAAGTAAAATTCATAACCACCATCATCATCATAATACCTAATCGAAAATTATGATATGAATTTCAACAAGTGGAGTAATTTTATGTCTGAGGAGTTAAATAGCGACAAATCGTTTTGACACGTTATTTGTCACAAGTAGGTACTTACATTATGTATCACCATATTATGATTATGTGTGAAAGATATTGTAGGTATGATCTAAGGGAGCATGCCAATACAGGTTTTATGCGGGATTTTGGTTTATGAAATAAAAGTAGGAATAAATTACTTAGGTTTTACTTTAGTTTGCAAAATTTATGTCTTACTTTAGACAGCTGTCCGTCCAACTCCAAAACCTTATTTATATAAACATTTTTTTTAATCAATTCTTTAACTAATGAAATGCAATTAGTTGCCCAAACTTGTTCTAAAGTCGGTAGGTATATGCGGTACCTACCTATATGTACATAAAGTACGTTCAATGAACAAGGTAAGTTTAGTTTCTAGTTAAGAATTGATAAAAATTATATCTTGCAATGAATTAAAAATGTTTATTGAACGTAAGCAAAAGTTTACTTAAATTCATTGATTCATTCAATATTCACAGATTATAGGTACAGGTAGGGTGTGTCGGTGAATATATGAAAACGTATTAGGCATGTGCAGAAAAATGAGATGTGGACAAGCGAATCCAAAATGTTTTTTCTTCTTCTTTAAGGTTTTTACCAAAAAATTCGAGTAACGAAAATAGGAATTTATCGTAGGTATTTCGAGAAAATTGTCATATTTTTAAGTTATTCGCGAATATATTTTTATTGGCTTGACAGATTTTGGTGCAATCTGGTTCTTCTAAACATTTCGTTAAGTTTAAATGAATTTTTCGTTGAGTCAACAAAAACTCAGTTAGTGTAGACGCGTTTAAGGAATTTCATATAACTTTACGAAGAATTTTCGCTTAAAGAAAATAAAACAAATAATTCGCAGTCGTATTTATTAGATTTTTGTCTACTTACACACCGTCTAACTATTTTCAAATTGGTGGAAATATGCTTTATTTAATAAAAATAAATATCACATTATTCACGGTTAAGACAATCTACTCTTGTGCCTAAGTTAGGCAGCTATACGACAGCAATAAACAAGGTTTTTGAACACATTTTCCAAAGTTGGACAGTTATTTAAAGTTAGACAACGTTTATAAATAAGACCTTCGGTTTTTAACTTATATTGGTACTTACTGAAGCTAAAGGGGGAACGAAAGTCGCCTGAGTTTGTTCCTGTAAAGAGGGTGTAGTGCCAGAACATGGCTAATGGGCACTTCCGTTACCGTACCCTTTGATCGATATATGAAGACTATATAAAATGCAATTCTTCCTCACTAACACTGTTTGTGCTTATTATTTAGTGTAATTCTGAGTTGTCAAAAACAATAAAACACTGCCCAATGACGCAAGACACACGTTCTTATTCAAAATCTCCCTCTACATTTCATTGTTCTATAAGGTTGCTATATATTTACCCATCGCCCAAGGTATAACAAGAAATTAACAATAGAGGGTCGCGATTTTGGTTAAAACTGTGCAGCTAAATGAGCCATTTCACATCACGTATTTTATATTTCACAAAGTTATAGAACCAATAAAAAAAATCAACTGAATTAAACAAGCTCGTTGAAGCGAAAACGCGTGTGCACGCGTATTTATATTATATAGTATAGATACACACTGTACACTTTTTAGTGAAGTTTTAATAGTTTGACACGATTTAAAAATGTACATTTTAAAGGAGAATTTCGAAAGGTATATGTAGTTTTTATAAAGTATTGAATTACTTCTATGAACGAAGTTCGGATATAGGTATTGTTAAATTGAGATTTTAATGTAAAACTTTTGGTAAGGAACACTTTTTGGCATTAATTTTGCTTAAAATATCGAAATATTATTTTCATTTTGATATTAATTATCACTTGGAGATTTTCTTGGAGGAAGTTCCTTCTTCAAAATGGGTTAAGAGATTTTATCGCAATTCACTTACTGCCCTAACGCTAACTCACATTTAATCCACGAGTTTACTAAACCATGGAATAGGAGTTATAACTCACATATTAAATTTTCTATTAATAAAAACAAAACGGTTGTGAAATAGAATATTGTGGTCTTATTTATAAACGTTGTCTAACTTTAGACAACTGTCCAACTTTGGAAAATGTGTTCAAAAACCTAACTTAGACACAAGAGAAGATTGTCTTAACCGTGGATAAAGCGATATTTATTTTTATTAAATAAAGCATATTTCCACCAATTTGAAAAAAGTTAGACAGTGTCTAAGTAGACAAAAATCTAATAAATACGACACTTGATATTTATTGAAAATCTTTTTAAAAAAATCTACTACAATTCTCTTCAGTCCATATTGACATGTTACATTGGTCTTGTATTTTGCGTACACCGTTTGTTTTATATGAAAATGATTTTGCATTTAATCCACGACTTAAATATAATTTGGCGTTAACTTGGATTTATTAATATGGTTCTTTTAGATTTACTAATCAACCTTTATATATTTACTCCACTTTTCAAAGTTATAAAATTTCCACTGGTGGGCAACTCAGGGACTGGCGTAATTTTCCTAAACCTCAAATTGGAATAAAAGACTCATATTGAAATTTATTCTTCCCACACACATTTATGTAGGTACGTACCATTGCATTGCATCTTCTTTGCTTGCGGTTCTCTTGTATTGCATATTAAATGCATTTTTCTTTTGTATACAATCCTTGCTGATGGCTTGCGCTTGTAATAATCATTATCCTCATCGTTTTTTTATTTCTACTCTTTTTGGTTCGTGCCAACCCAGGAGGCATCAATCGTACAGAAATAAAAAAAAACACTAACGCAATACAAAAAACCGAAATGCAAAAATAAAAAAATGAAAAATAATGGCATGGCAGATCCCCCGCAGCAATCGCTGAGGTATAGAAGACAAATAGAGCGGTGACACAATACACGGTTAAGTTAAGCCATCAGGACATTTTTCTAGGCACACAGTCATTTTAATGCCTAAAGTGAGATAGGTACGAGCAAGCATGAATGAAAAGCTAAAGTGTTTTTCTTTAAATCTACACCTACATACATGTGCGTGTACCTGTATTGTATGTATTTATATGGTGTAGGTATACCGTATACCTAAGTATATAGAATGAGCGTTTCATTCTTTTCTCAGTCTTTTTTAAAAATCTACGATTTTAGTTCTCCCTTTTTGCTCAAAAACATTTTTGTATTGTTTCTTATATGTAGCTTTAGCTTTATTCCCCTCCGGTATACCGTGTTGGTATACACCACAACGACAAGGACTTATTTAAGTTAAAATAAAAACAAAAATGTTTAAATAAAACACAGCTTTTCTTTTATTCTGTCACCCTAAGTGTTTGGGATTTTATAGGACACTTAAAAATGTGTTGTTTTTTGTCCGTATTTGTTTTGAATTGCACAATATATTTTGATTTGGATAATGTGATGTTGAATTGTATTTTTTATAGTCCTTCTACAAGTAGTATGTATGTTTTTTTTATAAATATATGTAGGTATTTTAAATATCATTGCGAGGACCGGAATTTTATTGACTTCAGATTTCTAATGATATTAAAATACAACATATACAAACGTAAAATTACCTACGATTATTATTCAACACTTACAGGAACCTCTAAGGACCAGTTTTTCTGTGCGAAATCATTTCCGTAGTTAACTCCTGAAAAAAGTTCTTCAAAGTTAATACACGTAATACGTAATACAGGAAATACGTTGAAAGTGTCAGAAATTAAAAATATGGCTGTACGAATAAGTACCCACAAAAACTTCTCATTAGGTATATGTATATCCGTATTAATAGAAACAACAACAAAATATTATTATTAGAAAATGGGTACAGGATCCGCAGAAGATTTAATATATTAGACAGGTTGTCAAGGTTGAAGTGTCAAAAATTAAAAATGGCGGTTAGAGTGCTCACAAGGCCAAGGCCTTGAAATTGGACAAGCGAATGGGCACTAGATCCACCATTTTTCTAGATTTTGACAGATGCGCCAGAAGTGAACAAAAATGAAAACGCTTATTATATTGGCGCAAAATTTTAAACAGCCTGATTTTAAGGTATAAGTAACAGTGCTGCCACTCAGAAATTAAAAAAAACATAGTAAAAAAACATGATTTTAGTTCAAAAAACATGATTTGCAGTTCTGAGTTGGAAAACAGTAAAAGAGATATTAAAAACCACATCGTAACAAGTAAAACAAATATTTTCAAAAATTAACTGAGAGCATTTATTAAAAAAAATACAAAAATGGACGGAATAAATAAAAATAAAATAAATTATTAAAATTTATACATATTCATGTGTGCTATATTATTTTTTTCACAATTTCAGGTACATAGGTATTATATAGCACATTGAAAATCAAAAATATAAATAGTATAAATATATTTTTTAAGTTTTTAGTTTTCAAAAAACTTTTTTTTATGTGAATTCCTTATTGTATATATTCGTATAATATCTATCGAGAAGTTCTGTATGAACCTTAAAGTCATAGCATGTCTGGTTCTTAACCATATGTTTGGCATGCAACAAACCGTTTAGTGAATCAGTCTCAAGGCTGTTCCTTAGTTTTGTTTTTACCATATTAACTTCAGAAAAAATGCGCTCCGTATTAGCAGAAGAGTGTGGCAGTGAAAATATTTCATAAATGAATTGCGACAATTTTGGAAAAGCTGGAGTGTCATCTGCTTGCATTAATTTGCTTACGCCTTTCCAAAATTCTTCAGCATCTTGACTAAAATTTAAATCTATGTGTTTCAATGCTATGTTTGTGTTTGTAATGTTTTCGATTTTCGTCGTTTCAGGTTATAGTGTAGCTTAGACATGTTTTTTTTAAGCGATTATAAAAAATAACATTTTTTTTTTTGAAATTAGAAAAATCATGATTTTGGACTCGAAATCATTTAATCATTTTTTGGGTCCAAAAAACATGAAAATCATGATAAATCATGATTTCTGGCAGCCCTGATAAGTAGGTATGATATTACTTAACTATTTTCTAATTTTAAAATAAAAGGTTCTTAGTTTTAAACATAAACTCCACAGATGAACACGCCCAAAACAGTGACAGTTGATGCAAAACAGTAAACAAACATACTGTTTTTACATTTGTTATTGTCAAGGTAATATTAGAAGTTAGTATGGTGCCTACTAAGAAGATAAAATAGACATTTGCAGCTAAATTAATAAACGTGGAATAGCGAAGGGTTAGGTCTTATTCCGTGGACTAAGGGCAAAATGTTATGAATAAAACAAAATTTCCACTAAGTGACGTTTACGATGGTACTCTAGTTCTCACTCCTTTTTCTTTTTTTATTTAAACAAACTAGAAAAGAAAACAGACATAATACAAACAATTGAAAATAATAATTTTGACAAAAATATAAAAACACGAGAATTTCTAGGTGTGTTTACAAATTATCACAATTTGCTGTCAAAACCCATACGAAAAAAAAACCAAGTCTGCGGAACTTGGTGAAAATTTCAAGTTACCAAACAGGCATCTTATTTTATTGTAGTAGATTTTCTCAAGGGATTTTTGGTAAACGTCACTTTACTATTCCACGAACATTTTGGTTTTATTCATGGAATATGTTAACCCATGGAATAAGCGTTTTTTATTAATGTGGCTGTTAAGTATTTACTTAAATAAATAAAATTTGAAAGTTTTCCCAAATAGAAATTCTTCCATTGAATTGCATTCTCTGCTCATATGTAGGTACATACCTATAATGAGGCTGTAAATACATATTTAACATGACTATATTCGATATCAAAATAACAATTTTATCCTAACACAGCTGTTTTATATTAATCTGTTTGGAGTTTAAACAAAAACACCCCCTAACCATTAAAAACGATGCTAAAGTTAAGGTACAAACCAAACAACAAACCTTTGGATTACATTATATATGTACCTATATAGATACCCCCTGACAAATCGAGCGCAAAATACACGATTTAGATAATGTATGTTTATCAAAAATATCTCAACTCAACCATCATCTTCATGAAATAATAAAACAAATACAAATTCAGATAACACACACAAAAACCAACAGAGCGTCAAATAAAATACGAACAAAAAAAAAACAACTAAATCCCCAAAACGCGCAGGAGTGCAACTTATAGGTATATAAGAAGCGAACTGCTGCGGTCTTCATTCTGCTACAACCGACGGCGGCGACGACGATGTAATTCTTCAATTTTTACTATCGTTTGAACCTTTGCTGCTTCTGTTTGCATTTGCGAGTATCTCATCATCTCGACAAATAAGCTGCAGGCCATGATGTTGGGAGTAATCATCATCAAACCATCATCACTTCGCACATCAATGGATGCGTTAACAAATCATTTAGCTAGTTCAACACCACTCGGCAGAGGCGCGGTTTTGGATTAGTGTATAATATAATATCCCATCCATCCAGAATCCATACAAAGATCCTGCCGCATGCCGCGCCCCGCAACGGTAGATATAGATAACCGTGTTATCCCTCTATGCTCACTTTCAAAAATGTATAGCTGCTCTGGATAAACTGAATGAAATGACAGTTATCCTACCTGGCTAAGGGTGGACCGACAATGTCAGTTTTTATTTAGAATATAAGGACCAAACGAACATCAGAATCAATATTTACACATTTAGATTGAATCTACAATTGAAATACAATCCATACCTTACCTAACTATACGTTACGTACCTACATTTGTAGTTTGAGAATTCAGAAGTAAAGGAACAACAGAAAAACTTGCCCTCGGCTGAATTGAAATATTTGTTGATATTATTTTATCGTTGAATTTAAAAGGGACCTTGTCTTTGCATAGTGTCAAGAACTTTATACATATCAGAAAGAGACATTTATTAGGATTTCAAAGTGTCTGATATCTATAAACATCCACAAATATCGTGGTCGTTGTGGTTGGTTGGCTGCAAATTGGATGATTAATTTATGAAAACAAGAAATACAGTGGGTCATTGTCGAATATATGTGGGTACATCACTATAGTGGATTTTTTGTTTTCTTTATAGCTTTCCAAAGAGGAAGCCGTATACGATTAACCATTATTATCAAACCAAAACCTCTGTAATGCAGAAAATTCTCACATAAAATTTTCAAATATGGCAAATTATCGAAGTAACATTTGTTTAGTTTAGTTTAGTTTATTTTTCTTGTCAATTATCAGACAACATTATAAAAAAAGCATCAGCTTCTTTGCAATTTGTTTTCGTCAATATTGTAGTCAATGAGACATAAATCTTTCTTTCTACCAAAAGAAATAACATTACATTTAGCGATATTTAATGGCATGCCATTATTAATGCACCATTTGACTAGATCATTAATATCTTTTTGCATTTTGAGACCGTCACTCACATTGTTAACTACATTAAATAACTTAAGATCGTCTGCAAATAGAAGAAACCGGCATTAATGAAACAGGTTAGTCAAGTCATTAATAAATATCAAAAAGAAAAGGGGACCGAGGTGACTGCCTTGAGGAACACCCGACGTAACATATATTGCACGAGAAGATATGCCACAAAATTTAAATTTAAAATATCTACTCTAACAAATTTCCCCGAACTCCAATTCTCTGTAGCTTAAAAGTTAATAGCTTAATGTCAACTCTATCAAAAGCTTTACTAACATCGGTGTAGATGGCATTAACTTGGTTTTTTTTTTCATTTCATTTAAAATGAAGGAATTATAGTTAGAAAGATTGGTTGCAGTGGACCTCCCTTTGAAAAATCCATGTTGATGCTCACTGATCACAGACCTCAGCCCCGCATGCAATTTATCGACAACAAGCTTTTCAAAAACATTTGGAATAGATGATAACATTGCAATTCCCCTATAATTTTTTCATATCAGACCTATCACCGCTTTTGAAAATAGGAATCAAGTATGATTCGCGCCATACTTGTGGAAACACACCGCAAGCTAATGATTTGTTACAGATCTTCAAAAGAGGGAGTTGCTAACGTGTCGGCAGTTTTCTTTAAGAAAAGTGGAGTAATTTATTAGGTCCAGCTCCTTTGTTGACATCTAAATTTTTCAATGCAAGAACCAATTCATCAAGGCTAATCGAAATTTCATATGGAGGTTAACAATGTTCACTGCAATATGCAATGTGAATTCGATTACTGTAATCGTGGTTGTGAATCATACGACGTATTCTTGAAGCCCAGCGGTATGAACTAATTTCCTAGAAAAATATACGGGAACTCTTTGATTTTTGGTGAAGACCTTTTGGCACTTACGTTTCGAAGGAAAAAAATTGTGCGCAGTTGCAGTGTCTTTATTTTTTGTAAGCCTAGTACGCAGATAGGACTAAATTTTAGCTCTCCCTTTTCTCTCCGAACATCGGCTAAATAACCCTAGTTTAATTTTGATGTGAGAGCTCTTTTTGTATTAATATTAATTACTAAATTGTATTCCTTTAAAAATTCACTTTATATAATTCAAAAATTATTTTTTCCTTTTTAGCTTTAATAATATTATTACTAATTTCACCCCACATCAGATTTCTTATAATGTTAAAAAATGTTTTGTATTGATTTGTCGTTCATCACTAATTTTGAACTTTTATTTTCCTAAAATTAGGGAACGATATACAAATTTTTTTTTCTCATTCTTATTGTTCTTTTGGTATTCAAATATTGTTACTATAATCTTAAGTTGAAATGAAAAAATGAAAGAATATACCACGGAAAACAGTTTTGTTTTTCTCTGAAAAGAAATAATATTCACCTATTTCAAAGAATTTCTTTTCATTATTTCAAGTGAATTTAATAAAATAAAATAGATTTTTTTCTTTGGCTTAAGATAAATCGTTTATTCACAAAAATGTTATTGGAGAATTATTTAGCCAGGTGTGGAATCGCGTAAGGCGATAGTTGATTGTCGCTTTTTTGATTGTCGGTTTTGATTATCAACTATTCGTTGCTCTGTGTAAATCGTTCGCCAAAAATTGTTTGTTCTTTGGCCATATCTTACAATTCAGTCAAGAATTAAATGTCATTTTTGCATTTTTGTTATTATGTTGGTTTTAATTAATTATATTATTAAAAAACCAACCAATTTTAAGCCGACCGCATCAAACTTTTTATGAAAATGACATAAATGTAGGAAAACGACACCTAAAAAGCTGTCGCTTAATATCAGTACAAAAAAACGATTGTCGATTTGATAATCACCTTACATGGAGCAAAATTGTCGATTTTGATTATCAACTATCAACTATCGCGTTAGCCGATTCCACTGAAATCTGAAGGTAATTCCTCAGTGAGATTCCTCACTTCACTTTTGCTGTCAAAAAGCTGAGACTGATATTTTTTAGATTCACTTGCTCAAATATTTGTTAGCGCAGTTGATCAAATTATAAAAAAGAGATGGAGATAAAGAGTGCTTTGAGTGCTTTTGATGTCTAGCGGAGAAATCTTATTCAGGGGTGGAATCGCGTAAGGCGATAGTTGATTGTCGCTTTTTTGATTGTCGGTTTTGATTATCAACTATTCTTTGCTCTGTGTAAATCGATCGCCAAAAATTGTTTGTGATTTGGCATCACTTACAATTCTGTCAAGAATTAAATGTCATTTTTGCATTTTTGTTATTGGGTTGTTTTCGTTTGGAGTTTGTGTTGTTTTTTTTTTCAATTTATTCACAAAATATGTAAGTATAAAAATTGTACATTTTAGAAATATTAAAAATAATAATTTTGGTTTCTCTAAGGTCTCATTCCACAAAACAACAGATTGCAATGCTATGTGAGTTTATGGAAAAACGCCCGGAGCTGGCCAAATCGTACAACGCTAGTTCCAGCTCCGGGCGAACAACCCAACGGCATCTGTGGGAAAACTTGGCTAGGAGTCTTAACAGCAATGGACCGCCAACAAAAACTGTTGCTGAGTGGAAACGTGTAAGAATAATGTAGATTTGTGGGGCAGAAACAATATAAATTCTAAATTTTAATATAGGTTTGGAGTCTTCGCAAGTATAGCACAAGAAAGAAGCTTAGCGACAACAAAAAATCTTTAAACAAAACGGGTGGTGGTCCATTTGATGTAAAGCCTTTGGACGAAACAGAGGAGGCAATTATAAATGCATGCGGGATGGAAGCGTCCGTAAGTGGTGTTGAAGGGGGCTTGTCTTTTGGAAGCAGTGGAAAAGGTAAGTAACTACATACAAATATCCCATTTGTTGCAAGACCGCCATAACTCAAAACTTGTTGTTTTGAGATTGAGATTAATGCGATTGAAAAATTCATTTTCACGAAAAATATATGAAAAAACGACTGTAGTGAAGCAAATAATGCGCTCTTGTAGATGAGATATTGATGTAAAATGTATTACAACAGAACAAAAGAGGAAGAAAGAACAAAACATCATAATCACAATGTTTGATTATAGTTCAAAGTCTTCAATTTTTGAGATATGACGGTCTTTTAGCAAATGGACGATTTATGTACCTACTTAGATTATTTTAATTTTAACTAAATGTTTCTGTAAATAGAAAACAGTGAACAAGGACTTGACGACACTATTGACCAGCTGCTGAAAGATCTCAACGAAACACCGGATCCGCTTCCATCAAATACTATAAAGGAGACGTCAAACATTCCTCCTTTATTGAAAAAAGCAACAAAGCATAAAGTAGAAGACGAAATTTTAAAAAAGCAACTGGATCTCCAAGAAAATTTCTTTTCATCTCAAATACAAAGTTCTAATAAAACGAACTCAACACTAATTGAAATAAGAGATGCCATTCGGGAGCTGTGTGCAATCAGAAAAAATGAAAGTGCGGTTGCAAATAGTCTCAAAAAAGAAGAGCTTCAGATTCGAAGAAAAGAATTAGAAATCGCCAAAATTGCAAATGATATTAAGCTAATGGAGCTTAACTCCCAACCAAAATAGATATTTAAACTTATATAGATGTATAGGTTGATATGTGATAACTGTTAACATAAGACTTTACTTGCTAGGTTTTTTTTTTTTATTTATTTTTTAATAATTAATAAAGCTTTAGAAAAGCATTTTTTTTAATAATTAATAGCTTTAGAAAAGCATTTATGTGCGAATTTTGTGTGTTTTAATTTATAATCTTATATATTTGTCTGTCTGTTAAAAAATAAATGGTCTCTGATTTCATCACGTTTCCTTTTAGCTTCTCTAGGAGCGAAATTATCTCCTTCTCCAGCTTGAGGAATATGGATTTGGTAGTTTGGAGAAATATTAACTTCTTGTTCTAGAGTAGGTACGTTTAAAGCGCAGCATATATTGTGCAATGCAGCACATACGTTTATAATTTCAACAACTCTTATCGGGCAATATCTACACTTTCTTTCCTCAAGAATTATACGCCAACGACCTAGACAAATTAAATTTCTCAAGTTTAAGTTATTACTCATAAAAATACGTTAGGTACAAACTTTTTAAACGACCAATGCATCGTTCTACAATACTTCTGGCCTGCGAATGAACTTGATTGAAGTGCAGCTCACGAGAATTTTCATTAGGGTTTCTATATGGACTTAAAAGGAAGGGTTCCAGAGGATAGCCACTATCACCAAGTAACCACGATGATCTCCTTCCTGATATGAATTCCCTTTCCAACACATCCCTTTCGTCACTTTGGCGCCAAACAAAGCTGTCGTGAGCACTTCCACCGTATCTTGCATTTACAGCCATAATTCTTGTGGTCTCGTCGCAAATCTGGCAGGACATTTTATTAATTATTTCTATACTTTATTTATTGTTTTCATTATTGACTCACAATCATTGCATTAATACTATGTCTTCCTTTTCGGTTGAAGAACATATTTTCATTTTGTTTTGGTCGAAGGATCATAACATGACTTCCGTCGATGCAGCCTATAACTAATAAATGGAAGTACCTACTAATTTTAATATCAAACAGTAAATTAATATATATGTACATAATTACCTCCAGGAATCTTATACTTTTCGTAAAAATATTCGATTGTTGATTCCGCGGGGGAAAAATTAATCATAAGTGGACATAGTACTGTCTGCATTTTTTTAATAACTGCAGTACTAATTTCTGCTACAGTACTTTGACCCATCGGTGCAGCCCAGTCAGAACCAACTTGTCTTTGGTAACCACCACCACCAAGAACATTTAATGTTGCAGCCAATTGAAGAATAGGTGGAATATGTGTTGATCTTACTCCAGATGGTAGATTGAGCAACCGCAATACATGTACAAAGGCTTCTTTTGTTAAACGAAAGTTTTTTAAAAATCTAAAATATAATGAGTGCTAAGAAATGTTCTCAAGGATATCCATAAACTATTCTTACATGGGTTCAGGTAGTTCCAAAATATTTGCTTTGTTTCTCAGATTTGTTCTGATCAGTCGCACCTTTTCATAATCATTTTCACTCCTTACTCTCTGTGCGGTTTGAAAAATTGTAAATGATGTAAACATTGCACTTGAAATAATTTGCTATTTTTTATTCCTAAGACAAACTTTTTACTATAGATATTAATTATATTATTAAAAATAAAAAAACCAACCAATTTTAAGCCGACCGTATTAAACTTTTTATGAAAATGACATAAAAATATATGAAAACGACACCTAAATCACTGTCACTTAATATCAGTACAAAAAAACGATTGTCGATTTGATAATCACCTTACATGGAGCAAAATTGTCGATTTTGATTATCAACTATCGCGTTAGCCGATTCCACCCCAGGTTTCTCCTTCTCCTAAGTGAAGCTGACAGAAGTTTGCTCAGTGAGATCTCAGAAATGTGAACTGACTTAATGTGCCGAACAATTAATATGTCAAACGCTAAATTTTGACAGATGAGTGATGGACAATAAGGAACAAACATTTGATTTTTTTTGATAGAGTTGCGTACTTCTTGGCTAAAATGCTTTGCTTTATTTTAACTTGGTTAAATTATGGAGAGAATTTCGTATCTTTTTTATTTATTTTTTAAATTTTGGCATTTATTATACACTGCGGTTTGAAACGTCTTTGCCATCGAAAAACATAAAAAAATAATCGCTTTCTCCATTGATGATTGTAAACTTCACGAGAAAGTATTGTAGTGTACATTGTACAAAGCTTTTAGATGTAGGTATAAGTTGATTATTTTTGGTTATTTCAATTTTGTCTTGTAGTGTTTTTTTTTTTTTTTTTTTTTTTGAGGTTCTTCGTTAACTTCATATTTTATATTTTAAGGATACAAAAAACATAAATCTATGAAAATAACAAACAAAACCTAAAAACCTAAAAAATGCCTTACAGCGTTTATTCCGAGGTTATGTTGTCATACAAGAATCATTTTTATTAAACTTCAGTATATGTATTTTCATGCTTTCGTAAAAAAAAAATGTTCCCACACTTAGTTAATGAGCAATAGTATGTGGAATCCTTGTACCTAATAGCTACGCCACTGACTGAACTGACTGACAGTGGAAACAGCTGTTATATCTATTCCCGTAACTTTTTTCCATGTTTTATTTCATATTTTTTTGGTCATCGTTCATAAATATCTTTTAATATTGGAAATACTGAATCGAAAATATGCTGTTGGTTGATAAAAACCGTGATGTTTATAAAACATCAACATTTTGTCTGGCAAAATAATGCTCCGAACATTATTTGCCTTGAAAAAATTAAGTGGAGACTTTGGCTTGTACATTTAGAAACAAAAGTTTGGATTTTGCGTGTTAACTGCGTTTTGCTCAAGAAAAATCAGGACCAAAATTTATCTTGGGAAAAAAATTGTATGAGAAATAGAATTTTTCCCGAACTGCGTAGGTACTAGGCTTTAAAGGCTAAATTACTTAATTTGAAGTAAGGATTTCAATTAGGGTATATCTAGTAAAAATTTGAAACGGATTTGGAATGTGAGAATTAATTATTCTTGACGAAAAATGAGTCCGAATATATCCAAAGAAAATTCAAATATCAAGAAAACCATTAGGCCCACTTTCCAAAAATATTAATCAGGATTCGGCAACAAAAACGATTAAATTTATTTGTTAGCATGTGCTGCTAATTTTTTAATTATTGGTATATTTTAGTATAGCCTAGTTCAAAGCTGAAGCGAAATTAAAATTGTCTGTGGTCTCCAAATCGACAGTAAAAACGTAAACGAAAAGATAACGGTAAAATATTAATGTAGAGTTTCATCAGATGAGTTCCTTCGATTTTAACACTTGTCCTGCGTTTTATCTATATTAGGTATACCCACATATATGTTCTAAAACGATATTTAAGAAGCATTACCTTGTTAAAACCCTGCACAAATTTGGAATAATTAGGAAGAACTATTCCGCAGTTGTATCTGCATTCCACCGTGACTTTCCTAATGTCACATGACACAGGTGGCTCTGTTTAGACCAAATTGAGCTTCTGACGAATACATTTTTTAAATACATTTTCTAAATAGGTACAGGCACAGATAAAAAACTCTATACCCTCAAAATTGAATAGATATAATAATGGAATTTTAATATTGATTTGCAACTTGAAAGCTCTTGAACACCTGGCTCGTGAAAAACACAAAACCAAATGTATGTATGTTTCTTAAGCAACAACAAAAAAATTAAAAAAAAAAATTGATTGACCTCACTGTGACAATCCCAATCTCCTGCCAAAGGTTTGATGATTGATGCTGTGTAAACATGATGATTAAGTGCCACATGGGGCATACCGCAAAATGCAAGGAAAATTCTATGTTAAAATTAAGGGTAAGGTATACTACGACTACCTAACTACTGTTTGAATACTCAGAAAAAAAAGACATTTCTACATTTTTTTTCAACCCGCTTAAGGTAACAAGAAAAAAGATCAAGTGTACGCTTCAGTTAATTTGTGCAAATACTAACCGAGGACACAATAGTTGTCATAATAAAATATATATAAGGTACAGCTATACGAGTGTATGCTATATGCAGGATTTAAAATTCAAAAGGAAATGCAACGTTCGTCGGTCGGTCGCGTTGGGGGAAGTATATTATGGCAGTGACTTTTCTTCCAAAGGGTAAACCGCCCCGAAATGTTTGTTTGAGTTTGTGTAATGAATTCGTTATACATGTAGGCATTATAGACTTCCAAATCGATTTATAAATCTCATACCCTGCACGATTCATACCACAATGAAAGTTCTGTTTCCGAGCTCTCTATGAATTACATGAATTCTGCAAAATATTTGCCGCGTTTTTTTTTTTTTTTTTGTTGTATAATTGCTTTAAATACACATCAAGAACCCAGCTGACATTTTAACTACATCACAGAATCCAAAAGGTATAAAAAAAGATTTGAGACCGCGCGCTTAGCGTAAATGTTGACACGGGCTCTTGAAATTTACTATAACGAGACGACAACTTATACAACAACCAGGACGATATGACGCGAAGACGATGACGCCAAAGACGACGACGACGACGTTAAAGAAAGGACAATAGCGTAAATGGTAAGGTGGTACCTTTTATATTCCTATACCTATACCTATATTATGAGTCCTTTACTTTAGCTGTTTTGGTGGCTTGTTCTTTTCTTTGTTCACGATTTGGTTCTTGTAAATTACGTTCAGGGTAAATCAATATCATTATACAAAAGTTAAGGTACACGTCATATTGAAAGGGAGCAACTAAATAATATATACGGTTGGCTTTTCATTTTCACTTAATTTTGTTGATGTTCGTATACACTTTTTGAACATCATGAAAATGTCTGGAATTGTAAGATGAATGAATGCACTCACGCATTGTGTTATAAGTGTAAATATTTTTTTTTTATTATTATTTTTTGACGTCTTAACTCATGTCGTGATGATAATTAATGGAATGTCAACTTGAACGAAGTTGAATGAAAGGTAAGTAGAGAAGTAGAGATTGTAACACTCATTAATCGTTATACCTACTCGGTTTACCTACTAAAACTAAAGTTTTGAAATTTGTTTTATGTTTAACTATTTATTTGGTGTAGGTATAGAAAACACAAAATATTGTGAACATAAATAACTTTTCTTGATTTAAACTTTCCCGGTTTCGAATTTCGGAGAATAAGTTTTCAGAAGAAAGTTAGTATTATTCCATTTTACTTAAATTTTTATTTGAATCGATTAGAAAAAATTATTTAGAATATACTTAATCTTGACGGGAATTGAAATATATTTTTACAGAAGAAAGAATGAGAAGAACGACAGTGTATCCGGTATAAATCGATTGTTTGAATATAGGTATCAGCCGCGTTTTATTATCGCCAATAACCCATATTGTTCACCCCGTAAAAATTAAATGATGCGGATCCTAATGATAACGGTGTGTTGAATGCCCATCTCTTTTTTTTTTTCTTTTTTTTTTATTTAAACTCCAAATTTACACTAACTTAGTAGGGATATGATCCCCATATAAAGAAAACCTATGATAAAAATCTTATGACGAAAGACCCGTTAAGGGCGTAGTTGGTGTTTCAGCGGGGTGTAGCCCGTAAAGTCGGAGGGTGCCATCATTCCGTCGTACTTAATCGTTCTATCAGTGTCATCCTGTGTCATTTTATGTCTTTGGGCTATGTTTGAGGAGGCGATACCTGCCTGTTGGTCGGCTGGGTTGATACGGACTACGAATCTGCAAGCCATTTTGTAGCTTTAGTGAAATTTAACAAGCTTTTGCTCGGAATATCGGAGAGGTCCTCTAAGTCATTGAAGAAATGCCTTCCGAGGAACTTGTTTCTTATATATGGCATAGTGCAGGGCAGTGGCACAGGTAATGAGTAGTCTCCTCATGTGTATCCTCGTCACCACAACCTCTGCATAAGTCATCCATAGGTACTGAGTTTCAACTTCTTCTTTTGATAGCCTAATTGGTTGTGAGCAGTGGTGATGCGAACGAGAAGAGAGAGAGATTTCTTGCTCAGTTGGATGATTTTTTCGGTCTTTAGTTTGTTGAAGCTGGGCCATAGTTGTCTAGTAGTAGCACATGGTGTCAAGCGAGTTCCACCTTCTGTTCGTTAAGGTTAGGACTTTGTTCTCGATTACCTGTTTTAGATTACAGGGTGGGATACGAACAGTTGGGTGTGCCTGATTAAGATCAAGTGTTGATCCTATTCTTGCTAGTTCGTCAGCACTTTCATTTCCTGGGATACCATTGTGAAACTTACCATTTACGACCACCCAGAATAAGAACTTATTTTCGGAAATTTAAAATAGATAGAGAGCAGGATCCCAAGTTGTCGTTGTAATAAGTGTTAAAAAATTATCCTGATCCAAATCGGTGTAAATAATAAAACGCAGCTCTAGATCCAATGTTGTTTTTGTATTACGTGATGTTAAAAAATAATGCCGACCTTAACCCGAAGATAATAAAACGCGGCTAATATTCGCCCATTTTCTGCTTTCTATAACGAAACCGAATTGAAATTATTTTACAATTTTTTCTTGAAATGACATTCTATATTCTACAATTATTTCTTCTTTTTCGAAAATTTCGCAATTAGTTCGAACTGTCAAAATTGAAAGTGAATCCATTTTGAATTGGTTTGAAAAGTTAAATTTCTCTCATATATTCGTATACCTAAATATAATGTTTGTTCTATATATTTGTTTCTGCTAAAATAATAATATATGCTATAAATACTAAAAGAACAAAAACTTGAATTAGTTATATTTTGCACCAAAAATACAAAAATAACTACAAACTCACAAAGTATATAGCAATAACAAAAGATAGCGAAGGGAATACGTTCAGAAAATGGAATGAACCGTATACTTAATAAATTTTTTAAGAATTATAAAATACCCGAATTTAACTTCGTTATGTAAATTCACAATAAGTAAAATGCACAACATGAACAATTGTTTCTTGTGTAACAATATTTTAAGGTACCATACCGTTATTTTTTTGTCAGGGATATTCCCTGATGAATGATTATGTCTCATATCTAAACCTTTGGGATTTAATAGAAAAATTCTGGACCCCTACATCTTTTTTATGAAAGAAACAACAAACAAAATCACTATAATAAAATAAAAAGTCACTTTTTCGCACACAATAAATAACTAAACAAAATACATGAAAATTTACATCTGAAAATTCAGATTTCTGATTTTTTCTAGCTTTTGATTGGGTAACTGTCATAAAAAGTTAGATGTCTTTTAGAATCATCTGACAGCTGACCAATCAGTAGCTTGAAAAATTCAGAAATCTGCATTTTCAGATGTAAATTGTCATGATTGTTACGAACTGTCAAAATCTATTCGCGTTCCACACATACTATCCACACTGCAACGAATAAATTGTTCGCTTGCGCATAAAATTAAAATCATTCTTGTTTTTGTTTACTTGGAGATTGATCATGGCAGAAACAAACATTTAAACGTCATTCACGATGAATAAAATAATGCTATGTATATGTGAACGAAATGTCAAACTGTACGAAATTTCGTTTATTCGTCGGTCGTTGGTCGCTCTCATGTGAATAAGTAGTCTTTAATGGTTCGGGCGGATACTATAATATAACAATTATTATAAATTTATTATAAATTTTGCTAGCTAACAGTGTTCTACAAAACAAAAACAGAAAATTTAGACAACATTTATAAATACGACAGTTATACAATATAAGAAAAGGAATCGATATTCGTGAAATAAAAAATCATTTCAACTCATTTCTACTACGCCTTCCAATCGGATTTGATGGAACTCATGGTTAACGTTCTCCAGTCTTTTGCTTTGTACGCTGTCAAAGTCTCATTTTTCAATATTCTTCAAAATGAAAACTTTGATAATCTCGAAAGAGTCAACAGATGAAATTTTAAGTTTGGTTTAATAAATCAAAATAAAAAGTTTTAACTGAATCTTGGGGGAGGTGTTCAATAAAATTGGTATTTTAATTAATTTCCCAAAACTGCATATCTCTAACAATTTTAGTACAATTTTATTTTTTTAACTTTGACAGAGCTTTAGACACAAGTTGCTAGAAAAGAAATTGTCAGTATGAACCTTAACGAACAGAAGTAATACCTACCTCTGCACGTTCCATAGAATTCATTGCTTTGGTTCTTTTTTTCCTAAAATCTTATAAATGTTATTATTATTATGATAATAATACTTATATTATTCTCATATTATCTTGCTAAATGGAATCTACCAGCTGAAAGGATTCTAATGAAATTTTGCATAAAAGTCTATTAGGCCGTGTACCTACTTATGTACACTTTTTATTTCGCAAGAGTGTAGCGGTTGCGGGGCCCAAGTTGATCGGGCATCTAACAGCTATTGATAGTGAAAGTAAAATGTGTTAAATCTTTTCTTTTTAACCTCATTTTGTTTTTATTTGGTTGGATCTTGGATGTAAGAGCTTGAAATTGTATTATGCATCTTTGGTTGATCAAACGGATTGGGTGGGTTTGTGTTCTAAAGTTTTAGCTAATGCATGAGTTTTGACACCTCAGTGCCTACTAAACCTTTATACCTTAAAGACTTTCTTAAATAAATTTTGAACGATTTTAGTAAGAATTCACTCCTCACATCTTTGAGCAACATGTAGTCGTATATTGTCTGGGTTTCATAAATCTTTTAACTTTCTGGGTACATTTTGCACAATGACTTTATTTTGAACCATTAGCATTCCCTCCTCAATCTCCACAGTTTTCATGGAAAAAAAAATATTCTCATAAGGAAATTCAAAACCTTTAATTAAATTTTATTTTAAAATATTTTCGAATGTTAAATCAAAGTCTATAATTATTTTATACAAAGAACAACCCCCAAACTGCTTGGTTACTTTACTATATTCACCTCGCAGTAGTCCATTTAGCAAGTAAAAAAAAAGTGAGCAGAAACTCAAAAGGTAATATACAACACAATGTTTCCCATAGAAAACAATGCGATGAATGCTGTGAAACATAGAACAATATACTACTGGGAAAACCCAAGTGGACCATTTTAACAGTCTAAGTCAGCTTTATTGCATTAAAAAAGAATTCAACTAGCTACACGACGCATCACGGGGTGAATCTCATCAAGCCCTTGACTATACCCGGATGGCTGCGAAAGTACATACTCTTTTATTCATTTTAGACGCGTCTCATCATCGTCGTATAAAAAACATAATACAAGAGGGAGGGTCAGACCTATACTGAGCTACAAATACTATATCTAGGTCGGCCCTTGTTGTTTTTTTTTTCGTTTAGTTTTAAATAAAATAATGCACTGTGTTTTTCATTCTCGCACCCCTGACTGTTTCCACAGGAAACCCTGCCGACTGGCAACATTGTACATAATTCTTATTTTTTTTTCTATTTTCATATAAATGTTATGTTTATTATTACCAAACTTGAAGTTTGTAATACTTGAGAGCCATTTTTTTTTTTGTTTCTGAAGTACCCGAACCGCACCAAATATTTTCAACACTGATGGCGAACTGAAGAGGGGAGGAAAATTGCTGGTAATTGCAGTTTGAACTAAACAAATCACACATCTGCTGTGCTATACATACATAGGTATATATTATGCGATGATTGCCAGAGTATCTGACTGGGTGTTTGAAAGTAATCTGGCCTTACACGGCTTAAATACATTGAGAATTTCTAAGGGTTCTTTCGTACATTTTTACTTCGTTCTATATGTGAAGCATATTTATATAGGGAACGGACCTGTTCATTTTGCCCGTTCATGCCGCGCAAATTAGTGCTAAATGCTATAATGTACCTACTCGTACTTGGGTAATGTAGGTATGTTTTTTTTATGTCTGAACTATTTGTGATCTGAGCGACGGATAAGTATAAACTAAAGCAGACGTCTGTAGTAATGCAGTGATTATTCTAAGATTCGGGATGTATTAGTTGTTTTATGGGCCCAAGTGCAGGAAGAAGAGGAAGGGGCGGCATCTTGTTTATATTATTGGTGCGTATATACCTATTAAGAATTTATCTAGGAACATGTAACACCTACCTACATAATGTAATGGGTGATTTTTTAAGAGGTTTAGAACTTTTTTTTAAAAAAAAACACAAAAAATTCGAAAAAATGAATGAAATATTTATTTGAATCGATAGTTTGAACCTTGCAATTTAATGTTTAAAGATAATTTCATGCAAATGTTGACCGCGGCTGCGTCTCAGGTAGCCCATCCGCTGAGTCCAATTTTGGCATACTCTTTCACACATATCGGCCGGTATCTCACGAATGAATGCATGGATGTTGGCTTCCAGTGCGTCAATCGAAGCGGGCTTGTCCCTATAGAAAAATAATCTAATGGTGTCAAATCGCACGATCTAGGCGGCCAATTGACCGGCCCGAAACGTGAAATTAACTGTTCACCAAACTCGCCTCGCAATTGCGCCATTGTTTCGCGTGCTGTGTGGCATGTGGCACCGTCTTGTTGAAACCACATATCATGCAAGTCAAGAACTTCCATTTCGGGCAAAAAAAAGTTTGTTATCATCGCTCGGTAGCGTTCACCATTGACAGTGACGCTGCGATTCGCATCATCTTTGAAGAAATATGGCCCAATAATGCCGCCGGCCCATAAACCGCACCAAACAGTGGCTTTTTCGGGATGCATTGGTAGCTGTTGCAATGCTTCTGGCTGATCTTCACTCCAAATGCGGCAATTTTGCTTATTTACGTACCCATTCAACCAAAAATAAGCCTCATCGCTGAACACAATTTTTCGATAAAAAAGCGGATCCTCGGCCAGCTTTCCAAGAGCCCATTCACCAAAAATTCGGCGTTGTGGTAGGTCGGCTGGCTTTAGTTCTTGCACCAGCTGTATCTTAAAAGGCTTTACGCCCAAATCCTTCCGCAAAATTTTCCACGTAGTGCTGTAACAAAGGCCTAACTGCTGGGAACGGCGCCGAATCGACATTTCGCGGTCTTCTGTCACACTAGCTGATACGGCCGCAATATTTTCTTCACTACGCACAGTACGTAAACGTGTTGGTGGTTTAATGTCCAACAAAGTAAATTTGGTGCGAAATTTGGTCACAATCTTCCGAATAGACTGCTCACAAGGTCGAGAATGCCGACCATAAAATGGAAGCAGCGCGCGATGAACATTTCGAACCGAGCACGAATTTTGATAGTAAAATTCAATAATTTGCAAGCGTTGTTCATTTGTAAGACGATCCATGGTTAAATTGCAAACCAAACTGAAGCTGTTTGACAGTGACACAAGGTACTAAACACACGTCAGCTGTCAAAACCAGTGTTGCCAAAACCAAACCAGCTAAAAAATCACCCGTTACATATGTATATGTCAAAATCGTGTGATATTAAAAATGTATATACGTTTAGCTTAGTTTGTTTAGTATCAAAATTAGCAAGCTTTTCTAAATTTAGAAGTGGGTATAAAATATTAGTAAGAAGAGATTTGCACCTCTATTAATAAAAAATGCCGCATTATTTTCTAATTCATAAATCAACTAAAAACGTTGACCAACAATTTATTTGCGAATTAATGTACATATCTAATTTATTAATAAACAATTAACTCCACGTTAAATATAGCACATCATAAGGAAAATCTACTACATTCAACAAGAACTCTGTTGTCGCCAAAGACTATTTATATTTAATCTGCACTTCTTTAGAAAGCGTGAATTTTAGCATACACCTTTGTTATTTGTGCTGCAAATTATACCTACATAATGTCAATGTGTCACTAACGCTTGTTTTCTATTTAGGTTTTTGCAGTCGTTGGCAAAAATAACTTACTACTGTTAACTTAATTACTCCTTACTCCACCTATATTTGGATGAATTAGCTAACTAAACTTTTGTTTTGTTTTCCGCACTTAATTCATGTTTGATTTGAATTTTTTAATAGGGGTGTTAGTTAAGTTTGCTTTTAATTAGATTTATTTGATTAATTTGGTATTGTGGAGGAAATTTCATCATCAGCTCTTACGATTCTTATATAAATTTGACTTAGTATCATCCGACATTATAAAAACCTACTCACATTAAAGAAGTGCAATATTTTTGAACGCCCCTTTAAAATTTATTAGTCTTAGGCTTTTTAATGTCAAATTCGTCCCATGTGAGGGTAGTTTTTCATCAAAACTGGCTCACTTTTTCTTATATATACGGTAATACGGTATAGGATGGTAACATATTTGTATATGAACCATTGCACGTCTTTTTTAAGGCGCGAATTAAAAAGGAACATACGTTTTTTTTATATATATGTATAATTTGGATTTGTTGAGTGATATCAGTTTATCACAGATCTTGTGCATTTTTTTTTTTGTTTTTTGTTTTTTGGTTCATAAAATAAGAAAACTTAATTTAAAGATGGTGCTGTGAATTGGCAGCAGTATAATGCTTACATATATGAACATTTTTATATTTTAATATTAAAAAGGGGAATGTGACGGTGGTGTTTCAATTTGTGTCTGCTTGGATTAACTTCTATACGGCTTTTGTAAATTCACTATATTATGATTGGTACTTGGTTGTTTTTTTTTTTTTTTTTAAATATGCGGGTTGTTTGAAATGAAAGCAAAAGATTTTTTAAGGATAAATTTGCATTTTAAAATAGGGGTAGAGCTTACGCGTGCCTTATATGAAAGCGATATTAGATTTGATAAACTAAATGTTCAATTGTCACTATTTAATAGAACAGATCTTTATATTATGTAGATAATTTGTTCATACATACTTTTTCACTAAGTTTCTTAGTAGATAGGTAGTTATAGCCATTTGCTAAACTCATGTTTAACTAAATTTCAGTTTAAGTAAGTATAATAAGGTATTTTGATTAATGAGCATAACTGGAACTTTTACCACACTTTGTTGTTTTTCCGCCTCAAATAAAAAAAGAATATAACGAAAACATTAAAATTTGCATACCTAGGGTTTTGTTTAATAACAATCAAAGGGTTACGACAAAATACATGTTTAAAAAAATTTTAAACTAAAAAACTGGGCGATTTCATTTTTGCAAATCTTTAAGCGATTTCTTCTTCTTTCTAATTCGATATATGTATATTATTCGAAATATATAGTATCTTTAATGCTGTTAATAAATTTGGATGCAATTCAAGTAAAAAGTGTACTTAAAAACTAAATAGTTTGAAATTGAAAAAGGTTTCAAATGAACAACAGCAGAAGTTTTGTTAAATATATTAATTTCATTCAAGAGATCTTTAGATCTTTGACAACGAAGTTCAAAACGATATTATATTTAATGTTTTTGAACTTCGTTGTCAATTGTTGCTATTTATGTTGCTTCAAGTTTGTTCGCAGTGTTTTAATTCAAATATCGCAAAGAAATCGATAAAAATTGATGCTGCGCGCAAAAAGCGCCAAACCAAAAGAAGATACAGCGCAACATCGACAATGTAATCAGTGCCGTCGTTCTGCAACTCTCACAAGGATAAAATTGGTCGAGAAACGGTGAAAAATTTAACACAACACATCTATGATTTTTTTTCAATTTTCATCGTTTCTCGACTATAGTTTTATCGATGCGAGAGTTACAGAACGTATAGGCACAGCTTTAAACTTCAATTTTGGATCCATTGTTTCAAGCTCATCGAATCGGACACAATGAATTCAACTTGAATGTTCAGCAATGTTTACAACGTTCTTGTATAATATTTCAATCAAACATTCCATAGGAAGGTTTATCTAAAAGGTGCTGTCGCAATTTATCTCTGTTACAAAGATTCGAATCAATCGGACGGAAAAATACATTCCAATCGACACAATCCCAAAAAAGAAAGCTAAAATATAGCAGAAAAATAAACAAAAATAAAAAGGGTATTCGTGTTTTTTTTTTGTTTATTATTTTATTACAGCATGATGGCTTTTTGTGATTTTTTGGTTAATGTTTTGTTTTCTAATTGGGGAAACTCTCCACGGATATTTTTTCTTTTTGAATTCGCATAAGCATTATTTGTCTTGTTTGGAAATCACAGAACAATTTCGTTTCGCATCAGCATCGTAGTTATATACTATGAAACGAAACGAAAACTTCCCTACAAAAATGACAGATAGAAATCATAGACATACCTACTTTTCAGATTTCCGTTCTGCAATACGCTGTTTAAAAAACGAAAATTGTAGCAGATTATTTGGAGGATTCTCCACTCTTTTCAAAGACGTTATATTAATTGCCCGCCATTAAGTATTAAGTTATACATAGGTAATCGGTTGGTTTTTGTTTTTTCTTTCATTTGTTCTGCTCTTCGTTTTGCAGTATAAGTACTATACGCTGTTCAAAATTCAACGAGCAAAATTGATAATTGTAGCAAATTATTTGGAGGAGTCTTCGATTTCTTTTTCAAACTGAATTATTTGCACGAACCATTAATTGTGTGCTTAAAAGTGACACCACAAACAAATTTCGTTACCGCATTATCTGGAAGAACTCTCTATTAATATTTGTCCGTAGTCTTTTCGTTTAAGTTTTCGCTGTTGAATTAGAGACCACAGAAAATTTTCGTTTCACTTCCAGCTGCGTACAATTCGGTGCTGTTGTGGAACAAAATTTGTCTGTGATCTCCAAACAAGACAACGATATGCTTGCGATTGCGATAGCACAACGGAAAAATGTCCGTGGAAAGTTTCACCAATTAAAAAGAAAAAAAAAACAAAAACAAAAACAAAAACAAAACATAAACGCAAAAAATAACAGAAACCCCTAAAAAAAACACGAATAAAACTCAAAGTTTTATTTTTTTTATCAGCGCGAAAAAAAATAATCTGATACAATTATCAATTTCTCTCGTCGAACACCTTACTGCAAAACGAAAAGCAGAACGAAATTTATCGTTTATTATGATTTCACTGTGCACTGTGGTATTTTTGTATCGAATTTTCAATTTCGCTTCAGCAGCGAACTAGGCTTAAGAGGCATAAAAATCATATGCGAATAAACCCATATTTTTAACATTTTTTATCTGTTTTGAAATCCCGATACCTTCTAAATGACAATCTCTATATATGTCTACATATGTAGGTTAGGTTGTATATAAACACATTTTTCTGTAGAGAATCTCGCTCAATCTACAAACATTAGGGGTACCTACCTATTCATGCAATGGCGTAAAGTCGTTTTAAATGTTATAAACTGCGTAAACCTGTCAAAAACCGCTATATTGTCCTTTTGCGAAAAGTCACCAGTGTCACTTTCATTAAGGGTAGGTAGGTATGTACCCTTATTATATTTTGATTGCAAAAGAAATATCTAACAAATTTACACATGAGAATATAATAATATGTACATAGATACCTATTGATAGGTACAAGCCGTCGGTCGGCGTAGAAACTTAAAAAAATAAACTTTTCATACCTACCTACCTACGTTAGGCATAACATCTTGAAGAAATTTAAAAATCCATTAGATCAGCATTAAACGTTGATAGGTATATAAGTAGATTTTAGTTATTCGCAGCAAGGACATTCAATATTTGCACTTTGGTAGGAAGATTAGGTATAATGCCTTCTATAGGTACGTTTATCATCTGTATTTCCTTCACTTTACATAATCCCTACATCACTTTACATAATATTTCTGTAGGAGAATGGTATCACTAAACATTTTCAGGCAACACAAACTATTGATGAATATACAAAAATTATCACTGTAAGCTCCCTGTTTCACTAAACAATCGATTGGTTATAGATAGGGGCATTCCGCACACGCAACGTGTTGATTATAGATAGATACATATTTTTAATTAATTAGGCATATATCTACGCATATATCCGATATTTGAGCCTTAAATTTCTTATTTTTAGCACGCGGCAAACATAGATTTCACGGATTCACAATAAAACATTAAATTAATATCCTGGGCAATAACTCTTGCAATGAAATTGAAATTGTAACCACATTCACAAATACTATGAAAGATGAGTCAGTGCTTTTTTTGTATATCAAATGTGGGTAGGTATAAGTGTACAGAAAAATTAATATCTCATATACCTATACATTCTCATTTTGGAAATGAAAATAAATCTCTGCATATGTGGTAGAGAGTAGGTACAACTAGCAGCGCGAACTGTTGAACCACCCTTAAGTTGCAAATTGCTGTTTCCTCTCCATGTTGAATATTTCAATTGTACCGTTGTCATCATCCCCTATCAAAATGCAACATTGGTTTAAAAGTGTTAGTGCACTCCAAAAAACGCCCGCTCCTACATGTGTAAGTGTGTATGTGTGTGTTTGGTATCTGGGAGATGTATTAGCTTTTAGCAGCCATATTGCTCGTATACGTATCTACAACATTGTTATGTACACAAATAGCAGCAACAGTCTATTCATATCTAATTGGGAAAGGACACTACACTACCGGCTGATAGTCTTTTTTTTCTATTTTTATTATTTTGCGGGGCGGGGAGATTATAAAAACGGGAGCCTTCTATTTCTTGTGCATACAATGAACTTCAGTTGACCAGGGTCGTGTGCAGACTTTATGGCTTGTACAAATGGCATACAACTGCACATTCAAATGTTGATACATATATAGGTATGTTAGCTTCGTCATGAATATTGAATTCGATTTCCTAATTTGCTGAGCAATTTGTTACTGGTTGCTTGTTGTTGTTGTTGTTTTCTGAAGTTAGTTATTTTATTTGTCGCGGGGGGTTCTTTTTTTATTTTTATTCTTTTGAAAAAAAATGAGCAAAGGCACGAGGAAAATTTAGGTATATTCTTTATGTATTTTATTCATACATATTATGTTCATATTAATTAATATGTACCTACTTATGCTAGAATCACAATCATGTACCTACCTAACCTATCTACCTGTACATATGTATTTATTATTTAGGCGCTATCTAAGGAGTATGTAGGAACTCAATTTCTGAAATTCTAATAACGGGTGATTTTTAAGCTGGTTTGGTTTTGGCAACACTGGTTTTGACAGCTGACGTGTATTTAGTACCTTGTGTCACTGTCAAACAGCTTCAGTTTGGTTTGCAATTTAACCATGGATCGTCTTACAAATGAACAACGCTTGCAAATTATTGAATTTTACTATCAAAATTCGTGCTCGGTTCGAAATGTTGTTTATCGAAAAATTGTGTTCAGCGATGAGGCTCATTTTTGGTTGAATGGGTACGTAAATAAGCAAAATTGCCGCATTTGGAGTGAAGATCAGCCAGAAGCATTGCAACAGCTACCAATGCATCCCGAAAAAGCCACTGTTTGGTGCGGTTTATGGGCCGGCGGCATTATTGGGCCATATTTCTTCAAAGATGATGCGAATCGCAGCGTTACTGTCAATGGTGAACGCTACCGAGCGATGATAACAAACTTTTTTTTGCCCGAAATGGAAGTTCTTGACTTGCATGATATGTGGTTTCAACAAGATGGTGCCACATGCCACACAGCACGCGAAACAATGGCGCAATTGCGAGGCGAGTTTGGTGAACAGTTAATTTCACGTTTCGGGCCGGTCAATTGGCCGCCTAGATCGTGCGATTTGACACCATTAGATTATTTTTTGTGGGGGTATGTCAAGGCTAATGTCTATAGGGACAAGCCCGCTTCGATTGACGCACTGGAAGCCAACATCCATGCATTCATTCGTGAGATACCGGCCGATATGTGTGAAAGAGTATGCCAAAATTGGACTCAGCGGATGGGCTACCTGAGACGCAGTCGGGGTCAACATTTGCATGAAATTATCTTTAAACATTAAATTGCAAGGTTCAAACTATCGATTCAAATAAATATTTCATTCATTTTTTCGAATTTTTTGTGTTTTTTTTTTTTTAAAGTTCTAAACCTCTTAAAAAATCACCCATTACCTATTACCTAGTAAAATACTAGGTATACCTAGTGGAAACATAGTTTTCTTTGAATAATTAGGTAGATATCTACAATTAGGTATCTATCAACAAATAGGAAAAAACCTTTATGTATAGAGCCTAGCACTAGCAAGTAGGCTGCTGATGCGACATGAAAAATCGTGTATAAAAATAACACAACTAAATAATTAAATTCGTGCAGTAGTACCTTGGCTATTTGATGACCAAGATTGATAATTAAGGCGTTTAGAATGAGAAGGTGTTATGGGACAAAATTTGATGTGTTGATTTATGGTCTTTAAACGACCTTTTTTTCTTAGAATGCATAATTTGTGATGTTTTTATTTAAATTCAAATTAAAAGTTTGTTTTAGGCAAATATCAGTCAATGTCACTTTGAAACCTTGTCATTCTTGACGCTTCAATTGTAGCAGATTATTTGAAGAAGTATTCTACTCTCTTTTTGCAGAGAAATAGGTATTTGTCCTAGTAGTTGTTTGCGGAAAAATGAACTTCGACATACAATTTCCCCATGATCTTCACTTAAGACAGCAACAAGACATCCTATACTTAATGCAAACTAAAACCTTATACAAACGATCAGTGTTGCCGCTGCGGAATTTAAAAAGGTCGCAAAAAAAAGGGTCACGAGAAAAAAGTCGTATTTTTTAAAAATTTAATAAATAGCAAAATCAAACGAAATTCGTGTAGGTATAAATACCTATTCGCGGTGGCGATTACAATTCTATTTATCGCGCGATAAAAATTCAATCAAAAAACCTCGGCCAAATTCCTAAACGCAAATTTGCAAAGCAAAACAATGGCAAAGCAAATGCAAAAAGCAAGATATTTTTTAAATTTGCACAAATGCACTTGCATTTGCGCAAGAAAACAAAAATCTACTACATTTTGGGACAATCTGCTTTGCAGGGATGTTTACGTTTGCATTTTAAAACTGTCTGCTTAGCATAATTTGCGCAAATTTAGCGTTTAGGAATTCGGCCCTCTACTCAGATAAATCCGATGTATTGTTTGGCAAGCAGTTCAGAAAAATGAAATCCAGAAAAACTTTGCTCCTTCAAAAATTGAGGAAGGGAATCCAAATTTAGATTTCTGCATTTTTAATATATTTTAAATTGTTTCTAACTGTCTAAATTTTTCGCTCTGGAAAAGAGACTTTCGGGTGACATTTATATGTAGATCGATATACCTATTTAATCTACGTCAAAATATATTTTTTGTCTCACTTCATCCACAAAAAATAACTGTTTGTTGCAGTTTGCCTGCCGACGACGGCGTTATTGGTCCATATTTTTTCTTCGACGATAACGATCGTCACGTTATTGTGAATGGCCAGCGTTATCGCGCCATGACTACCGATTAATTTTGGCCCAAATTGGAAGATATGGACTTGGACGACATGAGGTTTCAACAGGATGATGCTACAAGCCACACAGCACACCTTACAATCGATTTATTGAAGAGTAAGTTTAATAAGCGTGTTATCTCAAGAAATGGGCCAGTCGATTGGCCCTCTCGTTCGTGCGATTTAACGCCTCTACGACTATTTTCTTTGGGGCTACGTTAAGTCACGTTGGAAGAGCTCAGAGCCAACATTGAACGCCGTTTCGTCCGAAATGTGTGGCAACTATTTAAATGTTTTTATAAATGGAATTAGTTTATATTAAGTCCAACTTTTTAGAAAATGGCGAGCCATGCAAATATAAAGCCTGCGAATGTAGAAAATAGACAAAAAAAATTCTCAGAAATATAGGTTAGGTTGATAAATCCATAAATATTGAACATGATACGATACACATCCACCTCAAATAAACATTAGATGAAAACTCTTAAAGAACCCCATAAATAGGTATAGGTACATATGTATACCTAGAGTAAGAGTACCTAGGTAGGTAGGTATGTATACACAAAACTATCTATTTGATCCACAGACCTTAAAAGTCTCTTACATCGTTTACCCCTTAACCTTATAGGTATATACCTACCTACCTTACCCACCATAATATATCATCATCACCACAAAAATGTTTTCTCTTTGAAGCTCACCGAGAAGATATATTTCACAATCTAGCACGGTAGGGAAATATGGCATCCCCTTTGTGACGAGCCTAAGGCTTTTTTTCCCATACAAGCTAAGGTATTCTATACTTCATCATACCATAGGTACCTTCAACATATCTATACCTACCACAGATATAAAAAGAAACCTACAAACAAAATAAATTTAAAAAGTTCACCCGCGCGCGGTTTTTTTTTATGATTTACTGTGCGCTTTTTGAGCACCTGCCACAATTCGGTGTCAATATGACCCTCGTATTTCTCCTTAATCAAATGTTCATCTACCTACCTATCTCACCTTATATGCTATATATACCTATACGTTATACCCTACAACCCCTAACAAATGGGGAGTTTTCGACATCTTTCTGAACTTTTCTTTAAGAGGTTGACAACTTAATGTCCTCTTCTCTCACCATATACGCTACCTACCTTGTTGTTATTTCCCTTCCCTGCCCCTCTCTCGCTCGATGAATTTATAGGATAAAGAAATTTGAAAAGAACAAACATCGAGATTCAGATAGGAATATCCTGTAAAAACAGGGAGAATTGAACAGAGGCAGCAGGCAGAGAGGGCATATTGCATCACCTTAAAAGGATAATAAATGTTTGCTTTAAAGTATTTCCCAAATGAATATAAAATATCTGCCTACCTGAGTAGCAAGCAATCTATAGGGTGGCACACCTAAACTCAAAAACATAATATACATACCAACATTTACCTACCTATCTACTGTACGCTGTACGCATTAGGGGTTCTGTTAGAACAACAGTTCCAAATAAAAGGAAAAACAACAACTGTTATAATGCAAGTTCATTGGCAAGTTATAGGCGTGTCACAATAGGGGTAAAGATTGACAGTTTGTTGTGGGTGCAGTGCATGCGCCTTGCTATTAATTCATAAAAATTATCACGAGGGCGTGGTTATTGTTTCTATATATAAGAAATTAGGGGAAGATACACTCACACACTTTGAAAGTAATAAAATCGTTCAAAATAAGTTGTAGGCGCGAAAGTAGGGTGTAGGTTGACATCTGCTTGTGTGTCACTTTTTTTTTTACTCTGGATTTTCTCAGCCAAGCCTGATGACGACGACGACGATCAAACTGATTGTTGGGTTGTCGGGATGGGAATTCGGGATCAGCAGAAGTAGGTTTTTGCTTCGGATTAAATGCAAAACGAATGGCATACTGTTCTTGTGGTGTGGTGTGGATGGGGTTGGGTGCGGTGTCAATTCAGGCAACAGGGGTTACCAACAAAATGGCAACATTTCTGTTTGCTCGGTGAGCCCTTGTGAATTGTGATGAATTGTAAACATTACAGGGCTACTACTACAAGGAGTACCTATATATATTCAGTATATGGGTAGGTAGAATTTTACTTTGTATTTCTTCTTTTTGAAGGTAGGTACCTTACGTAGGTATAGGTTAGTACTTTCTTGTTTGATGTTGTGGCGCGGAGGGCATTTGCAATTTTTTTTATTCGTGCAAGCTATGAGAATACGCTATCTCCATTATAGAACTAGGTATAGGTAAGTAAGGAAGATAGGTACCTACCTAACCTATCTATGTTTTAAAGAGTAAAGTTAATGTGAAACACAAAGACGGTCAAACCAGCTATCAGCATTCGGTTAAGGGTTAAAGTCTCCTAAGGGGGACTCACTTTAAGGCACTCAAGTGGCTGTCGTTTTTTTTTTTTTGTGTGATTTTCGCAATTCTTTAAATTAAAGGGCATCATTAGGGTTGGGTATAGCAGATCCCAGAACCACTGATACCAAGACCACTTATACCAGTCAACTAATCCCAGCAGCTAACTAATACCCGGACAACTGGTCCCCGCATACTCATCCCAAAAGTGTTATAAATTATTGTATAACTAAAATAAAACTGGTTTGTGCATTTAATATATTAATTGTTAAAATGGTTAGTGAATTTGAATTCGAGAAAGGATATTTTTGTGGGAAGAATTGTTTTTGGGAGTATTTTTTTGTCTAATTAGCTGTTGTTTTTATTGAAATAAAATGTCAGCAAAAAAAGTAAAAATGCTTCCTCTTTGTAGGGGAGCGTAACGAAATCCCGAAACACAAAATCCCGAAATCCCGCCGAAAAAAAAAAATTAAAAATTCCGCCTAAATATATTTTTACAAGTATTTGACGGGATTTTCACTACTTTTTTAAGGTATTATTTTGTTCTTTTTAAAAATATTTTATAAAATTAATAATTTGGATAAAATATTTTATTTTTAATTCAATTTAACCAAATGAAAAGTAGTAGGAGCTGTTGGTTCGGGAAAAATTGAATCTTCAATCTATAGAGAGGTAGAAACGAATTTCAATGGTTTGACCAATTATTTTTGGACATTTGGTTAAAATATTTTTGGACATTTGTCAAAAATGTTTTTGGAAACTTTCAAAAATATTATCGAACACTGTCAAAAATATTTTGGACAATTTTTTTGACGAACATTTTTTTTCGAAGTATGTATACTTTTTTGACGAATTTTTTTTTTTTTCGGTACGTGACTGTTTTCCTCCGCCGCCGGTTTACCTTCGCCAGTTTACCTCCGTCGGTTTACCACCGGTAAAGGATGAAAGAAAACATATTATCAGAACAGGGTGTTTCTAATTTTCGAAACGCGTTTTGGTAGAAGAAAAGAAAGAACTGAGTTAAATTCAGGAATTACTCTAAAATCAAAACAAACAGTTTTTTCTCCAAAACTTTCAAACAAATGTTTTTAGATTTGGGGCTAAGCTAAACGTCCTAGCGATTCAAAAAATTCATATTCGTAATCTAGGAAGTGCCACTTTTCAAGTTCAACTGATGCAACGAATTATAAGAAAAATCGACTTTTATCTTTAAACGCGATTTGTGGCTAAACTAGACGTGCTAGAGGCATCAAAGCTGACACCTTTAAACTTGGCTTGCGGCTAAACTAAGCGACCTAGTGACTTCATAAATGCATATTCGTAATATTTTAAACTGAAATCGCTAACAAAACTGAAATAAGTTACAAAATTTTAAAAACTTTATATCGCTATCATCTGGATGACGGTTCCTCTGGCCATGCCTTTAAAGATTTGAGATATTTAAACACAAATGTTTTTGTAAACTTATCATGATGAATCAATAAATCTCTTAAACTAAAAAAAAAAAACAAAAAACTAACAGCTATGAATGAAATCTGTAAATTTTTTTGAAAGTTTTGGAAAAAAAACTTTTTCACCAATTTTTTTTTTGATTTACTACAACCGGCATTTCCTAGATCACAAATATGCATTTATGAAGTCACTAGGTCGCTTAGTTTAGCAGCAAGCCAAGTTTAAAGGTGTCAGCTTTGATGCCTCTAGCACGTCTAGTTTAGCCACAAATCGCGTTTAAAGATAAAAGTCGATTTTTCTTATAATTCGTTGCATCAGTTGAAAAGTGGCACTTCCTAGATTACGAATATGAATTTTTTGAATCGCTAGGACGTTTAGCTTAGCCCCAAATCTAAAAACATTTGTTTGAAAGTTTTGGAGAAAAAACTGTTTGTTTTGATTTTAGAGTAATTCCTGAATTTAACTCAGTTCTTTCTTTTCTTCTACCAAAACGCGTTTCGAAAATTAGAAACACCCTGTTCTGATAATATGTTTTCTTTCATCCTTTACCGGTGGTAAACCGACGGAGGTAAACTGGCGAAGGTAAACCGGCGGCGGAGGAAAACAGTCACGTACCGAAAAAAAAAAAAATTCGTCAAAAAAGTATACATACTTCGAAAAAAAATGTTCGTCAAAAAAATTGTCCAAAATATTTTTGACAGTGTTCGATAATATTTTTGAAAGTTTCCAAAAACATTTTTGACAAATGTCCAAAAATATTTTAACCAAATGTCCAAAAATAATTGGTCAAACCATTGAAATTCGTTTCTACCTCTCTATAGATTGAAGATTCAATTTTTCCCGAACCAACAGCTCCTAATACTTTTCATTTGGTTAAATTGAATTAAAAATAAAATATTTTATCCAAATTATTAATTTTATAAAATATTTTTAAAAAGAACAAAATAATACCTTAAAAAGAGTAGTGAAAATCCCGTCAAATATTTGTAAAAATATATTTAGGCGAAATTTTTATTTTTTTTTTTTCGGCGGGATTTCGGAATTTCGTTACGCTCCCCTACAAAGAGGTAGCCTTTTTACTTCTTTTGCTCACATTTTATTTCAATTTAAAAAAACAACAGCCAATTAGAGAGCGGCAGAAGATTTCATGCAAAAACAATACATGTACCTACCTACAATCATACATTATTCATGCTTCCTCGCAATAAATATATATAACAATAGCAAAAAATTCAACACAACACAAAAAAATCCTCCCAAAAACAATTCTTCCCACAAAAATATCCTTTCTCGAATTCAAATTCACTAACCATTTGAACAATTAATATATTAAATGCACAAACCAGTTTTATTTTAGTTATACATTTATTTATAACACTTTGGGACGAGTATGCGGGGACCAGTTGTCCGGGGACCACTGGTCCTGGGACCAGTTATTGCCTGGGACCAGTTGGCTGGGATTACCTGTCTTGGTACCAGTGGTTCTGGGACGAGCTGCGTTGACACCGGAACCTACTATTTTTTATACAATGGTGCCGGCCTGGTTCAGAAAGTATTCTTACAGAAAATATTTTATGTAAAACTTGTGAAAAGAAACTACCCGGTTTAACCAAATGAGAATTCATTTTCAATTACCTACCATATGAATACGCTCTGAAACACTCATGATAAAGTGCACATTATTTAAAGTAATATCTTCACATTGGTATCTATGATACACACATAATATATTTCTAGGAATAAGTCGCCATTTTGTTTTACAGTAAAACCAGCATTGAATTCTAATAATTCGCAATGAAACCGCAATCCCAATTCCCAAACATCTTTGTTATGATTTTTTCTAGAATGACATTTAGGTTAGGTTATAAGCAGAAGATCGGGTATTGGCGAAAAGCCGACACACTTAGACCAATATGTTGGTCCAATGTAATAACGGGTGATTTTTAAGCTGGTTTGGTTTTGGCAACACTGGTTTTGACAGCTGACGTGTGTTTAGTACCTTGTGTCACTGTCAAACAGCTTCAGTTTGGTTTGCAATTTAACCATGGATCGTCTTACAAATGAACAACGCTTGCAAATTATTGAATTTTACTATCAAAATTCGTGCTCGGTTCGAAATGTTGTTTATCGAAAAATTGTGTTCAGCGATGAGGCTCATTTTTGGTTGAATGGGTACGTAAATAAGCAAAATTGCCGCATTTGGAGTGATCAGCCAGAAGCATTGCAACAGCTACCAATGCATCCCGAAAAAGCCACTGTTTGGTGCGGTTTATGGGCCGGCGGCATTATTGGGCCATATTTCTTCAAAGATGATGCGAATCGCAGCGTTACTGTCAATGGTGAACGCTACCGAGCGATGATAACAAACTTTTTTTTGCCCGAAATGGAAGTTCTTGAATTGCATGATATGTGGTTTCAACAAGACGGTGCCACATGCCACACAGCACGCGAAACAAAGGCGCAATTGCGAGGCGAGTTTGGTGAACAGTTAATTTCACGTTTCGGGCCGGTCAATTGGCCGCCTAGATCGTGCGATTTGACACCATTAGATTATTTTTTGTGGGGGTATGTCAAGGCTAATGTCTATAGGGACAAGCCCGCTTCGATTGACGCACTGGAAGCCAACATCCATGCTTTCATTCGTGAGATACCGGCCGATATGTGTGAAAGAGTATGCCAAAATTGGACTCAGCGGATGGGCTACCTGAGACGCAGCCGCGGTCAACATTTGCATGAAATTATCTTTAAACATTAAATTGCAAGGTTCAAACTATCGATTTAAATAAATATTTCATTCATTTTTTCGAATTTTTTGTGTTTTTTTTTTTTTTAAGTTCCAAACCTCTTAAAAAATCACCCGTTACTATCTACATGGATCAAGAAAATTAGCTCCCTATATTACCGTACTCGTTAAACCATTTGGAACATCATATAAGCGTGCAAGACTAGCATACCTTCCTATTTTTGTATTTCCTCGATCATTTTGGGATCATTGTAGGTATACCTACCAAGTAAAAATCTCCCAAAATAAAAACAAATTGTTCATAAATTCATCCAATGTTTTGTATCTGTCATTTTATGTCCACGATTTTACCTTAGATTATCTTTTAACACTCTTGGACGGAGTTGCCCAATGCCCAGCTAGCCATTGTCTAAATATTTAGACATCACCTTATTTAGAAACGCATAATCAAACAGTTGCATGCCCTCATACCTACATATATACACTGACATCTGTCAAATTCATGAACTTTTGGATATGTTCAATTAATGTTTCATTATTTTCTAAGACAACTTTTCAATTCGTAACAAGAAATTTGCCGTACTTTGTTTTTGTTAATTGAACATACATATACCTACCAACTTGACAAAAGGTTTGAACAGCCAAAATTGCAGTGTCTAAGTTAGATAAATTAATGAAAAATACAGGGTGTCCGCCGGGAAGGTATACTACTATGTTTTGCCGCCATTTTGGTAAACATTAGTCTTAACAGTTCATATTTGACAGTCGTGAAGTAGACATGTGGCAAATTTATTATGGAAAAATATTCGATAAACCAACGTGTTTTAATCGTTAAAACATTTTATCAAAATCAATCATCGATTACTGTGATGATGAGAAAGTTACGTGGAATTTTTGGGAGAAACAACGTGCCAACAAAACGCACTATTTATCGTGTAGTGAATTATTTCGAAGAAAGAGGGTCTGTAGGTGATAGGCCCAAGCATGGACCACAACGTACTGCAAGATCGGCTGAAAACATTACTGCTGCTTAAGGAAGTGTTCAAAACAATCCATCAACCTCAATTCGACGCCGTGCTCAGGAGCTTGGTCTTCAAAGAACAACTTTGGCCACAATTTTTAACTTTTTAACGCCACAACTGCATGCTTTGGCCTTGATTAACATGTGGTATCAACAAGACGGTGCCACATCGCATACAGCCAGGATTACAATGGAATTACTGCGAGACCTCTTTCCCCAACAAGTTATTTCAAGAAATGGCCTCCACGGTCGCCTGATTTGACTGCTCCGGACTTCTTTTTGTGGGGATATCTGAAAAGCAAGGTGTATGGAAACAAACCAAAAACGCTTGAGCAACTCAAATAAAATATTCGTGATGAAATTAATGAAATACCGCGTGAAATGTGTGAGAATGTAATGGAAAATGTGCTCAAAAGGGCTCGCATTTGTGAGACTAACAGAGGCGGACATTTACCTGATATTGTATTCCATACATAATTGCCGACATTAAATAAAACATTTATCAATATAAGCTCCATTCTCTTTCATTTAATCAAAAATTATAAACAAACAAAGTAGTATACCTTCCCGGCGGACACCCTGTATTTGTAAATAAAAATTTTGGAGTGAACATTTTTTATCCACTCGATTTTTTTTCTGACCATAGAAATAACCGATTTACAAAATTAATGTACCTAAGGCTTAGCGACTTCCATTTACGAGAAATTTTACTAAAACTTTATGTTTTATATTTATGATATCTGTCATTTTATTGAACCGTTATAAAAATTTTTGTGTTGTACCTATTCCATTTGTGTCTAATTTTACTGTACTGTTCCCGCTAAGCGGATTTCAAACTTATATTTTTTGATTCAAAACAAAAACAAATTAAGTTTATAGTGATTGTGCTTGTTTTATAATTAAATATTTTTGGTTCAATTGAGCAAACAAAATAATCAACAATAAAAAAAATAACTTGAAAATAAAACACAAAACAACCTTAGTTACGAGCGCCAAATTTCTTAACTACCATAAACTTTGTATACTATTATCCTACCTACCTTTGTTGCTTGTATTCTATATCGTAATGAAAACGAAATATTTTAATAACAGTTCCAACTCTAAGCTCTCAAGTGTTTCCCTTCCGGTTGAGAAAATTTCAGTGAACATTTTTTTTTTTTAATATTTCGAGTTATGAATTTATAAAGAGAAAAAAAAATCCCCCTCAAAATATAGCCTTATAGGTATTTCATCGTAAATTTTTTATCAGCCACACAAATATTATATAGAACAATATATTTTTTTGTAAATTCTAAAACTCACCCTTATACCTAAGGTAGACTTATTTTTAATGGTATGGAACTCTATTTATTTATGGGATTTCTTTAAATTTATTAAAAACTTTCTAAAAAAAAAGTCAATTATTTAGATATTATATTCCCATATATGGTTGCAAATTCTAAATTGATATTATATTGATATATATTCAACTTAACAGTTAAGGGTTTTAATTCTGTGATAAGTGTCCTTGTAACAAGTTGAAATTCTTTAATGAAATAGTCAATATAGAGAATAATAAGTTTAGGTAGTATATCAATATTCGTGAAAAATAAAACTTGATGTTTTAACGAATATGTTGTTGAGATAAAAGATACTTGGTATTTGATTGATTGAGTGATTTAAGGTTATTGGTGAAACTGATTTTTGTATGCAAGTTTAGCAACAAAATATTGTCATTTTCTATCACACAAATTTGAATATCTCACTTTAAATTGGAAATGTGTGTTAATATGTACCTACCTATGTACTTATTTATATGAATTGGAAGAGCTTTTAGTATAAGTAGGTTTGACCAAGAATCTTGGTTATAGTACATAATATATTGGATTCTGTGGAGTTAGAATTGTTATAGGCTTTTCGATTGATGTCAGAATGACAGTTCTTAAAAAGAAGAATTTAATTTCCTTTTTTTATTTATTAATTTAAATCATAAACGTTCACAATATCGAATTGTTCCGCATTATACCAACCAATCAAAGACTTTTATATAATTAATTATTATTTTATGTACCTACTACCTGCTCCTAAACGAAGAACAACAGTGGGTAGAGCATATATTCGGCCCTAGCGAGGTATCCGTCGGAGCGGAAAATTCTCCGATTTTATACGAATCGGAGAATATTTGCTTCGAGGTATACATGTCGATTACGGAATCCGCAATTCTGGATCCGCAGTGATTCGAGGTGCAGTGCTCTCTTTTCTCTTTACCGATTTTTCGTGAAAAGAAAAGAGAACACTATGCTGAGAATCACTGCGGATCCAGTATTTCGGATTCCATAATCGGCATGATATACTTTCGGACAGCTATTCGGAACATTTTTCCGACGTTATGCAACGCACACCGGCGTTTTGCGTTACAGTGCGATCAATTGCTTTTTTGAGTGATATTTTGACAGCTCATACATTTATTTTTCCGATATCCTCCGACACAAATAGTTCGCGGAACTTTTTAAAGATTTGTGTAAAGTTTTAAAAAATGTAAGTAATTAAAAAAAACATGTTAATAAAGTAATTTTGGAACTATTGCTTGAATTTTTTTATTTTTTAGGCCCCGGGAGCAAACGAAAAAACAACAAGCAGGCAAATTGAGCTTTTGGTTAATTTAATGCAAGAGAAACCCGACGCGTCGTCGCATTGTTTAGGTAGTATTCTTTTCCGATGAAGGATACCTCGAATGTAATTTGAACCTCCTACAAAATGTGCGTTGCAAAAAAATTTCCGCTCCGACGGATACCTCGCTAGGGCAGATTATCTATACTTCTGTTAACTTGTAATTTTAAAGCAAATCCATCATTTGGTGCACGACAGCTCATGAAGAACCAGGGTCTAGTAACTTATAACATCAACCTATGGATACCTAATGTTATCGCCATCGATATAGGAAAATAACAACGTAACTCATTTTCCTCGATTTTGATTGATACGCAGAACTGAACACAAAAATGAAACAACGAAATCTTAAACGAAAAATTTCGTTCTGCTCTACCTATGTACGTTTTGTAGTACGCAGTTCAACGAGCGAAATTGATAATTATAGCAGATTATATGGAGAAGTTTCCGCTCCTTTTTCGCACTGAATTATTTGTACGAACCATTAATTGTGTGCTGAAAAGTGAGACCACAAAAACATTTCTCTCCAATAATATTTGTTCGTAGTCTTTTCGTTTAAGTTTTCGCTATTGTTTTGGAGACCACAGAAAATTTTTGTTTCACTTCAGCTGCGTACTAGGCTTCAAAACCAAAAATGAAAGAAAAATATATAAATTGTAGGTACACAGTTTTTGAATTCAATTCAATTTTAAAGCCAGTTTTTTTTTTTTATTTTCCTATTCCGTTACGCAATTTTTTTCAATAAAAATACCTGCAATGCAGTATTAATAATTCCTATGAAAATAACAGCCGCGTGTTCCTTTGAAAATGGTGAAGTAATCATGAGTAGATGCAAACTACCATACCACTTACACGTGCTCTCAAGGGCGAGTAGGTGACATTTTTAGGGAAATTAATTTTAAGCGTTTCATTGAAAATAGCTATCATGAATAAAGTACCTTTGAGTATACTTTTCCACCTCCAATGCAAAAGGGCTAATATGTACGGAGTTTTAATCAAAATCGATTGTACCGTTGTTTAATTTACGGTTGTGAAAAAATATAACTATGTAGGTACTTTTAAAAATGCCAATCTGAAAAAAATTAATTTTATGATTTATGTGAATTTAAGCCTGCATAACTCATTATTAGGTGTGTTCCTTTATATTTAGAAACTCTGTGCATTTCTACACGATTTAATTTTTTATATGAACTTTGACAGACTTTTGTGTAGAAATTCACATAAATGCACAGAGTTAACTAGGCTATTATTTTAAGTATGTATTTGTTTTTTTAATACTAGAACCACTCAAGTATTTGCTTCAAAATAGCAAACATTGCATTTAAAATCAATATCCAATTTCAAATATCTAACGTATATAAAAACCGGATACGGATTATCAACATAATAATTTTCTTTCAAAAATAGATGTCGCTAACTAATTATTGTAGTAGAACGGTTTTCTAAAATGTAACAAAAAGACACGTAGTTTTCTGTCAACCAAAACTGTCAAATTTAATTATTTTTTTTTCCCAAATTATTTTGATTATTTCAAAAAGAACCATAACCATAGATCCATACGGTGAAGGTAAAAAGAAGTTTATCATTTTAATTATAAGTATCATTGAGTTAAAACATAGGTGCACATTAAATAGTAGGTAAACTTAAACAATTCCAAAAATGGCTGACATAGGTACATGGTATAAAAACGTACCCCGGTTCACAAAAATCTGGCTATCCGCCACTGTTGGAATAAGTGTTCTAGCTCGTTTTGGGATTTTACCTCCGGAATTATTGATTCTAGATTGGAACCCAATCTATAAAAAGTTTCAGGTAATCTATATAGTCCTTATCCATTATGACCTTCGAAATTAAATGGGAACTCTGTGTTGAAATAGATATGGAGATTCATAACTGCATTGTTCTACTATCCACTCTCGCCCAATACGGGCTTCCACTTCATGTTGAATTGTTATTTCCTCTACAACTATTCACTACGTCTGGAAACCGATCACTTCAAGACAAGTCCCGCTGACTATCTGTTCCTATTGATGTTCCAATGGATTTGTTGTGCCATAAGTGGAGTCATATTTAATTTGTACATCCTCATGGATCCGATGGTGCTAGCTGTTTTGTATGTTTGGTGTCAGTTGAATAAAGAAGCAATTGTAAATTTCTGGTTCGGAACAAGATTCAAGGCAATGTACTTGCCATGGGTGCTTCTCGGTGTAAATTTAATTCTATCTTCTGGGTGAGAATAATTTAGATATGATTTTAGTCTTGCTAATGATTTCTAATAAATTGTTTATTTTTCAGCGGATTTGACTCACTTCTGGGAATACTCATCGGCCATTTGTACTTCTTCTTGAAGTTCCAATATCCCCAAGAACTAGGAGGTCATTCTTTCCTCGAAACACCTGGTATCTTGTAAGTATTATAATGATTTATTGACTTTTTTTTTGTATTTGACAAGAAATCTAGTTGTTAGTGCTGCGATGACGTGGTGTTTTTGTCAAATGTTTTGTAATAAATGGATAGGCCTACATATTCGTCGCTTATTTGGTGAAATAGGTACACGATTGTTTGTGTGGGTGAGTCAAACAAAAATGATTTGACTGCAAAACGTAGGTATCGCTTTTGAACACAAGATGAAAAGAAATTAAAATGTAAAAATTTGCCTAAAGTATTTTGTGCCCATTGTGGGATACAATAGTCGTAAAAGTAATAGGAAACTTTTGATACGATTTCAAATGAACTTGAAGTAAGAAATATTTGCTTTAAAAAACAGCAAATTGGAGTTTTATACATAATTAATTTATCATACAATTAAAACGAAATATTGATTCAGAAATTATATGTGAAATGTAACTTGGAGTTCTTGTATAAGAAATGGGATCCCAAATTCAACCAATAAATATATTATAACTTCTCAAGAAAGAAATATATCCCTTCTAAAAAAATGATATATGTATTTTCAAAAAAAATCGAATATTTCACACCATATGTATTTGACAAACGATTCTGCCTCTGTACAATTGACATTGATCGCTCATTGAGGTTTTTGATCGTGGAACATTACACGCCGAATGTTCCTTCATATCTACATTTTTGTTTAACTTATCTAGTTTCCAATTTGGGTTCTTAAATGTATGATCTCAAATTTCTGAAATTTTACTTCAAACAGATTAAAAACATGATAAATTTTTTTTTTAAATTTGGTGCACTTGGTAACTTAAAATTTCTTACAAATAGCTGTTTGTTAACTTAAAAAAAATTGCAATTAGAGAAAACTATGAAGGATATACAAAATTCTATCCTATTTGCGGATTCTCTTTCTGCTTGACTTGACTGCTTGTTTGTTATAATTTTTTTGAGAATTTGGTATGCAATATTATTTATAGACGTTTATTAAATGCTTTTGCATAAATAAATTGATTGAAATCGGGTTATCCGTTATGTGGGATAAAAATAGATAAATTTTCCTGGTGGTACCTTCCAATCATTATTTAATATTGAGATGAGATTTTCAATATATAGTTCAACTTCTTTTCTTACCTCAACATTTCTCGAATTTCCAACTTATTATTCTTAGAAATATATGGTAAGCATAACTTACTGTACGACGATGCATGTACATAAATATTTTAATCCAACAGTTTTTATCTGGCAAAAAGTAGGGACGGGTAAAAATAAAAAAAGGTGTTTTTTAATACTATTTATTAATTAAATGCAATTGTTTTGTTTAGTATTTTTCTATTACTTATTTTTTGTTATATTTTATTCAAAATAAAAAAATTCAGGTTGTACTAAAAAAATTATTTCAGTACAACCCTCAAATTTTAGACAAAATGCCAATAACTTATTTTAAATTATATTTCTTAAGCACATTTAGTCCAATTAGTATAGGACTACTCTTAACATGTGTGCCAAATTTCATTAAAATTCGGGTAATGGTTCAGATTTAACAGCCTTTTTTGGAATTTGGGTACAACATCAACACAATCAAATTTTAGAAAAATGTCAATAATTTTGTTCTAGCCATTTTTTAATTTTTACCAAATATGAACAAGAGTAATCTAAACATGTGTGCCAAATTTCATTGAAATCTGTTAAATAGTTCAGATTTAACTGATTTTTTCCGCTCTCCCATACAAAAGGCCCCACTGTGCGACGCGACGTCTCTTGAACTGAAACCTGAACGGATGGGTCGATTTTTCTTAAACTTGATACGTAGCTTTTTTTTCCCACGACAGTATTTTGTATTTCTTTTTTTAGTAACAAAATAACGGTACTTTCCATTTGTTAGCCGTTAACACAGTTTTAAAAAAAAAACTATTTAGGTGACTTTTCAATAATTTTTATTATACTGTTGTTTACTTCCCTAACTTTTTTTTTCTAGTTTTATTGAAAAAATCTTAGTTTTTTTTATAAGAGTGGGTCACTTAATGTATAAATAATAATTTATAAATTCATTATTTTAGGAAATCTTACTTCCCAGACGTCTCTGGTGGTGTTCATGGCTTTGGCATTCCACCAGTTAATCAACGACCAACTGAAAGAAATCCCCCTCGAGCAGGTAATCGATTATTTGGAAATGCTTGGGGCACTGGAAATGCTTTAGGACGAAATTAAAAATTAAAAACAAAATAATTATGTCATTTTGATATTTCATTTCTGAAGGATAAAAGAAACATTATTGTGTTTTAAGTTCATTCATCAAATAGTCTATTATATTAGACTCTCATTTATGGACGACTATCTTCAAACTATTTTCTATAATATAATAAGTCATATTTTTTTTAATATGTCGGTGTGTAAATAATAATGATTAGTAATTAAAATAATTAACATTAAAAATTTTTAATAAACAAAATCACAACTAAAAAACAGAAAACAATAATTTGTTCTCATTCATTTAATATCACAAAGAAGTGCAACTCCTCTAAGAATCCAATGTTCCGGTGGTTTAAGCGAAGAAACCCATAATGGTGTAATGTAATTCAAATCAGTTCGGTTCATCTTTTTATAAACGGGACACTAGAGAAGACAGTTATTATTGTTTTTTAAATTTGTCATGATTTTATAGAAATGCGTTACCGAACTCACGGTATATAATTTTGGATTTTTTGGTGCAACAGAATTTATGGCGTATATATGCACAACTGGCATTGCAACATACAATACTTTATTGGTGGCCTCTATAAGTCTTGATGTTTTTCTATCCCAACCGGCTCCATCGACAAAGAGTCCATGAACGAATACACCTTCTTTTGGTGGCTTTTTGCACTCTTCCATGGACAATCTTAACACATCGTTGTGCAAAGTGACCTGATCAAGTGCCCATCCATGGTGAGCTCTTGCTACTTCTTGTTTCATAGCTGTTAGAAAACCCTGAGGATTGAAAAAACCCGACATCCAGAACACAACCGGTCGACTCTGAAAGAAAAAAGTTACAACTCAGATATTTGTAGTTTTTAAAAAAAATAAAAACTGTAATTGATTCATTTAAATAGATTCAAATTATTCATTCGTATTTTAACATTCATTTTTAGAGCTAAGATTCTAATTTGTTTAGTTGGGACTCAGAAAGAAGATCGGAATCATACTTTGGTAATCTATTACATTTCAACAAAACAAGTCAAATATTCTTCTTCTTCTTTTTACCTACCCCAAAACACCAACTCTGGAATTGATTATTACGTTCTAATAACTCAGTAAACCAAAATCCCAAACTCGAAGACAGCCAACTGCCACGTTTCCAAACAGTGGGAACTCTTGCATTGAATATATTATCTAAAGCATCTCGTAATTGTTCGCTCATAATAATTGTTCCTTCGATTGCTAATAGCAAATCCTTCAATGTAACTCTTACAAGAATTATTATCTAGATTTGATGAGATATTAATTTTAATATGCATTCAATCGGAAAAGAAAATGCCAAGATACCTTCTGCATTCTATCGATTTCCTGTCTTAAGAAAATATTCATTGAACTTGTAGCTCCCATAGCCTTGAGTCGTTCTTTTACCTCAAAAAGATCATAAGGCATTGGCATTTTGCTTAACATTTCCTTAGTTGCTCTGGCAACTTTATCTTCACGGGTTTCTCCACTTCCAGCGGAGGATTCTTAACAAAATCAAAATTTGATTTTAAAACCTATGAAGCGCATTATTTATACAGAATATTTATTACCTTTTGGCTGAATGGAAATAATCGTATCCAATATCGACTTGGTAGCATTTGTCTGAAAAGTTATATCGGCATTGGAATGGAATCCATAAACCTGCGGAGGATCAACCGCTCTTATTGTATCTATTGCCTCCAAGTAGTCTTCTTTTGTTTTATAGCTAAAAATTTTATAGCCTTTGAAAAATTGAAAAGCCTCCGAAAAAAGTTCATCGCTGAACCAAACTCTAGCAAAGGTGTTCAACAATCGTTTATCATAATCATCAGTAACTCGACCTCCATATTGAACTTCACCCAACATATAACGAACTGTGCTCCAACTGATTCCTCTAACTGGATCTAAATCATCAAGATGATTCTGAACGAACAAACAACTGGCATACCAGTCGGCAAAATTAAATTCGTAGGGAATATTCCACCCAAGTGGACCGTATTTCCGACGTTCCTGAACCACCGAATGCAAAAAAGATATAGAAAACACCAGTGGATGATAAAACACTGACTGACTGTAATCCAAGAAATCTTGTGATAAATTTCCATAGGTCCGCTGAAGACCAGCTCGAATTCCAGCCGGTGGTTCATTGGTAAATTTAACAGCTATTTGGAGTAATGTTATTGAAAAATCATTATGAGGTTCTGTTGTGATCCACACTCGGAAATTCTCTTGGAAGCCGGTTCCGTTTTTTTCAAGCTCTAACAAGAGAAGTGTCAGTTCATTCATGTAGTCCAATCCCAAGTGACAATTTTGAAGTAAAACCCAACCACCTTCCTCAAGGCATGTTGCTATCAATTTTCTTGCATGAATTTCCTGTCCTTGGCCCATGGATATGGAGAAACATTTCACTTCGTTCTTCTTGGCTAGTGCTTCGATATTTGGCGATGGATCAGATCCCATGGACAAAAAGCAAATAATCGGTGTTAGTGGCTTACTTTCTTCAAGAAGTTGATCAAAATTTAAAATGATTGGTTCAGCAAAGCGTTGTCCCAACGAACTGCTTATATACTTCCGGCTTTGAGCTATTGTTCGATCCTGGCACCACGATCGCACAAGTAACAGTTTTCGAAACGGATCCAAATTATTGTAGCCATCCGGAATAGTTTCATTCTCAGGGTTATCCTTCTTGAACCAATTTTGCCAGCCACGCTCATTATTGATCACTTTGTCCAAGATATTGGCAAACTGTGGCAGTCGTGATAATTGAACTAAATTAAGCCAAGTCTCATCGGTGACCCAACGAAAAGGATTTGGTGGACAGTCATTTAGATTCAACGCAGCTCCACCCTTGATGAAGTTCTGTAACTCATCATAGGATACATTCTCTAGTTGCCGATCGATGTTCAAGGCAATCAGAAGTACAAAAAGGTACTTATGGTCTTCGTACAGTCCGCGGGACTTATATCGATAAATCTCAAAAGTCAGGTACTTGATTATTCTTTGAATTCTCTGCTGCGTTATGTGTGTCTTTTTTGAATTCTCCATTGAAGCGTCGAATCGCTCCAAGAACTGTCCCAATGAAGTTTGATACATAACATTTACCATGGCCATGGTGCAGACCAAAAAGTATAGCACGCTTCCCCGCGTTGCCACAGGACGATACTCTTCTCGAGCGATGTTGATCTTTGTCTCGGTTATCCTAGCTATTTCAAGCTTTTCCTTCACCTCAATCGCTGTATTCTTAGACGTGTTCAAAACTTCAATTACACTGACATCGTCTAGAAGACTTCCCTCAATAGTGGATAACTTATGCAGGAGATTCGCTTCTAATTCTTTCATCTTTTTCATATTCCCGGTGACTGTTTCTACTAAATTTGTTCGTTCTTCTTCAAGCTCTTTGCGCTCGTAGAGTATGACACGGCCTAGAAGCTGATCTTCAAGACCCTTCATCGTCACAGTAAAATCAATTATTGAAGTCCTTGCTGCAACTTCCGGAGTGTAAGCTGGGTTAGGTAGCTTTGTGGTGATGTAAAGTCGGAATTGGTCATTATAGTCGATTTCTTTATCACCGAGCTTTATCTTAAAAGTTGTACCGACTTTTAAGAGATTTCTATCCAAAACATTATCCAAGCAAGGATCTAGTTCCTCACCAACATCCTCGATAATTACTGGTAATCCCATAGACACTGCGTCTTCGATATGATTTCGGAAATATTTGTGGTTCAAAGAGGTAACAATCAAGGAAAACTCCTTCTCCTTTTGCTTGATCCAAGCCTTGCCTTGCGACTGAGGATCGATGAGCAAGGGAAACCGTACAGCCTTAGTTGCTATTATACCATTTTGTATGGACAAGTCATCTGATGGCAAACCTTGTAAATTCCATTCGCCAATCTGTGATCGATCGGTAAGACTGTCAATAATATTTATGTTTGACGAAAGAGGAATTGATCTTTCGTTAAGCTCTTTCAGCCAGCAGTCTTGCAAATCAGTTCGGAATTCTTGATTAAAAGGCCCTGTGTATGACAAGAAAGCTGTCAGATAAATTATATCTCCGACCAAGCGTTCTGTTTCACTCCTAAATTGTGATATTTGTTCTGTCCAACGAATCTTTTCACCAGCAAGACCTCCAATTAGAGCGGTTGCTGCGTCCATTTTATCCTGACATTTCTTAGCTTCTGCCAGTACTGAATTCTTTTTATCCTGGGCCTCATCGAACTTCTTCTGCACCTCCATCAATTCCTGTTCGGCAGCTTGAAGCATATCTTGTGCTTCCTGTAGATCGGCAGAAGCCTTGCGGTGTTTGGCTTCTTGAATTGCTAAATTGGCCTTGAGAGGAAGAACTTCTTTATTAACTTCAAAGTACTTTGCCATAGCAATAGTCCAAGAAAGTAATCCAGCTACATTGCCACAAGCTGCTTTAGCTGCGTCAAATGTGTACAAGCTGCAATAATAACAGTAGTTCAGAAGTTCATGAAATTAAACAAAAAACCTTACTTACCTATATTCAAAATAGGGAATCAGGAGATCTACCATTTCAGCATTAATCAGATCAGTGGGATATTCGACAATCTTGCGAAGGAACCCGGTATCTGCCATAACTTTTAGAGATTCTTCCCAAGATGAGACCAAAAATCGTTTTTCAGGATCTGGACTTACAAGCTTCAAGCGTCTTCGAAATAGCAGACACACTGCATCCATGATCAAGGTTATAAGATATGGAGGCTTTCCCAACTTCCTTACCGTTGCAATATCAGCAGCTTTGATAGTCTTGAAAAAAGGTTGTTAAAACTGTAAAACAAAAAAAATATTCTTACTTTAAGAGCCGCTTCAGCTTCCTCCAAAGCTGGTCTGGCTTTTTCCAATTTTGCCTCTGCCACTTCCTTATCAGCTGAAATCAACGTCACCAACTCTTCGGCTTGAACTTTCTTTACAGCCACTTGAGCTTTAATAGCCTCAGCTGCTTCTGTTGACTTGGCAACAGTTTCGAGGACTATCTCAGCTTCTTCAGTCGCAATTACAATATCCTTGTTCATTTCAATTAAATCGACTTTTAGAATTTCTACCGAACTTCCTGCTTCATCTAGTTTATCCAAGCCAGACGACATTCGATCAGACATAACAATTATATTTTTTCGCTTATCATTGTAAAGTTTTTTGTAGCTTTCTAAAAATGAAATTAACGATTTTGGTGTAACAAAGGTTGACCTTCTGAATCTCTCAAAGTATGTAATGCAAGCATCAGATACAGTTTCATGTATTGTGCTCATAATTTGAATAACTTGCTCTTTTGCTTGATCAGAACAAACAATTTCAAAATCTTTAAGATAGTGTCGGGATACAGCAACGCGAGCATCTTCGGGCCATTTTTGGAACCAATCGACTACGCAACCAGATATTAAACCTGGAAACTTGAGAGATCGTCCACGGAACTTTTCTCCAATCTATGGGATATGATAATAATTAATGTTTTTAAATAACTTATAATTTTTAAATAAATAAAATACCGGTGAAAAACACAGCGCTATATGTAAGTTGTACCTAGCTCGAGATATAAAGAAATCATAAAGATTATCTTGAGTTGGTGGTCTTCGTGGTTGAATTTTTTTCATTATTGGTATGATTTCGTTGTAGATTTCATCTGTACATAAAATTAATAAATTAATTTTATTAATAAATTAATTAATAAATTAATTTTATAAATTTTAAAAAAATTTACCGAGTAAGCTTTGTCGGCTTCTAAAAACGGTTGAAAAAAAGCTTAGCTCGGTAATGTTGTTCTTTAAAGAATTTGATTTTTATTATGTTGAACAAAAATCTATTAATTTTTCAACTACCATACATGTTACGCATACGCCACAGTGTCCAACAATTTATTATTTAAAAGGTTAAGGAATTCAAGCTTAAACGGTGTGCTTGAAACTAATTCGAATTAACGAAACGTTAATTCGAATGACTAGATCTATTCGTTCGAATGAACTTTGTTTATTTTGACATTCGAATGGAAAATGTTCATTGCAGAAAATGAACCTTATTTCGAAAGTCAAAGTTTGCTTAGTTTTCGAAAATAAATAATTCGGTGAACTTTCGAATCGATCGAATCTCAAAATACAATTTTTTTCGAATTTCGTTACCTACTAACTTTCGACCGAAAGCGAATCTCCAAATAGGCATGAATTTCTTAACTCAACCGAATGGAAATATTTAACGTTTTGAGTTCATTTCGATTGAAATATGCAAATACAGAATCATGAGGCTGTGCGTCTTAAGCCAGATCCACACTTATCTAGTGTGGTGTGTTGTGGAGTCGTATGTCGCTTTCGCTTCAATGTATTTAATATGCGCAGAACCATTTTTACATATCTCGTGTGATGTGGTGTGTTGTGTTGGAATCAATCTTTTACCGATTGCGCCATATCACGCTGGGTAGGAGACATATTTTTCAGTCGGAAAGATAAGAGAGTATTCGGGAAAGAGAATAAGTAAATAGCGAAACTAAAAATTAAAACTTCCAAGACAAAATTCTGATAATTGTGCATATTCAGGTACACAACACATCACTCCACAACACACAACACGAGATAGGTGTGGCTCCGGCTTAAGTATAACTTCTCTCTATTAAGCCTAGTACGCTGCTGATGCGAAACAAAAAATCCCATACAATCATAAACGAAAACTTTTGTTCTACTTTTCGTTTTGTAGTACGCAGTTCGATGAACGAAATTGATTATTGTAGCAGATTATTTGGAGAAGTCTTCGCTCTTTTTTCGCACAAAATTATTAGTCCAGACCATTTATTGTATGCGGAAAAGTGTCATTTGAGTTGTGTTTGTACATGTTGTTTCTTTCATTTCAGAGGGCCGCTCTGTGACTTTTATGCGTTGTGTTTTTGTTTTTGCAATTGGTGTGTTGGTGACACTTTGATTGGGTAATTTTTCGCTGTCGTTTTCGTAAGCATTTCGCTTTCGTGTTGGAGACCAACGAAAAATTTCATTTCGCATCAGCAGCGTACTAGGCTTTACGAAAAAAAGTGTACATCGATGCAAACAAGATTACTGTAGTTGATTAAATAACTTAAGTTAAATAATATTAATACAAAACATAAATGCAGCTACGCAAGTGTAAACCAGTTCTAATAACTTTTACTTTATAATTGACGCGAAATTAAAATTCCTGATGGATGTTGTAAAAAAAAAAAAAAATTGCACCCTAACGTCAAACAATTAAATTCAATCACAGCAGATGGATCTGTTTTTAACATATTATAATAATAGATGTCCTTAGTTCCTATGACAAAAAATATTTGCTAAAGCCAATTGCCAAGAGATGGCCTTAAGAAAATATTAATTTTGTTTTGCCACTTTTACACCAAAAGCGCGTATGTCGCTAATCAAATAACATTGATACTTTTAGATCGAGTCTTCGATTGTCTTTTACAAAATTATTATTATTGTTGACCTATGTACATACCTAGTTCATCTTTGGCAAACAAATTAGCAATTTCTCCAGAACTCAGAATATTGTTGATGTATTCCAGAAAAGATTCATCTTTTATTTCATTATCGGTGAATATAAATGTAATTCCTTTGCCTTCAAGTCCAGCAGTTCGATAAAGATATTTCAAATCGTCCACTAAATTTGTAACATTATAGGCTCTCGTTAAAGTTATTTGGAAAAACTTGTAACCAGCTATAAATGATGCAAGTCTTGTTAGACTTTGTTTACCCGAACCTCCAACACCAACTAGGAGAGCATTTCCTCTATAAAGTTAAACAATGACATTAATTTAATTTAATTGATCCTAAGACTTAGTTGAGTAATTATCATAAACCTTGGCGTTCGTAGAATTCTTGAGACAATAATTAAATGAACTAGTGCATCATGAAAGAATACCAAATCCATTGTAAAACCTCGAACTAATTCATTAAACTGGCCCATATAAAAAAGTACCTTTGTTTTTGTGAAATCAAAGCTAAAAGTAGAAGATTTCTTAATCATAGTTCAGAAATATTTAAATTAAAGTTTTGGTAAAATTTGTACCTTGGTATTTCTTCATATATCTTTGGTGGCTCTAAGGAAATATCTTCATCATCTTCACCGCCCTCTGGTGGATCGCGTAAGAAATCCACAAAGTATGTATCGTTTTCTGGGAATTGTTCAAAATATACTCCCAAATTTTCTTTGGCATCTTTTCTAATTCGATCATTGAACCATAGCTTATCCTTTTCAGCAGTAAATCGGTCAGCAATAACACGATTACATTCGTGCTTCCAGAGCTTGAGTTTTGAAAAAGTGTTGCCTTTAAATATATGTTCATATACATATATCATTTAGCGAAACTTACCTTTAAAACAGTTTCAGCAGTTTTACATTCTTCGCCGGCAATCTTCAAAACACCTTCCCATATTCTTGATAAGTCACGCAAATTGAAAACATAATGAAAATTTGCCGGAGTTGGTAACATTTTTGCTTTGATATTTTGCCAAAAGATTCGTGTCAAAGGAACCAGAAGAGGAATAACTTTGACAACTTCGTCATTGAATCTTGCAGAGCAAAAGTATCCTTGACCGATGTTATTGAAGATCTGGTCCATGGAGTTATTGCTCGGCAGTGTGCAATTGAATATTGAAAAGTTCCGTTTTAAACGATTGGGAATATCATTTCGACCACCGCCTGGATGGATCATAGCTCCAAGAAGTTGAATGTCAAGAATGGTAGAGAAGTCACCTGTGAAATCATAGGAATGTCAATAACGCATAACGAAAAGAGACAGAAAAGCATAAGAAGATAGGAAAAGTAAAAGAGAAAGAAGAAATTATAAGTAGAGGAACAGCAGAAAAGAAAAAAAAAGTAATATAGAAAAAGAGGAAAACGAGAAAAACCAAGAATAGAAGAAAAGCTGTAAAGGGGGAAAGGGCGAAAGAGGAAGGAAGGAATAGAGAAACGAGGAATAGAAAAATAGAGGAATAGAAGAATAAATCATAAGAAGGAAGAAAGGAACAGAGAAAATGAGGAATAGAAAAATAGAGGAATAGAAAAATTGAGGAATAGAAGAATAAATCATAAGAAGGATTGAAAAATAGATGAAAAGAGAAATAGAGCAAAAGAGAAAAACGAGAGTTAGAAGAAAGAAGAAATAGAGGAATAGAAAAATAAAGGAAAAGAGGAATAAGGGAAATTAGGGAAATGAGGAATTCAGAAATAGAAGAATAGAGCAATATAAGCATTTAAGAATAGAGGAATTGGGGGAAATAGAAAAAAGGAATATATAGGAAATGAAAAAAAAACGGAAGTACAAAGAAATATACCAAACGCAAAATAGAAGGAAAGATGAATAGAGAAATAGAAGAATAGAAGAATGAAAGAAAAGAGAAAAAGTATCAATAGAGGAAATCAGGAATAGAGTAAAAAGGACTAAGCGAAAAGAGGAATAGAGTAACAGATGACAAACAGGAGTAGAAGAATGGGAGTATGAATATAGAAACAGAAGTTTGTAAAACTTACCTGGTTTTTCCAGAGAGTAGAATCCATTTTGTTCAATCATTTGACGAACTATCTCATTTGTAATCTGATCTCCCCACTCATTTATTACTGGCATATTAATATCATCAATAAATATTGTCATAGATCTTTGTCCAGGTGGACCATAGCTAGATCCAACACGCTTCTCCACATACGATTCTATGATTCTCTATATTGCAATGATACGATTTCAAAAAGTTCGATAGATTTAAGCTTTTGAACGAATACTATAATTTCTTGATAAAACTATACCTGATACATATTTGGTGTTGTAGCTGAAGAAAAATTAAATGATTTTGATAAATGTGCCTCCGGATCATAGCCAGCCATATATCCTTTAATCATTACAGTCTTCGCTGTACCCTGCTCTCCTATAAGAAGAACTTGTTTCTTCTGCTTAGCAATATTATGAATAAGAAAAGCTGTTCGCACATTGTCAACATTTGGCACTAGAATTGATGAAAACTCTGGAATGCTATCCTCAGGATAAATGAATTCTTCAATTTTTGTACTCCAGTGTTGCCAATTGCCACTGTCATCAACGTAATATTCAAAAATCGTCTCATTTGGTTGCTTTTTCGGCCATCCTTTGAACAAACGAAATAATTTTTTTTTTTTTACGAAAAACATGTCTTACTTAATTTTGAACTATGCTTTAAAATAAACTCTTCCAATTTTTCTCGCTCGGCAATTTCAAGAACAGCCCCGATGGTCCACATCAAACCAAATAAAAAGGTTCTTTCCAAATATCTCTCTGAACGGTTAGCTTCATTTTCTAGCAGTCCATCCAAAATCTCCAACATCTGTTTTATATAAATTGCCTCAAGAATTTTCATCTTAGCCACTAGTTTCGTTTGCATAAAAGTATGCACATCATCGTAGATGGCTCCAAAACAACGTCTAAAAATGTCTGCCTCTTGGACGTTGCGTTTGCGAACCCATGCTATGAGTTTAAAATTTTAACTTTATATTTGCTTGTACGGTTTCACAAAAGTATCGGGACGATGTTGAATATTTCGCTACTTTTTGAAAAGTTTCTTCCTCCGTCGTCGCGTTACTTTTGTGAGACTCAATATATTAAATCATAAGATTTGTAACAATAATTACCTTCCATATATACAGTCCATTTGAGTACAGAAGAACTCATAAATACCATTCCCATGCGACTTACAGTAGCAGGAGATGCATTATCTAGATTGTCTGGCTCAAAAGTTAACTTAGAATTTTCGGCCATTTTAATACGATCACCATTGGCCAATGTCAATGTTTTATTGTCATCTAATACTGAGTTTAAATTCTCAATCCAAACGGCATCTACTGGACCGTCAAGTACAATCCAACAGAACTCGGTCTTTTTTACTTTAAGAGCTCTCCGCCAGAGTGTTGAAAATATACCATCTGTCCAATCATTAGTAGCAACATCCAAGCGACCAAACATTTGTGGTGCCGTTATTGCCTGCAAACAAAAACTTAAAGAAAAACTTATGACTCGAACAGATAAAAGTACCTTTGGATTCATTCTCATTTCCTTATGTGGTAGTCCCATATCAGTAAAGCATTTAAGCAAAGTTAATGTACAACTAGTTTTTCCCGATCCCGTTGGTCCCATCATCATCAGACCATGACGTACCAATGAAGTCTCATAGAGTTGAACAACTTTTAAATTCCATTCTGGATTATTAACATAACCTAATTCTTCTGAGCATTTAGCAATTGATTTCTGTAGATCTTTGTAAACTCCCTGAGTCAATTTGATACCTGGGAACATATCTTCAATGAGAGATAAAAATAGACCTTCATCTTCATCAATTAATTTAGACACATTCATATCACGAAGAACTCTCATTACGATTGTCTCTTCAGTATCTAAGGGATTTGCTCTTTTCTGAGCTCCTAGCGTTCGTAAAACCGAAAGAATATTTCTCAAACCGAAATCATAATGAACTTGTTTCGAGAGCTGTTCTTCGCATAGCTTGTAAAGTGTAAAAAATTTACGTGACAGAACAATATTATCTTTGAAACCACAACTAGCTAATTTGACACGAATAATAATTTGCCGATCGGGAACCATCATTGCAACAGTTCGGAACATTATTTTCAAATTCTCAGGTAATTCTTGTCGTCCCGCATAGCCGGGATTCATAGTTATGAAAAGTCCAAATTCGGGATTTAAAGACACCAGATCACCATCGCTGAATATGAAACTACTACGTTTTTCACGTCGGGCAGTTAAAACAATACTAAAATAAATCAATAGCTTAATATTGATATAAGTACTTTGATTAAGGTTAAGCTTAGAAATTACTATATCTGTTGTGCTGCAACAGATAAAACGGGCAATTCAATTCTATTGAATTCATCGAAACAGCCCCAAGATCCTGATTGAGCCAGACCTTTGTAAATTCTTCCTAAACCTCTAAAATCCATTTGATCGGAACAATTGAACACAACTACCAATTTTCCCAATGCCCGTCCCATGTCTTTGGTAGTTTCTGTTTTTCCAGTTCCTGCTGGACCAGCTGGTGCTCCGCCCATAGACATACCTTTAAAAGCAAATAAGAAAGATTGTATTCGCAATTAGTTGCCAGTTTTTGAATATTTAGTAAGACTTACCGATCGCTTGAGCCAAAGTAATGTAACACCTATCTGTAAGAGGTGTAATCGCCAATCTTTCCGTTACACCCAAGTACTCATTTTGATAAATAAAATCAACATCCGTTATCGCGACAATAATATCGTCATTTTCTTCATTGTAATAAAATCTTGCCTGTTTTTGCCATTCGAAATCCGAAGCAGTCCGAATGCGCATAGTGCACATATCATCAAAAATGTCTCTATATAGACAACAAATACATTTATGTTTGAAAAATATTTCAACTTATATCGTTTTCGATTGTATTTTCGGACTGATCTACTACTGTTTTGAACATTTAGCAAGACTTAGAAAATGAAGTGCAAAAGGGACAAGATGAGTACTCCGAGCGACCAAAGTTAAACGACATTCGATTTATCTCATTATATAACAACCTCTTACCTTTGATGCACATGAATAGTGACCATAGTTTCAAATCTTATTCGATCTAGCTTCGTTAAATCCTTAACTGTCAAATCAATGAAATGATTTAGCAAATTTAAAAATCTTGTGTTGGTTTTCTTCATAATCATCTTATCTGTACGGCATTTTCTCAATGCAAATTCTGCTTCATTTGTCCATAGCAACTGAACGCCCAATAATCCAGCTTGACCACAAAAACTAGGAAACTCTTCAGCAAAACTAAATTCTGGATCACGTAAGCTAATAGCCATTCCAGCTAAAATAGTTCGCATTGAATCTTGCATTTCTTTAAGTAGCTTTCCAAGCCATAATTCAACGCCTCCAGTGCATTGGACGGAATTTTCCAACATAACCTATAAATATCTTAAAGTCAAACGATGATTTTTACCTACTTATAATTTGTTCAAACCTTTTCACCGTTTGATGAATTTAATGCAATTATGACATCAGTTGTTTTATCTTGAAAGTCAACAAATGCAACAGCATCAAAAATGCTTAGCAAATGTTGCTGAATTGTTGTCGGATCAGAAGCTTGACCAAGGATTTCAAGCAAAACAGGATCAGATACAAAGAAGAATCGTGGAAACAGAAGCCTTTTCGACTCGAGATATCCTGAAAACGAAGATCACACCTTAAGTAATGATATGTCTTTAAGAACAATGGCCTGATTATGGAATTTCGAGCACGAATCCTTTTTAAATTCGCTACATTATGTCGTTTTTTTTACATTATATAATAGAACTGTTCTACTACTTTTTAATTCCAACGAATATAAAAACATCGACATTTATTTATCATTGTACCAAATGTCAAAATTTAACAAGATGGCTTCTTCCAGCACTTTTGACAGGTAATCCGACGAAAAACTTTATATGTACATATGTACATATGTATGTGTGTGTTCCTCATCTACTCTTTTATGAAATTCTCATAACTGAAAACACTCCGAAAACACCAAACAAAAGGTCAAATCCTCAATCAAAAATGATTCGTTTCGGATTCCAAAAACAGCCCACAGAAAAAAAAATCTTACCAGTCAAAGACTTTTGACAGGTTTCCAGTTGCTCCAATAGAAAATTCAACATTGTTGCCAAACTTTCATCTCCCGTACAACATTCAACTGCGTTAGGTATTTCTCGTACTCTGTACATAATTTTAACATAATTTTTATCAATGTTAGTAAATCTCTTTGCTTCCAATGGCAATTGCTTAGAGATGTCTCCCCCAACAAATACAGCCTCTAGATATATCCATAGATTTTGAACAATCAACCACTTTTCAAGAATCTCTCCAGTGTTGAATAATTTCGTCAACCATAAAGTTATATCTTTTTTAAAAGGAGCATTATATCTATTCGATGCAAGTGAATTCATAACCATTAAACTATCTTCAAGTGAAGCGATAATTTCTAGAGTTTCTCCACCCTTAAGAACTAATTCTCCACGATTCTTGAATAATCCTAACTGAATATTCACTGAAGACCAATCACTTATGACTTGTTTTAATTTAGCTTCAATATCTAATTCTTTGCTTGCACCAACACAAATATCTTCTACATCTTCTTTGTGTCGAAGAATTGGTGCTTCTAAGAGTTTGCCAAGTGTAAACTTGGGACTTGTCACATCATAATCGGTATTGAGAAGTTTATTTAATCGAACCCAATGGCGATCTTTCATGGCCTTATTTGTCATAAGCTCGAGAAGTGGACAAGTTTCATTGAAATCATCGATTTTTGTTTTAAGATCAATAAAAGCTGGCCATGTTTGCATTCCTTTTGGTAACTTGCGACACCTTAAATTCATAGAAAAAAATAATGATTTTTAATTTATATATGTAATATGTTGATATATTAAGAATATAAAGTTAAATATACATAATTAAAAAAATCAATTGTCTCCCTTCCCATCACTTATTTAACTAAGTTAATTATTTTGTTGCACATACGCCCGAGTGAACATGCTTACATATTTATTTATTTATACAAAACCCATGGCTGACAGAGGGAGAAGGATTCTTTCTCAAGATATTTTTATATCTTTTTAGCTTTATAGAAGCATACATTAAAATTAACATACGAATAAGCAGCCAAATAATTCACCCAATTTAATGGTGGCTTTACATTCATCTTCATCTGCAGGTTTAAAGAAAAGTAGAGCGGGAAAGATACATGCCAAAAATACGAATTTGTGAAAGAGACATGAAAATGTTCGTCTTTATAACTGCATTATGGCACTTTCTATAATCTTCCTATAATGAGGGTCCCTGCATTTTGCAGAGGGCGCCCTTATTGCGAGAGTCATTTCTTTATTGAAAATATGACGTTTGTCGATAGTCGATCAACGTAAATGAGTTTTTGGGTTGCGTGTATAAAGGGTGTCCAGCAGGAATTTTTCAACTTTGAACTGCGATATCGAAATACTAACGGGTTGAGGTAAGCAGGAGGGGTATCATTCAAAGCACAGGATTTGCGGAAATGTTAGTCGCCATGAGTCACTGGTCGGGAGCGCACCGCTCGTTTGCGGTAGAGCAATATTTTAAGTGCAGTGAATCATTGGTAAGTGCGCGTCGCGCTTTTTGTACTCATTTTAATATTCGACGACTAAGCGATGGACCGAGCACGCAACTTATCTGGTCGTCGTGGGTACAAAGATTCAGGCAAAAGGCACAATGGTCAATAGACCTATTCCTGGACCATCAACGTCAGCAACAACGCCATAATATGTGTCTCAAGTTCAAATGTTATTTTGAAAAAGAAATTAAAGCTCCACCCGTACAAAATGCAAATTGTTCAGTATCTCAACGAAAGTGACTATCCTTTGCGAGAATCCTTTGCAAGAACAATGCTGGAACGTTTTCGGACAGCACTTACGCTTGGAAACATTTTATTCAGTGACGAAACACATTTCCATATTGCTGATTATGTTAATAAACAAAATATGCGATACTGGTGCCCCAAAAACCCTAGAGAACGCCATCAAAAACGTTTACATTGCTTAAAAACGACAGTTTGGTGTACTATTTCAGCGAGCGGGGTAATTGGCCCTTATTTTTTAACAAAGGTGAGACAGTCACTGCTCCGGTGTATTGCCGTATGATTGATGAGTTTCTGTTACCGTAAATGCAGCTGTATTCAGGTACACAGCTAGGGTGTCGATGGAAAGGCTAAGGACAGTTTTTCCGATAAAATGGTCAGCAAGTACGGAGACATTCCATGCCCGCCTCGGTCACCAGACCTCACACCTTGCGATTTCTTTTTATGGGGATACCTCAAATCAAAGGTTTACAATAACAATTCAGGCCCTGCAAGAAAATATTCGCCATGAAATTCAAAGCATTACTCCAGCGCTTTGCCGTCGCGTAATCGCAAATGTAAGGGTCCGACTGCAAGAGTGCATTGAAAAAAAGGGTCATCATTTGGATGATATCGTTTTTAAAAAATAAAATCCGCATTGTTACTCTGCATTTAATTGAAATAAAAATAAATGAAATGTAGTTTTTTTTATATTGAATTTTAAAGTTGAAAATATTCCGCTGGACACCCTATTATCTATTTTTTGAACAAAGTTTTTTTATTTTGACATTCGATCTTTGTCGTTTACAATTTCCTGCTCGACTGTGGAAGAATTGTAATTGATTGAACAAAAATGAAATAAAGTTCTCGCACTACACCCTTATTACGGAAACAATCTCAGGCGATATTCGACCCCCCTCTAACTTCAGTACCAATAAAGTCAGAAACTGTAAATTTGGAATGTTTGCTAGACTAGCCAAACACAGGTACTTAACCAAATTTCAACACCTTAATACTTTTTGCGCGTTCCCGATTTCAGAGCTTGTTTTGTGATTCCATTTATATTCAAAGAAAATTTTATTGGAGAAATAGAAAAGGAACATAAAGAATGGAATTGTATCCGTGAAGAAGATATATACATATGTAAGTGGTAAGTATGCTATCGTTAGTTTTTTTTTTTTTATTTATTTAAGGTGTGTTTTTCTCCTCTCGATTAAATAAAGGAAGGAAGAAAGCCCCACTTTAAGACAATGTAGTTATTTTTTTTTCTGAAACATTCGATTACAAACCTGACTTGAAAGTCTTGAAGTTCAATAGTAATTTTTTCAATATCAACCTCACTCCATGGCATTTCATAGTAATCAGCAATTGTCTTTAATACCACAATATATAGTGAGTACAATCGATTCAAATAATTGAATTCCTTTTTTCTTTGATGCATCAGAGGATAATCAGTGATCGGAAGACCAAACAATTTCTCTCCACTGCCGTACATCTCAAACTTTCGCCACAACTCATCGAATCTATTTTGAAAAATGAATACACGATCGCTTGCTTCTTTTGCTGAAATTCCATCGATCATTGGTCCTTTAACATCAAAGTCTTCATTAAAATCATTGAACTCTTTAACAAACTGTCCAATGCCATCTTCAAGTTCTTTCATAAGTGGTTGTTCCATAGAAGCGATACGATTTGAAATTTTCTTAGACTAAAAAAGAATAAAAAAACCCATAAAGTGAATTGGATTGATCGAATGATTAAACGAACATTATCCATCATATTATTAAAGGCTAGCTGAAGACTGTCAACTTTGTCATAATCTTCCTGTGGTATAGCAATATTGTAGGTTGAGAATAAATGGTAGGTATCTGTTATCAAACCCAAATCCATATCCATTCTAAAAAAAAAAAAAACAAGACAACAATAAAAAATTAAAACTTCTTTAAAAAATTTCAAAATATTATCGCACTGAATAGAATTATCACGAATTTTTTCCAAACAATTCATAGCCATTCGAACATCATCTAAATCTTTGATTGGTTTATTTAAAATGAATTCCATTTCATTAATAAAATCAACCATTTCGTTAAGTTGTTTTTTGTATTGTGCACTTAGAAGTTGCCCCAGCGTAGTTTTCCACTTTTTAGATTCTTCAACAAGCTTTACAATAACTTTATCTAAAAAGATTAAATTTTCAAACTTAGGAAAATTCGTTTTTAAATCCACCACCGCGCCTCTTACGCATTCTTATCTCAATTGCTCCGACAACTGCTAAAGGATTTAAATTTTCCAAATTTCTTGTAATGTTATCGTAGTCCCCAAACTTATCTCGTATATCCACAGTCAATGGATTTGTTCGGACAAAAGATTGAATAATTTCATCGCGATCTTCAGCCCATAGATATTTGTGTTTGTTAAAAACTTTCTAAGAGAAAACAGATGTAAATATAGGTGGTAATTGATGTTTCTTTAAATTTGGTGTGTTATGCTTACAATCAAAAGTTCTTCAATGTCCTGTTTGTATATGTATAATCCAGTTGCTAAATTTTGGACCGCTCTAATTATGTCCTTATGTTCAACAATATATTTGAAAAATGTTCTTTCGTGGCGATTTTCATCTGCAAAAAGAAAAACCACATTTTTTCTCGACAAAAAAGAGAAAATACCGCGAAAGTGTAAAAAAAACTAAATTGTGTGGATCGACTAAGGTGATGAGGATAGTCCCTTATTTAGATTGTTGATCGACAACGAGTGCTCAACGATCGATAAATTGAAAAATCGGTATATTGATTTTCCGATCGTTCGTTATATCGACCGTACTTTCGTAATCGACGCAGTTCTCGTATCAAGTGAAAAATTTCGTTGAGAACAAATTATGTTTTTTTTTTTAATGTTTGTTAATAAACAAATACACTCCTGTTCTGATTTCCGTTCCGAATCAAATTCGTAAACGAAATTGATTTTCGCACTGATTCCAAAAAGGTGTTCTGAAAAACGATAATCGTAAGTAATACCGCGTATTCGTTAAATTGCGATTACCAGAAACGAGAATTGTAGTAGAAAAACGAAACTCGTATTTTATTTGCGATTACGAGTAACGAGACTCGTAAATAAAAACGAAACTAGTTTTTAATTAACGATTGACATTTGCTTTCGTTTAGGATTTGTTGTCATTTGTTAAAATTGTATTTTTCTTTGGTCCTTGATTGGAAGACTCATATGGTCTTATTTATAAACGTTGTCTAACTTTAGACAACTGTCGAACTTTGGAAAATGTGTTCAAAAACCGTGTTTAATGTTGTCTTATAGCTGCCTAACTTGAGCACAAGAGTCGATTGTCTTAACCGTGAATAATGTGATATTTATTTTTATTAAATAAAGCATATTTCCACCAATTTGAAAGTAGTTAGACAGTGTCTATTAAGTCTTCTTGTTACACGCGTTTCTTCTACAAAAAAGTATTTAGAATTCAAAAACATTTTCTTGGAGTAATGCTAGTAAAATTTTATAAACATTTGTATTTTGAAATTTTCTAATAGGTGTGAAGTTTGTTAAGCTTTAAAAAAAAATATTATTTTTCATTTTTGTTTGGCAACATTTTCCTTAATCATTCTCGTTTCTCATAATCGCGTTACACCGTAACTATCGTTTCCCTAGATTTCGTTTTTTCTGCTATTCGTTTCATATTTCATAATAAGGGCCCAGAGCGAACAATTATTTTTTTTTTTAAATTCTGTCAATTCCTATATTCGGATCAAATAATTGATTTCATTCCGATCGATAATTAAAGTATATACACTCATTTCCCCAAGTATTGAAAGCGAGAAGTATTTTAAAATACTTAGAATAAATCATCGTATTTCAGAACAGGGGTGATGATCAATATTTTTTCATTCATAATAACTCAATTAAGTTACGTTTTTGTTGTTATAGATTTTTAGCTATATCATATCACATTACCCAGACTAAATTGTTTGATTGTGTTGTGACATTGTTGCTTTTGTAATTTCATCTCGTGTCGATGAATAGATGTGAATTGCAACAACAATTTATGCGGTGGTAAATTCATATTTTTGCACTAGTGTGCGTTAGAACATGGAAACTAATGGAAAAATATGAACTCACCACCGTGTTTAGTTTGTAGGCAAACCAGATTGACAGCCAAGCTTATAATTTATAATTCATATAATCTCTGATTATGACTTTAAGATCATTTCAAAGACATTCACTGTGCTAGATGGGGTGATCTTAGCAAATAGTCAACCATCTTACCTACTGTAACTCGACGAAGTTTCCTTTCGAAAGTTTTTGCCTGACGTCCCCAATTAGTAACAAAATAATTTATTTCCGTACAAACTTGAATCGCAGCATGAAAATTCGTTTGCATAACTTCAATATTTGGCTCTATAAAACAATTTTTTTCAAAGTCTATATCCATATTCGTATAGAGAATAGGTTTATGATCACCAGCCCTCCAGTTTGATCTTTAAAAAAAAAACAAATTTCATCTTGTATCTTCATCAATCTCTAAAATACATCCGACTAACTTACTTAAGAATAGAATACTTTATAAAATCCAAAGATCGTTTCGAACATTGTACCAATGCGATAATCATTTTCATGTTGTAGTAGGAAAATAAATCCATACAATCGTTGCGCAAGTGACTCAATTCGTATCTTAAATTTTCATAATTTCGAAATTGCAAACCTTTCAAAACATCATCGGGTACAATATAGATGACCCGATAGATCTTATTAAATTGTATCCAATCGTATTTATCAATTGGCATTGCACCTTCTGTACGCCAATTATTATCGTTGATTTTTTCTGGTGGTAGTTGATAGACTCTTCTATTTTTCGAGTCATAGGGTAAAAAGTCCAGGAGATCAACAAACATATTAATGATGTCAATTACAGCTCTTTCCATACAAACTGACTTACGTTCTAATATTTTCTCTAATGGAAGAATTAAAATTAGAAGAATTTAATTATCTAGTATTCTGGTTTGTTGGAAAAGATCCAATTGTAATTAAGTAAACGCAAAGAGTTTCAAGGAACAAAACAGAATAATAATATTTAATACATTTTTAGTTGCATATGTTAAAATAAGTAATTGCTTAAATGTTTTATATACAAAGTAACAAAGAAATATTATCAACAAGAAATTATTCTTTATTTACAACATGGTTGAATAAAAAAATATGGACTTACCAAGCTCCTGACGTAGTTTGTTACTTTCTTCCAAATATTTATCTGACGAAACTGGCTCAGTTGGTACATAAACATATCTTATTTTCGAAAGACTTTCCATTTCCCTTGTAACTCGAATATCTTCAATATTCATTATGGAATCATAGAACGTGCTAACTTCATCAACTTTCTGGCAAGGAAAATAAAAAATCTATTATATTAATTTTATTTCGACATTTTGTACATATATATAAGGGAGAAGTAAAAAAATGGTTTTCGTTATCTGTACATCCATTTGGGTTTTCTATCATCGTATAATGGCAATGTGTTCAGGAACGGACTGGGCCACCGGGGAACCGGGATTTTTCCTGGTGGTTCAGCAACAAGTATTGAAGTCTGTTTCAGTACTTTCTATTCTTTTAAAGCAAAACTTTCTCATACAATTGGATTTCTTAGGGAACTTTCACTAAATTACAAGCTTTTGTGGCCCTAACTCAGGCCCCACAACTGTGTCGCCGACTCCGACAATGTACATAATATAGTTATGTGAATATACATATAGTATCGTATTTATATAGAAAACAAAAGTCAATTTTCTGCTGCAGCCGGTAAACTAACTTCATTTAACAAATAAAAACAATACAAACCTTTTCGACAGCTTTTGCAAATGCGTCAAAGTTCTCAGAAAGCCATGTTATCTTCGACAGTCCCGGGTTAAGTTCTACTAACACATCCCTCAATCTAAATCTCATTATATTGATATAAACCGGAGAGATCTCTCTTCGTAGATCATCAAATTTTCTGACTGATTTTTGTAACACATCACATGGATTGAATAATCGATCCTTGCAATATGTAACAACACTTGCAATATTTGGTACTTCTGCAAGAATTTTGTTTATAAAAAAAAAACCTAACTATTAAAATATACCCAAATTCATTTTGGCCATGGCTTCAGTTTCCTGGACGAGTCGAAAAATTGACTCATGTAAATTAACACGATATTTTGCATTATTTTTTTGTCTTGTTAAAACTGGTGCATTTAAATGGCATCGAACTTCTTCGGCATATTCAAACCAGGCTTTATGATGTGTCATCTCATAGTGAGAGATTATTCCTGCCATATAATTATAATATTGGACGGTGCGCTGAGACTTTTTGTGACCAATAACACAGGGTTTTTCTTTAAGGATCTTTAAAAATTTATTGTGTTAATTTTTTTTGTTATTATACGCATGGTTTTAAATACACATACTTTCATAGGTTCGTCAATTTTCTTGAAAATAGCTCTAATCCATTTTATTCGACCGGAAAATGGAGGAGTATTTCTTGGAATCGGAGGGTTTTTTCTTTCAAGATTGTATCTATTAAATATTGAAAAAAAATACACTTACATAAATATTCATATAAAATATTGCGATTGTCGAGTTTATATAGTGTCGAGTGCTTATCGATAAACGACTTTAGTCGAAAGTCGATTATCGAAAATTTAAGATATCTAAGGTTGTTGTTGCATCAGATGCTGTCAGCTGTGTTTAATAATTTAATAATAAATAATTCATCAGAACAATTCATATTTATACGTACTCACGCTATGACAGGCAAATCTTATATACATTATAGGTACAGTACATATGCATGTGTTAGACTTTCTCGCAAATTTTTTCGAATAATTTTTTTTCTAGAGTTTCGCTTCTATTTTTCCCTTAAAAATCGCAATAAAACTACACTCATTTTCATCCGCAGTGTAAATTGACTTTTCAAAACAGTTTAAAATTGATGAACCTTCAATTTTTAAAGTTCGAACCATTTACGAAATATTCGACAACCAACAAATTGTAGAATTGAATTCAAATTGGTTTTGTTCGAAATCCAAAACATGGGCGTACAAATTATTAAAATCGAACAAACACATTAAAACAATGAACAAAGGTGTGTACCACTTTCAACAAGAACTTGAAAGTAAACGGAATTCACAAAACCGAAAATGCGGATAAGAAAGGATTCATTCGTATCTGAAACAAATTCAGAAACTTAACTTAACGATAAATAGAAAAACTTGACGTTTTGTGCCGAATTGTATTTTATAATAATTCACCGTTATATATTGACAGATTAACTTCTGTAAATACATATATTCTGAAGTTAACAAAAGAAAATAATATGGTATGCCACAGGACTCTAATTTTACTACCGCTCTTTATGTCTAATTCATCAATGATCTTTTGCTTGAAACTTCTTATACATTAAAGATTTAACTAAACAAGTCAAAGATAGTAAGAATGCTTTCAGTTTTAACACCGTCTAATAAATAATCATGCCAATTATGGAAACCGCAATGATTCGCGGTATAGCGTTCTCTCTTTTTTTCACGACAAATGAGTAAAGAGAAAAGAGAGCCCTGCACTGCGAATCACTGCGGATCCATTATTGCGGATTCCATAATCGACGTGAATAAGAATGCTTTTAATTTTAACATCATCTAAGAATATGAAAGTTGTGTTGACTTTCAACATCATCTAATAAATAATATAAAATATATGTAATTAATAATACAACATTTTAATAGGTAAAATGATTAAGCACTTCAAAATTATTTAACATGTAATAAGTGAAGCATAAACTTACACATCCTTAAGCTTAAGCATTTCTTTTTCAAGCATTTCACAAACTTCAAGATATCTTCGATCCAAGCACAAGCAATCCAAATTAAGTTTTTCAAATCTCTTAATTATTAAAATAACAGATTCCGTCATGGGGCAATCTGTAACTTGAGCTTTTACGAATTGTTGCATCTGCACTTCAGCTGATTCGATTGCTTTGACAAATACATCATAATCTTTGTCAAATGCCTCAATTCGAAAATCCAACGGATCATAAGGTTTTCTACTGATCGTTTCTCTGGCGTTTTTAATTTGGACTGCAAACTTTTCCATTCCACTTATTTGAATTTTATCTAAAATCGCATATGTAAGTTCTGTATTGAAAACAACATTTATCTAAAAATGTTAAATGTGAAACTAATTCAAAATATTTAATCATTTTCAAAACAGAAATAACCTTTTCCAAACGATCTAAAAACTTTTCCATATTCGTAAATATATAAACCGATGATATAACCCATGGTTTCTCATTTGATTCTTTCATATTTTCCACGTTTTCGAAATATGTGCTTTTGTAAGAGTTCATAATTCGCCGGCAGTTTTCTATTCTGGCAATAAGTGTTCGAGCTGGAATGTTCCAGAGCTTCAAACGATTATTTTCGGTTAGCAGTTTTTTACTTGTTATCGTTAACTGATTTGTTATTTTAACAAAAAGACCAGTTATATTGCTGGGTGTGTTGAAGAAATGTGCTGTTTTGCACACATTTCTAATGGCAACCATTAAACCTGGAAGACTGCTTATTATGGCATCAGGGCTGGATCTTAAATAGACAAAAAATAATAATTAAAAAGCAAGTATTTAAAATAATTGTTTGTTTAATCAATAGCAAGCATAATAATCATCTATTTGTTCTTAAAATTGATGACATTGAAGTTTTCTAGTTCTGTTATTGAAGATTTTAAGAGAGTTTTCTCTTACTGTTGTCAAATAAAATTTGCGTGTGTTTTAGACAAGGAGGGTACGAGTATAGAGTACGTACATTATCTAGCTGTGCTCAGGGCCGGCCTCAGCCAAACTTGCGCCCTGTTCACGATTTGTAGAAAGCGCCCCTTTTTATGTTTCCACACATACATACACACATACTCTGCTACACATGCATAAGACTTTTCTACATTACACAGGAGGTAGACTTTCAATGCGTTTTTTTATTAAAGTATCCCCGGTAGATGAAGTTAGTTAGTGTACAAGAAATAACTTACCACAGTTGTGATGGATATTACTTTGGGATTATTTGAACAAGGTTTTGTGGTTAAAATGCAAATGGCAGCACAAATTTGAAGATCGAATTACATTGTAATACGCCCCCAAAATTTTGTGCCGTGTGCATTTGCACATCTTGCACATATGGTCGATCCGGCCCTGACTGTGCTCAAATAAAATAAGGAGTGTTTTAGGTAAGGGGGGTACGAGTCTGTTCTCTATATAATATAGGTACTCTATATAGGAACTCTTTGGAATCAAAACAGCTTTTTATTTTTCTGATTTCTAAGATAAAATATAAATCAATAGCATCTACACCTTTATGATTTTTAGATATTTAAAACTGCCTCTAAAAAGATATAAAAAGATATACTGAATTGAACAGAAAAAAACTGTGTATTTTAAAAATTAATATAACGGGCCAAAAAAAATCCAATCAAAAATTCCTGAAACAAGTATAATTTTTGTATGAAATTTCCCTCAATTTAAAATTTATTTCAATAAGATATAACTTATAACCCTAATTAATGATAATTAATATCTACTATTTTTTTTAGATTTTCAACTTTCAAGCGATTTTATCTTGCTTTGTCGATTTTTAAGAGCTTTTCGGTAAATCTTTAAGTCCCCTTTATTTTAAATGTCTATTGATTAAAAAAATTAAAAATACTTATTATATGACATTCAAAAAATCCTGTCGAATATTAAATCAACCGTTAAAACTGTTTCAGTCAGAAAAACAAAGATTTGAGTTGAGAACTTTTACTTCAAAAATATATTCTTGGAAACCGCCCACAGAAAGCACTTTTTTATTAATAGATAACTTACCTGTATAAGGGATCCCAGAATTTTTGCAGGGATGATATATATCTTACATTATCCTTAGCCTCGTTCAGTGCCAAAGTTACATGACCATCAATTTCTGCCCATTTCTACAAAAATTCAATTGATATTAAATTAAACAAAAAATTAAATAAATTTAAGTTCAACGACTGACCTTAAGAAGCTTAGAAGATCTCGATAATACCAAACATGTTTTATGATTGACAAATGCTCTCGACGAAACAAACTCAATAATCGATGTATACCTAGTTAGTAATCGCCTCCAATTGACCAAAATTTGAAGTGGTCCAGCATCACTTGCGTCCCGTTGAATTTGTTTACCTTCAACTAAAATTCCTTGAATTTGTCTCAACCATTGTGCAAAGTAACGCTCAACTAGATGCACCCTAGGAATGATTTTCGAACTGGCTTCTATTTGATGCTTTGCTAACAAGAGACCTTTAAATAAACTATGTGAAACTTCAAAAATCACTCGGCTTTGTACAGTTTCGTCTGAAGAGCTTATGAATTTGTTATACATGTCCAAGCCATGGAAAAACTTTGTTTTCTGATCATCTTCGCACAATCCAAAATCAGTGACTGCTTCCAAAGAAGGCGTAAGAATGTGATGCATTAATTTTTTAACAACATTCAATGAGTTGTCTTTTTTATCAGAAAATAATGTAAACATTCCAATTTCATCTGATATAGTTCGCGTTTCCACAGATTTTTTATTACTATTTCGATAGGTTACAACCCACCATCCATCCATTTGAACCTGGTCACTTTTATAACAAATCAAACGAATTATCTTGGCATATTTAAGTTTTTCAACATAACGCCCCGAAGCAACAGGATAACCATTCATTGTAGCATTAGAAAATAGTGCGGCGAAATTCCCCTCTTCTTTGAACAGACCATTGAGCAATTCCGTATAGGCTTCATCATCAGCAATTCCTACAATTACTTCATCAGTTGTAATTCCTAAAAAATCAGCTACAATTTCAAGAACATAACGATGATTTGCTCCCAAATTGCTAATTCTTTGTTGTCGCTGATCTTTGTAAGCTTGAATTTGTTTCTTCTCGAGTTCTTCTTTTTCATGATCGGCTGCACTTCCTCGTCGGGCAGAGAGTTTTTGTATTTTATGAGAAACTCCAAATAGTTTATGGAGCCTTTTAATATTTCTTTCCGGATCCATATTATTTGAAATTTCAATAATAATAAAAAAGAAAAAATTAAAAGGAAGTTCTTTTCTAGGTTGACTTTTTGTTTTAGTGTAAAATCCAGTAAATTCCTTCACTACAAACTTCATTTAATTCATTTGTAGTTAAAAGAGAAGTGGAATTTTTTACAAGATATTAATTCTTACGGACATTGATACAGACAATTTGTTAAAAATAGTAGCTTCCGGTTATGGACCCACAGGGCTCCGGTACGAGTATACTTCCGCAAGCACTAGTTCATTTTTTTACAAGTCTTGCTGTTTTTTTGAAAAATTGGACATCAAATCCACAACTTGTCAGTTTTCGTACAGATAATCAACTTCATCATGAGTTTCACCCGAACAACATTCAAACCGGAAAATTTAACATTCTACTTTTCGACTATTGTGACTTTGTGAGTTTCACCCGAAATATCATATTCGAAAAGTTTCCCTTATTATTTCTAGCGGAATATTATGCTATTGACAGCCTAAATGTTCACTTATTTTAGGTAGGCGAACGAAATTTTTTTCGTAAGTTGTCCCTCAATTCCGGCAAGTATAAGTCCATAACACATCTTTTATAATGATATCTATACATTATAGCTATCATTGGAAACCATCATTGGAATTTTTGTTTTTAAGTTCTGAGGCAATTAAAAAGCCAAATCAGTGATTATTCCGATGCCATTATAAAGCTGATGACCTTAATATTAATTTCTGCCAAAAAAATATTTAATTTTGAGGCAATCTTCGACATAAAATGAATTTAATTATTTCAATGATTGAACTACCTTACCATTGATCCAGGGCCGTAGCTTAAGCTTGTGGGGCCCCACTAGTTTCGCAGGTAAGAAAGTACACCAAAACATTGGCAAAAAAATTGAATTGTGTTCCATTCGCCAAGGAAAAAATCAATTTTTTTATTGAAATCTGAATTTACCAATGGAAACCGTATAACTTTGAAGCCGAAATTTTTACACTACGTCGGAGGGGAAATTTCATCTCATTTTGTATTTTCTGTAGCCAATCAGAATGAACAATCAGAATGAACTGGCCCCTTAGAAAAACCGGACCACCAATCTCATGATTTCTAAAGAACCCTGCTGTAACAAATTATTTTTATTGCTACCGGCAAAAAAAAACAACAATATTATTTTTATTTTTAAAATTTATTTTAAATTCAATGTACACGCATTTCAACAATAAATGTTTTTTTTTTTTTCTACAACTTAAATACTAAAGAGTGTGTGTTATACAGTAAAATCTTACAATATAATTTTTTTTTTCACTGAATTAATGCTGAGTGATGTTCGATTGAATTTGAAAAAAAAACGGAGTATACTCCAGCCGCATTGATGAGAAATAAAAATGTACATTCCCAGCATTGTTGCAGATGAAATTATCTCTACAAAAAAAAAAAATAAAATACGATGAATTTTAAATTTTCTTCGATAAAAAAAAATTAATGAAATCAAAAACAATTTTGTACAAGCTAAAATTCACGAGAATTATTTTTTTTTATCAAAAACGTTCAAAGTTAAAGCATTTAAGGGGAAAACAGAGCCTTATTGAGCAATTTTATGTAAATAAATTTATTTAATAAATTATTTTTACCGCGACAATGAGTTTTAATAAAAAAAAAGGGTCAGGAAAAAGATTAAAACAAATGAGCTTGTGAATTCGTTTCTTAAAGAATTCAAAAATATCCATTTTTGTCTAAGTGCATTCTTAAAAATATTTTAACTCTTAAAACTGGTAAACGTGTTGCGAGCGACAAAATAATTTTGTTTTTTTTTTTAATATTTGTAGCACCTCTCCGCTATTTCTATATATTATAATCTATACACTATAATCTCTCTCTGTAAGAATATACATACATATTATGTGAAATGAAATACGGAAAAAGATTGTACCGAAGAAATTGTCTTCTTTGCCACCAATCTATTTGTTTTTTTGTTTTGTTTTGTTTTTTTTTTTTTTTTGAAAAAAAATGAAAAATTTTTCATTCAATTGAATCAAATTCATACAAATTTACAACAACCATAATTTTTCAAGATTTATATGCAAACCAATTTGCACAAATAGTTTCTGTCTTCAATGCTCAGTCTTGGAGCTAGAAATATTTTGTTGTGTAGTAGAAGAAATTTCTTCTACGGAAACCATACTATCGTTTGTAGATAATTGGGATTTAGTTTCAGTGCGATCTAGTGCTGGATCAGCTTCGAGCGGGTTAGGGGGTGATTGTTTGTTGACAATGTCGCTATGGCTTTCCGTTGAGTCCTTTTGATCGCTGGATGTTGAGTCAATTTTTTCATCATATCCGTCTGGTTCATCTTCGACATATTCGATTGTGATATTCTCATCCAGTTCATCATTTGCGGATTCTGTTTCGAATTCAAAAAATAAATAAATTAAAACTTTAATTTAAGATGTTAAGTAAGGTAAGGTTAGGGTAGGGTAGGTTAGGTTAGGTTAGGGTAGGTTACATGGGGGCCTATTGGTAAATTGTGATACAGAGGATCAGAGATAACTCCTTAGACTGGTTCATTTACGAACCAACAAACATAACTGGTGACGAGCAATACATGACTAGGATGACAATCACTAAATTTCAGAAAAAATGTAAAAACAAACTAAATTCGTTTTAGAAGCTGAAAGCTCTACCAGGAAGTTTTTCGAAAACAGGAAAAAAGGGGCCTACTCTAGTCGTTTTCAAACGTTTGAGAAGCAAACGTAGTGTGATATAAATTTATGTTTCTTACCATATGATTCGTCGTACTGAATGACATCGCTTTCGCTGGTCTTCATTTGTTCATCGCCAACTTCAATTGTTTCTTCCTCGTCGTCTTCGTACTGATGCTGCCGATGTGCCTGCTGCTCCTCTTGTCTTTTCTTCTCTGTCATTTCTTTTTCTCTATTGCTATCGCGCCGATCTCTTTCAACCCCAACAGCAATTTCCATTTCTTCTTCTGTCTCCTCATGTTCCTCTATAACATCATCTTCAGCGAAGTGTTCATCTGAACTTCCATCCTCTTCTGGTCCGCTGCCGATCACCATGCTTTCCACACTATTGTGTCTACGTATCTTTTCCGCATTGATCGCTCGTGTTTTGTTTGCTTCCTGATCGAGTTCCATTTCCCAATCAGTTACACCAATTACCATTGAGTCCTGACGCTCCTGTTCCGATACAACAGCTGTGGCATCACCTTCTATCTTTTTATTAGTCGACTCATCGTACTCGGAAGCCAGTCGATTGGGTAATAAAGCAACAGTGGCGGATTTATTGGACTGCTGAGAAGAATTTGAATGACTGTCGGACATTGTGGTCAGATCAATGGTTTCGGTGGGCTTTATGCTTTTCACATCAACAATTATCGGTGTCGTTATAATGTCCACCGGAGTGTCCTCGGTTATCATGCTATTTCTGTTGCTAAATCCATGTATTTCTTTTGTCAAAATTGTCGGTGGCATGCTTGGTACTGCACCAATAACAATGACATTGCTTTTCGGATTAGTGGTGGCGGCGGTTTCTTGAACAGCCATTTGCCCCGGAAGCAATGTGGAAAACTTATTGCTCTTCACAATGGGCAATCCTTTCATGGTCTGTTGTCCTGTCATCGGCATAATTATCATGTTCGGCTTTGTAATCGCCATTGACTTGGGTATTGTGCCGGAAGAGGAAGCCAATGTTCCGGGTGCTGGTATTATTTGAACTTTCTGTATCGCTATTCGCCCCGGAGGCGTACTGGTGTTCACTAAACCTTTTTGCGCCGGCACAATTGTGTTCACCTTAGCGATCTGCTTAGCTGAACTATCAGCAGCTTGAATGAACATCTTGCCATTGGACGAAGAGAAAATTTTGACACTATTTCGATTATGAATTGGTCCACCGCCCGGTACACCTTTTAAATGTAGATGAGGTGACATCTTCAAACTGGCTACCGTTGGAGGGCTGATAATTTGCTGATTGGTTATGTGAATTTTTTGTTTGATGGGTGGCATACCACCTTTTATGATGTTTGGTTTACGAAAAACTGTCGCCGTTGTGGAGGGAGAGCTCTTCATTTGCCCAGGACTGGCATTGTTGGATTCTAGCTTGCTACCTGATGACAGCATCAAGGGTAGCAATTTTGTTTTCAAAACTTTGCCGTGCTCTGGCTCGAACTTGCTACTGATGTTGATTATAGCCGGAGGAGTGTGTGGTAAGTAAGGTGGACTACTGGCATCAATGATATTAAATACCTGTGGTTGGCTGCTGACGGGCGTCGAGCACATAATACCACTTTTCAAGGTCTTCACACTGGTAATCTTGGCTTTCGACGATGCAGAAAGGGGGGTAGGCACAATAGCTGTCATAGGTTTTAATTTGGTAGTTATGACTTGCTGTTTCTCCAAAAACTGTGTGTTTAGCATAGGAGTTCGGTTATCGACTATGTACTTTTGAACTGGTGTCGAGAGTTTCTCAGTCTTGCATTCGGGTAGCTTATCAGATTGCTGCAGCGCAGGTTGACTTGTGGCCAAATTCAATTTTGAAAGATTCTTTGATATGTCTTTCTTCGATGTGGCAATTTGTGGGATGATTGTGGTTGGTGCTTTAGTTGTTGTCGCTGTTGCTGTTGGTTGAACTTCAACTGAAATTTCTGGTGGTGTTACTACCGATGGGGATGAAGTTATTAATGGTGGTGGTAATGGTGATGGTGGAATTAGTTCAACACTTGTTGCAGTAGTAACTGTACTGCACAAAGCAGCTGCCGACGCAGATTGAGATTGAGATTGAAGTACCACTGTGCTCACATTATTCGCTTTATTCGAGTCTACAGTTTCTCCACTGATAAGACGTTTCTTAGCTGAAGCTGCTGTTGGACGTTTCATGGGCGAATTATTTGACTTTTTCGCAGGCGTGTTTTTCTGTTTTGATTGTGTTTTGCTGTGATTGTGATAGAGTTTACGTATTTGTGTTGCAGGACTAAGAGGAGGTTCACCGACGGATGTGGCACTGGGAGAAATTTCAGAAACAATTCGTTTTTTTGTCGAGCTAGCGGTTTCTAATGGAAGATTTCTTTTGAGAGTTTTACGTATATCTGGTATTTCTGGTTGAAACTGAAAGAAGAAAAGGAAAAAATTTAAACTGAAATATCTTATAGTTTTACATGAAAGAGAACAACTATTCGCTTTGGGAAAGTGTAAAACAATACAAAATATTTTTATATATTAAAATAAAATAAAATATATTTTTTTAAATTTCATTCAATTTCAAAGAAAAAGAAAAGAACTGAGTCTTACAAAATTCCGATCCGAGTGCCGCTCAAATTTCATGGCATAGTAAAAAGGAATTCGTAAGACAAAATTTATAAGGATATACATATTTTGTATTTATGTTCAAACTTCAAAGTCGGATATTGTTCGCGTCAATATGAAATGAAATCCCCCAAAAAAACTAGAGCAGCTACAGATACATAAGTCCGGTCAATAAAATCAAATAAATTGACTTTCTTCCTGAAATAGTTTTTGGATTCCAATTTCTGAATAATCGTTCCAGCCTTTCGAGTAGTATTTGGCCAATGGGCATCCAAAATTGCCCCTCCCGGCTATAGGGGGGGGGAATAGACCCCCTTCAATAATTCGACTTTTTGTCAAACCGTATGCGAATCAACATGTATGTTAATAATTTTGTTGCAATTTTATTAAGGTTTTCTACTAAATTAACCCCATCTCTTCCATCCGATTTTGCTATGGTTTGGTTCCAATCTACAAGCTTCAGCATTTACTGGCATCGTATGCGAATAAGCCTGTTATATGAAAATACCACATTAGACAATTTTGTTTCTTTATTTGAAGCTGATTTAGAACACATCCAAAATTAAACTTTTTTTACGACCACCCTAATACGTATTTGTAAAAAATTAATTATGTATCTAAAAAAAACTGTTCCAACTATTTAAATTATTTTTGCTTATAAATTTAGATTTATTAAAGTTATAAAATGGTCTAAATCGCGTTGTGTCAAAAAAAAATTTAAAAAAAAATATTTCTACAATTAAAAACAATTTTGCGAGCATTGTTTCTATCTACTAGTTATGCCAATAAACATCTGCAAATGAATATTTATAACTTCTCGTTGTATTGAGAAGTATTTAAAGTTTATCCGATCTAAGAAATGATTAATAAGCTCAGGTTTTTGAGATATTCAACCGTTTAAGTAACGAAAAAACAAAAACAAGTTTAAGGTTATGTTACAGCACAAATTAACGAAACTCGTTATGTATTACTTTTCTGCTTCAAATGTATTTTGGATTTTTTGCATCAGATTTATTTTTAAATGATTTTTAATTAATTTTAAAGAAAACTCATATGTACTTTTAGACGCCGCTACAATTGCATAAGTTTTTGTTCGTGTTAAAACATTGGCTTAAATATAGGAAAATAAATATTTTTTTTTTCAATTTTTAAATTCGAATAGGTATATCGAAAAGCTTAGTCAATTAAAAATTAAAGCACTTCTGAGATCGCATTCGAATTCAGGACACCATCAACTTTTGGTACGCTTAATCTAAATAGAACCGGGTTAGACTGTCTATTTTATTTGTAATAAAATATTAATTGATTCAGATTTTTATTGACTGTTGAAACACTCTTTTCTTATCAAAAGCAATTTTTTTTATATAAAAAACAGATGTTCCTTTAAATTTAAAAATTTCATTTCTTGTTCCATAAAATCCAAAGTTTACTTTCACAAAGTAAAGCTACCCTGCATTATATACAAACCTTTTACTTGCTGAAGAAAACAAAAATTCCGGTTTATATGTAGCTTAGCTTTATAATATATGTACGTAGACGTACCTACCTTATTAACGCTTATCTTCTTTTATTTTAGTAAATAAACTACAATAAACACACAGATTTTGTTGTTTAACATTTAGGTCAGCGACTAAATGGATAATTAAATTCGATCACATAATTATTAAACTACACTCACCTTCATTTCCAATATGAACAATGTTGCAATTTAAGAAACTCAAGGTCAAAATAAGGAAAAAATATTTCCGAGTTTATATTTGGAATATGATATTGCATCGCACTGCCTTTTTTAATACTTTTTCACTAACATTTCGAAACACATTTCTCTTCACGCACTTTATCATCGTGATATATAAGTAAAAAAAATAAATCCAATAGGTACTTACTGGATCTGATGTGACAACTGGTATTGAAGATTCGCTGGTGCGCTCTGAAAATTCTTGCTTCGGCTGTTGCAGGTTCGCCGTTTCCGATGGATATGGCAATTGGGAATTTTCATTTGTTACCTCGGCTGCAACATGATTAGCGACGACACACAATGCTGTCTGCGGTGGGACACGCGGCAACAGAGGATACGGCCGACGTCCCTCTCTGCTCCATTCTTGATAAGTATTTGGACCTGAAATGCTACAAAAAGCAAAACAAATTTTCAAAAAATAAAAATTGTTAATAACATTTACGTAAGGGTACAGAAATCGTTGTGAAAATGAAAAATATAATACTACATAATTGCTTACGCTTCGGCAATAGTGGATAGCTGTTCATCGTTGGCCACTCTACGCGCTTCAGCTCGGTGTCGTTCCTGTGATATATGAAATACATTCCGCAGATCTTCGAGGAGCTTTGATTTGGTGTCGGTGAGGCCACCTTGAGCTCGAAATACACTTATTACATTTGCATAGGATTCCAATTCTGTAAGTGGGAAGAAAATTCCAAAATTTAGATTTATTTGTGGTGTTTGGGGGGGAATAAATAGAAGCAATGCTCGAGAAGCGCCAACTTTTCACGAATAGGTTTTTACCTAATCTCCGCAATATGCCACGGCACTCGTCTCGTGTCAATTGTAATGCTGTTGGCCACATATTATCGAGAATTGTCTGATTTTTTTGATTGCTTTAATTTGCACTCAATTAATTCGATTTTTAGTTGAATTATTTGAAAATAAAATTGCAAACGCAACACCGCACAGAAATCCTTAAGCAGCCATTAATGTTTATTTGTCAAAAAAAAATTCACTTTGAAAATTTATCGTTCGTTCTTTCGTTGAGTTTTAGGAGATGTGTTCGTAGAGTCGGTAAATTCGAAGTATTTGGCTTGTACTTCACGAAGATTATACGTCATGATTTTTGTTCAGTTTTTTAACTTAGCTTGAATTCACACGAGTGGGTTCTGTGAGACAAGTATACATGAAAACTGTTGACCAAAAATTATAAAATTTAATGGGCCTCGATTGGAAAGAAGCAGTTAAAAAGTTCCCTCTTGATTTCATTCGAATAATGTTGTCACTTATTAAAATAGCTTCTTGAAGCATTCGTCACGTTTGGTCTTCTCTCTCTATTCAACAAATGTAAATTTAAACCTATAGGGGGTTCACATTCAACACAGTTTTGCCCGACCCGAGTCGTTTTAGAAGCGTTCACATTTAACGACTGTCATAACGATTTCATTTGAAAATAAATTTTCAAAGAGTGGACATGGCACTTATTTCATTATTTGCACCAATACTAGCACATTAATTTCATGTTTCCACTCTCGTTTTATTATTTCACTTTTATTTGAACCTATTCTCTTACAGCACTTTAAAAATTAAATACGGATTTAATTTATACAAATTCAATGTAAATACATCCGAATTTGAGTTTCAATCTAGATGTATCGAGTGAATAATATGGCAGTTATTCTTATAGCGAATTTCATTCATATTTTAAAGAATTGACCTCAAAACCAATGAATGAAACTTTCAAAACTTTCAATGAAACTTTTTTTCAGTAGTTTGACATACCTGTCATTTGGAAAAAACATATCTTCATCATCAGATGACGAGGGTGATGAAGACGATTCAAAGAAAAACTTCAACAAATTTACGAAATCCAAATTATGAACTTCCTCCATAATTTTTTTTTTTTATTTAGCACCAGCCGACACAACAAACAACAATATATTTTTCATTTGACAGAAACAGCTGTGTATTCAGATCGAATCTCTCACCCCATGAGAGAGCTCTTCTTTCGTGTTGAGAATTGACCTAGAATTGCACTTTTTCTTGCAATGAAACTCTTAAAATAGGAAAAGGACACATCTTTTTACAAAAAGTTCAAATCTTTTCGTGAATGAAACTCGCTATTACAAAAAAAAAAATAGAAAGAAGATGTAAAATTAAACTTTCGGTCGTCCGACTACAGTTAACATTTTATTACTTCGGTAGACAGAGTAAATTATCAAAAAAATTTAACTTCAGAGCTAACTAGATTTACGGTCGTTCGATTTGTGTTCACATTACAAAAATACACGACAAGTGTTGATGAACATGTAGTTGAATATGAACCCCCCTTATAGGACACAAAATCGAAGCAATCCACGTGCGCACCTAGCATTAATCCACTACTAACAAATCGTATACACAGGTTTTTCAACACTTGAGCTGAGTGAATTCCCCTCACTTGCCGCACAACAAAAATCGACTCGTGAAAAGCCGGCATTAGCCGTGTCCCAAGAAGAAAAAAAATAAAATCACTGAGCCATTGACCTATTATATATGGACTGCCAGTCGAGTGTCTTTTCCATACAAATGCCGAAATCTAGTAAGTCAATGCACTGAGCGCTCATAGATTTTTCCTTTTGGGACTAGCCTATTGATTGATCATCGAACAACATTTGTTTCACTTTTAAGAACGCACCCACTAGAAAAGTCATCAAAAAACCTTCATGCAGCAAAAAATTCTAAAAAGTTGTTGTCAAAATAAAATGTTAAAAAAAGAATTGCTGATAATAATTAAAACCGGCTTAAACATAATTAATAAAATAAATTAATAAATAAAAAATGTTTCGTTCCGCCAAAAGTAAATTCGATTTGGGAGAATTAACTCGAAAAATAAAACGAACAGTTGATGGAAGCATTTCGTATCGGAAATTATTCATCCTCCTCCTCTGTTTAGCAGTGTTTTTTTATATAGTACCACCTGTGTTTAGATATCTTTTTAGTAGTAAACCTCAAGCAAAAGGTTGATTATTAATTTATTTTTTTTTAACAAAAAGAAAATAATCTGAACATCTTTTTTGTTTTGCCCACAAACTCTAGATCCCCTTGTGCGATGTATGGACGACCGATTGACACCATTTTTTATCCAGAGCTTAGAATACAATGCAAATATTCGACATATTCCCTTTCTACCTGAAGAAAACAACTTTATTCCATATATTGGCAATGGTTATTTCGGAGTAGAAGTATCCAATGATGCGTCGATGAGAATCAAATCGGGACGGTCGATGCAGTTGCCTGTGCCTTTTCATCCCATCATCTCACTTTCTCCAACGAATGGCGTATTTCGAGAGGCTACCGCTGTTGAATATCAAAGTGGTATTGTTCATAGGTTTGAATTTGGACTTTTATCAAAATTATTTAATCATATCATCAAGTAATTTCGATTTGTTTAGATTTCAATGCTTCCAAGATTACTTCGGCTCATACAAGTATTATGCACACAGAACCTTCCCTGAGATTTTAGTTCAAGAGATACAAATCACAAACACTCGTAATCAAATATTCGACGTGAACTTGGTATTACCTCGTTCGAGTTTCCAATCCCCAGTTACCAGAGTAGTTAACATTAAGTAAGTATCTAATTTATTCATACATATTCTGAAAGAATTTTATATTCACAGCAATCCGAATGATAACATAGGAATGCTGATTTTAACATTTTCATGCAATGGAAGATTCTTCCATAAATTTTATATGAAGATATTTTAAAATCTTTTTATATTCAATTATCATGACTTAGAATAGGGGGGGAAGAAAGAATTTAGTTGGCACAATAGAGAACAAGTTGGTTATTATCTCATTTATCATGAAATCCGATGGGTATATAGAAATGATACCCCTAAGTTAGCTGTCAAGCTCTGCTTTTTCTTGCTCCCAAATCAGAACCTAAAAACAAGAACTCAGGTCATAGATACATTTTGACTTTGGAGGTCACTCTAAGGTTAATTAATCTAAATCAAAGTGAACATCTATTTTTGAAAAATCATAATTTTGTCAAAAATAATTAGTTCTTTCAAGGAGCTTAAAAAACTTTAGTATGCCACCACCGTGGACTCAAACAGTCGTATTTATTAGATTTTTGTCTACTTAGACACTGTCTAACTATTTTCAAATTGGTGGAAATATGCTTTATTTAATAAAAATAAATATCACATTATTCACGGTTAAGACAATCTACTCTTAAGTCTAAGTTAGGCAGCTATAAGACAATAAACAAGGTTTTTAACACACATTTTCCAAGGTTGTACAGTTGTCTAAAGTTAGACAACGTTTTTAAATAAGAGCAAAACTTTTCAATGGATTGCCTTAATTTCTAGATCAGCACGAGATTCCTCACCTACTGAATATGACGTCGTGAGTGCAGCAATTTCTTTAAAGGACAAAAATAACAACATTATTGTTGTTTCGATAGTTCATAAGAAAATACCTCCCCAATTGACGCTTAAAAAACGAGGTATCACGAAGTTGGACTTGCTAATGGCCATCCACTATACAAATCCGATTGCTAGTAATAAATTTTCTGAAGTGATAGATGAAAACGAAAAGCAAGCGATTGCTTCGATGACAATGGCGTCACAGAAAGTTGAATCTGGAGCCGATTCATTGGTTGCTTATAATGAGTTTCGGAAGCAACACATAAGAGTTTGGAATGATTTGTGGGCAACTGGTTTCTCAATTAGTACATCAAAAGCCGAAAATAGTATAAATGGTGATCGGATTAATGCTACCATTTATGCGGTACTCTCACAGGTGCGAAGCTATGAACTTGAGGAAATCGTGTCACAGCAAAGAAAGCAGGACATAGCTAAGGCTCTTTCGTATGCTGAAGGATGCTATGATAGTTATCATACACTGCAGGTGAGTAGTTTTTTGATGGTTTTTTGGCGGCCTTTAAAAATTTTAGTACTCAGGCAGAAAATTTGTGGCTTAAAATGGATACCATTGACAATCTAAATAATTTGGTTTCCTCGTGGATGCTAACATTAGAAAAACAGGTAAGTTTATTAAATAAAGCTAATCATATTTCATATTTTCGTAATTATTTTTTTTTCTAGGGCTGTCATAATCTCATTCGAGCTGGTGCAAGTGGTGTCATCCAAGCAATGGTCCTTAGCTTCGGAAGTCTCCGTTTTAGCAACCAACATTTAGAATTTAACATCCACCCAAAATTCTTGCATCGTGATTTCAATTTCAGGCGGTTAAATTATGGCAATAAAACACATGTTAATGTGACCGTTACTGTGACCGAAGATAATAAAGCTGTCATAAATATAGCACTGGACAGATCGGATCGCAGTTATTATGCCTGTGATGCGGGGTGCTTAGACGAACCTGTATTACTGGGGTACATTTTAACTACCGTATTTTTTTAACATCGCAGCTTACGTAGTTTTTTTTCAGACAAAGCAGAAAGCAATTTCCAGTTAAACTGACTGAACCTATTACAGCAATTCTCTATATTACAGCCGATAAGCAACATATGGAGGAACTCCACAAAGCAATTCATGTCAAAGAAGTGGCAGAAGGTAAACAAATATCAATATATTTTTAAAATAATCTATTTGAAATAAAAAAAAAACATTTTTTTAAAGCTCCCGCCCATGAGCATCATGTCATAGCACTGCATAAGCACGGTCATCATTTAGGTGGCCTACCAACACTGTTTTGGGTATCAATATGTGCAATAATAGTCGTTTTCCATATATTCCTGTGTAAACTTATTATCAAAGAATATTGTGAGCCATCGGATAAGCTACGATATCGATACAATAAACCGTGATTCTAGGTGAATAATAAATTTAAAAAATAAAATAAAATATAATTTGTAAAGTTTCTTAGCCTTAAATTAATTAAATTTGCGTATCTATTTGTTGTTAGAGAATGATTAAGACTTAGGAAAAAGGGTTTCGAGAATTCCTAAATGAAAATGAAAAACAAAATCGATTATGGTTAATTTAAATAAAATTAAAAATATTGTTATTATGTACTGTAAATTACGATACAAATATAAAGATAATTTAAAAAAGTACTTTTTAGATAAAAAAAAAAATAATACTTTGAAATTTCTTACCGACTAAGAACCTTTTATAATATTGTGTTTGATCCTTAGACTATGTAGTACATGGACTGCTCTCTCTTCCATCATGGCTAAGGTTTTCTGACAGCATTGCTTGTATTTGCGTTTGTTATGTTTTTGTCTTTTTAAACGAGTTTATTAAAAAGTAAGAATAGTATTGATTTATTGATTTGCCTTTATATATACATATAAATGTGATAAAGTCAGCATATCTGAGGAATCATCAACTCCACGACATCGATTTCAATCGTGTGTTATTTGAGGCTGCATAGAATGCGCATCAAATTCAACCTTATTTCTCATTTGCCAAACATGGCGGCATCCTATGTTTATACACTCTTCAGTTGTACGAAAGAATATGAAAAGTGCAGTCCATGTACTAAATGGTCTAAGGTTTGATCTTATGCGAATCAGGTTTATTAAACAAAAGTTGCTCAAAAACTGGATCTAAAGTTTTATAAAGAAATTTATCATTTTGCTATAAATTTAAATCCTGCAAAGGGGTACGCAGTTAAATGAAGCTATTAAGTTTTATTTTTTTGATAAATCAGTAATGGTGAGATCAGACAATGCCTATCTTCTGTAGCACAAACTCGCGGGAGTTGAGCGAGAAAACAGAAGAATAATGGAGCCTTTAGGTTTTACATGGAAGATCTTGCTAGCCAACATGACTTCTTGTTAAAACTATTTAAATTTCAGAGAATGCGAAGGGCCAGAAGTCAGAAACTTAAACTGGTAAGTAGAAGTTTGTTTAAATATCATTCTTATTCGGGTATAAGATTCGAACGAAACTTTCGATGCACGTGAATAATTCATTAAATTAGTTTTAAAAATCTTCTTTCTTTTGAGTGCATATTATCTTAACCGATATTTATTTTTAAAACGTTTGTTTTAAATTTGTACGAAATTTTAAACAGTTGTTTTTGCAGAATAGGGTCGTTTGACAAAGCAAAATAACAAGCCCAAATACGTGTATCGTTTTATTCCATAATTATTATTTACTAATAAAAAACACTTTTTTCATTGTTTAACTTTTATTCTGTCACTATGCGGAAAATTGGAGGTAAGGGCTCGATATTCAGCCCTATCACGAAATCCATTTTAATCGGAAATTCAAATTTGTTTCGAATCCAGAAAAAAACTATCACAGATTCCATCGTAGTTGAAAATCTCATAGAAATTGTCATTACGAACGGATTCGGTAATAGTTTTTTTCGGGATTCGGAAAAGTTTCTGATTACGATGGAATTCATGATAGGGCTGATTATTTCACCTAAGCAGAAAACTTTTTTTCTTCATAAATCCTTTTTCTTTTTATATTTTTATTTCTTAAAACGTTTCTTCTTTTTTTTTTTATTTCATCTTTCGGAAATTTAGTAGTTATTCTAATTACTAAATAAATAATCACCAAAACTTTTCGTTGAGAAAATGAGACACCCTCTAAATAACTTTGCAACGATAAAACAAACAGAGCCAATTGCCGGTGCCATGAAATAAGAATCAGCTGTAAATGACAGTTCATCTGTCAACTCCGCTGTTAACCGCACAAACAACAATTTTTTACCATGCGACTTCGTTATTTCATCTTCGGCCCATTTGTTTTGTAAAAAAAACAGATTTTATAACTAAAAATAAATAATTCAATAATGAACTTTAATAAAATTCTAAGAAGTACTCGTCTACCACCTCATATTCATCAATTGTTCTTTAGATCAAACACAAGACATGTGTGTAAAATTGCTGTAACAGTTGATCCAGATTTGAATGAAAAATTAGACAAAGATGAATTAAAACATCGTCATCATCCCGGTATTATTAAGAAGGGAAACCTTAATGTCCCAAAGCACATCACTCAGGCAATACATCGAGCTGTTGGAGATTTCCCAATCAAAACACTCGTTAAAGATGGTAAAGTTCTTAATCAATACATAAATTCCCGGCATCCACCGCCTGAGACAAAAGATCTCCAAAAGAAAATTCAGAACATTTCAGAGGAATTAGATGTTAAATATCCAATTCCCGATGATGTTGTATTGCGAGAAGAAGAATTGGAAAGAAAAAATCAAGCCCGCCAACAGAAACTCAAGAAAACTCTTAAAGAACGAACTTTTGCTTGGAAACCAATTACCTATGGAGCTTATGAAGCTCTAGTCTATGCTATCGGAAGAAGTGCTCAAGAATACGCTGTCATTTCGAATATTTTCAAAGAAATCCAAAATAGACATCCGGATTTTAAGCCAAGAAGTTTCATCGATTTTGGTTCCGGTGTTGGCACAGCTATGTGGGCGGCTAGTGATCTGTGGAAGGAATCAATCTTCGAGTATTTGAATGTGGATTCTTCGAGAGAAATGAATGATCTCTCGGATGTGATTATTAGAGATGGCAATGCAAACCAAAAACCTACACTAAGAAATGTCTACTATAGACAGTTCCTGCCAAGCGTTGAAGTAAGTTGTTGATTATCATTTGAATACTGTACGAGCTGGTTCTTCGATGATTTTCACATTCTTAATAGTTTAAATATTTCTGAAACAACATTTGGAAGCACAACCCTGACGGACACTTTCTGTTTCCTATAACAACTCTAGTTTTTATTTTATAACTTCCATGGACCATCGACCTGGGGAAATCAAAGTTCGTAGACGAGAGTAGAATAACAATGTTGAACTACTAATACAAACACACGTTTTTAGTTTCTAGGCGAAACAAAATCTAGAAATAACATAACATCCGAAAAAGAACCAGTCTTCATCAACAAAATTTATTTATTCAAATTAATTCTTTCTAAAAAAAAATTAATATAAATTCCAGAACAAATACGATCTAGTTGTCTCAGCATTTTCACTTTTCGAAATGCCTAGTGCAAAGGATCGAAAAGAAGTAATAATGAATTTATGGAAGAAATGCGATGGCTATATGATTGTTGTTGAAGAAGGCAGCAGAAAAGGATCAGAAATCGTTAATGAAGTTCGTTCAAATGTGCTGACATTAAGAGAGCCCGAACTGGCAGGTCATGTTTTCGCTCCAGTAAGTTGACTTTTATTTATTGATTGATTATTAATTTTTATATATTAATAGTGCCCTCATGATCTACGCTGTCCACGACTAGCTACTGAAGGCGACAACACTCCGTGTAACTTTAATGTCCCCCATGAACCACTTGGCTTGGGTGAGAATATTTCAGGAAATATAACGAAACGCTACAGTTATGTGGTTTTGAAAAAAGGAACCAGAAGAGATGCCAGTGGTAGCTGGCCAAGACTTGTAAGACCAACTTTGGTTCGTTCAAAGCATTCGGTTTGTCGAATGTGTACCTCAAAGGGAACTCTGCTAGAAATTGTTTTTACAAAATCCAAACACGGAAGGTATTAACATATCTGTATACAGATCGATAATTTCTTTATTTCATCAAAAAAATATACATTCATAAATATGTTTGTATATATTTTTAAGTCATACTCAAAAGCTTTTTTTATATTTTTTTAAGAAATGCGTTAAGATGTGCAAGAGCCAGTGATTGGGGTGATAGGCTACCCATAGAAATTGGTGAACAATGGGAAAGTATTAAGAAGCCTAAAAAGAAAGAAAACAAGCAGTCAGATGCAACGGAGCTGCACGATGAAACTGAAATAGAAAGTGAAAAGCAGAATTAAGTGATGTACCTACCTACTTTCTAATTTGTAAATAAATTTTAGTTTAAAATTAATTTTTGAGTTAACTGTTTTAGTATGAAATTAAATTTAAAAACTTGTTCTTATGGTTTTGGCCTACAAAGTGGGTAAGCTTAGAAGATGTAAGGTATGGGTTGTGTATCGTCTAACGAATTACATTCAAACTATGCGACGTAAACCAAGACGAAAATAAAAGGCTACGTTGATTGATCCACAAGTCAGTCTAGTAAGATCGTAGCAGCAGTTATTCCCAAATTATTTGAAAATGTTTCAAAGTAACATTAAACAATGCAGAAGGGACTACTGTCATTAATGTAAGACAAGAATAATCATCAATTTTCAAAAATTTCCAAATTGTAAGTGACGAAGTGGCCACATGGGGAAAAAATCGCCTTCAACTTGTCGCACCATGAATCATGTTCAAAGGTTCCTTCGGAGCTCAAAATCTGATACATTTTCGTGAAGGAGTAGACAAACCGAGATAAGGCGTTAATTATTCCTTTTTCGTGACCTTTTCTTCAAAATAGTTGAATCCTAATTTTGTATTCACATACTTACTAATAGATTCATATTTTCTTAGTAAAATATTGGTTAGTGAAAATTACGTAGCAAAAAAATAAAGTGCATTACTCGGCAAGACCCTTAGCATTATTAATTTAACAAAAGACTTCAATTTCTTCTCTTTAAGCCCTGAAGAAGATTGCACCTTACCTTCTGATTTGTCCATGGTAATTTATTCTTTGAATCTTGATGAAAATTCTCTGTACTTTTAGTATGAAGTGAAATTAATTGTCCCTTCCCTCCCCTTCTTTGCAAAAATCAAATAAACTTTTTAATTCGTTTTGGAAAAATATTTTAATTTTACTTAAATAAATGCACTAAAGAAGATCTCTGTGATATATACGTTATAACTAAAAGATAAAGACGCTTGATATTAAAATATTGCTAATTGCATTACTCGACAATTTTAAATTATGTTTTTTAAACAATTATATCTCTCTATCTAATTTCGCTATAAATTTGATTTTATAATAAATGTTCATATAATATTTACTTGGTAACTTCATGCATAGCATGAGCCAAGTACTCAACATTTTTGCTAGTCACACCAGCCATCGAAATGCGACCATCTTTGGTCAAATAAACGCTAAAGTCCTTTGTCAAACGCTCAGATTGTTCTGGTGTCATTCCGGAATAACAGAACATGCCGATTTGGTTGGTAATGTGATCCCATGGGCGAGTCGATCCCAACTTAATGAGATTATTCTTTAACTTGGAACGAACATCGATAATGCGATCAGCCATGCCCTTGACATCCTTAAGCCATACAGCTTTAAGTTCGTCATTGTTAAGAATTTCAGCAGCAATGCGGGCACCATGTAGAGGTGGATTCGAATACATTGGACGGATGAGAATTTTAATTTGAGAAAGAACACGAGCAGCTTCGTCGGCAGATGAGCAAATGACAGAGAATGCGCCAGCACGTTGTCCATACAAACCCATATTCTTGGCAAAACTCTGAGCCAGACAGAAGTCAAGACCTTCATTTTGGAATAGTCGCACAGCAGTGGCATCTTTATCAACATCACCGCTGGCAAAACCTTGGTATGCCATATCCAGATAGGGAAACAACTTCCTCTTCTTGATGACATTGCAAAGCTCCAGCCATTGCTCTGGTGTGGCATCGACTCCGGTTGGATTGTGAGCACATGCATGCAAGAGAATTATTGATTTTTCTGGGATTTTCTGAAAACCGAACAAACAAAAAATAACCATAAGAATTTTGGGGTTAATTAAAAAGAAATAAAATTATTAATTATTATTACCATAATATCATCCAAGCAGCCCTTGAAGTCAAGTCCACAGGTCTTTGGGTCGTAGTAGCGATATTTGTTAACTTTAAGTCCACTGTGTTCGAAAATTGGGATATGGTTCCCCCATGTTGGAGCAGGCATGTAAACTTCACGGTTTCCCTGCCAGAATTTGCTCAAAAAAGCTGCACCAATACGAAGCGCACCAGTTCCACTGATTGCCTGAAATAGGAAAACAGTCAAAAGTTAAAATTATGAAATTTATTTTCTATTTCTTGTTTATTTACCTGAACTGTTGCATTATGCTTTTCCTTCAATCGTTGTGAATTTTCTCCAAGAGCAAGTTCGATAGCACGACCCCAAAATTCTGGTACACCAACAATAGGAGCATATTCATGATCCATCTTTTTGGCTAAAATACGTTCTTCTGCCTGTATTTTGATTTGTTGTTAATTTTTGTTTGTCATAAAAATTATTATTTTAACTCTTCTTACCGTACGGACACTTGGCAACACAAATGGTTTGCCATTATCATCACGATACGCACCTACACCAACGTTAATTTTCTTTGGATTTTGATCGCGTTTAAATGCTTCAGTCACTCCCAAAATAGCATCGGGAGGACCCATTTTGACATCAGACCACCATGAGCTGCAAAAAGTTAATTTCTCATTGTAGTCATTATACAATTATCTCAAAGCATTTGAAATATGTATCTACTTTTATAAGAAAATGTATGTGTTGATAATATGGTAAACAATAGGCTGCTAAATGGTCATCATGTCGAAAGAATGATAGAACAAGAATAAAACCCAATTCCAGACGAGAAAAGGTAGAGTTAGCTAGGTAGGTTCTATCGTACGACCCGAATCCCAATAAAAATCACTAGCGACCGTCCTTTGGACCATGACCGTCTCAAAATGCTCATTTAAAGTATATTATTATTTTTTCTGTATAAAACCGTGATATCTGCAATATGTTGCACATATGCGAACAAACAGCAAATCCAAAAGTGTTGATAAAAACTTTTAAATAATAATTGAACAAATCAAAAAGTACCTAATCGGTAATTTTCAAAAATTAAATAATTTTTGGTGCAAATGTGTGCATCACAAGTCCAATAATGGTGCTCTGATGATTTATTAGGAAAAATACTAATTTTAGACCATTCATACCATTTAAGTCATATAAATGATAAAAAAATTAAACAAACAACAAACAAAAAAATTTCTCTCGTGTAGATAGGTATTTTTGTAGAAAAAATCAAAATCATTTTCAAAAAGATTTACCGACTCAAAACCAAAAAATAACTAAATTAATGTTGGATTCCTATATATGTACATATGTAGTTAGTACATTATATGTAGCTTATAGGTCAAGATCTTGGATTGTTTTTTTTAATAGAAATAAACTAGTAATTTTAATTACACTCATCTTATATATAGCTACCTACATTTGTATGTTTATTTGTGAGATATTTATTGATGACATTTGAAGCTTATCGCTCAGCATGGGAACATTTTATTATCTGTTTGTACTTCTTGCTTGCGTAGGTAATTAACGACGACGACGTCACCACATGTTTCTTTATCTAACCCGAGCGTTATTATAATCGATCTCATATTATCAGGGTTTTAAAAAAAATCTTTTGCTAGAAAAAGCAAATCAAGTCTATTTAAAATGATATTGTTTTTATCAAAAAATTTGTTTACTTTGTAGAGAATTTTATGCACACATATGCATAAACAAAAATTAAGAGGCCTTATCAGCAACGATCACCCAATTAAAATCCGATGTCATAAGGTTATAAAAAATGAAAATTCATTAATTCTATATTTAATGATATAATTAAAATATCATATATATTATATTATATACATATATATATGTTTGCATATTCTAAAGAAGGGGATAATTATAATTGTAGATATGGGTTTTCATTTACAACCAAGTATGCAACAACCGTTCGAAAATTTAATAAGTTCTTAAAATTCATCTGAAAAAAACTAACCACAAATAAATTAATATTTGCCGGCAGGTCCCACTGCTTGTTGTGAAAAATGTGTTTACAAAAGCAAGAATAGCTGTCTCATATTTATGTCACCATAATATTGTACAAGTAGGTATGTATATTATTTTATAACCACCGGAAGAGAAGAATGGGTAGGTTGCCTATGGATGGATGACCTTGCAATGACATTCCACAGACACGTATAATATAGGTCGAATGTTTTTTCATCTTGCTTACCTATTTCTCTGGGATGTGATGCTAACAGCATTGCCTAAGATTCTGCTGGCTGGTGCAATAGTTGAATTAAGTTTAACACAGATGTTTGCCATTTTTTAGCTTATTTATAAATGCAACGTTAAAAAAATTGTGTTGTGACCCGACTACGCCGGAGAAAATTTTCAAATAACGGAGAAGACCCAGTCGAAGAACCTAGGAAATTGTGCGAAATTGCAAACGCAAAATGCCTATGTACTGGAATTAGTAAATGGAAAAGTTGAATGGATTAATGGAATCAGAATGGGAAAATTCAACATTTTTCAAATATGTTCAGTCCATCATATTTTCGTTCAGTTCAAAGATAGTTAAAGGTATTGCCAGCATGACTTTGTTTAGATTCGTTCGGATACTTTCTTATATTTGGTTAAATTTTGAAGAAGACTTTTCAGACCAGGAAAATCCCCTTTCACACTAGGAAAAAAGTTGCTGGAGATTTTTTGACGTTTTCTAATTTCCAATTTCCACCAATCATATACCCCAATTACACGCCAGCATCGAAAAACTTTACCGATAATGCAATCCGATTCTGTATGGGCCATATGCCGGTGTGGGGCTGACAAAAGTCAATTGTCAACAATTGCCATTTGGACAACAATTTTCTTATCTTTTATTGTTTCTAATTAAACATTCACTTCGGAATGAAGCCAGATACATTTGTCGCCCCTTTTTACACACCACTCGGCATACTATACCGGTGCAATACTACTCGAAACACTGTGTCGGTATATCTCCCTTTTACACGACCATAAAACCTTATCGACACTATGCATCGATACAGTGTTCCGCGGCTTTACTTGGTGTCCTTCTCACCTAAAAACTGACAGTCGTATTTATAAACCCATTCCAAAGTATGTCTAACTTTGGACAGCTGTCCAAGTCCAAAACCTTATTTATAATCATGTTCCATCGAGTGTCTAACTTAGACACTGAAATTGGTTGTCCAAACCTATTCCAAAGTGGGTACGTTCAGTGAACAAAAAATTGAAAAATTATCTTCAAATGAACGAAATGTTCATTGAACGTATCTAAATGCTTACGAAATTGACAGATTACAGAGATGTGAGTGAGTGTATGCGAACATTTGTAGGCCACTGTTGGAATGCGTTTATAAATAAGGAGGTGTGCAACTATTTAGACAATGGCTAGCTGGACAACTGTCCAAGAGTGTTCTAAGGAAATCTAATAAATACGACTGTGAATTTTTTCTAGTTTCCATTAAAAAAACTCTAGTCTACAAACATTACATGAGTTGTGAAATAGTATGTCAACGATAACTTTTAATCCTTGAATCGGTCTATACAAACAGACTCAAAAACGGACAAACGAAAGTTATGTAATTTACATGGGAAGTGAGAATCAAATTAAGAAAATTTCAACTGGGTTCGTTTTCATTTTGATGGCTTCTTCAAAATTGTCACATTTGGGGTTCAAAAATGCACGAGTGATTGTTGAGAAACAAATACATCCACAACAGGTCACTCTTTGATGAAGATTTTGGTTTATCGGACCATTCTCCTTCGAAAATGCGACTGGTCATGCAGTAACAGATCACAACAAAAGAGTACATGTGCGAGCAAAGCCGAAGAGGTCACTTACACCATATTCTTTTCCAAACATAATCCCATATTTTATATTTTATGCATCAACAAAAAACCACGTTTTTTTATTAAAATTGCTTTTTTCCGTGAGTTTTGGAATAACCTTTATAGTAGTCGTATTTATTGTATTTTTCTTTACTTAGACACTGTCTAAATATTTTCAAATTGGTGGAAATATGCTTAATTTAATCAATAATAAATATTACATTATTCACCAATCTACTTTTGTGTATAAGTTAGGCAGCTATATGACAACAATAAACAAGGTTTTTGAACACATTTTCCAAAGTTGGACAGTTGTCTAAAGTTAGACAACGTTTATAAATAAGACCAAAATCTTTAGGTGTAGTTTATTAAATAATGATTTTCGAAAAAAATTATGTCAGAAATAAAAACATTCATAAAGAACACAGCATTGTTCCTTGCGTTCGAGTCTATCCACCTATCCCAAAAATGTTCAGATACTTTGGGTTGTTATTGCATCAGCTGTTTTGTCACAAGGGATTACAACAATACAAACCTATCCGGAAAGCTTTGGAGTGATCCTCGAACGCGACCGTTGACTTCTTTTTCTATTTTTCATTTAGTATGATGTAGCCATGCCTTAAACCTAACGAAAGAAATAATTCGGATAACAAACTGAACTTCTTCTTTTTTTGTTTCGTAAAGTTGGTGCTCCTTCACATAACTGTTGGTGTTGTCAAAGGTAAAATTAAAAATTTGAAATACAAAATTCAAATCAAAAGACTTTCGGAACACTACAAATAATTTTTTTTATTATTATTAGTTAAATAGCTAAAATAAGAACAAAAGATGAATATAGTCTCAACTGGTCGATCAACCATTTTGTCTGAATTTCCTGATCTGCAAACTAAATTCATTTATCAACACGCCAACAATGAAAAGACTGATTTTCTATTTAGCCAAAAACGCCTTCTCTTGGAGGTGAATGAGAAATCTGGTTTAGAATTTTTAAGGATCAAGGATTCGGCAAACCAAAGTATTTCCACTTACCTAAACGATCGATATACAGAATTATACTTTATGCGAGTTTTATTATTTCAGAACCAGATATTACCAGAATTAAAAAGATTAAGGTCGACAATTTGGTGTGTATTGCTTGTCCAAAACAAGGCAACGAAGAAGTCGCTCTTGGATTATCTAATGGTCAAATACAATTGTTAAACTATAAGGAAACAGAGTTTGTTCATAAATTCCCTGCAGGTAAATAAATATATATACATTAATACGTTGAGCATTGTCTTGTAGTTCATTTTTTCTATGCTTTAACAAATCACTGATTAAATATAAATACATGGACGAATTTCGACCAAAGGCATTTTGTTATACCTATTTGGATAGACACTTAAAATTGAGGATGTGTGTTGGTGTTGCTAAACCATTGAAATTAAGATCACCTTGCAAACAAATTAATCGTTTCCTTGAACAAGCATGAGTTTTGTTTCTAGTGCTAACCATTGTCTATACAATCAATAATCATGCGTATCTCTTTCTTTGTGTTTACCTATCGCCTTTTATTATTGTAACTAGCGACTCGCAATCGACACGGCCTAGCCCCGGCAAAATTTAAGATAACCACACATACACAGAAGTACGGACGCTGAAAATTGACTTTATGTACATAGATATTTAGGATAAACAGATAAATAATTGAAAAAAGTTCTATCAATTTCTATAAAGTTATCAAAGATAATTTGTGTTTTTTTATATTCTGAAAAACTATTCTAAAATTAAAAGCAATCATTCAAATTTGGATTTTTGTTTTAGAAAATTCTCGCAACAGTGTCATAAGCTTGGATTACAATGCCTCTGATGAATATATATCGTCTGTCTATGAAAATGGGAAAATCAACGTTTATGGAACAAAGACAAAAACCAAACTACAAACCCTTAATTTGGACAATAAGTAAGTTTCACTCTTTTTTTATTATTTCTCTTTATTATACTTTAGAACAACACAATTTCTAGTTCTACATTATGTCGGTTTCATCCTACCAAACGCTTTCACCTATCCATTGCATCTTATAAGGGATCCGTTTACATTTATGATATTCAATCCAAAAGAACGATTTTTACATCGCAAGAGTGTCATGAAGCTCCGTGTAAGGATCTTTGTATGTCACCAGCACTGCCTGACGTGCTGTTAAGCGTTGGTTACGATTGTATTATTAATGTTTTTGATACCCGTAAAAAGTCACAACCACAACAGATTCGTTATTGCCATCCGTTATCCACAGTTGCGCTCTCTGAGTGTGGCAATTATTTTTGTGTGGGAAATCTTAAAGGTGAACTAATTACCTACGATATGCGAAACACAAAGAATTATATAGCAGCAAAGAAGGTACATGACTGTGCGGTCACCAGAATTGCATTTGTCCCAAACGAAGTTGAAAATAGTGCCAGTTTTACGAATGTAGGAAATCAGACACAATTAGATGCTGTACATTATGATGCTCGAAAGTCGTTGGCCAATGCTGAACAAATAAATAAAGTTCGTCGAGATTCATTCTGTGATTTTCTAGATTTTCAAGCGTATCGCGGCAATGAGAAGGTGTCGAATCGCTTTACAATTCGCCAGCGCGACAGCTTCGACTGGGACGCTCTAAATAAGAAAACCCTTCACGAAGACCTTCGTGATAGCATGGTTCCATCTATAAATCAACCGAACTGCACAAATTCATCAGGAAGTCCAAATCCAGGTAGCAGCTTCGAACACTCATCGTCTGGTAAGGAAAATCTTCCAAGTCCTTCTAGATTTGAGAGTCTTCCAGTACCCAACGTGATGAACCGCCGAGATGACATCAGTGCTTTGCGAGACCGCAGCAACACCGATCAAAAACTCAATAAAATCCAGGAAGAAAATGAATATGATATCATATCGGGAAATGACGGCTCTGCCGAAAAAGAAGGAGATATAATGAATATTTCTCAAAAGGAAATTGACGGCGGGTGTTTCCTTAAGCTTAAAGACGATCAAAAGAGTACTCCAAATAATTTCAAAAGAGCTTCCTCTGACGGTTTTGCCAAACTAATAAACACCAAGCCACCGAACTTAGATGTGCTCCAGGAACTTAAAAATATTCGGATTGAAATGGAAGAACGCTTCACCAAACTTGAGTCGGAATTAAAATTCAATGCTGAAACTAACAAGTGGCATGTTTTTACACAAAACAGTAATTTGTGGAGCAAACAAATGAGCTGTACGGAAGAGATAAAAACTTCATTGGGCATTTTGCTTCAAACAGATCCGTTTGTAAATGAATATTTGCGTATGAAGGAAGAAAATCAAATGTTGCGGAATAAACTTCTAGAGTTGGGTCAACAAATGTAATTTATCTAAAGCGACTATTCAGTTTTGTATTTTTAATTAGAATAAAGAAACCGTTATTTATTAATTAAAAATTTGTTGCATTAATTGAAGTTAAAGAAAGTATATTTGAAAATGCACAACTAATTTATGATAGAATTGCACGACTGACAAAATGCCATTATTATTCCATTTTTTACCAAAATATGGCAGAAATAATATACTTTATGCAATAATGTTTTGTTCATGGGCTTTTTTGATTATTTGTTTCTTACGCCATAAACAAAACATCATTGCAATTTGAAAATTTGATCAACACACACATGTATAAAGAAAATACCTTATGATTTACCTGTGGCAAACATTGAAGAAAATAAACGAGGTAAAAAAACTTGTGCTTAAAAATTCATTGGTATGAGTTTTAATTGAGCATAAGGAAGATTTTCAAAATAACAGTCAATTTCGTGGTGTGATTTTGAAAAGTCAAGTTAGAACAGGACCCATGTTCTGTAAATCAGGCGATAACTTTTTGCATCGTTAAAAAAATGAAACAATCCATTCCGCACTTATCGCGTCTGGAAAAATATTGGTTTCTGTAAGTAGATACAAATAAGTTACTTCCAAACTATTTTCATTGGAATTTGCATTGGAAGGCGATTAGTCAGTTTGACATTAAAAAAAAAAATAAAGTAGAACTGCATTTAAACTTATATGTCTGAATTCCCGATTTATTTATTTAAAAAAAAATTAATAAGTGAAAGTGAAATTGTTGAAATTAGCTAGATATGAAAATTTTTTTGATATTTTGGATTTAATTCAGAGATTATGAATTTATTCATAGATAATAATAATTCATAATCTCGGCCTAGTAGCTTTGATTTTGACAATTCACGTCTCTATATTTTTCTTTTGGCAAATTAAATCCTTCGATCCATTAACCATCTACTGGGAAGTATTAAAAAGTAATTTGCAAGGCCCAATGAAACACCCTTACTAAAAAGAATCCATCCAATCGGCAAGACCAAACGGAACTCGCCTAATTTTTCTTTGATCTCAGAAATTTGAACTGGATAAAACTATCATCAAACAGTGCTAAAGAAAACTGTCACAATTTTCACATACAAAAGACACGATTCGTACAAAATTGAACGATTGAAAAATAAATAATAATAACTTTTGTTAATATAAATATAAAAACATGGGCGGAGGAGATCTGGTAAGTAGTTAATATCTACAATTGTTTATAGTCTCCTATTAAATCTCGATATTCAAATAGAATTTAAAAAAATCATGGCATCCCCATACGATGAAAAATCAAGAAAAAGTCTGGAAGGCCGAACAAGCAAAAAATGCAGAAGATCGCAAAATGAACGATTTAAGGAGGGAAATTATGGAAGAAAAAAATCGAGAAGACCTTGTAAAAATTGGACAATCCTCAGGAGTTCTGGCTAAGAATGATGACAAAAAACTGGAATGGATGTACAAAAGTAAGTTCTCAAATGGGTTCTTTTGAATGGTATAGTGTATTCTTATTTTTACTCCTTCAAGGTAGTTCGGAGCTATTAAACCGAGAAGACTACCTTTTGGGAAGACCGATTGATAAAGCATTTGAAGTTATGGAAGCTGAAGAAAAGAACAAGGATATGGCTGGGATGAAAGTTCCCATAAATCACGTTGAACATGAATGCATACCTTTCTCAATAAGGTCATATCGTAATGCTACTACATCAACAGAGCAAGTTGATCTTCAGAGAAAAATATTGGAAGATCCACTAATGATGATTAAGCAGAAAGAAATGGAATCGAGGCGTAAAATTCTAGAGAATCCCGTCAAATTAAAGGAACTCCATAGAATTCTAAAAATCGAAAAAACAAAGAACTCCAAAAGCATTGAAGGTCACTCATCGAAGAAAGGCAAAAAGAGTAAAAAATCTAAAAAAAAGAAACGCCATGGATCAGATTCTGATGAAAGTGATGAGAGTGATAAAGAGTTAGATGAAATGCTAGAAAAGCAGTATAAGAAACTCAAAGATAAAGACAGTAAGCAATTGGGTGGGCTTGATCTTAGCAAGCTTCTGGATGCAAAGTATGAAACTATATCAAAAGAGTTGGACAAAGCTGCTCAGAAGAAAAAGGGAAAATCAAAGAAGAGTTCTAGAAACCGCAGTAGTAGCTGCAGTAGTGTAGAGAGTGATAGTGACAAAAGAAATGGGAAATCCCTTCAAAAGCGCTCTTACAGAGACAAAAGTCTATCTCCAGGTGGTCGAAAAGACCAGCGAAGGGATCGTGAGGTAAGATCCTCTGTTGATAGGAGAGATGGGAGAAGCGATCGAGATAGATATTCTCCTGCAGAGAGACGCAACTGGAATGCTGCAAACCGCAACAGGAATTATTATTCAAATCATCGAAGTGACTATCACCATCAAAGACGATCCCGTTCTCGATCACCGAAGAAAAATAATCAATCTTATCGTCGATCGAGATCCCCAGCCAAATCCAAATACTCCTCGCAACAATCTTCAACTGTGCGAAATAATAACGAAGAATCAAAATCAAACGTTCCAGCTCAAAAGAAACGCCTTACAGAAGAAGAAAAGGAGAAACGCCTCAAAGATATGATGGATAATGCTGCTTGGCGTGATAAAGAAAGAACCCGTTATGTCCAAAACTATCGCGAGGGATACCAAAAGGAGGAAGAACAGAATAAAGCTCGCGAATTTGATAAGGAATTCATCAATACACAACTTCGAAAAGCCATATCAACACAAAACTCTGTCGAGTCTAGAATTAAGTCAAATGTAAATAATATTCAGAGAACATCTGCGGCTATGAATTCAAATTTCGTGAAAAAATAAAGGTCGGGATGTAAAACTTCAGAAAGTCTCTTCCTTTACTGTTCCCACCTTCAGTGTTAAATTCTTTTTGGCTAGGTAGATAACGCTGTTCAGTGCCCTTATTGGGTATATGTAAAACAGTACACGTTTTTTCTGCGACTGATTACTACTATTTGTTATTACTTATTTATATATGTCTGTAAAATAAAATTTAAATACAAAGTTCTGACCTAATCAGCCCATCGTGGTGAAAATATTATAAGATTAAATTAAATTGTTATATAACATGGATAATTTTCGGCTAAGTGTAATTTTTTGTATTACTGCTAATAAGAATAAACTCTGATAGTGTGATACAAACAAATCGGTATAGTGGTTTCCTAGGCTATAGTGATTAGAATTTGTTTTTATTTTTTTGTTTGTTTTGAACAACATCGAATTAAATGGTGTAGCACCATTATTAACAATTAAATTACTTATCTCATTTATATGAATACAATTATTTTAAAACCGAATTTCTGGCAATAGATTCATTTAAGCATCAGATAGGGCAGCAACACCAGGCAGTGTTTTGCCTTCCAGCAATTCCAAAGAAGCGCCACCGCCAGTAGAAACATGAGAAACCTGTGATTCTGTACCCCACTTGGCACAAGCTGAAGCTGTATCACCACCACCAATGATGGAAACGCAACCGGCTTTTGTGGCGGCTACAACACCATCCATAACGGATTTTGTGCCATTGGCGAATTTTGGGAATTCAAAAACACCGCAAGGACTAGAAGTATAATTGAAATGTTAATAGGTTTTCAAAATAGGGGACACGTTAAAACTTACCCATTCCAGACGATGATCTTTGCACGGCTTACGGGAGCAGCGAATGCAGCAATTGTTTTTGGACCAACATCTAAGCCCATAAGTCCGTCAGGAATGCCAGATTCAAGTGTAGCTTCAGAGACTGCTGCATCTTCAGCGAACTTGTCACCACATATAAAGTCCACTGGCAAATGCAATTGGACGTTATTCTTCTTTGCCTTCTCAACGAGTTTTTCAACAATCTTGGCACCCTCCTCGTCGTAGAGCGAGTTTCCAATTTTCATGTTGTTGAGAACTTTCAGGAAAGTGAAAGCCATGCCACCACCGATGATCATCTCGTTCACTTTGTCGAGCAAGTTCTCGATCAATTGGATCTTATCGGCTACCTTTGCACCACCAAGAATGGCCAAGAAAGGACGTGGGGGATTGTCAAGGGCCTGAGAGAAATATTTCAGTTCCTTATTTAGGAGTAAGCCGGCAGCACGTTGGCTGAAACCTTCACCCATCATCGAACTGTGAGCACGGTGGGCAGTTCCAAAGGCATCGTTAATGTATACATCGGCTAATTTGTTCAAGCTTTCACGGAAAGTCTTAACCTTGGCTGGGTCGGCCTTGACTTTAGCTCCGCTAGCATCAACGCCTTTACCTTCCTCCTCAACATAGAAACGAACATTCTCTAAAAGGATTACCGAACCTGCTGGTGGATCCTTGCATTTTTCTTCTACCTCGGGACCGACGCAGTCGTTCAAAAAGGTGACATCCTTGCCTAGAAGTTTTTTCAACTCCTCAGCTACTGGAGCCAATGTGTATTTGAGGTTTTTGTTTCCATCTGGACGACCCAAATGAGATGCGAGCACTACTGACTTGGCACCTTTGCCGAGAGCATACTTGACACTGTCCAAGGCAGCTACGATCCTTTGATTACTGGTAATTTTTCCCTCTTTGATTGGGACGTTGAAATCGACTCTATAAAATATCGAAATTCAAGGTATATTTAAAGTAAAATTCTGAAGTGTAAGCGAGTTCAATTAATTTTTACCTCATAAACACACGTTTCCCAGCCAGATCCAGACTTTCAATGCTAAGTTTGTTCAATGCCATTTTGAAAAGAACAATTTGAATATTATTATTCGATGGTTTTTTCAAAAATAATATTTCAAAAATGTAATATTTTAGAATCTGCCGATTATGCCCTCGGTTTTTGCAGGTGAATGTCAGTGGAAGGTCAGATTACTCGATTACTCAAGATTTTTAAAAAGAGTGTATGTACTGTGGCCTCCGGGTAACGATATAAAGATGCCAAACCTTTGTAGGTTTCACCCCCCAAAACCAATTTATTGTTTACTTGTTTTGTTATTTCATTTCGTGTATATGAATGGTCATGTGAAATAAAACAACAAAATATACCGATTTCACAGAGGAGGAGAATCGTAAAACTGCTTATGTGTGAATTTTGTACATACACTTTCTCATTTGATAAGAGAAAACAGCTTTTTCAGTTTGTCTGCAAACAGGAAGACAGCTGAGGCTTCTTATCTTTTGAAACATCGGCTGCAGCTCGCTCAGGTATGTTATGAGGTTGTCAAATGAAAAATTGGATATTGGACTGGGAGGATTTTTTCTTCATCGTGTAGGTTGATTATGGTGACAACGAAAAACGGGGTTTTAGTAAAACGAACTTATAGTCATGCCTATAATTTCATAAATTATCATTCAAATCGCTTTTATCCAAAGGCCATCTAAGTTAGTACGAAAATAAAGTTGGTCGATGAACAAAACTCGCATATGATTTGTTTCAATTTTAATCGTTTCTTGACTAATTTAATCGATGCGAGAATTACTAAACTAAACGGCACAGACTAATAAAAATTTTTAGTTTCACCAATGTAAAAAAGGGAAAGTTTGTTTAAAATTGAGATTGCTTTCACTCCCTGTGGATTTAGGGAATGCTTCATTCCTATCGAATAAGGAAAACTTGGAATGGGAGTTAAACCAAAAATTCAAAATTCAACTATCTCACTATCCAATTTGAGAAACAGCTTGATAATGTGCTTGATTGTTTTTTTTTGGTTTCGCGTTGTTTGTTTGACTTGTTTACGTTGAATAAAATTCGAAAAAAATATTCAAAAATTCGTATTAGTATTATTTGGAATGGCAATAGATATACATACATATTAAATTAAAGATTCAACGGATATGTGTAATGTGCTTTTTTTGTTTGCATACAAATTACAATTCGAATTTTTCTTTTGTCACCTGTTTTGTTTTTTTGGCAGATAATGTTAACTATATCTGGGGTTTGGTCGTCCACAAATCGGATACTAAAATATCTCAGAAATCCTATCTGATTACCACTCGAACGAAAACTATTTCCCCTATTACACGCCAGCACCGAAACACTTTACCGACAAAGCAATCCGATTCAGTATGGACATTTACACACCCATAATGTCGGTGTGGACTGTGGGGCTGTCAAAAGTTAACTGTCAAAAATTTCCATTTGGTCAACAATTTTCTTATCTTTATTATTTCTAATAAAATATTCACTTTGGAATGAAGCCAGACACATTAGTCGGTTTCTGCCATAATGAATTACCCTTTAATTTCACTTAGATAAATTAAAAAAGTTACTTCAAAGTAAAAGCAATGGGCAAACTTAAAAAAAAAAAAAAACAAATCGCATCGGTAAAGCATTCCGTCCCTTTTTACACACCACGTGCGTCGTCGGCGTACTATACCGGTGCAATACTACTGAAATACCGTGTCGGTATATTTCGAAATATTTGACATTTAACTAAGAAAATTGGAGGATCGCTTTGTGCTTCTGGGAATAACCCAAACAATGAAAGGTTGAGAGTTGTAAGTCACTAGGCCCTGGGTTCTACAGGAGCCGTTGTGTCATCAAATTAACTTACACATGGACGTATATACCTATATGGACTGCTAGCGTAATTTCAGTTTTATATAATAATTGTCAAACAAATGTCGCCAAAATTAGAGACCTCGAAGCTAGCTCCACACGCCACTTCAAAAAATTGAATTTTAGTATTTTTTACATAGAAGCTTGCGACATGGACGTATAAATGTATAATACATCCATGAACTTACATATATTATTATTGCACAAATGCTGATTTCAAGAAAAAAATATCATCACGAAAACCTATCCATACAAAACTTTTTAACTGTGATTTTCTCGCATAGTCAGGTTATAAATATTGCATTTTGAAGCTTATTGAATAGGTTTATGATCTTCCTAACCGCCATAAGTCTAAAGAATATTAGATTTTTTTTAACTTCTAACATAATGTTTTTTTAGTCAACCAATATTCTCGTCCTATTTCTTTTCTACTTATTGAAAAAGCGTCTGCCCACGGTCATTCTAAAAAATTAATGAGTTAATGTTAATGAGTTAATGAGCTTAACAAAAGCTGAAATATTCTCAAACGCTACTATCCTGGTTTAGAAATTGCAAATGCTTTTATTTTCTTGTCTTCAATTTAGCCTTCTTATAAAAGTTAAAACACCCTATTTTTTTTGTAAATTATATTTATTATTTGTTATTTTGCTCATCTTTTTTGTTTAATTAGATGATATCACATCGGATTTAACTTCAGTTAAGAGTGTATCCATTACTTTGGTAGTAAATCACTTTAAACGGAACAAATAAATAAAATGTCAAAGTTTTGAAGACGAAGCTTTATCAGTCGCTGTTTGAGATTAAAGATTTGCTCTGATCATGATATTCTTATCTCACCTGACGTAAGGGACTCGCACCAAGACCTGAATAAATAATTATTTGGTGTTCCTTAGCGCAGTTTTAATTAATATAGCCTGTTGGAAGGGTTTGATTTTAATTTAAAATTCAATAGTAAACTTTACCGTTAATAGTACGTTAAAATGCCCGATAATATAATGCCAAGAGAAAAGATGCGTAGATCTATTTCTATGCCAGTCAAACCACGTCACTGTGAACAAGATACCCTGAAGCGTTCTGAGGAAAAAGAAATTCTTTATGATGACGACGATCACTATAACAGTCAGGACTCAGATGATTTTTTAGCTCCCATTAATACACTTAAACCGTAAGTAGAAACAAAATAAGGCTTGAAATTCAACATGCCCTACTCCACTGGACATTGGTTGGTTCGGATTATGAATAATGTATGTCTAGAAAAAAAAACAAGGGACGCACAAAAATCCGTGTGTGTATAATGTATATGCAGTGACATATCAATAAAAATCAGTTTGTTTGGATGTGGTTTTGATGTTGGACATCGTTCATGTCCAACACGTGGCGCGATGGTCAGAGGGTGGTCCAAAAATAAAGGTATCTGACACACAACCGTTAAACATGACTTTTTTTTCTTGCATTTTTGTTGCATTTTGAAAGTGTATTATGGTTGGGTTAGGGCCGCGTTATTAATTCCATGTTGATGGAATTCAGTTTGCACATATAAAAATATAATATACATATAACGTTAACAAAATTTGGAGCTGTATTTTAATATGGCTCATTTTTGAAATTATTCTGGTCTTAGGGATGCCATATCGCTGCCAGGTTAATGTCATTAATGATGCACTGATAACGCTTATAATTTTTACATTAATTTAAATCATTTACATCAAATATTTAATCCAACTTTGCCTGTAAAATAAATTTGAAACAAAAATAAAGTGAAGTGCAGAAATGTAGAAAAACATTATTTTATTTTATTCACTACATATATTTATTAATTATTAGAAGTGTCTGGATTAAGTGAAACAATATGCTAGTTAAATGTCTCATTTCGTGTGACATCCCTAACACGTCATCGGCGAGGATTATGGTCTATGGAGTCATCTGTAATTCTGTTTTAAGAGACTGTAAAGTCAGTGTTGATTGTTGTAAGTATACCGTCTATTGCTGTTTTCATAGATATATTCATATATCCTTAGCAGCAACAGAATTTGCTGGGAATTCATGTTGTTTGAGGTGGAATGTGAATTATCAAGACAATCGGATAATATTCGAACCTTCTTTTTTACGACTGTTTTAATATTGGAGAGGTGTGATTTTATTCCCATTTTATAATTTTAAAGGCATTTTGTGCGGTGAAATTGTTATTTTAAGTTCATCATTTCTACTGAAACTAATGCGTAAGTAAGTCTTAAGATCAGCTATGTCATCAGAGATTTGATTTACAGGTTCGTTGTTACATTTTAATAAGAGCATTATATGTGAGAAAGTTATATCCCTACATTCCTCACAAAAAAACATAAATATTTAGCTAGGTGAATTTTGGCTTTTCTACTACGACCAGTAGGTACATATTGGGTGGAAGATTTTACCACAAATCTCCCTTCAGATAACTCATTCATTCGTTTTATTTCCTATGGTAAAATTAATATTAGCACAAGTAGGTAAACTCTTCATTTCAATTGTATTTACGTTTTGTGGTTTGGTTTTAATTACCCTATTATTTGCTTTATATTTTTGTTATAAATTTTCATCCTTGTTTTATTTGATTGATATTTTTAATAAAATAAAATGTTACATTAGCCAAGGTTTAAATAACCGAGTCCGTTAGATAACTCTTTATCATCAACTAAAAATGTTTATCTTTAACTAGGACCAGGACGGTTGTCCAAAGTTAAACAACGTTTATAAATACAACCGGTAGAGTTTTCCAAATTTTTGAGGATTGAGGAAAATTTTACAGTAAGTTACAAATAAAGCACTGAACATAAAGAATCAAAGTTGGCAGAGAATCACGCTTATAACAATTCTTAGTTTTATTTAACAAAAAAAAAAAATATCTCAAATATGTTAATCTACTTTAGTTATTTTATTTTAAAATGAGAACATTAATAATTAAATGTTATTTAATTGAACAAAAAAAATATATATACATACATACATACTAATGTGAAATAAAGATAAAAAGAAGTATATTAGTGTTTTTTTTTTTTTGAGAAATTGAAGTAAGTAGGTTGAAACAGAGATTTTTAAAATGAAGTTGATTTCAATATTTCGGTGATGAATTCAATTGAATTAAAGTCTCTGTTGTTATTGTTGCTGAAAAGATCTCATTATGCTTATATATACTGCCTAAAACTGCGAATTTCTACAAATTACATTTTTATGTGAAAGAATTTGAATTAAAATTCATAGAAACATAGAAATAGTACGCAAACAAACATACTAACTAATTATAATATATTAAACATAAATTATTTAAATTTCAGTACCCATTGGATTGGAAGTACGATAGAACTTAATATTGACTTGAAAAAAAATGGTAAACTTATGCAAACTAACTATTTACTGCAGTTCATGATAAAAACCTTTTAATATTTTTAGATTTGGATTTTAGTCGGCATCGAAAACGTACTTGTCGATTAATTGAACAAAATGGCAACGAAAACGTTCAGTTTCTGAGAGTTCCAGAAAAATCGTGGAGATATTGCAAGGACTTTGTAACTACATTGGCAAGTCTTTTGATGTTATTTTTCAAATAGTTTAAGAAAATAGCTGTCCACGGACAAATATATTATACTATACGTTCTGTAACTATCGCATCGATAAAATTGGTCGAGCAACGTTGAAAGATGAAACAAAATTCATATACATAATTTGTTTTAATTTTCATCGTATACCTTGACTTATTTTATCGATGCCAGAGTTACAGAAAGTAGTCAGAGTTTTGCAAATTTGCAAATGTTTTAACACAAAAAGATCAACGAGCCACCTCATTTTGAGACTGAAACTTGTGTTGAATCAAATTCCCAATATGAACAAAATGCACGAATTGTTTTGATTCAGTTCAGTTCATTCCATTTTCATTCAATTTTTAATCAATGCGTCTGTCACGCTCTGAAAATAGATATTGTTTGGTGTAAGGCCCTTATTAGATCCGACTTTAGAAAGATTTTATATAACCATGGCATTGTTTTAACAACAAAAAGTGATATTCAGCGTCCGTTCAATGTTAAAAAAGACGAACTATAGTTGACTTCTTTTATTTACAGATTGAATTGGATTGGAAATACACGATTGGAATTTTTGTAGGAAGTTTTTTTACGAGTTGGTTGTTATTTGCATGTTTATGGTATTTGGTAGCTTATGCCAATGGTGACTTGACTTTTGACGAAGTAACGGGAGAATCTATGGGAAAAGGAAGAGAACCTTGTGTTATTGGGGCAACAACTTTTGTGGGAATGCTTTTGCACAGCATAGAAACACAAACAACTGTTGGATTTGGTGTAAGAACTCCGAGCGCAGATTGTCCTGAAAGTATGTTCGTTTTTATATTGCAAATAATTGCATCGATAGGAATAGAAGGTGCAATGGTCAGTATTATTTATGCAAAAACAGCTCGACCAACAAGACAACTGGCTAAAATGAGATTTAGTAATAAAGCTGTTGTAAGTAAACCCAGAAAATATATACATACCTACAATTAAAAGATTACTAAGTGTTTGTTTTTATTACAGGTATGCTGTCGAGATGGAAAACTGTGTCTAATGTTTAGAGTTTGCGATCCAAGGAAGCAACAGGTCATTGGGACAAAAATTCGAGCTTATGTTCTTATTAATCGAGTGTAATTTAAACATTTTAATTACAAATTGAATTAAAAATTACACTGAAAGAGATGATGTAATAATTTCAGCACAACTGAAGGAGAATTGATCAAAACTCATGAAGAGTTAAAGCTTGAATGTAATGGAAATTCCTTAATTATGTGGCCAGAATGTATTTCCCATGTCATTGACAAATATAGCCCGTTCTGTAATTTTCAAACTGCAAAGGACTTCAATAACGGTTCTTTTGAAATATTTGTATCAATTGTTGGAAGTTCACCAGCTACTGGTCAGCTGACAGAAGAAAGAACTTCTTACATATCAAAGGAAGTGTTTTGGGGACAAAGATTTGTCAATGTCATTATTTATGATCCTCAAAACGATAGATACATAGTTGATTATGCTAACTTTAATACAACAATATCAGTATGTTTTAAAAGGTAAAACTTGTTAAATTTATTATTTATTTGAATTTTCTGTTTTAGGTTGATATGGATGGGAGAACCATAGAGGATGAAAAACTAAGCTAATTGTTTACCTATAGAAAATCGGTACAGTGCAGCGCAGCCCGCGACAGCGACGGTTTGTTAGAGTATTTATTGTTGATTATACCATACATTTACTATTTTAATTTGTGAACTATGTTATTATTATTTATGTCTTAAAGTACATACATATATGGTTGCTGAATCAAAGAAATATAAATATGATGTGCGAATTTAACCTATGTCTAGGCATTTTTTAATAATAAAGCTTTTCAAAGAGCCGGTTGTACAAACGTATTACAGCTTTGGATAAAGATTTAACCAATTACAATTTAAATCCGTACAAAATCAAGTTGACATAAGAACTAAAGCCTTTGGACCATTTTAAGCGTCGCCAATTCGTAAATTGGGTTGAAGAACAGCTTGAAATTGATCCTGATTTTCATCGAAAAATCATCTTCAGCGATGACTTGACTTTTTTGACTTTGACTGTCCGTTGAAATTTTTTGATATCGCTAATAAATTCCTCTCGAAATTGCCCATTGAACATTTTATTTCCATTGAACATTTTATGTTCACTACCTCGTAACTTACTACTAAATCTACTAAAATATATATTTTTTTAATGCACCCTGTTTAGGTATAGAATTACAGTAAAATATTTCTGTTTATCTCGACTGACGAGTAGTCTGCGAGTATTTCTTACATATGTTCAGGTATTTATATCTATTCTTCTACAATTAAATAATTTTGATCAGCTCGGCTCATGTTGCAGTTCCGTAGATGAGGCTTCATCAGAGGCATTCACAAATTAAATACGATCTACAATCTAGATGGGCATATTATGATCCATTCAATCGAAAGTTTTTTTTTTTCTTTTTTAAATTGTGACTTGTGTTAAGTCTGCTACGTTGATTTGACTACTTTCAATTAGAGATGTATGTAGTTGCGATAAGTTCGGCCCCAAGTGAGGAGGTTTATATAGAGTATTTTATTAAAATTTAAACGATATTAATTAGTCAGATTTGAAAAAAGAAAATGACCGAAGACATTATTATAACCAAAGAAGAGCTACGAAGATCTACTTCGATGCCAGTTAAACCACGTTATTGTGAACCAGCTACTCTCAAACGATCTGAAGAAAAAGAAATATTATACGCCGATGAGGATTATGATCACTATAACAGTCAGGACTCAGATACATATTTGGGACATATCAATAAATTGAAGTCGTAAGTTAATCATCAATATTAATTAAAAGACAGGACAGAAAGACTGCACTTGCCCAAAGCCTATAAGTTAATTAACAATATTAATTAAAAGACAGAAAGTTTGCATTTGTTCAAAGTTAATTTTTATATTTAATTAAAAAAAAAAACATTACGACTTAAAAGTTTTGAGTGTACCTACTTAAATAGTGTTTTAAAACTTTACAAACTTATAAGTGATGGTATATTTCATTTCATTTCATTTCATTTATTGATAAAAAAAGAACTTAACATTAAAATAACTAACACCTTTTAGAAAATTAAGCCTTGTGGTGGAATTAATGAATTGACATTATGGACATTAATGAATGTATAATAATAATAATAATTAATAATTAAATAAAAGATATACCTACTTTTGGGATTATAGGTATACTTTTGGGATTTTTTATAGTCAAATATGAATTCTCCACTTTTCATCAAGAGAGCAAAACACATTTTGTTTCGAAATAGTATAGATTTATGAAGCATCTGAAGTTTTAAGAAAGGATTTCAATCTGAATGTTAATGTGTTCACCTGCAAAATTATAACCCATAGAAAACACTAGCTGTGTTCTCAACATTTCTCGCACTAAATCTGGGGTGGAATCGGCTAAGGTGATTTGTGACTGTCACGTTTGTGACAATCAAATGTGATCAAAAGAATTTTTGCATCTGTGTAAGGTGATCACCAAAATATTTTTTAAATTTGGTATCACTTTAGAAGAAATGACTTCCATCTATGCAGCCTATTACTAGGAAAATAGCAAAATTAAATATATTTTTTAACAATTAACAAAAACCTACCTCCAGGTATTCTCATAAAAGTACGTTTTGGTTGCTTCCGAATTCGATAGAGTAAATTTTATTTTGAGGGGACAGAATATCCTCTCCATTTTTTTTTTTCAATGTAGAAGAGATGACTTCACAGACTGTACTCTGGGAGCTGACCAGTCAGCACCAACTTGCCTTTGGTACCACTTCCAAGAAAATTGAGTGTTACGGAATATATATGTAATGTGCACTTTACTTTGGATTTGGAATATCAAGTACGTCAAATTTATTCAGGAGGTTTATTTTCAAAATCCGGACGTTTCTATTACGATTTATATATTCATTTTCAGCATTTCGAGATGGAAAAACCAATGACAAAGGCAGAAACACATTCATTTTGACTAGACACAACAGACAATAAAAAAATAAAGTCAATTTCATATGAAAGTGACACCTAAATAGCTGTCACGGAAAATAGTCACAAAATTGTGATTGTCACAGGTGACTATCACCTTACACAGACCGAATTGGTTGATTGTGACTGTCAACTATCACAAATCACCTTAGCCGATTCCACCCCTGGTTTAAATGTCAAATTTGAAGAGTGGGGATGAAATGCTCTCAAAGAGAAAACTGTTAAAATTTCATGAACGGTTTTCGCACTATTTCGGGTAACTTTTTTAACGTCAAAAAATATACTTGACTATAGAGTTCCCGTAGATCAATGATAATTTAAAAAAAAAATTGCTACTTGACATACATTTTTTTTTAATTACTTGATTAGTTAAAAGATTTATAACAATGAAAAATATGCTTATTTATCAAAACTAAAATACAAAATAAAATTAACACTTAAACAACCCTTGGTCGACATTCTGTCATCTGATAGAAGTCAACCTGGTATTTGACATTGGGCAATTTTTCTTTAGTAATAGTTTGTCTTCATTTTAGGTAAGTTTTCACACTTTGTTCCTTCATTTACATTTCCTACTTAAAACGTTTGACATCATTTTATAATAATAATAATACATAAATAACATATTATATGGCTCAAACAATTACAATAATTGCACAATTAAAATTATTGATGTATGTATTGTACGTGCCTTTTTTCCTATTTAATTTGTGAGGTTTCAAAGGAAAAAACAAGACTCACCTAAATGATGTTTTAATTATTATAATATACCTAAGCAACATCTTAAAACCATATGAAATATTCACAACTATATTGACTCTATGATCCGATGGAATTTCTGATATTTAAGAAAAAATAATTGAGAATTTATATATTTTTTTTACATATTTTCAATTTTCAGTGATTGTTGGCTCGGCAGCACAATAGATCTTAACATTGATGTAAAGAGAAATGGTTGAAAAATTATTGTAATTAAAACACGTTGATTGTTTTAAATTAAACCGTTATAGTTTTAGATTCTGATTATATCAGACACACCAAGCGTACATGTCGAGTAGTGGAACAAAATGGAAATGAAAATGTACAATTTCTACGAATTCCCGAAAAATCTTGGCGATATTGGAAGGATTTCGTTACAACATTGGTATATGTTCATAACACTTTGCTGATGTTTTAATAATTATTATAATGTATTAAATCTTTTTCTTGAGATCGAATTGGAATGGAAATATACATTAAGCCTTTTTGTGGGAAGTTTCTTCACAAGCTGGTTCGTTTTTGCAGTTTTGTGGTATATAGTTGCTTATGCCCATGGTGATTTGATATTCGATGAAGTAACAGGGGAGCGTCTTGGAGAGGGCAAAGAACCGTGTGTTATTGGTGCATCTACATTTGTGGGTATGTTGTTGCATAGTATTGAAACACAAACAACAGTTGGATTTGGAGAACGGTATCCTAGCGAAGAATGTCCGGAAAGTATGTTTCTTTTTATTATGCAAATTATTGTATCTGTGGGGATAGAAGGAGCAATGGTCAGTATAATTTATGCAAAAACAGCAAGGCCAACAAAACAACTAGCAAAAATGAGATTTAGTAATAAGGCTGTTGTAAGATTACTACAATGTCATGCTTCAAATTGTTTAATTTAAATAATGATTCTCTTTTATACATAGGTGTGCTTTCGTGATGGAAAACTGTGTCTCATTTTTAGAATTTGCGACCCAAGAAAACAGCAAAGCATTGGAACGAAAATTCGATCTTATGTCCTTAAGGACAGAGTGTATGTGCAATTTATGAAAGTGACTAAAGAAATGCTGATTTATAACAGTTTTGTTTACATATATTCTGTTTATGAGCCATCCACTGGTAGGCATAATTCGGGCACCCAGAGTTTTTTGTTTTAAATTGCGCAGAGCACGTTTATGCATAGCTCACTTTTAATGGTGAAAAACAGTTATAACTATTATAAATTAGCATTTCTCTTAAGTTCCAAATTTTTTTTACTTGAAAATAGCAATGATTTCAGGACGTCCGAAGGTGAATTGATCAAAACCCATTCTGAGCTCAAAATTGAGAATAACGGCAACTCAATGATTATGTGGCCCGAAACAATTTGCCATGTCATTGACAAAAAAAGTCCGTTCTGCAATTATAATACTGCAAGAGATTTTAATATGGGTTCCTTTGAAATATTTGTTTCTATTGTTGGAAGTTCCCCAGCAACTGGTCAGATGACAGAAGAGCGTTCCTCGTATTTGTCAAAAGAAGTGTTTTGGGGACAACGATTTGTCAATGTTGTTATTTACGATCCTCGAAACGATCGATATGTTATTGATTATTCAAATTTCAATACAACTATATCGGTAATGTATAACATTGAAGAAGGTATCTAGCCTTTTTAAAAATAATGTTTACCTATTATGACTGAAAGACCTAAGATCTTTTTAATGCAACCTGAAGTGCTAGGCTTTAGTTAAAAAAAGAAAATAGGAAAATCATTTTTATTTAATCATTAATTTTTTCTCTCCTTTATAGGTTGACATGGACAGCAAACCTCTTGAAAATGCAATCGATTAACTATGAAATATTTTGAATTTAATCCAGTAACTAAATACATACATCAGTCCTTGCGTCACTTTAGTTATGTTCTGATTTTTTGCTGAGTTGTTTATGATATTGCCCTGATGTATACCTACCCCAGGATATTGGATTTTTGCCAATGTTGCGTTCGTGTCCCAAGGTTGAAAACTTGGGTTATTCATCAGGAAATATCATAAGCAACTCAGAATCAACGGACACCCTCCTATAAGACGACTGGACTTATTGGAAAACCTAAATATTTAATAAAGTTTAGGTAAACTTTATTTCAGTATTAATTTAAAAATGTGTTTTAGTCTTATAAGTAATATTATGTAATCCTATCTACTTTAAGATTTCAAAATATTTGTTATTATTTTCTAAAACCAAACAAAACTCATCATTTTATTTCTAACAAATATATTCCATCATGTAGTCCTTAAAAAGAGTATATATCCAATAATATATATATATGTAATACCAATTATTAAAGTATTAAAAAAAAACAACTTTTTTTTATATTTAATATAACCTCCAGTCGGATACACCGATGATTTCAATTTAAGAATTTCAACCTATTTTTTATGGAAGATTTACAGAAAATGGGTTGAAATTGAAGCAAAACAGCAAAACGATAGCGGACAAAATTAAATTAATGCGCTATAGTATTGGTGCAAATAAAAAAAAACCGCGCAATCTTTGCAAATAACTACAAATTATTTGCAAGGAACAGCAGTTATTGAATATGGACGACAACATGTCGTTGAATGTGAACTCTAGCGTGTTATTTCAATGTACCTACTGACCGTTATGCCAATGAGGTTAAACCAAATTTGATTTGGATCTGTCTTCCATTGGACAAACAAATGATTTTAAACAGAAATTAATTTTTCGGATCTCGATTTATCGGCAGATTTAACTTTCGTTTAACTAACACTACTTCCATATATACAGTAATTTTGTAAATGCAACTGGAATATTATGAAACATTTACATATGTGGAATTCCTTTCAACCAAAGAATCGATTCTGTTAAGAAAAAGAATCGAATTTTTTGTGTCAAACAAATCTTGCACATACGCTAGCAAGATTTGACATTTCTAAAACTCAAATTGAATTTCGCTCTGTTTTGAGAAGGCAAACTGTAATTTTAATTTTAATTTCAGTGATTAGTTTAATAAGCGCTCTTTTTCAATAAACAAATAAATTACATTTCGCGATAATAACAATAAAACTAAGTACAGACGATTGTCAGAACTGTCAATTGACATATTTCTTACAATGAAAAATTGTACGTTCTCACGGTTGGTAGATTGCGTCTGACAATTTAATTGTCAGCTCTTGTCTGACAATTTTCGGGCAATAATAATATATCTAACAATATTACCCGCGTTTTAACATGTAATACAAAAAAAACATTGGATCTAGGTTTCTTTCGGGGTTTCCTTTATGGATCCAGAAATTAGTTTTTCCTCTGGGCGGTAGATGGATTTTAAATCATTTAAAGCTTTTTAAATGGTAATGGTAAAACGCGTCTACTATAGTCAGCTTGAAAATTTTCTGTTCAAACCGTTGGCAGATCTATACAAAAAATTTATTGATTATTTACATATCGACCATATGACGCAGAAAATAACTATTTAATTGCTTTAAACCCTTCGCCGCTCGTATTACGTTACCATTTTGCCAACCACGAAGTATTTCTGCGCTTACAAGAATCATATCCATATTTGGATCGCTTTATGTAGGTCCAAATGGATCAGATATGGGAACAATATCATATTGAAACGTGGGATCGATTTCAAGAAGAAATTTCTTCAAATCCTCTGATCATCTCTTGAATGTCCTTAGAACGGCAGCTGTTAAGAATATCTTGTGGTCGACGTGTATACGATCGAATGTTCCTCCCAACACAACCGTATCTTACATCTTCGTTTCTTTATCGTAATTTTGTTTTTCAGAAATATCTGAGCTGGATTCTTCGAATAGGAATATCTTTAATGTCCACGTGCTTGAAAATCGCAGGAGGTAATTGCGGCGTTTAAAGCAGTCATAGCTACACCACTGCACAACACACCACACGAGATAAGTTCCGGCTTTAGTTTCAGATTGTTTGTGTTGAGCCCGGCCACTATCTTATTACTTACGTTACGTTCTCACCACTTAACATATATTTCTACCACGATAAAATGTCAAAATAACACGAAACAAAACAAAAAACAAATTTAAAAATTTATTGGCATCACTGTTTTACTTTGTTCGGTTCGGCCATGTTTTGCTAGTCGTGAGGTGTCATCTTTTTTCGTGAACGTCAAAAAACAGAAAAAAAAATAAGAACATAACTTTTTAATAAAAATTCCGATAAATAAATGCATATTTTTCCTTAACATATTCAAACGATATTTATTTCAAAACATTTTAAAACATTCTTATTGTGAACTTCACACCGCGAGATAGAAAAAATAAGATGAATCGTACCGATGGCCTAGTGCGAAGAGTGAAGGCTCGTGATACATCAGCAGAAGGTGGCAATGCAAATACAACCGACGATAATCAGGACTCGCTGGACAATAACAAGGACCAAGAAGACAATATTGACGATGGCGATTCGAAAGAAACCCGTCTAACTCTGATGGAGGAAGTTCTATTGCTTGGTCTTAAAGATAAAGAGGTACACAACAAACTATATTTACCTTCTCCCCGGAAACAACTAATTGAGAAATGAGATGCTTTTTTACATTTTTCTTTCTTTCACTTGTGAATTGATGACGCTGGAATTTGTTAATACTTTTCCTATTTCTGCTTTATCCATTTAGATTTTGCCAACAGTTTACTATATTAATTATTGTGATAAAATTCCTCAAAATTATTATCATTTTTTTTATGAATATTCTTATCGCACATTCAGGAAACATGATTCTCGTTTTTTTTGGTCATATTATTTACGTGAACTACTTTCCAATTCCAGTTTCTATCGTGTTTCCTAAAAATTATAAACTATACTGATAAAAAAAATATAATAGCGTTAAATATGTATCTATTTATGCAAATAAGATTTGTTTTAAATATAGTTGAGCAAGATGTTTGGCATTTTGTTCAGTCAATAATATTGTAATATTGATTATCTTTTTTGTTTGTTAAATTATATTGCAAAATAGCAAAATCAATTACGTATATTATCGCCTTTTCAGTCTGGCAAAATAAAACAAAAAAACCTAATGTGCGTAGGTTTGTCTAGAATGATTAATTATTGTTGTTGTAAAATAAATGCACTTGGCCATAATTTCATAATCTTCAAAAAAAAAAAAAAACAAGCGGACGAGAAGACAACAAAAAGCATTAACATTAATGTTTACTTTTGAGTTTCGTTTTTTTTTTTTTTAATGAGACATGACATACATAATTTTTTTATAAGCCTAAGATTGGTGTTGCTTTTATAAGTGAAGTGTGGTGCATCGCGTTTGATGAAATGTTCGCGTTTAGATGAAATGTTTTCAAACAGTTGTTCTACATTGTTTTCATGCAAAGATATTTTTTTCTTAACATATCATTCTATTTTGTTATTTTTTTTTTTGCTGTCCTAACATATCTTTGTACAATTTTGGGTTATCGCACAGGAATTTATTTTTAAGAGTAAATAATGATAAATTTAGGTATCTAAAGCATAGTCAATTCCGCCGTAGATTAACCACTTTAATACGAGATACATTATATTTAGGGTAAAACAAGTGTAACCAATTTTCTTGACAATAAATCAGACTACACTTTTGTTCAAACTTTTTTGATACCCTGAAATCAAGTCCAATGTCAGATTTGCAATTTTAGGTTTTTAAGATATTCTTATCTACAGATATTTAAAAATACCGTTAGAATTGTATTACATAATAAAATAATTTTTTTCCCAAAAAATTAGAAATTTAATAGTCCTAATTTTCCTCTTCAAAATAAAATTTTAAAGCTTTCTAATTCTTTCTATCCTTTTCAAGATATCATTACTTTTCAGTTGTTTAGTCTTCTTATGACTTTACTTTATTATCAAGTAAGCAAATCTTGAAGGATTTCTCCGAAAGGAATAGAAATATTGAAAAAGAAATTATTTCTTGAATAACTTAACGACTTTTGGTGTGAAGTTTTTTTATTGGTTTAAAATAACTTCAAACATTATAGCGAAATAACGCTTGTTTTTTTTTTTTTAATTTATAACAGCACAAATAGAATTGAAGTGCATCACTGTAAATTGCACTTCTATGGGTGAAAACATTTCCAGCGGTATATATTTTACGCCCCTCCGGGTTTTGTAGAATTCGTAAAATTCACTTTTGGTATTTTATTATGTGTGTGTATGTAAACTTGAAATTTTGTAATATTTGTCAAAAATTCCTAGTGGATTTGACAGCAAATTTTGCGAACTCGTACGATGTCTTAGAAAGTTTCAGGTTACATTACAGACAAATTATACATATTGTTTTTTAGCTCTTTAATTATTATAAAACCGTTAAGGAAAATATTATATTTATCTAAAAAATGGGTCAACAGTGTATCTACAGTATTCCAACTCTCATGTCGGCAGGCTTATATTCTGGCCTTGTAACGTTAGGTGAATCGTTTCACCCTTCAAACATTTCCCCTGCCGTAACCACGGTTAATAGAAGCGACAGCCCACTTCTCGTGCTCTTACTTTTCTTCCTAACAATTCGATGTTCCTCCCATCTTTTTTGCCCGTAGAGCTCCCAGGTTAATCTCTCAGTAGCTCTAGCCGCAAAGTCTATAAGGATGAGTTCTTTAGCGGAAGTGTTCCCGAGCAGAATGCTTTTAAGTCGCCAAGAATAATCTTGACGTACTTCGAGAACTTATCATGCATATGCTCTCAAGAAGAAAGATGAATGCGTGGTTTGTGTTATATTTCTCTTACTTTGATGCGCATTGTGACTAATCGGAAGAATTATTGCCTTACCAATTCTATCATCTATTTCAATTTAAATTTAAGGTTTAAACAAAAAAATATTTATTCATAAAATAAAAATATAAATTTCAGGGTTACACATCATTTTGGAATGACTGCATATCGAGTGGCCTTCGTGGATGCATCTTAATTGAATTAGGACTCCGTGGCCGTGTGATGATGGAAAAAGCTGGTATGCGCCGTAGAGGATTGTGTTCAAGGTAAAACAAAAAGATTCTACTCTCGAAATAATCCCGACCCGATAACGTTATTATTTTTTTTTTTTTTGTAGAAAACTTATACTCAAGTCGGATACACAAACTGGTGATGTCCTACTTGACGAAGCTTTGAAGCACATCAAGGAGACAGATCCACCAGAGACTGTTCAAAGTTGGATTGAATATTTAAGTGGTAATTATACTCGCTAATCAACACATTAAACACAACCTTAAATTTATTTCGATTCCAGGTGAAACATGGAACCCACTTAAACTAAGATACCAACTTAAAAATGTCCGCGAAAGACTCGCTAAAAATTTAGTTGAAAAAGGTGTCCTTACGACAGAGAAACAAAATTTTCTCTTATTCGATATGACAACACATCCACTTAGCGACAACGTTATTAAATGTCGATTAGTTAAAAAGGTGAACTTTAACATTCTAACATATCGAGTATTTTTTTCATATTGAAAATTATTAGATACAAGATGCCGTACTTTCGAAATGGATTAATGACCCGCAAAGAATGGACAAACGCATGTTGGCGCTAATATTTTTAGCCCATGCCAGTGATGTGCTAGAGAACGCATTTGGTCCTCTAAACGACGACGATTATGAAGTGGCAATGAAACGAGTGAGAGAACTTCTTGATTTGGATTTTGAAGCTGAAGCGGCTAAACCAAACGCAAATGAAATTTTATGGGCTGTCTTTATGGCATTTACAAAATAATCGCAAATTTAGAATTGCCAGCTCTTTTTTATATTCATAATTATGTTTTAATTATTTTTTAATAAATAAGATATTTTATTCTCTATTTTTCCCATTAAACAAAATTAAAAAAAAAGATAAAATCGAAATTGCAAACAAAATAAATTGTTAAATCATGATGATACAAAAAAATTAAAATAAATTTAAGAAGTATTGAAATCTTGGTTGGGATTTTTAAATAAAGACAAAACAATAATAAATAAATATTTGTATAGTTAAATATAAAATAACTGCGAAATAATGAATACTAACATATATAAACAAACACGGAACTAAACCACATCAGAGCTTTCTTTTGTAAAAAACAAAAACAAAAAAAAAGTAGAGACAGACACACTGTTTTCAATTATTTAAACTCAAACAGCTGAGTAACATTGGTAAAATTCTTCTTCTTAAAAATAAAAGTAAAAATCAATTTTTTGATTATTTGAAATTGAGGAAAAAATTAAAACTATATATGATAATATGTATACACTAAATTTAAGTTATGCAAAAATAAAAACAAATATCTTTATATAAAAATGACATAACGTATTACATCATGATTAAATAAAAGAAAATTATTCATATAATACAAAATTATTTACTTTACCAATTTTTATTAATGCGAAAGGCGAATGAGATTGTGAATAATGTGTTGGACTTAATTGTTCAATTTTAACCATTTTTCGGACTTTGAAATTTAAAGAATTTTGATGTGTGAAGCAAGTGTTTAATGTCAACTAAAATCTTCAAATCGTTTTCAAAGTATCAGCATTTTCAAAAAAATATTTGTTTGGCAGTATTTTAGAAGCATAGTAAAATTAATTTAAACCGGTTGAGCCGATAATGATCATGATACTGTTTAAAATTGGTAAAATTGTTTTCTGTTCAATGGTAGATCGTACTTATTTTAACAGACAGACACAAATTTTTATCAAAATTGGAGGAGCCGTTTTTGATTCAAATAAGATTTTCTTCAACCGTTTTTTAACAGGTAGGTAAAAAAATTTTAGGTGTCGACCAATCTGTTTTCGAAATATTTATTTTTTTTCTTCTAAAAACCCTTAACATAATTCTATTTAAACAAAAGTTGATCAAAATTAAGTAAGCTGTTTTCGAGAAAGTCGGAAGAAAATTAGGTTTGTCCTTAAATTCTAACAAAGTTTGATTGACAGGCAACGTTATTTTTGATCATACAAAAATCAGAAACACGTGTCGGAGGATATGTCCAAAAAACGCCATGTTAATAGCGTTTTTGTTTGGTAGTCCGAAAGAAGTCTCAGGAACTTTCCGGAATGCCAAACGAACAAGTTGCATCACATTTTTTGATTCTAAAGTTTGAATCTAATTGTATGTATTTGTGAATCGTTAATTTATTTATTTTCTTAATTTTGTATCATTCATAAATATGCGAACATTAATTTAGAAGATTTTCAAAGAAAATCGGCTTTACCATGTAGTAAAGACAATACAATTCATTTACATATATATTCCAAAATGGGAAATAAAATAAAGTATAGGTCGAATTTAATTTCATAATTTATATAATTTCTCTATAAATCTACAATTAAATTAAATATCAAAAAATGATATTTCACGGCTTTGAGGTTATAAAAGTGTACATACATGATAGAATTACTTCAACTTTTCCGACCTCAGATTCTACGACCATCTTGGCTTACCGTTCTTCCTTAAATAACTCACCAAGCGCAGATTCCACTCATCTCACTTCCTTGCAATAAAACTCAACTCCATTCAATTAACACTCTTTTTTTTTATTATTAGTAATCTTTGTTGTTTTTTTTTTTGTTTACCCTTACTCTTAGTTTCTAACACTTTCTAACATACATATCTATGTGAGTGCTTCTGTTTTTGATTCTGTCTTCAAATCCAGAAACGAATTGTTTTGCAAAAAAAGAAATTACATCTTGTGCCAAACGAACGATTTCAGAAGCACTCGGAATGACCCATACGAAATTTCGAGTTCGATTTTTTGTACGAATACATAACTCCCCATTTACATTTATTTTAAATATGTATATAATATAACTCTTACCTCCTAATTGGTTCAAAATTGCCAAATAAGATTTTCGAAGCAATATTAAATGGCAAAAGTCCACAATATCCATATTCCACATTACATTCTGGACTACTACAGACACAGAGTACTGCATAATGCACATTAAACACAAACTGCACTCCAGATCAGCGTTAGAACCTTACTCCAATGGGAGTAAATTTACTCCAATTTTTTTAGATCTACTCCTTTTTTCCACACTGAAAAATTCTAAAATTCTTTAGTCAAACGACAAGGAAAGATAGCACCATGTTATTCGATTTTTTAACCAAGTCTGACTCTGAATGTTTGAATCTAAAATCCTATTCTGTTGTGTAACGAATAATTTAATTTTTTTTGTTAAACATTTTTGAAAACTTGGGGTTTTCTTTCGTTTTTAAATCTGCTCCGAAAAATTTCGATTGAATCCCATTTTTTTTGCAAATCTGCTCCGAAATTTAACTACTGAGGTTCTAACCCTAGTTCCAGATCCGTCAAAAATAATATTAGAGAAATATCTACTTGGTTTTAAAAAAAGTTTACTGGAAGAAAAAATCTAGCCAAAGGAAAACATGTTTTTACTTTTTTCTTTCCTATATAGTGGGGCGGCTTAGTTATTAAATTGTGTATTTTGTGATAAAAGCATCAAATTTTCATTGTTGGTAAAATTTTCAAATCATTTTTTTTTCGAATTTTATTTTCAAAAATTTGAGTTTGTATATGATTTATTAAAAAACTAAGTACTAAAATAACTTCATTTAAAAACATAATTAAAGAATGAGTTCCTAGATTTAAGAAAAATTGTTAACGGCGCCCATATATCGATGGGGAGGTGACATTTTAAGGTTTCCAGCTTTCCGGCGATTTTTCCGGAGTCAAATGTCTTTAATGACTGGAATAGATACATATAATAAGTTGCAAAATATTAAAGAAATTATTTCTCCTTCAACATCTCTGTTGTTATGAAACTTTATGCCATAGAGCAAAGCCACAATTTAAACTTCTTCTTTTTAGTTATGACTTTTTTTTTAAATGCGAAAAGGGTCAGGCAACGTCAAAGGTTCAGGACCACGACTCACCCATGATGACCGTTGTGTTGTATCTCATCTTCATGAATCCGTAGTCATCGTGTTATAATAGAAATCAATGAAAAAATTAAAATTGGGCTCAAATGTAGTACCGAAACTTTGAGACAAATATGGAAAAATAAAATAATTTCTATTTTGACAAAAATTTGTTTTTTTAACAGAAAAAAAACAATGTATTTTATTTAATTAAAATTTATTTATTTTTCTTTTTTTTAACCATACATTATTATTATTATTTTTAATTCATTTTAATAATATAAATTTCATATAAACAGAATCTATTCATTAAATTTAAATTCGTAATTTAAAACTTAAATTAAATTTTTGATATTGAGTTTTTGTTTAAAAGATCATTAATGAGAAGTCTAGCGTTTATTATTTACAATTATTTACAGGAATCTATAAATCTAATTAGCCTTATTTTTTTAACAGAAGCAATAAAACTAGAACCTTAAATTTGAAATTAATGTTGCACAGAAAAAAAATAACATAACTCTAAAATAAGCTAAGAATAAAGGTAAATAATATGTATTTATTTTCAAGCCTACATTTACGTTGAAATGTTTAAAAAAAACGTAGAGGACTGTACCTACATAAACAAAGTTTTAATTGTTAATGTTTTATCTGCTTTCTTCAATAATAGTACTAAGTCTTCTACTTGGCTGATGTATTTAGAATTTGTATATTATTAAAAAAAAAAACGTTCGTATGTATATAAACAATGCCAGGTCATGGCAAAAACCAAAAACTTCCAATTCAATGATTAGGTATTACAGTGTCTTTTTGGATATTTACAGTCCACACTAGATATTTCTCATGGAATCTATGTACATAAGTAAATTAACTAAACTCAATAAAAATTGCAACTGATGAGTTCAAGTGAGATCGCCGGGACGAAACGCCGAAACGGCTATTTTGAATAGCCGCGTTTGTTTGAAGGTGACGAAGTACTCACCAGTAGATGCAAATAATAATGTAGTTAATACTGGGCTTATATTCTCATGTGAGAGTAGATGAGATTCTATTCTATGCGTTCCATTAGAAATAGCTGGTAAAGTACAAGTGTATGTACCCAAGAACAAGACTATATAAAAAAGCTCAATTTCAGGAAGATTTTAAATATTTTCTACTAACATTTTGATACCAATCAAGAAAAATAAACATTAGGATTTTAAAAAGAAAATAAAATAAAAGAAATAAATTATTTATTGAGATGTTATTTATTAATAACTTTTAACTAACAACAGTTGTAAATGCCCGAAGATAGAACTTGTTTCCGAAACGCGTCGCTAATTTTGTAAAAATATAAAGTTGTGTTAGTTAAAAGTTATAAATAACATCTCAATAAATAATTTATTTCTTTTAATTTATTTAATTTTTTTTTTTTTTAAATACACACTTGAAGCCGAAAAACCAAGAACATGTATTAAGATTTTTTGGCAGAGCTTTAATTAACAAGAACATATATTTATTATGGAGGGCTTTTTAGTTTTTAATAGGGACAGGTAGATGTTAAAATTGAATAAAACAAGATGTGTGTGCGCAGGTATCAACGAATTTATTTTTTTTTATTTAAAAGGCTTATCAATGACATTATGTGCGGAATATGACATCGTTCAAAATGGCTTCCGTGGCTTTGCTGGTTGCGTGCATCCGATATTTTCAAATTTTAAATCTTTTTGAACGTGTAGATCAGGCTGACTTTGAGCTAATATGAGCGGCTTATTGGCATAGAGCTGCAACTTAAAAAGAAACCCCACAAGAAAAAGTGTAAGGTGGTCAAATTGCACGATCTCCGCGGCCAGTATACACGTCACCTATAAGTGAAATTACTCTCAAATCACAGTACACAATATTAAAGGTAATATCATTAGCGTTTTGAATTTTGTTCAGTTCTGTGTATCAGTCAAAATCGAGGTATTATGGTGGGAAATGGGTGGATCCAATACCCCTTTAGTTCTTATTTTAATATTTTGTTGTTGTTTCTAATGATGCGTGTTGAGTTCCTGTGGGCACTCTAACAGCCATTTTTAATTTTTTTACACTTTGAACTTTGACAAACTGCGCAATTTATTACCTTAGATTTGTGTACTGTACTCTCAAATCACTTAGTGCAGATCCTTTTTGGCATCAGCAATGGGTCACTCGTAGGACCGTCTTGTTGGATCCGCATGTCGTTGTCATCCATATCATCCAAATTAGGCCAAACTTAATTGGTTAATATTGATCGGTATAGCGCTATTGTATGATGCCGCCGACCCGCAACCTATGTACCGTACATCAAAAAATAAGCCTCGTCGCTGGGCTGAAAACGGAGCCCGCTTCAAACTGCTTTGGTAAAAAGTTTTATAATTAGCACGTGTTGCTCGACACTCTAACTTGCCATGGTGATTTGTCTTTAAGTGTCTAAAAAATAAAAACAGGAAAATTAATAATAGATACAAAAAAAATGGTCGCCATGAACTGTCAAAATCTACCCATCCCTTTAGGAAAACCGTTTAAAAGTAAACGTGTAAAATAAATAATATCAACATTCCAAAACCGTTAAGACAGTTTTTTTTTTGTCAGTTTCTTGTTAATCTCTTGCCTTCTCTTTCATGATTTTATTAAATCTCGAGTGCGATTTTTTAAAAGTATGCAAAACTTGTCTGTCACTATAGTAGGTAACCTACATATTATATCGCAAGAAACATTTAAATTGTAGATTTATGGTGTGTTTATGATGTTAGACCTGCCATAACCAATTCCAGCAGCGATGTGAAAAAAAGTTGACAAATCCTTACATTGTTTTTCCTTTAATGTGCGGTGTTTTTGAACAAGTGAATAGCTAGCTCAGCAAATTTTTTTAATGCAAACAATAAAAAATAACAACTCAATTTTTGTTTTGTGGTTAGACAATAACTAAAAGTATTTTAAAATCACTTTCGTGAGGGAAAATTATTTTATAATTTTAGATTTCAATTAATCTTGTTTTCTTAAAGGTACACGATCTAGCTTTTTGTCGCATCTTGTTTATCTAAAAGTAAATACTGGATATATTTATATATAATTTTGTTTTGCGGATGAGATGTGAAAGAGTTATAAGTGCAATAGGTAAATGTCAAGGACGTGCACCTGTTTAGTATTAAAAAAAAACGAATAAACAGAGTCGGACCTAAATTGACAAATATTATTAATGACATATAGTTACTTACCATAAGTTACGACATTTTTATTTAAATAACAAGGACCTAGTTCCAAACGAAGCCGTTTAAAATTTACGAGTTTGTAGTACCTATACATAGGAAATAGCACGATAACAGGGGCTCCATTCACAGTTACGTGCGGACCTTTTGAATGTACAATGTTAACTGCAATTGCTGTTAACATTAAAAAACAAATATATTCCTTAATAAATAAATGTGAAGAATGGTTCTTTGGTATAACATGAAGATTACGCAATAAAATTGAATTAGGGTGAGCCTTAATTTAGTATTTTTTCGCGTGAAAGTTTGTATTCTATCTATCCACCGGCAGAAAACGATTGATCCCAAATCAGAACAAACGCCTTAAATTATAATCAAAATGAAACCTATGTATGTACCCTTATTCCGTAAGGCGTTTTATGAAAACGTCAGAAAGATGACAGGGCTCCAGAACCATTATTTAGCGTTCAGGTAAAACTAAAACTTTACCGTTAGATATCGTTTTGATAAAAGCTAAATAAATAGGTATCGTTTTCCATTTATACACGACCTGATTGACCGAGAAATAAAAGTAGGTACCTGAATAATACAAAAATGCAGACATTCATAGAAAATTTTACTGAATGTGGTGGATGTAAGGCTTTTTGCCAAGTCGAGTTTGTTATATGTTTATTATTATTTCGACATTTATCAATAATAAAAATAAAATTGTATAATAAATAGTAAAAAATTTGGATTTCGAGAATTCATTTCATTTTGCTTCATAAAAGTTGATATGTGTATTAATTTACAAAAATATCACAGATAATATTTACCTAACCAAAATTCAGCCATTTTTCGACTCCTACCGACACCGAGCGCAAAAAAAAACACAACTGAAACTAGAGTGAGAATTTCTGAAAAATAATAAATGCTCTCAAATCTTGATTTGAAATAAATAATAGACGAGACTGTGGTGCTGGAGTTAGATTATCGTTTTTAAAATAACGGAATGACTTAATAATAAACAAGGGTATTCATAAACGTCGGAAAACCACTTTCCGACAAGAATTTGTGTCGTAAACATCGTAAATGAAAATGGTTAACATGGTAAACTTTTTTTTAATGGTATGACATTCCATGCGTTCAATACATGACAATTTACGTCTGAAAATTCAGATTTTAGAATTTTTCAACCTACTGGGTACTGATTGGTCAGCTGTCAGATGACTCTAAAAGTCATTTTACTTTTTATGACAGCTGCCCAATTAGAAGCCAAAAAAATTCATAAATCAGATTTTTTTTGTATATGTCATTATTGACCGCGCGGATTATGGTTAAATCAACTGACTGGTTTATCACGGAAAATATTAAAAGGTGCTTTCATCAAACGTGTGTGGGGAAACTTTACGATATTACGACGTCGTAAAGTTTCCGACGTTGCATGAAAATGGACAATTTAGACCTAGTATATAACACTCTCAACCAGTCCTGTATACGTGTTGTTAGTGGGGAGGAATGAAGGGGCCTACAATTTTATAAATATTATTAGCTGTTATAATTATTGTTTTCTAAAGATCATTTGTTTGCACATTTATTTTAAGAATAATAATTTAACCGAAATTTCAAATTGTGTTGATAATAATGCAGGGTGGCGCAAAACTAATCACCGGGTGCAAAAAATGTCATCGGTTGCAAAAGTCAATTCTACTTTGACATTAGTCTTAGTAACTTGAGCTCGTTTGTATGTTAGCATTATAATTTTAATTATATGTTAATAAATTATAATAATAATAATAATACTATGACATTTTTGAAGTAAAAAAAAAACACGTCAACAAGACATGAATCACTATACTCCTAAAAAAACACGGAATAATTGTTTCGATTTTTACACTTGCCGCCATTTGCAAAACTGAAAACCTGAGCACCTGATGATTAATTGTGCGCCACCCTGTATATAAAAGTTATTAGCAAAGTGCGTTGATACTTTAGGTTACGTTTTGCATGCAACTCTCGCATCGAAAAAATTGATCGAGAAACGTTAAAAAACTGAACAAATCATAACTTTTATTTCAATTTTCATCGTTTCTCGATGAATTTTATATGTAGATGTGAAAGTTATAGTATGTAGTGTAGCACAATGTTTTTGATTTTTCCGAAGTATGATTGGCCAGTGCTCCAAAGTATTTCTTGTATAAAACTATTTTTTCACAAATACAAAAATTAAATTATTAAAAGTAAGTACATAGTAAACAAGAAAATTTGACAACACCGTTTTGGTCGTGAGTTATAACAGTAAAACACATTTTTAACACATACTGAAACTGATTTTAATTTTTGTTTCCTATTTATTCTCAATTCTTTCCACTCAAGTCATCCTTGATTTATTTGCTAAGGAATTTCTTGAGCAATAAAGAATTTTTGCAAATTATGTATTTTATAGTTTGTTATAATATTAAAATATCTTAAATAGTATTTGCTGTTTATAAATTAAAAATTGCGTTTTTTTTTCCTTGTAACATCATTTTATGTTCACTTCATGCATTTGTAACCAAAGATATACACAGGCATAGCCGTTAAAGCTTTTATTTTTTTTTTAATATTGGCAGACGTACTTTCAAGTCTGTGGTACCGAGCATATACTCAATGCTTTCTATAAATTGTGAAATATTTAAAACATTGTTTCATAGGTGAAATTTTAAAAGAACATGTTCTTGAAATACAATAAGATCAAAGTACTTTGTTTTTCTAAGGTATACTATACATAAGTTGATTTTGTTGTTCAAAATAAAGAAAGCTTAGAATTTTTTGAAAACAAACAAATAATTATAGTTCTTTTCTATGCCAAATGTTTTAATATGAAAATAGCAAACAAAAATGTTCGGAAAAATTTAGCCCTATTCAAAAAACGAAACTTCGCAAAGTAGTAACTCTACTAAAAAAAACGATTTATCATGGTTTTTCCACAATTATTATAGGTACAGTTATAATTTGGGTTTCAAAAATTTTTCAACCTAAGGTATAATAAAATAATAGTATGTAGTAATAATGAGGATAAATATCAATGATTTTAAAAGAAATTTAGTAAGCGATTTTTGCACAGTTAGTTTTTTTTTTATTATTTTACAACTAATAAATTATTTGAAAGCAAGAATTATTTTTATTTCATTTAAGTGCTTACATTGCATTTCTGTTCTGTAGTTTGACATATTTTGTTCAATGATATCTCTTTGAAAGCAAAACAATTCTTTATTTTTTTAACGTTAGAAGTCCATAACGTTAGCTTATTAAAACCGAAACTAAAGTTATTATTATTTTTTGAAAACTCAATGACCAGTCAAAAATGTTTGATAATATAAATTCTAATTTTAAACAATTACAATATTTTCGGATTTCCTGTGTTTCGTCTGTTGTAAGTTAAACGGTTTTATTTTTTTTTCTATGGAACACTTAAAAACTAATTCCTTGGGGGAGTAAACAAATAGTCTAATATGAATTAAGGTTCGATTAATGCCAAACATTGCCGCGAAATTTACCACGAAACATGTTGCCGCGTCCAGCTGGCCCGCCACCTGGAGGGGCACCAACTCCACCGCCACGGCCACGAGGTTTGAAAAATGGATTTCCACGGGGAGGTCTGGGTGAGCCGCGAAAATGATTTTGGGGTTGATGAGGACTAAAATTTCGGGGCGATTGTTGAAATGGACCACGTGGAAACCTCTGGAATTGCTGCCGATGTTGAAAGTCTCCAGGCTGATGAAAATCTGCAGCTTGATGAAAGTCTCCAGGCTGATGAAAGTCCCCAGGCTGATGAAAGCCACCACCAACTGGATGTGGCATTTGTTGTTGAAAGTTATCTTGTTGTGGTTGCATGTGAAAAGGCATTCGAGGTTGTTGCTTCCAAGGATTTATTGGCGGTCGCATCATATTATGCATACCGTTATCTGCGGGTGGTTGTTCTTCAAATGACTGTGAGAAAGGATTTACATGTCCTGGTGGCTGATTATCCCAAATTTTATTACTGCTAGGAGGTGTGTCTAATAATGGTGGCCTATTATTAGCAACTGGTATAAGATTATCTCGATAAGAAAACGGTTTCACAGACACATCTGAGATTTTTTCAGTATCTTCTGTTGTTGTTTCTTCGGGAAGGTAATCTTCATGATTCGATACTTCATCGTATTCTTCTGAACTTATTTGTTCTTGACTATCTTGTTCTGGTTCTGGTTCTTGTTCTTTATTTGGCTCCTTCATCTTTTCGTCTTCTTTTTCCTTTTTCTTTTCCTTCTCCTGTTCTTTTTCTTGCAGTGCTTTCTGTCTATCTTCCGATGCTACTTCTAATTAAATTAAAATTTATTTATTATAATGTAGTAAGTGCCACAATTTAGGGAAGGACAACATAATTGTAATTGAAATTGATAAATTTAAAAATTGAAGCAAAATTATAAGATTTATATATAAAATGATATTTGCTTGTTCGGTTTTAGTAATTGAGAAACGAAAATAAAAAAAAAACAATATTATGTATGTATCTAGATGCCTATATTATTATGTATACATTAGGTTGGTCTTAAGGGTAGGCGTTAAAAAAATTTAATCTTGGATGGTTCTAAATCAGCTCCAAATGAAGAAAAAAATAATTATCACTTTTTTCAGATATTTATTTCTATACCCTATAAGCAGTTAATTAATAAAGTTAATAATTGAACAGGAGATGATTTGCGTAGAATGTCACAAAAAAGACATGGTAGATTGAAACCAGACATGAAAAAAATTTTATGGGAGGGGGAGCTACTTTAGTACGGTCGGGTGGTTTTCTAAACAAATTACTTAAAATGGTCAAAACTATATAAAAAATCAACGAAAAAAACTTAACAGCATTATGTTGTGGCTTTTTTGAAAGCCAAAAATTCATTTTAATATTTTCTTTTTAAATTAATTTATTTTGAATAATTTTTGAAAAGCCACCTGGTTCTTAGCAGTGTTCGACTTCAAATTGGTAAAAGCATCAAAAACTAAGTAAGTAATAAAAAAGATGTCACAATTTTTTTTTTAACATTTTGAGTTTGAAAAAAAATGTTTGCAATGTTTTTTCACATTCTACGCGAATCAACCTGTATTCAATTTTATGTACATAGCTTCATTAATTAACCGCTTACAGCGCCAGGAGATGAAAGATAAGGGAATTATTTATTCCTTTATTTGGAGCTGATTTAGGCTGATTTTTTAACAGCTAGTATACATACAGACAGCCAGAATAAAATAATACTGTTATAGTTTCTAAGTTGTATTAAAGCTAAGAGGGCTAAGTTGAAACTTGTGGAACATATATTTTCAGAATACAATACAATAAATTTCTTAAATATATTCCAAAGAGATTGGAATACAAAAAGAGGAAAAAAAGAAAAATTGTGGCTTTCTGGATCAATGCTTCAGCAAACGTCTCGCTCTATGAATCATGTTTTTTTTAAACTATAATTTATTGATTAATCGATATCCTAGAATAAAGATTTTATACTATATTTTGTATTGTATCTTAGCACAAAAAACTTATCTCAACAAGTTCCATTCTTTAATGTCGAATAAATAATTTGCTTGGTACAAAAATGTAATTTTTATATTGCACATAAATTTTCTTGTGTTCTATTCAAATATTCTTCCGTGTTCTTTTTTAGATTTTAAAAACTTAATTTCTATCGTAGTAATGCAAATTTTGGTTTTTAACAAACAGATTTCTGAGTCCCATATTAACAACTTCAACGTAGCCGAATTCTTCCACTGCTTAAAATAAAAGGGGTAGAAGATTTAAATATGCCGTTTACTTATTTAATAACCGTTGCAATAATTAGAAAATAAAATTTGAAAATTCTTTGAAAATCTAACTTTATAAGATTTATTAATCTTAATAAATAAATTGAAAAAAAAAACTAATTTTATTTAGTTTTTTGCTTTATTTTTGTTTTTTTTAAATTTATTTATTAAGATTAATCAATTATTCAAATAACACAACTTGGAGACAAAAAACCCAAACAAAATATTTATCTAACTTTATCCTCGTTTACAACGCAATTAGTACTTAAGAGAAATTAAGATTAGCAAGACTTTAACATTCGCATACAAAACTTTAAAGCTTAAAACTCTCATAATCTAGCTATTATAAAGAAGAAAGCAAATAATCTTGAGTTTTTAAAAAATGGATCTTTTGAAATTACTAATTTGGAAGTAGAGCTTAAAGATAATAGAGACACAATTGCTCTTAAAGAAATTGTGAAGTGAAGAGAAATAATATTTAAAATATTAAAAAATAAAACCAATTATATCTGAAAACAAAATAAACTAGATCAAACCTCTTAAAATATCTTCCAGATCTTCATCGGACATATCCATATCGATACTTTCAACCATATCACTGGGATCATAGCCCGGTTCATCGCTTGTTCGTTCTGAAACTTATAAATTCAATTAATAATGAGATCTGTTGGAATTCAATAATAATAATAAATCAGTACCAGTGATTTCTTTTTCAGGTTGAACTTCTTGTTCATTTACTCCAGTACCCGGTGCCTTTTTTTAAAGAAGAAAAATTTATAATAATTATTATTCATTTGATTTTGTTTTTGTTTAAGTTATTTTACCATGAGAACTTGAGGAAAAGATAATAAGCCTGTTAGCATTGGAGGTGGTTTAAGAGGCGGAACCGGTGGTGCTGGGGCTAAACTTTCACTCTTGGGTGGATCAGGCAACGTTCGGTAGTCAGTATCTTCTACCGTTGGTTGTGGTTGTTGTTCTTGGGGTGGTTTTACAGGCGGGTTCACAGGCATTGGTGTCCGGAAGTCCTTTTGAATGAATATTTAATATCAATAAAGGAAAAAACCTTATTAAATTACCTTGTCTTTGGGGGGTGCCACCCAAGTCTTATTTGTCCTCTTATATTTTTCTTCATTTTCCCTAGATCTCGGGGATCCCGTCAGTGATATTAGATTTCTGTGGTCGATATCTAGTGAACGTGATTTATCTATTTTCAAAAGAATCGGTCAATAATTATTTTTTTTTTTTAATAAAACAAAAAATGTTCAAACTATTACTTGGTCCTAGAATCGGTAGTAAAGGTGGGGCAACCGGAACTGGCAGATGCAATTGACGATGATCAACATCTTGCATGGGCATAATGTCATTTTCCAGCTCGTCGTATTCTGCCACACTATCGTCAAGAATACTTTCTTGGTCAAAATGTCCCGGTGAGATCGGCGTATCGATACAATGATTAAATTGATTGGATGTGTCAAGCGGTGTCCATGACATATCCAAGTCCCATGTTGAATTAAAATCTTCACTTTGCGAACCATTACCACCAAGAGAAGGTGGCATAGGTGGTGGCATTAATGGCATACTTGCATCATAGCTATTACTTGATGAATTTGAGATATAACTAGAATCGCTGGCGTAATTAGGCACCATTGGATTGTAGCGATTTGATGTATGTCCTCCAACGTAAGGTAGCGATGGAGATGTATAACTGGACGTCGCTGGTCTTGCTAGAGAAGAATATTCTGGTTGACCTGTCTGCACGGGTAATGTTATTGTGCTAGCAGAATATGGATTAATTGAACTCATCGAATTGATTGGTTCGGGTTTATAAAATCCTGGACCACTGAAACTATCATTTAGGACATCAGAATCGGATCTGCTTGCAATTACTTCTATTGGTTGACCTACAAAGAAGAGAAAATGTTGTTAATGAAGATTAGATGACTTTTTTTTAATAACTTTTATTGATCTATAAAAATAGAGCAGATATTCATAAATAGCAGCGAAATTTAAATTTTTTGTTCAAGCTGTGCAAAGCCGGATGAATATTTCATACTTAATGGCTAACTCAGTAGTTTTTACGTTGCCTAAATAAATTTAATTTTTTATATGGAATTTTAAAAATTTAAACCCCATTCCAGTGAACAGAAAATCTTAAGACTTAACAGATTTATACAGAACCGTTTTATTAAATGTTTCATTAAAATTTCAGTACACTTTTAATTTATATAAGTTATCCAGTTAGGGAATAAAAATATGACTTACTTGCAGTTAAAGAACTGGAGCTCTTTGGACTGTCACCTCGTTTGAAATCGTTTATGTCAAATGGTAGTTTGCCATCCAAATAACTTGTATATCCATTGAAAGCACTTTTGAAAATATTCTGAAAAAATAAAAAAGTTATTAATTTATGAGAGTAAATAAGATCAACTTTGAAAGCAATAATAATAATTATAAACGCATAACATACCATTGACGGACTGTTCTCATCTGGCAAATTTATATCGGAATCAGGTTCCGGTGAAGGAGCATTAATATCAGGTGATGGAATCGGACTAGGCAAATTAGGTGTTATTTCATCCAGCTTCTTTTTTACCAATTTTATCCTACTTCCGAAGTTTTTATAAGCCTAAAAACAATTATTTATATAAATTAATTAAAAAATATATATACATATATTCATATAAATTAAATTATATTTCTACTTACACTGACAACGACCTTGACTTCTCCTCTTTGACTCGCATAGAATGTTATGGCCGTTTCTAAATTCGTCAGCACAGCTTTTCGACTTTTAATTTCAGCTGCCAAATGTTTTCTCTGCTTTTCTATGCTCGATACATATCTCTCAAGTTCTTTTTCAACATCATCTGAATGGCTCTTATCTAAATTAAAATAAACAATTTAAATTCTGAACGTTCGAAAAATTATTTTAAAATGTTGTCGTTACCTTTAAGAACCGTTTTGATGTTTTCAATATCACAATTAGGCGCCTTGGGCAAGTTTTTAAAACTTTTGTCCGTTGCCGTTGACAATTCAACGCATTCTCTTATATTTGAGATCAATGCAGAGCTCTGTAAAAAAAATTATAATAATTTTTTACAACATTAAAATATTAAAATAATGAAAATAATAGTAAAATACTTGAAATTCATCGGGAACGACATCTGTGCTATTGTTTGCCTGAGATTTTTTCGAGATATTCATGCTCAATAGACCACTTAGGTCACTCAGATATTCTTCACTGTAAATGCCCCTTTGTTCCCATATTTTAAATATGCGAAATATTTTATTTCGGACTTTATCATCTCTGTGGAATAATTAAAAAAAAATGTATTATTACATGATAAAATAATAATAAAACAAATTTATGAGATGTTTTAAGAACGAAATTTAGAACAATATAATATTTTGCCTCAAAAATTTTAAATACACATAGCTGGGTGGCGGTTATTTTGGCAATGTTTGAATTTCGTGTGTGCACACCCTTAATAATGTTTTTGTCAGTTCACTACGATCATTGTTGTTGTATAAATCTGCCAAATGTGCTACAACTTTTTTTTGCATTCTAGACAATTGACCGGCAAATAATTGATTTCTATGCGAAAAAATAGTAGGGTGAATACAGAAATTTTTAATTACCATTACCTTTTTTATTTGTGTAATTTATCAAACCACCCCACGATCGACGTTGACATTTCTTCAAATTAAAATGTTAGCGTTGAAGTAGGATCTCGGGAATTTCACAAAACACAAAGACCGAATAAAATGAATGGTATTTATGACATTCAAAACATATTTGGCTCTGGAACTTATTAAATTATTATCCCTATCACGAAAATATCTAGTTACCTGCGTCTATTGACTTTACTGACTTGATATTAAAATAGATTAAGGTAGGTATAATATAGTAGTCTCAACAAGAAAACCGAAAGGGTTTTTATATTTTATTAACTCACCTGACCATTGTTGTTGCTCTCTGCAAAGCTGTGGCCCAACTTTCCACAAACTCATAGCGCTTCCGTTTGCTATATTGGATAACATCATTTGCAAGATAAAACAAAACTAATCGATGTTCCACTCGAACTTGAAAATCAAAACAACCAATTACAATAGTTCCAATATGAAAATCTGGCGATTAAGACAAGCAAAAAATACCTTTCTTGAAAACATTCAACCAGCTCGCAACAACCTTTTTATGATGGGCCCTTTGCTGAAGACACCACGAGGACATTTGTTGTATTCCATCTTGTGTATCTTTGAGATGTTCCAGTCGAGACTCAAACTGATCCACATCAAAGTCTTGCTTCATATTGGACATGTTTTTTTAAAGAAGCCCTTCTAAGCGACAACACTTTTGAACCGAACCGAGTAGGTGCGCGACTCTTTCCGAAAAACTTTTTAGTTCACACTGATTAGACGCTTTTGATTCAGGAAGTTTCTAAAACCAAGCAAAGGGAGCTCCTTTGTTAGTGGTAAATTTATTAACTTAAACTAATAAACTTTCGCGAAGGATTTTATGGTTTTATTTGTTTAACGCGGCAAATGTAATGTTGACATTTTGAGATTGTTTGTGGGAGAGAACTCCACACCACACGCGCTTTCAACTTTTTTTTACTCAATGCTCGTAGGTAAATCAATTCTATTTAACAAAACGAATAGCACATAATATGTTGACCTGTAAGGTGTTCAGTTTATTAGTAATTTTGCTGTTTTTAATGTAAAGTTTGATGAAAAAATATGCTGTCCCCAGTTTTCATAAAATTAATTGAACGCCATGTTTTTTTATACTTCATTTTTTTTAAGGTGCACAGAGCGCTAGCGGTTTTTTGAAGTAAACTTGAATTTTGACAGTAGGTTGGTTTATGTATTAGATAAATATTTGAGCGCCAGTTTCGATAGCGGTGGCCGGTAGTGAAACTGACTGGTGTGTGATTTTTTTTTTTGTACAATTCAAATTCTTCATACAAATACATAAAAAGATAGCAGCAAATGGTCGTATTTGTAAACGTTGCTCTGTTTTATACAGTCGTTCAAGTTAAGTCGTTTAACTTAATTAAGTTTGGCATTTTATTTAATTATATATAGGTATATTTCGAACAACAGCGTCAAAAACCTAATAAATACAGCTGCAATAATTAACTGGCGCTGTGTTAAGTAATTATTTTATCTTTCCATGGCAAGACGCACTCATCAGGGCAAACACATTGAATGCCTTCAATCTCTGCTGTCACTGGCAACTGTCACTGGAAATATTTCATCAAGCCGCACGTCAGCACGTGTGTTTTTCTTTATTTTTTAATAAAAAGTGATCCTTTTAATAAACTGTGATTTTTTATTATGGATTCGGATAGTGATTCTAGTTTTGATGAAGAAACTCAAGAATTGAAAGTTTCACAAGAAAATGAAACTCAAAATGAGTCAAAGAATGAAGAAACCGATGCGGAAGTAGTCGAAGAAGGCGAAGATAATGAAGACGATGACGATGAAGATGAAGACGAGAACGAAGAAGATCAGGTCCGTATGCCCGTGTTGAATCCTTTGAGCTTAATACGAAACAAAGAGAAAAGAAATGCTTTGTTTAAAAAACAAAAACTCGAAAAAAGCAAGCGAAAAAAAGCGGAACGTAGAAAGCGAAGAAAAGAAGGCGTTCCCGCCAATCCAGGACATACAATCGAAAGTCTTCGAGAACCAGATCAAACAGCTATAACAAACATCGAAGACTCAGATAATGAAGAGCTGCGCAAAGAACTCGAAACCGATGATTTCAGCTCATACTTCGAGGGAACATACGAACCAAAAATCCTTATCACTTTCGCCGACAATCCTGTGACGCTCACAAGAAAATTTGGTCTTGAATTATCAAGAATTTTTGTCAACGCCCTAGTGAAGATTCGCAATAAGTCATCGGTAAAAAAAATGGTACAGAGTGCCATTCGTGAGGAATTTACTGACATTGTTGTCATCAATGAAAACCGTCGCAAACCCAATGGCCTGCTGGTGATTCATTTGCCAAATGGTCCAACTGCACATTTTAAGCTCAGCAATGTCAAGATCACAGAGCACATTCGTCGTGATCACAAAGAAATAACCAAACACCGACCCGAAGTTATAATGACAAATTTTACTACCCGATTGGGTCTTACTGTTGGAAGAATGTTAGGATCACTGTTTCATCATGATCCAGAGTTCAAAGGACGACGTGTTGCAACGTTTCATAATCAGCGTGATTACATATTTTTCCGACACCATCGATATGAATTCGCAAAACAAGGCAAGAAGGCTAAGCTAAGAGAATTGGGTCCAAGGTTCACTTTGAAACTGCGTTCTCTGCAAGAAGGAACATTCGACAGCAAAACTGGCGACTACGCTTGGATTATCACTAACAAACGGCATGCCATGGAATCGAGAAGACGTTTCTTCTTGTAAGATTTTTGTATGTATCCTCGCCTTTTTATTCCTTTAAATAAAATAAGATTTATTTTGTGAAAATGATGTTTTATTTTTTAAATACATATGGAATTGTTTTCAATTACTGCAAATTTGTAATTTCATATTTCTGTTGGTTAGGTGCTTAGAAATGTTTGTCATTTTCTTTGCTATGGGTAAAGTGGAATTTAATCGGTATTAGATGGGAGGTCCCAGATAGAGCAAAAGTTTGGATGATCGAACAGGTTTTCTGGCTTTTTAGGCCAAGGCTTTTATTTCCCTCTTAGTTTTTTGTTGAAATGTTGAACGTATTAAGAATTCAAGTGTTTATGGATATGAACCTTCGAAAATGTAAATCACATAGCTAGTTTTATGCAGCCACTAAATACTCAACAGTTTTCGACTCTTCTGAATTTCTTTCATACTAAAATTCTAAAATGTATGTTAGCTGTGAGTTAGCTGTGAGTTAGATATGCTAGCCAATGTTATGTATTGAATTTTATAAATCTGTTGCCCTTACACTCTTTGGATGAATAACATATGTTTAAAAATTATAAGAAAATATTTAATTTAAATGATTCATTTTGGCTTGCTTTATTTATAAACCACCGTTGTTTTATAAAACCGTTACTAAAATATTACAAGTTCTTTGAGAAACAAAGAAACAAATTATATAACATAATATAAAAAATAACATGCGCCGTTTTAAATATATATACGATTTTAATACTATCACATCATTGGACATTGTGGATTGGCTGCCGCAGTAGGATCAATTGCAGACATATCTGCCAATTCACCAAGAATTTCCTCTGGTGGTTGACCGAATTCTTGAAGTTTGCGCATATCTTTCATTACAAGAGTGTAATTATCTCGTTTTTCTTTGGGTGTACCATCGGGTTTTTCGGATTCTAAGCGATTACAAATCACTTTGTAGAGATCAAGTTGTTTTTCGTATCTATATTAATTAAAGTAAATAAAATTTCACAATATAGAAATTAAATTTGGTTTCCTTTATATATTTTTAAATATACCTTTCCTTATCGCTGGGACTTATTTTATCAGCATTTTCTTCAAGATATTTGGGATATTTTTCCAATAGATCCTTGATTGCGGGCAACAAGATCTCAGCTGAGAGCAAACTTTGCATTAAGCCTTCCATAAATGGTAGGAAAGGATTCTCATCTGGTTCAGCGCCCTATAACAATAGTAAAATAATATAAAATATAGGAAAAACTAACAAAATTTAATTAAAATTAAATACAAACAATAAAAACTTATTTCTACCAACAAATATTGTTGAAGACATTCCGGGACCCTAAAATATTTACAAAAGTAAATTTCCCTTTATTTCAAATTAAACAGAAAATAGAAATCTTTTCAAAATAATGAGAGAAGAAAATAACACCCCGTTCGCCCACAAATAAAGCGAAGTCAACTGTTCACAAACACCAATTCAAAAAGATCTGTACTACCTTCCCATAGGTTGTATGCTAAAAGATGAGTTCGATCTCTGAGATATCATGACAAGAAAAACCGTATATGATAAGGGTCTATGTCTCAAATCTTAGGCAAGGGGGGCAATTTTCTAAAATAATTACTAATTTTAAATAAAATTTGTATCTGAGCAAGCAACGGAGAGTCGAGGTAAAAATGATTAGGAACGATTTTTGATATTCGAATGTATTTTTATTTTAATTCTTTTGTTAACTCTGACTCAACTTTAGTATTTAATTGATATCAATTTTATTCGACCTGTAAAAGCCAAACTGTCTTGTCTTTTAATAATTTTCTTTTTTTTCAGATAATTGAAAATTTCGAAAACTTATTTTCTTCTTAAATAAATATTTTTTTAGTACCTTTTATGCAATTTTTGATCGAAATACATTTTTAACACAAAATGTTTTTGATTTTTTGTTCCAAAAGTTTAAATGGTCTATGAAATGTCTGAACAATATAATGGAAATTTTTTTAATTAGATGGTTCCTGAAGTGTGGGTACTTCAATTCAGTCATTCTTTTATACAAAAACAACGTGATATTGATATGTTTGTGTGTTTTCAGGCTTTAGGGTCAACTGGAATACAAACTCTTATGATAATTTATATTTCAGAACAATTTGACAAGATTATAAATTCTTCATCAAAACGTTTTTAAAATTAATTGGAGCATTGAATATTGGAAGCTTTATTAGTAAAATGTTTATTTCTGAGATCTTGGAGATCAAAATACACTGGACTTTAAATAAAAGATTTAATTTATGGCTCTAATAAAAGGTTTGAGCTCCTGTTCTTTTCAATCATTCATTTGTTCTTCCATTAAAAAGATTTTCTTTTTATCTGTCATAATTTTCAGTGCATAATATATTTTTGCTGCAAATCACATCGATTAGCAACCGCAAAACATTATTTTTGTTTACCTATAACTCGTTAGTAACAAAGGTGCAACTTAATATAATTATAAAGGTGCCATTGTTTACTTTAATATTTATGCACAAGTGTTAATTCCAACTTATCTATCAAATAGCTTTTCAGCACGTTTCATTTAAATTAAGGTTGTATCGGAATTGCAGACGTATTATCTTATATGAATTTTCACCTTGATTTAACTTGGTATTATGAACAATTCATTGCAACTTAGTTAAAATATATTTTGTAATTAAATTCACTAGATACTTTAAAAGATTTTAATTTTGACGACAACTATTTATTTCGAAAAAGATATGCATACAAAATAGTGCTTATATAAAACCACTCACCTCTTCTATACCGAGTCCTGAAAATAGTTTGGCCACGTCTGCCTCGGAAAGGCCTGCCTGCAATGTAGTTGAGGCTTCATTCATTCCCTGTATAAAATACAAGAGACCATGAGATTAATTTACAAAAAAAAACATTCAATTCCATATAACCCTCAGAGCTTCCGATATACTATCAGAGTATTTCTTGACTTCTTCATCGTTAGTTGTGCTTTCTCCTTGAATAGCAATCGCTGTTGCTTCAGCGATTTTTTTAAAACCGGCTAGCATTTGTTCATTGAGTTGCTCTTCTCCTGCTTCTGGTTGGCCGACAAGAGCACTCGTTCGTTCACTGAACAATTTAGCTTGTTCCCTAAAAAAAAAAATCAGGTACACATGATAAATTAGGTTAGGCATAATAGTAAAAGACAAATTTAATTTTGTATCAGAAAAAGTGTGAATAAAATAAATCAAGATACAAAATGACAAAGTAGTGAAAGATTACATGAAAAATGCAAATTGGTCATCATTGTCAGCGGTTGTACTATCTGCTTTTGATGATTTTGTTGTTGGTTCTGACTTTTCAAAGTCTTTTAATGCATCTACAATTATACATTTTATTACATAATAATAAGTTTTAAAATAAAATAATAAATACATATCGAAATTTGAAATGATCTTACCGTCCAAAAGTTCGTTAAGGTCACTGTCGTCTTTCGCCGGAGCAGTATTTTTATCGTTCGAAGACATACCTACTACTAAAAACAAATTTACAGATCGAATGTGTTGTGATGAAAAAGAATGACCAATTAAGATCAAGAATTTTTTGGAAACTTGAGAAGATTTTCTTTCACAATTTGGTTATCGCTTTTCACTTTACTATTCAGCCAGACAGTAGACAGAACTCGCTATCACTTCTTTTGGGTGAAAAAAGTGACAAATCAAAATTTTTTAATTATGTTGACAGTTTGAAAATGAGTGTGTTTCTTCACTTGTTAAGATTCTAGCAGTTTTTGTAGCATTCAGAGCAAAAAAAAGTCAGTAAAAAAACATTTTGGTTTTACATTTTTCCCCTGACCACGACACAACGATAATTACCCCTATTATCGAATCTAGCGGCAGGAATTAGTTTTGGCAAATTCAAGATAACCAAATTTGTTAATCCAGCAAAGGATTAGGGCAAATGTTTTTCTTTCATGTTCGAATAATGGCAACCATTCCACAAGCATAGATTATATAGAATGGGATATAAAAAACGACACCGAGGTTTAGCAGCGCAACGCCATCAGAACAAATCAGCCTTATTACAAAATGCCATCGCTCATTAAAAAAAATAAATGTCATAACACCAAATTATTCCCCTGTATGCCAATTAAAAAACTAAAATATAGTTCAGGACCACCAACATCTACATTCATTTTTTTCAGAATTCATCAACTTACTGTATCTACGCCAAAGCCATAATTATTTCTGGCTTCTATTGCTATTAGGTCTGTTTGGTAACGAGAAATTTCTTGCGAATTTGCACAAATTTTCATTTCATAATTTGCTGTCGAAACCCATATAAAAAAAACTCCGTTTTGGGTAATTTTTTACCAAAGTTGATAAAATGAAAATAAAACAAAAGTAAATATTTAATGGCCATATTATTCACTCGATTAATCCAGATTAAAACTTAAATCTGGATGTAAATTACACAAATTCAATGTTAATACATTCGGATCTGAAGTTTTAATCTGGATGTATCGAGTGAATAATATGGCGGTAAGAAAATTAAACACTGAACGGTTCCAAAACGTCAAAAACTGCAATAATAATTCGTCAAGTTATAGCAGTTTTACGTGGCACAAAATGACAGATCATTATTCGTTAAATCATCTACACCATCGACACTTTCGAACAAGGCAGGCAAATTGGGATTACAATTCATTGCTGCAAAAATATTGTTCTGACGTGGAATCTTTGAAAATTAATAAGTTGCCTCGTAAAGGCCAATAAATCCTCGGAAAAAGGCTTTTTGAATTTATCAACTATCCTCATAAGGTCCCTGAGAATCCTAAGATAAAGTGTTAGATTATTTTTGCATACGTGAACGGAAATCAATTTGTTTCGAAGTGACAACATCGATAGAAGACGTGTAGTTTTGGCCACCGTGTTAAGAAAAACTGGTGAAAGTGTTTAGTTTTCAGTGATTTTATGTTGTGCATAAGACGACTGTGAGATAAAACTATCAAGCTATGAATCCTTCAGCATATGGGCAGCAGTATCCGGCTCAGGGGTGGTCGCAATCACAGCAGCAACCTCCAGTCAGTGGGCCTCCATCATCAATGCCTCCTCCACAATCTCAAGCAATGCTCAATGGAAACTATCAGCAGCAGGTATGATTTTCATATAATTAAATGATCAAAGAAATTGTAAAAATAAGTTCTTTCTTTTGCAGTTAGTAAACTCGGTAAGTGGGATGTCAATGAACCCAATGAAACCGTTTCCCAATGCTACTTCAGGTGGTGGTAACATGCCCCCACCACCAATGGGAAATGGACCCACTGGCAACGAAACTTCAATTAGTGGAAACAATAATATGATGCCCAATAATAATTCAGTTGGATTGATGGGGTATCCCAATGGACCAACTCCACTAATACCGCAATCTGTTGGAGGAGCACCACCTATGAAACAGGGATTACCACAAACTTCACAGGCAAATTCACAACAACAAGGAGGTATGCCTCCTTTATTAGGGCAGCAGCAAGGAAATCATCCACACATGCAACAAACAATTGGAATGCCACCCCAATCGGGATTGAATAAACCTGCCCCACAAATGGAGGCATCAAAACCAGTTGAGAACTTGTTTCCTCCAACAAGTCAACCCAGCCAGCAGGGACAGGCTCAGATGACACTTAAAAGTGCTGATTTGCAGGGAATGCCACATATGCCCCCACCAAAAACTGTAAGTACATACATAATTAACATATTTTATGGTCTTTCAGATTCGAAGATAAGATTACTAACAATTTATTACATACTTTTGAAACATACACTTTTATCAAGAAAATCCTAGAAATATGTTGAGTTTTCCCTTAACGACTTATAGTCAAATTAAACCCTCTTGTTTATAAAAACTAATTTTATATGTATATTTAAATAATTATAATTTATTAATTTAGATCCCTTGATTAGCGTAGACCTAAAATTGTTTAATGAATTATAATGTATTTTTCACATTCGATAATAAGTGTTCGTACACTTTTATTATTTATATAATTTAATTAAAACCATTTGAAGTGTTGCTAGATTTGTATTTCATTTACCGCCAATTAATGAAAGACTTATTAAGACCACAGAAGGTGGCTTATTCCAAAACAAGAGCAACTATTCTTCTTTTCACCGATTTAACTTACTAATCACAATCTGAACAGAAAAAGTCAGCATAATAATGAATTCCATCGTAATCGGAAATCTTGAAAATATCTATCACCGAATTCTTTCGTAATGACAATTTGTTGAGGTTTTCCACTACTATGGAATCTGTGATAGTTTTTCTCGGGATTCGTATCATACATAATATTAAAAAAAATATGAATGATTTATAAAAGTGTGTCGCTATTAAAAGTATGCACGTATCAAAGTTTTGGTAGTTGAAGAAAAAAGAACTGAATGCCTCAGACCTGAGAAGTGGCATAAACAGTCTTGTTATAATTTGAATTTCTAGCTACTTCCGAAAATCATATCTTAATTAAAAAAAAAAAAAATCTATACATACATTATTGGCCTTATTTATAAACGTTGTCTAACTTTAGACAACTGTCCAACTTTAAAAAATGTGTTCAAAAACCTTGTTTATTGTTGTCTTATAGCTGCCAAACTTAGACACAAGAGTAGATTGTCTTAACCGCGAATAATGTGATATTTATTTTTATTAAATAAAGCATATTTCCATCAATTTGAAAATAGTTAGACAGTGTCTAAGTAGACAAAAATCTAATAAATACGACCGTATGTATTTAAGAATTTTGATACCTATTTAACTCAGACTTGAAACTATTTGGGAGGCCATTGAAGTAATTAAATTTCAATTATGTACATTAAAGAATACTTCGTATTCTTCTAACACAACCATCTGGCCTTAAATTATCGTTCTTTCTTAAGCTATATGGATGAACTTTCCCAGCGTTGACAAATAACGGAATTAACTCTAACTCCTTGTCTTTTATTTCATACATTTCCAATATTCATACCAATATATTTCAATCGTTTCAAATGCACGCTTAAAATCCATTTTCATTTCTGTAAAATATAAAAAAACAATACGCTTGAACTCCAATTTCCGGTTTGTGCAATATATGGTTGCATTATCAGCTTCCAAAACAAAGCAGTTGGCTTTTACAGTTATATGTTCAAGAGGGTTTCAAAACTTTAATTTCAACTTTAAAAGGTCATTTAATAAGGAAACAAATCTCAAATAAAAGGGAGGAGGGCATGGTAGTAGGCGGGTTTTCAAAACAAATTACACATATGTATGTATTAGATTGAATAAAGAGCTTAATTACAAAATCTGAATTAAAGGGATGTTAAAAAGTGAGTAAATTAAAAAACAAAAACAATATAAAAGTTGATATGATGCAGCGCGATCAAGTGGCTAGTTATAACAAAGTGGATAAGCATAGAAACTAACTTGAAAAAAAAATATTAACTTTTCCTGTTTGTTTATTATAAAAAATTTATATATTTTTAAGTGAGTTTTCGTTTGTTTAACACTTCAAAATTCTCTGTTCCTAATTATTTTTTAGCAATCACCATTTATGCCACCACAGGCCGGTGAAGCACCGAAACCGCAGGAAATGCAACAAACACCTCAAGCCAATTCCGCATTCCCTCCACAACCACAAATGGAGCAAAAGTATCCAACTCCATCAATGACTCCAACATCGCAACCTGGCTCAATGTATCCACCCCAACAAAATCAAATGCAACAACCACCACAACAACAACAACAACAACCACCACAACAACAGCAACAGATGCAATTTGGACCTCAAAGACCAGGTCAACAAATGCCTCAACAACTTGGACAAATGCAGACTCCTGGTCAGACATTACCTCCACAAGCTGGACAAATGCAAATGCCAGCACAACCACCAAGACCTGGTCAACAAATGGCTCCACAACCTGGACAGATGCAAATGCCAGCAGGTCAACCACCAAGACCTGGTCAACAAATGCCACCACAACCTGGACAAATGCAAATGGCAGCTCAACCACCAAGACCTGGTCAGCAAATGCCACCACAACCTGGACAAATGCATATGCCTGGTCAGCCTCCAATGCCAGGTCAGCCGCCAATGCCAGGTCAGCCCCCAATGCCAGGTCAGCCAATGTCTTCGCAACCAGGACAAATGCAAATGCCTCTTCAGCCGCCACGGCCAGGCCAACAAATGCCCTTTCAACCTGGGCAGATGCCGATGCCTCCACAACCGGGAACTATACCACCTCAACCTGGCCAAATGCAAATGCCCGGACAAATGGGTCAAATGCAGACACAACCTGGCCAGATGGGTATGCCTCCAATACCTGGACAAATGCCACCACAACCGGGTCAAATGCCTCCACAGCCTGGACAGATGCCTCCTATGCCAGGACAAATGCCATTCCAACAGGGTAGTGGCCCAATGCAATATCAAACTGGTCCAATGCCTCCACAGGCAGGTCAAATGCCTGGCTATCCCCCTCAGCCGGGCCAAATGCCCATGCAGTCTGGCCATCAAATGCCCGGAATTGGATTTAATGTAAGATATGATAAAATAAGTCTTTGTTTTGAGTTACACAGTTATTTTTCTCGATAGCAACCTCCCGGCATGTACAACCAACAGTATCAACAACAACAGCAACGTCGTCTGGATCCCGATCAGATGCCAAATCCAATTCAAGTTATGATTGAAAATCAAAGAAATGCCGGTGGTCCATTTGTGACAAATCAAGCTGGTTTGCTGCCTCCTTTGGTTACAACAAAGTTTATTGTTCAAGACCAAGGCAATTCAAGTCCACGTTTTGTTAGGTTTGTATATTTCTATAGTCAAGTAATGCCCAAAGTGCTCATTAACGTTCTTGTGTTAGATCATCTTTGTATTGCGTTCCATCGACATCTGATTTACTCAAAACAACTGCTTTGCCCTTCTCGTTGGTTGTATCGCCATACGCCAAGACCGTCGAAGGTGAATATGATGCACCAATTGTTGATTTTGGAGAACTAGGACCAATACGGTGCAATCGTTGCAAGGCATACATGTCGCCGAATATGCAATTTATCGATGCTGGTCGTCGCTTCCAATGTCTGATGTGTAAGGTTTCCACAGAAGGTAAGCTTTCAAAATGTTTGAACTTTGAAGTTTAAGATTCTGTTTTCATTGTGTTGATAATATACATATTTGCAGTTCCTACGGAATACTTCCAACATCTTGATCACACTGGTCAACGTGTGGATAAATACGAAAGACCTGAGTTGGTACTGGGAACTTACGAATTTGTTGCAACTAAGGATTATTGCCGGGTAAAAATAACTAATTTTTTTGTTTTTGTTTTTTTTTCAATTAACCTTTATTCGTTTACAGAACAATGTTCCACCGGAAATCCCAGCTTATGTGTTTATTATTGACGTTTCGTACAATAATGTAAAATCCGGATTGGTTCATTTGCTCTGTCAGGAAATAAAAAGAATCATCAAACATTTCCCTGTGGATCAGGGTCAAGAGAAATCAAAAATGCGAGTTGGATTCATCACCTACAACAGCACTGTTCATTTCTATAACATTAAAAGCAGCTTAGCCCAACCACAAATGATGGTTGTTGGTGATATCAATGATATGTTCATGCCATTGCTCGATGGTTTCCTTGTTGATCCAGAAGAATCTGAAGCTGTTATCGATGCTCTGATGGAACAAATTCCAAAAATGTTTGTCGATACAAAAGAAACAGAAACAATTCTTTTGCCAGCTATTCAAGCTGGTCTAGAAGCACTTAAAGCATCGAATTGTGCTGGCAAATTGCTTGTATTTAATTCTTCGTTGCCAATTTGTGAAGCGCCGGGAAAACTTCGCAATCGTGACGATCGTAAACTTTTGGGTACAGAGAAAGAAAAAACAATACTGACTCCTCAAACAACACCATACAATTCATTGGGTCAAGATTGTGTACAAGCTGGATGCTCAGTTGATTTGTTTATATTCAATAATTCATATGTTGATATTGCTACAATTGGACAAGTCTCTAGATTAACCGGAGGAGAAGTCTACAAATACACTTACTTCCAGGTTTGTAACTATATAATTAATTAATGATTAATTTGTTTTATTATAAAAACATTATAAAAATTATTTTTCAGGCTGAACTTGATGGAAATCGTCTGGTCGAAGATATCATTAAAAACGTTTCACGTCCAATTGCTTTCGATGCAGTAATGCGAGTAAGAACGTCAGCTGGTATTCGTGCAACAGATTTCTATGGCCACTATTTTATGTCTAACACAACCGATGTTGAACTTGCTAGTATCGGTAAGAAAAAGAATTCAAATAACTCTTCTCATAATGAAAAAAAAAAACTAAAACTCATTTCTTTTAATTAGATTCTAATAAGGCTATTGCAATTGAAATTAAGCACGACGACAAATTGCCACCAGAAGAGAACGTCTACCTGCAGATTGCTTTATTATACACATCCAGTGGTGGGCAGAGACGTTTGCGGATCTTGAATTTAGCCCTTCGCGTAACAACAACGATAGCTGATGTCTTTAAGAGTTGTGATCTAGATGCAATCATGTTATTCTTCGCCAAACAATCCATGTTCAAACTGATGGAACTGACTCCCAAAGTGGTGAAGGACAACCTTATACATCGATCGGCACAAACTCTAGCTTGTTATCGCAAACATTGTACATCACCAACATCAGCGGGACAATTGATTCTGCCCGAGTGTCTTAAACTTCTGCCACTATATGCGTCGTGTTTGATTAAAAATGATGCTATTTCTGGAGGATCGGATATGACAACAGACGATAGATCATATGTCATCCAATTCGTTCTCTCAATGGACCTTCAAATGTCTGTTACATTCTTCTATCCTAGATTCATTCCAATTCATAATGTCGAACCGGATGAGAGCGATATACCGTCACCAATTCGTGTCACTCAAGAAAAGATGTCCGATGATGGAGCATATATCTTAGAGAATGGAGTTTATTTGTTCTTCTGGCTGGGGCAGTCCCTTCCACAATCATTCATTCAGCCCCTATTCAATGTTCAATGCACACAACAAGTGAACTCAGAACGTTTTGCTATTGTTGGCGATACTCCGTTGGCGAAACGGGTGCGTCAAATTATTGACAATATTATGCAGGAAAGAACACGATACATGAGGGTAAGAAAAGCGTATGAATTACCTCTCTAAACATCCTTTTTCAATTGATTGTGTTTTTCGTCGATTACAGGTAACTTGCGTGCGACAAAATGATAAACTAGAAAGCGTATTCCGGCATTTTCTCATCGAAGATCGTGGCACAGATGGCTCTGCCAGTTATGTAGATTTCTTATGTCACATGCATAAAGAAATCAAAGATTTACTCAGTTAGCCTTGTTCGTCTAAGAATAGTTTAAGCCAGCGTCGTTTGAGTTCCCAAGTTTCTACGCCCGGAATGTGTCGAAGTTTTTCACAGAATAGGGCTAGGCAACAGCGTTATCGCAAAGGATATGGTAGATTGTTTTAGGTTGATATTCAAATTTATTATTATGAAACAAAATACAAAAAAAAACAGTTAAATATATAAAATTAAAAAAGCAAAAATCGTTAAAGCGAAACAAATTACACCTGCGCCCGAACTTGTAAGTATCGAAACGAATATAACATACAAAAATTCTATATAATCATTTATTTCAAAGAAACAAAAAAAAATATGCATAAATAAATTTAATTAAAACAATAAAATGAGTTTTTATTTAAAAAAAAATCCCTTGTTAGAAATTTCGTTGGAATTAATTATAAAATTGTAAACAGATCTTTAGATTATTTAAATTTGTTAGAAATTCAGTAAGATGTTTTTTACTCCGTACGAAATTAGAAGTTGAATGAGTTCGAAAGAAATCTAAGAATCAAGACTTGTCTTAGTTGGACTAATGTACAATTCTCTACTTCATGACCTAGCAACCCTTGCTGTTGACGAATTTCCAACTGAACTATTTTCAGTCTTCTCCATGTCAATAAGTTACCAGTAACCTGCGAAACTGCATAGATAGTAGTACCTAAGTGTTTAAACAGAATTGTTATTATTTGGCATGAGTCTATTCCTTAAGAACAAATTTGGATTTAAAAAAAAACTATTGTTTTTGTAAACGATGAATTTTGAAATTTTTAAAGTACAAATCAATAGTTAATCAGCCTTATTATGAGTTTCACCCGAATGATATTTCACCTTAAAAATATATTTCACCTTTTTTGTTCGCCCGGAATTTTAAAAGCTATTGTGAGCTTCGTCCAAACGTAATTTCGTTCGCCTACAAAAAAATAAGTGAACATTTAGACTCTCAATGGCATTACATTCCACCCGAAATGAATGTCCACAATAAGGGAAATTTTCAAACATGAAATTTCGGGTGGAGTTTTGTTCGGGCGAAACTCACAATAAGGCTGAATTTAAATTGGTCAACTAAAATTCAAAGGATCAGTTTTTGATTTGTGTTTCTTAATTCATGAAAACTTTTTTGAATGTCTTGGTATTCATTTTGTTTCAAGAAGAAAAGACAAATTTTATTTAATTTGACCCACCCTTTTGTACAAAATTAAGGGAAATTCGTTTCTTACCATCATTTTGAAAATTCAACTTTAAGCCTTTTCCAAAATTTCATCTGCATAAAAAATGCACTTGCAAACTATTCTTAAATGCGAACAGCATAAATGTTTTGTTCGAAAACGCAAACACAAATTGAAATTACATAGACATTGTGCTTGATAATGCAGTTTGCTCATGTAAAATGTTTTCTTTGACATTTTGTGGAACTTCATCTCTTTTTCATAATTTTTGCTTATTTTACATTCTAAATTCGAATATGATTTGTTTAATTAAATTAGAAGTTCCGAAAAAGTTACTTATTAGTTTGGAATGTCTATTAAACAAACCTAAGCAAAGAACACGGTTATTTTAATTCATTAGTTAGAAAAATTCAAACATTTTTTAATATATGTATATATTATGTTTATTTATAATTATTTTTTTTTTTTTTTTGTAAAAAAAAACTATACAGTTTTCAATCGGCAACAAGGAAATATGAATGTTCATCTATGACTGAGAGTATACCGCAATTTTTTCTTTTTATTGCATCTTGTTTCAAGCATAGTGAATATTCTTCTGGTTTGTTGTTTGTTGATGTATTAAGCGTTAATAACTCAATAATTTGTTCTTCTTCTATTATTATGTGATCATTGTAATTTTTCCTTACTGTGGGTTTTTGATGAACGAAATAAGGATCTATACACTCTGTTGCATTGTTTTGTTGTTGTTCATCAAGCGTTTCAGATTCATATATTTCTTTCCGGAAACTTGAATCCAAACGCAGATTCTTTTCTATATCTTCTGTTGCATTGTTTTGTTGTTGTTCAACAAACGTTTCAGATTCATAAATTTCTTTCCGAAAATTTGAATCCAAACGCGGATTCTTTTCTATATCTTCTGTTGCATTGTTTTGTTGTTGTTCATCAATCGTTTCAGATTCATTGATTTCTTGCCGGGACATTTGAATCCAAACTTGGACTGTTTTCTGAGACGGAAATGGATAGTTTTGGTTCTTTAACAATCTGTATGCTGCTGAACTCGTTTTGTATAATTTGACTGCTTTAGCCATGTCATCTACTGACCAAATTACTCGCTTACCCGTTTTCATATGACGAATTTGATTGCTGGTAAATATTGTTTTCAGCTTCTCTTCCAAATTATCTCTTTCGTAATTGCTTTTTGTTACTTTATTTTCCAATTCTTTTATTGTAATTTTAAACATCTCTTCGCTTTTCTTTAATTTGTTATTTTCCTTTTTCAACTCTTTTCTAAAAAAAAATAAAAAATAATTGAAGATTCAAAAAGCTAATTAGGCACTTACATTTCTCGGAGAAGGTCTTCGTTTGCGAGCATTTTAGAATGAATGGGGACTCCATTTACTACTTGGTTTCTGAGATTTTGCTCTAGAGAACTTTGAAGTGGTTTTCCTGCTTCATCAACTGGATATACAACCGCTAAAATGCCCTTAAAAGGAGTTTGGGGGTTTGCTGTTTCTTTATTTAGGCTATTAACAACGGCTTTTTGTTGTCCGTTGAGATTAACTATCGGAATGTTTAACCTGTTCTTTTCTTCTTCGAGTATAAGAGGATTCTTGTCATAATTTTTGAACTTTTCCGTATCACATACAAATTGCTGGCTATGTTCTGCTTCTATCGCGACAATTGGGAAACTACTTAGCTTTTTCTTTTTTTTTAAATTAACAATTTCTTTTGTTTCCTTGTAAATGCACGGTAAAGCTCCTGGTCTCAATTTGGGACAATAAGCTTTCTCAAATCCTACGAGTTGGATGATAACAAATTTTTAAAACATCAACAAATTTTGAAAAATAAACTTGCCCAATTCATATTTCAAATTTCTTTCTTTATCTTTGGCATGAAAATGGTCACCACAAATTCGAGCACTTTTAACATAAAAACTTTCAGGGCGACGGCAAAATTCTACCCATTTTTCACACAAATTAGGATCTTTTTTTGGAAATAAATAAAAATTCAGTTCGGAATTTCCATCGTTGACCTTTTTTCTGGTGTTCTTGCATCCAAAAACTGCACAACGCATTTTATTTATTTAAAAGGAAATAGATTGCGCGAACATAAATATTTTTGTACTGAATTTACTTCAAGTAACGTCATCATCAAATCTGTCAAGTGTCTTCTGAAGGCGTGAAAGCGTTTATATGCGATAATAGCAGGGATGTTCATAAAATGAAATGAGAGTTAATAAAGTAAACTTAAAAAGTTTTCGATTGGTAATCCGGGAGCATTTCGTCTGTTCGTCTGTATACCTACCTACCTGCTTACCTATCAAATTCTACGATAACACAAGTGTGAGGTCCACATTTTTTACCAGATGTGTATTCAGATATACAAATTTGTTCACGCATATTTTGAGGATGCAGAGAAAGGGTATTCACACAACATTGAGAAACCCGGATGTACCTGAGAAAGTGAGAAACCAGATTTTATTATCTCGCCAGAACCAAACTGTCAATTTTTTCTGATAAATGTCTGACAAATTGGATGCGGAAAGTGACAAAATAAACTCGATTAACTTAGAAAAATTATTTGTGACACTTCACAAAAGCGGGAAAATCAAATGTAAAATACTACTTTATTGTATTAATTTGATTCCGACTGTGTCAGCTGTTTTGTTTGCTTCTAAATATGGAGGAGAATATGAATTTTTTCCTATGGACTTGTGGACATGGTTATCTCTCCACTTTAGGCAGTGAGGCTTTCTCTAAAAACATTGGCAGCAAGTGTTTTATTTTTTTACAAAGAAACTGATTTATATTTCAGTATCTTTGTTTTTATGTGAGAAATTCATTCTTTAATATAATCAGTTTTTATATGGAACAGTTTTAAAAAAAATAGCGTTTTCAGTTTTTTAACGGTATATTTCAACTTTTCACCTACAGTCGTCTCAGTTTTCATCGTTTAAGCAGCTGAAGTGAAACGGAAATTTTCTGTGGTCTCCAAATCGATAGGGAAAGAGTAAACGAGAAAATATTAATGGAGAGCTTTATGAGATGATGCGAAACGAAATTTGTCGGTGGTATCCAACAATGTACGGAAACTACAGCGACAAAATACCCATTGAAAGTGTCACCAATTGCAATAAAAAAAAAAATATAAAAAAATCTACAATTATCAATTTCGTTCATTGAACAGCGTATTGCAATACAAAAATAAGGACGAAATGTTTTGCTTTAATTTTTATTAAAGTTTACTGAAAATAAAATCAATAAATCAAAATGAACAAATAATTTTTAAACCATATTTCATTACAAATAAATAAGCTCGAAATATAAAATTAATTAAAAAAGAGCCTTTAAAAATTAAGTTTTAAAAATTAAAATTAATAAATGCTTATTTGATTTGACCCCCAATATTGAACCTATTGACATATATTTTGAACAACTGATGACAACTTATCATAAAAAAATACTGGACGTTTTTGTATTAAAATTTGTTTGACACAATTCAACCCAACAATTGTTAAATAATAAGATCTGGAGATTGTGAATATTTCGTTGTATTTAACTATGCATGTACATATATACATTATAATTCTTGTAGTTTTAATGTTTTTCGTCGAAATGTGCCATTTTACCCTGGTGAGCTATTAAATACGTTTTCCTCTCCTAGAAAACTCAGTTATGGGCTTTTCGATTGGTAATCTGGAAGAACAATTTGATACGTGTGAACACTTGTGGAATTCCGCTAGGAATTTGGCTAAGCTAAACCCAGAGAATTCTCGGAGCCTAATTTAAGCGCTCAGAAAAACTGTGCTACCGGCGTGAACTATGTATATACATATCTACTTGTTATCGATAGTTTGTATGAAAACTCATACGGCATCTGCCGTACAATTTTTTTTAGCAATAATAATAAAAATCTTATTTTTCTCAAAAACGTGCCCACAACTTAAAAAAAAATCAGTATATTTGTTTACAAAAAGGTACCTCCCATAGAACCATTTCTTTGATTTTCGATTTTCTCAAAAAAGATTCAATTGATTTTGACCAATTTTTTTATAGAAAATCTTTCAAAAAATTTCAAAAGTATTGTATACTAAATTAAAAAAAAAAAATTTAAAAAAACATTTAAAATTTTTGTTGCACATAATTAACTCGGGGTTTTACATAACCTCAAAAATATACCAAAACAACCTTTTTCTTTAAACGGGAATGTGTCAAAAACCTCATCTGATAGACATTGAGCAATTCTGAATTCGAATTTTATCCAAGCACACCATACAAAAATGTTGACAAAGTAGGTTATATCTATTAAAGTCTGATTTATTTAACAAGAAAATGTAATTTTGTTGGTCAGATAGTAGTATTTAACATCATTAAAAAATAGTTGCCAAGAGCATGTAGCTTATTTATTATTTTCTATATTACCTATACCCAGCGGGAAAAATCAAAAAATTCATTGAGGAAAAACCTGCTTTTTCCTTGAGGAATGGGAGCTGCACCTGCTACTTTTTAGCTTATTCCTTTGATGAATTTAACATGGGCAGGAAGCACATGCCACTTTATCAATGAAAATTCCACACCTAAATCACTACTTCCTTGGAAGTGCTTATTCACCAGTTGACTTAAAAAAAAAAAAAAAATGTTAAAACACCGTGAGATTTGAACCGGCACCCACTGACAACCCAGCCAGCTACTCTTCCAACTTGCCATACTTAGTTATAAATTTCGTTGGTCGTTGGTGGATTAAAATTCATCACTTATTTCAATAACATTTTGTTAGGCGAAGTAAAAAAGAAAGAGCGTCGTGAGAGAATTATTTTTTTCCTTCTCTCCCATAATATACTTTCCAAAGCAGATACGTGGATTCAGACGATGAACTGATGAACTTGTACATTACTTTTCAGCAGTTTTTTCATCGCATAATTTTCCCTATTAAAATAGCAATTTGTAATTCACCAACAGAAAGTTTTTTTTCTAAACACAAAGCAGAAAGTTGGGTTAAACCTATGAACTGAGGAATCTTTGCATTACTCTTCACTTACTAAATCATTGCATGTCTATTTTCCTATGATTTGGCAAGTGAATGCATTGATGAATTCAGCTATAAAATTCATTGAGGACGATATTTCCCGCTGGGTATATATAATATGAATGTTTGTCTGTATGAGGCAAATAGGCTTGAAAACAACTGGAATTTATTTAGTTGGAATTTTAAATGTTTGTTCCTAATAACAGCGGAATGGTTTGGAAAGTGGTTTGTTTGATGAGTAAAATGCGTCCATACTGCAACGGAAATTGTTATTAAAATTAATTTTGCAATACTTTAGCAGAAAAAAGAAACGTTAACTTTATATGAAAAAAAAATGGAGTCACCGCTAAGTGTGGCAAGGTTTAGCTATAGAAATATATAAAAATCCATATCTTAACATTGATTATTATGCGAAAAGATCAAGAGATTTCATTCCCAGAAATAAAAATAACCCAACAACCATGACTAAAACATACAAATGATAGCACATTTCACACGGTTAAAATACTCATTTTTTAAGTAAAATATTATACAATTGCCACGCGACTATACAATACATTTTGTTATTCTTTTTTGCTTAACTCGCAAAAACGACCCTTACACGAATTTTCCAATGAAAAACACATGTGAAAAAATTATAATTATAGGCTTCCTAAACACTGTCACACCCATAATGCTGTCAAATATCAATGTGAAAGAAAACCGCGTTAAAGATTAGCCGCACATTCGTGTGATACCTGAGCAAAATACTTACTGATTTTGAAAAATACTCCTTGTCAAAATAAATACAAAGAGTGCAGGAGAGTTCAAGAATAACGATATCTTTTGAGAGAAACAGAATAATCGGGTGAATCTTAATATTTCGAAAAAAAAATTGCATTATTGTGTGAAACTATAAGAATGACTTTGAAAAAAAAATATATAGGCGGAAGCTGTTGCTTTGTGTGAAAAGTTCATGACAGGATCATTATTTGGAGTCTTTTGTTGCCGCACAATTATTGATACAAAGCATTGTACAGCGAAGAACATAAAACTTATTGTGTTATAGATCAAAATAATTTAGGATTATAAATGATGGCGCTTAATTGGTAGAAGAATAAAAGTGTATTGTTATGTCACCCTCACCCAACAAAAGGCCAATGTTCCTTGGTGGTGTTTTTTTTAGTTAAAATTCCCTTTAATTTAAATTTATACAATATTTAATGGAAGGTTCTGTTGTTTTTCACTTTTAAATTGCGATCTTTTGTTTAGTTATACAATTACATATGTTTAGACGGAGGTAGGTTTTTTTTGTTAAGCCTGATAAGCATGTTATTATAGTTAATACATATATTTTAGGTATATACGAGTGTAATTGGCACAGTTGCAAAACAAGTCTTTTATTACAGTTATCACAAACATATCCAGATTAAAACTTAAATCCCGATGTATTTGCATTGAATTTGTATTATTTACATCTGGATTTAAGTTTTAATCGGATGAGTGAATAATATGGCCGTTAGACATCAACTAAACATGCTTATTCGTAAATTGGACGGCTGTCCAAAGTTAGACAACGTTTATAAATACGACCCTAAATATTTATTAATTTTGAGTTAATTATAATTACATTTATTTAATCGAGAAAGAGAGAAATTTATTTAAGAAGGCAAATTGTGTTTTTGATCACAATGAATTTTAATTTCAGTGAATACATTTCGCGATAATAACAATAAGTTTAGTTTAATGTAACAAATAAGGTACATACATAATGTATGTAGGTACATATGTACATTGTATAATTATTTTCGTCAATATATTTTTCCAACATCCTAGCCGTTCATGTTAAATCTCTCGGTGAATTGAAATGCAAAAATGCATTAAAAGAAAGTGGAAATGTTTTTCTCGAAAACTGATCGTGAGTGATTCTACTGTTTATGAGCAAAGAATTTTGTTCTGGAATCTTTGCAAGAAAACTCCATTTCATATGAATTATCACGTCGGGAAGTAGATCAATATAGGCCAAATGATTTTTGCTTCAAAATCATGCTGTCAAGAACCACACACACAATCACAAAAAAAATTCGTTTCTTTACAAATTCTTTTCAACAACAGAAAAAATTCGATTCTGTTTGAAAAAAAAAATGGATTTTTTTGTTGAAAGGAATTCGACATTAGTTAATTAGTTTTTCAGATTACGATTAGTTAAAATTTGCAGGTTGTAAAATATCTATCGAAATTAAAGTGGGACACTATGGAAATGCGCTTTCACTAAGAAAAATTAAAAGGTCGACGCAATGAAAAGGGTAATTTCAATAGTGTCGATCTTTCAACTTTGTTTTGACAGAGTTAACTTACAAAATTCCATGAAAAATGCGGGATTAAATAAATGACTGACAAAGACATTTTTCTGGAGTTAATTATCGGCTTTACTGAGAAGTTGGCATGATTTCGCACTGAAAAACTATAAGTAGACCTTAATATTGTATACCTATCTAAGCCTTGTGTTTTTATTTAAATATTATAACAGATTTATAAATGTAAATTTATGACAAATACTAATCAAATCAAAATAATTAAGCATTTACCTGCAAAAAATTTGTATAGTAATCCAACACATACAACGGCACTATCAACCACTGATGCGATACTTACAGCGAAACAATTTTTAAAAAATAGAAAACATACTTGCATATAATAATTTACTACAAATTAATACAATTTTCAATAAGAACATGCTTTACAATATTTTGCATTTTTTTATATTCATACTTCCAGGATTTATTCATTATTAGAATACGTCAAAGCATCTAACGAAGATTTATTTTCTATTTTTTTTTTAAATTTAAATGGTGGAAGTCGACTTAAATCAAACACAAACAAACTAACAATAAGGTGTAGCTGGAAGGCGTGATTTCGGTAAAACAAAGCATCACTCTTGCGGATCTTCAACAAAATATCCGGTTAATTGATTTAAAATACATATAAACATATACTTATGTATTTATACATATATACCTATAAAAATGTAATAAAGTGTATGTATGTACATATCTAACGTACATTTAAAGGAAAAATATTATGAGAAAATGATGGCGAAAGATTTTCAGTAAGAAAAAAAAACGTAGGTATATATTATTGCTTTGGTTAAACTAAATGGAAGATAAATTATACAGGAAGTCAGGAGTCAGGAGTCAGCATCCTAAAGAGGTGTTGCTACCTTTTTTTTTAAATGTTTTTCTTTGAAGAGAAATCAATTTAAAATGTTTAAGATTTAAAGCAAAACAAATAAATGCACAATCCTAATTTTGAATTTTCTGTAATGTTTATGATGTATCTACACTTTGATTATTTTTTCAAATTGTACTGTGGGAACATTATTTTTACTGAACAAGTAGATAAATATTGTACATTTACTTACTCATTTTTATTTATGAATAAAGCTATTGGGCTACAAAAAAAAAAGAAGATAAGCCGGTCACAGAAGTTTTGCAAAACTGAGTTGTCTCTCCTATTGGGTTTGACAGAGAATTGTGATAATTTATGCCAATTCACAAGAAATTTAGCATTACTAAACAAACTTTATGATTTCGGCAAAGAGGTTATAGGTAAAAGGCTTAACTTCGTATGTATATATGTTTGGGCGGGAGGGGCAATTTCATGAAAAAAGAATAAGAGAACAGACCTTAAAAAGCCGTATAATATAAAAATAAAACCTATTATTTTAACCCCAAACATTCATCTTAATATCTTTTAAAAACGCCCACACCAATCATTTCTCATGTTAATATTTTGAATGTTATGGTTTGAATGTTATTTATAATTAAATAGTAGGTACATACATACATATATGATTGCATATCAAACAATGAGTATAGTTAAAGTTGATTCTTTTATATTTTGCAGCTGACAGTTTTACAAGAACACGCAATTTTTTTCATTGTTAATGATAAATTTTCTTATATTGATGCTTTCTTGCATTTTTGTTACATAGTTCATTGTTTGTGGATAAAAAATGTTGATCACGCAACTTGGTAGTAGTATGTATGAATCCTACTTTTGTTTTGCTTTAAGTTATTATTACATTATTACTATTATCACAGAATAAAGTATTTATCAGTCCCATGCTCCCATACGTAATATCGACGAGTAGATTTTTTTTTAAATTTTCAAGAAGATTCAAACAGAATTATGCTCTATTTATCTTAAAAAAGCTACTCACTTCAATTCAATTTTCAATAAAATATTCAACTAAATTATAAGAAACTTGAAGTTAGCATTAAGTTTTTGGGCAAGTATATTTAACGAATAAAAGCACGACAGCTTTTCAAGTATTTGACTTATAAAATTGAGTATAGCCTAGCATTTGGAATACCTACATTTTTATAGTTTTAAATACAATAACGGTCCTATTTATAAACGTTGTCTAATTTTAGACATGTTATAGATAGCCATGTTTAATTGTTGTCTAAGAGTTTTTACTTACTTAGACAACAGAATCGGTTGTCTATGTGTGTCTAGGAGTGTTTTTTCCTAATGTAGTTATATATAGTCACATGAAAATGTATAAATTCTCTGAAAAGAGATTCAACCGTTGTAAGAATTTTAGGTGAATTTAATCACACCTATAATATACCCTTTCATTCTTCACACAGCAAAGTTATTGTGACGCTTATCATATCTATTTATCCGTTTTTCTATTCTAGGAAAACTAAGCATTTCATTAAAAACTCCTTAAGAGTACCTACATAGGTACATATGCTGCCACGCTTCTAGTCTCTTTACCTTACCTACCGACAGTCAAACTGATAAGTTATATTAAGCAATGATGACATTTAATGAGTATAGATTTTGGTAGAATTACGGAATTCGGTGACTGACAATATTTGATCAACAAGAAGTTCATGCTTCACCTAATTACTCCATTAACAAAATTTATTACCGTTTACCCTATTTCAAACAATGTTTTTGTTTATGTCCTTGTTTAGATTGTTCCCGTATTCTTGGTATTTATAAAAGATTTTTTTTTAGAACAATAACCAATACGTATGTGTATTGTGTATACGTTTTGAGGATTTGATCCTGTGTTGACATTATTTTACCTGATCTAAGGTAAATCTCAATAAACATCTCATAAAATACAGTAAGAAACGGGTGACAAATGCAATTATCAACGACATTTATGAGTTTTTTTTTTATCTACGGTAACACTCCTTAATTGGACACGAGCGTGCTATCGAATATCGTGCACCCATTCAGAAATGCTATACTGAAAATATGTTGTACCTTTTTTTTAAGGGGCTTACCTTTGCCTTTGTAAAATACCTTTTTGTGTATATACGCAGAATGCAGTTTCGATAAGTAATAGTTTGGCACCCAAAATGAGTTAAGATTATGATACATCGAACTTTATCACACATTTTTCAGTCCAGTTTAAACGATTCTTGTGTTTGTATAAATTTATATTTGCTCAGGAATTTAGACGGCATCCTTTATTTTGAGACTAAAACATTTTTTAAAAGTTTTTGTAGCAATTCAAAATACGATTTCATGCTTCTTTTTCATTTTCTTTAAATTTATTTTTATTTTATTTATTTATTTTATTTAAATTTATAATATATACTTACTATATCTTTAAAATTCTGAGCTACGATCGAGCCTCAAGTGCAATCGTTACTTTGGGCCATACAAATATTTAAAAAAAAAGAGGCTAGGTGCGACCCACACTGCTAACTTTCCATTGGTGCCCGTGGAAACTGGACACCCAATGTTATTTTGTTATAAGGAAATTCCTAATTCAAAATCTTAAAAGACCTTATCAAATGTTCAATATGCGATCAATTGAAAACCAAAGTTGGGGCGTATTATATTTTTCAACTGTTTAAGTTGTATTTTTGGAAAATGTTTTTGCTTAAAAAAAAACTATCTATGTACATATTTAATTTTCTTACAAACGCCACCAATTCATAGTTACAGCATTGTGTATTTTTTTAGTTTGAAAATTTGTTGATTTAAAAAAAAAACTGTCAATTGAATAATTCTACAAATCTTAGCAGTTATTGACTACGTCAAAATTGGCCCGGCTTCTAATCTAGTGTTTGTTTTCAAAATATTCGACCCGAAAAACGTTTTTCAACGTTTTTTAGTATTTTCTTGTAGTTTTTTTGCTTAAACAATTGTTCCAATTCCTAAAGTTAAAAACACTAAAATACCTGAAGAGCTTAGACCTGTCAATATGTTGCCATTAGAAAGTAAAATTATTGAAAAAGTAGTTTACATACAATTACAAAATTACTTAGAATCATTTAACCTTATATCCCAATATCAATCAGGTTTCCGAAAAAACCATAATTGTGAATCACTTCTCAATTTGGTAATAACAAAGTGGAAAATTGAAATTCACGACAAAAAAGTAGTTGTTGCAGTTTTTTTAGATTTAAAAAGAGCTTTTGAAACAGTGGATAGAAATATCCTTTTGCTGAAATTGGAGAAGTATGGCGTAAGATCAAAAGAATTACAATGGTTTCGTTCATATTTATATCAAAGAAGGCAAAAAACTAAAATTAACAGTGTTCTCTCAGATCCTATTAATGTAAATTATGGAGTACCCCAAGGATCTTTACTGGGAGTCCTGTTATTTTTGGTTTAAATAAATGACATGGAAAAAGTAATCGAGTTTTGTAAACTTGTATTGTTCGCCGATGACGCATGGGGATACTGTTGAGGAATGCATTACAAAAATAAATAATCATTTAAAGGGGCTGCAACGATGGTTTGAAATGAACAAATTGAAATTAAACATCAACAAAACAAAATCTATGATTTTGAATGGTGATGAATCAGATTGTGATATTTGCATTAATGATCAAAAAATTGAAGTTGTAAGTGAAATAAAATATTTGGGAGTCTAGATTGATAATGGTTTGAGCTTTAACCTTCACGTAGATTACATTTGTAAGAAAATTGCGAAAAAAATTCATTTTTTTAGTAGAATTAGAAAGAGAATTTCCAAAGCAACTGCTGTAAAAATTTATAATACCATAATTAAGCCTCACTTTGAGTATTGTTCGAGCATCTTATTTATGTGCAATAATACTATGTTAAATCGCTTGCAAAAACTTCAAAATAAAGGAATGAGACTCATTTTGTTATGTAATAGACTTACTCATATAGAAGTTATGCTAAGAAATTTATCTTGGATGAGTATAAACCAAAGAATTATATTTAACGTGTTATTATTTGTATATAAAATTAAATTTAATCTTTTACCAAACTATCTTTGTGAAAATTTAATTTATGTAAATGAAGTCCATTCATATCCATTAAAAAATGCAAATGATTTTAGATTATTAAATTATAGAAACCAAAGAACTAGAAATATGGTAATGTACAGGGGATTATTTTTTTTTAATAGCTTACCAAATGAAATAAAAAATGAACAAAATATACTTACATTTAAGAAACTTGCCATAATTTATGTTAAAAATAGATTTTAAGATAAAAACTGTATTTTCAAATAGCTTTTTTAGCTAAATAAAGTTACAAAAAAAAAAAAAAAAAAAAAAAACCGTCAAGTGAATTTTTTTAAATTTATATCAGTAACCAATTATGGCATCGCAAATAAAATAAAATTAAACCGAAGTTAATATCTTTGTTTGTTCTCAAAATATTACAACCGAAACACGTTTTTCACAAAATTTTAGCATGTTTTTTTATCTAAAAAAGAAACTGCCCGCTGATTTTTTTTTAATTCTTTTCATTTCAATACGTCATTATGTGTAGAATAAAATTTACCTGAAGTCGATGGCATTTTTTGTTCTCCAAATATGCGAAATGAAACATTTTTTACAACTTTTTTTTAAATTGCTGTAGTAAAAAAACCCGCTAATTTAATTTTTTTTACGAACCCTATCTTCACTTCGTGATGTTATTATCTGTAAAATAAAATTTACTCGAGGTCGATATCTCTATTCGTTCTCGAGATACAGTGAACGATAGAAAGTCTCACGAACGTACATACACGCACACATACAGACATCTCTCTAAAAATGATGGATTCGGATTCCTGGGACCTCGAAACGTCGAGAAATGTCAAAATTTTCAATTCGACAAATCGGGCCAATTACAATGACTTCCAATGGGAAGTTAAAAATGTTATACAGTCGTTTAGGCCGTATCTGAACTCTGAACCGACAGAGACATACACATTTGCGAGGCCCACTTTTTCGTGGGTCAAAACAGAATAATGCGAATCATTTTATCACAATTATAATAGATATACATAGGTATTATATACGATTGAACCGAATAATATTCAGCCTCAAATTAAAAATATTCATGATTTATTCTAAAGTCAAATCTTTCATCAAAACCATCATAATGAAAAGTTAATTTTTCTTTTTAAATGATACTTATTCATCGAAATCCATATAACCCTCATATGTAAAACATTTTTGTCACTATTTGAAAAACAGAGTAAGTATATTTTTAACTGTATAATGTTTAACTCGTTCTGCATGCAAGAAAGCGAAAGTCTTTTTTAAAAATATTTAAAACCACAACCATCACCTCAACTCTGAAAGAATAAAAAAGAATACAAAACAACCAAAGTATAGAAAAGAGCGTAACAAAGGTATAACGAGATAAGACAAAAAAAATAAAACAAATTAAATGGTTCGACCACAAGTCATTTAAGATGATCTCTGTAAAAAAAAAAAAAAAAAAAAAAACACACACAACCTACCAGCCATCCTTTTACCTTGATTGAGGTGAAAAAAATATACAGGTCAAAAATATTGTATATCCTGGATTTAAAAAAAACCAAATAAATAGGACCAAGTGAATTGAAAAGATTGCCAGTTAACGTCGATTGATTGAAGTGATCACATTATACCAACATAGTATACCTACATATATACGAAAAATGATGTCCGGATACAGTGAACAATATTTCGTAAATCCACTTCAGCGTTGTGGAGATTTAGAAATGTATCATATCGATTATAGTGATAGTTTATCGGATACAAACATGTCCGATTTATATTTTGAAGTAAGTCCCGATTATCATCATTACGATAGGCTTGATGTCTACTCAACACCACCGTCGTCGTCGTCGGGTTCAGTGCAGGAGATTCAAAAGAATCTTCATATTAAATCAAAAATACAAAAATATAAGGATTTGCACAATAACTCAAATCCCAATTGCAGTGTGGAAGTTTTGAAGAAACGTCGCCTGGCAGCCAACGCCAGGGAACGCCGCCGAATGAATAGTCTAAATGATGCTTTCGATAAGCTGCGAGACGTGGTTCCGTCACTAGGAAACGATCGTAAGTTATCAAAGTTCGAAACACTTCAAATGGCCCAAACTTATATTGGAGATTTGATGACTCTGCTTCGGAGGGATTTTTAATCTTAAAAAAAAAGAACTGCAAAATATTGTAAATAAATTTAGAAAATATTATTTAATTAAATTAAGTGTACAAAAAAGTCTGTTACAATTTAATTATATGAATAAAGTTTTGTTGTTAATAAAATTATAAAAAATGTATTTGTTTCAATTTATTTAAGAACAAAATCTATCTTAATTTTATATTCATAGTTAAAAAGTAAAAAAGTACGATGCGAAAATACTCTGTAATGAGCTCATGAGTTATTAGCTGTATGCATTTTTATTTTTGCTCAAGCTTATTATGCGCGTGTTCGCTTTGAGAGAAATCTGCATATTCTAATTCCAATAAAATAAAATAAAAAACAAACCCATAATTCCTCCCTATCTACATAGCTATGCATGCTATGTCTACTGCCAAAAGAACGTTTTTTTGGGTTGAAACAAATAAGTTTTAGATGCACTGTCCAAAAAATACTTGTTTTCTGCCACACACACAATAACTTTATAAAATTTAATACTCATCCCCTCCCATCGTAAAAACCTACATATCTATGCCGCTGCAAGTGTACAACTCGCTCAAACAGAATACCTAAGCTTAATTATCGATTATACATATATAGAAACGTAATTCAATTCTGCTTTTAGAGTTCACTAAAAGCAGCCGAATCAACTTACATTTTTATCATTAAACATTGTTAACATTTTTTGTAAATTTCACGTTTCAAAAGTAAACACAAGTGTTTGACTACTTATGTAGGGTAACCTGGGGATCCATGATACCCCACTTTGTTTTTTGACCAAAAACAATCGTCAGTATATTGTAGATAGTTATGAAAAAAATCTTTTCCATTTTATAATTATTTAAATATTTGCTTTTAGATTAACATTCTAAGAATTTCAATTGATCGGTTTAAAAGTTTTTTTTTTGTTGAAAAAAGCTCACAAATCTTAGCTACATAATTATACTTGTTCCCTAGCATAGGGCCACCTTGATAATAAGGAGACCAAGTATCACTAATCATAGTTCGTAATTAAAATAAGTTTACATTACCTATATTTTTTGTATTTTTTTATCAAGTATATTGCATGTCTTTTTTTTAGGCGAGGGTGGGCTCAGTTCCGTAATGCCGGGGATCAAAGAAATTTTTATTTTTTATAAAATAATTAGAAAATATCGAAATTAATATTAAATTCTCGATTTTTTCTTTAAATAAACTCTCTATAGATTAAACTCTCTCTGCAAATAAAATAAAATGCACGACTGGGGCGAATGAACTTGCGCTTAGGTGCGATCACACTGTGGTTTTAAACTCTGAATAGTTTAGATCCATTCATCTGTTTTTAAAAGATATAAATTAGCCTATATTTTATGCCGCCTGCCAAATACATGGAACTTAGACTTGAGACTGAAAAATTGTTAAAAACTCAATATAATTAGAAATAAACATGCACCAAGGTGACGTACACCATTTGATTTCTTACACAAATCTCAATTTATGAGAACAATATTTTTAAAATCGTTGCAGCGTTTTTTGTTTAAATAAATTTTTTTTTGTATATGTATGTACCTACATATATACAAATTTTAAAGCATTTTAAAGAAAAAAATTGGTACGCAATTTTTAAGCCTTCATTAATGCGGAGTTAAAAAATTAATTTTGAAAAAAAAATCATCTAATACTCAATTTCGAAATATCGAATTTTCAAAAAAAAATATTTTGATTTTTTGTTTAAATCCAAAAATTTTTTTTTTTTTTTGCAAATTTTCACATGCATGATTATTTTAACTTATTAAAAGCTCTTATATAAAAAATTTCATTAAAATCGGTTCAACTAATAATGATGATAGTCGGAAAACCAAAAAAAATGGAGATACCATTTTTAAACGATAAATAAAAAGATAGATAAAAAGTAGATCGTGCTGATATTAGTTTAGATACAAATTTTAATAAAATTCGTAGGAGTCATTTTCGAGAAAAATAAGATTCTCCTTACCGCAACCGGTTTTCAAACACTTTTATGGGAGGTACCGTTATTTTTGATTATTAGAATAATTTTTATTTAATATATGATAGATAATGTTGGAAAACTGATAAATGCAAAGTTTAATAAATAAAAATAAATGAAAACAAAAAATTGAAACTTAAAAAAAAAAAATTTTAAATTTTGGTATACAATACTTTTTAAACTTTTTGAAAATTTTTCTATAAAAAAATGGGTCAGATTTTTCAGAAAATGGAAAATCAAGACATTGATTCTATTTCCGAAAAAAAAAAATTGTAAAAAAATTGCTGATTTTTTTTTTAAAGTTATGCGCACGTTTTTAAGAAAAATGAGATTTTCATTATAGTATTTAACAATTAATTTAAATTTAAAAAAGTTGGAATTTCTAGGTGACCAAATGAATAAATTAAAAAAAAAGAGATTTACATTATTTGTTAAAAAAAATTTTGCGGCAGGTACCGTTATTTTTGATTCAACCCACCCGTTTACGCTGCAGCTGAAAGGACAGACAGGCAGAATTGCGAGACCCACTTTTTTTAACTTAGCTATCATGCGTAATGTCAACTTTGATCAAAATATCGAGTTCGACTTTTTTTTACTAATCCATAAAAATTGTTTGTCTCATTGAACAATTTTTACACTTTTTATAGGTTAAGTACATACATTATGTACATATGTATGTACACTGCAGGCCAAAAGTTTGAGTCCACTCTCATTTTTCGAAGGAAAACCAAATTCTATCACCGAAAAAAAATTTTTAGTAAAAAATGAGTACAATTCAACGTACTCATTTTTTACGAGGAACATAAATAAAGGGAAAATATGGAGACAAATATTTTCATTTTGCTGTTTACAAAAAAAATATTTTTTGAAACAAAAAAAAATTTCAAAGAAATTATTTTATTATTTTTGACTCTTTACTTTTTTGGTAAATATATCATTACATTATTAACACGCATATCTTGTATTTAGCCACAATTTATAATAGATGTTAGCCAGAGAGCAAGTCGTGATATTTGATATTTTGATTTTTGCTTTTCTCGAAAACTGTTCAACTGATTTTAAACAATGTTTTTTATGGAGAACATTTGAAAGATATTTTAGTATTTTATAATTTTTTTTGGATTTTGAAAAAAATCTTCATTTTTGTTTTTTAAAGACTATTCGAAAACGATTTGATTGTTGTTGATTATTGAACTTGTATTTTCAAAATTATGTAGGATATATTTTCAACAAAGATTATTTTTATAGCCTTGAACGGTACCTTCCAACGGTTAAAGAAAATCTTATTTCTCAAAAACGACACCTTCTATTTTGATTTTAATCTTTGTGTTGATATTAGTAGGTACTGTTTTTCATTCAATAGAAACAAATATTACATTACACCATTATTAACAGTAACTGACATTTAGTTTTTTTTTATGTTTGAGTTTATCATTATCTTCTGAACCAATTAAAATTAAATTTTTTATTCTAAAGCTTCTAAAAAGTATTAACATTATTGCAATGAAATATGTTTTGGATTTGAAAATTCTTTCAATCACATGAACTTGTGAAAAGTGTATACATTGTACATACATACATATGTAGGTGTAGGTTAGGTACTTAATTATATAACTCAAACATTGCCGTTTGACGCATTTAAGAAAAAAGTATACACAGCGTAATCCTTTTTCCTAGGTATACTTTGATATCAAGCTTGCTATATTTTCACGTGACAGTTTTTGTTATTCTATCCATCAGTGGCTAATAAAATACATAAAATGCGTCTAAATTGCGTTATAAATAAATTGAATGCCCTTAAGCAGGTATTTGAAACCTGCACTCGAAAGAAAGACTAATTTGAAGCAAATTGATTAAACGTTTAGGTAAATCGAATTTTTCTATCGAATCGAACAGAAGAATACAACTTATAATAATTATATACATACTTACATATGTACATATCTAAAATGAAAGGAATTTGATTTTTAATCTGTGTCCAAGTAAGTGTACATTTTACATAGATTAGTTTGCCTATCTACACTTGGTAGCTTAACCAAAATTATGAAATGAACATTTTCGAAAAAGTCCTTCCTATGGGCAAGAAAAAACAAAAATTTGTCGAGAATTCCTCTGGATACTGGTCATCTATGTAAAGGATTTATGTCGATTGCCTTGCGATGAAGTTATCTTAATGTGGGCTTATCAAAGCAATATATGAACTTTAAAATATGGGAGCAAATATAAAATTGAAAAATCAATAAGTTGAAGTAATTGTCATTTGGAAACTCACTGTAGAACTTTATTATAAATCCTTTAATTTTAATTTTAAATGTGCTCATAAATACACCGTCCTTTATAAAAAAAAAACATAGGAATGCAGTGTTATTAAAAAATGAAAGTCTAAAAACAAATCTTTTTTACAACAAAATAAAATATTTTATTTGTTTTTTTATTTTCTCTTTATCGACGTATATGTATGTTAATTCTTTTTTTGTCTTATACTAGGCGAATATTTTTTCCTCCCTTCTCTTTTTGGTCACAACAGTACCCGGTTTGTGCTGTGCATCTGGATGATTTATCAATTCCGGTGGACACGTGGAAACGGGACTTGCCATTACACATTGTTTCAAATCATAGAACAACTGACTGTCGTCTTTTGTGACAAAACTAATAGCCATACCAGTTTTGCCGGCACGACCAGTACGACCAATACGATGGGTATAGTCTTCAATAGACTTAGCCATGTCGTAGTTAATGACCAAAGAGACATCCTTAATATCGATACCACGACCAGCAACATCAGTTGCAACCAACATGTCTTTGGCGCCACTCTTGAGGGCTGCCAATGCGTACTCTCTCTGTTCCTGACCTTTACCACCATGCAATGTACAAGAATTGTAACCGAGTTTCTCAAGACCTTTGGCCAATACATCGGCACCTTTCTTTTGATTGACGAAAATAATAACTGGTGGTTCGATCCCCCTTGAAAGAATCTCCATCAATTTCTTGCGTTTGTCGTTCTCGCCCATCATGTACACAATTTGTTCCGTACGCTCAGTAGGCTTGCCAACCGATCCAATGTACACAGTTGCAGGTCTTCGTAGATAGGAGCGCGCTAAGCGTTCAACAGCTGGAGGCATCGTAGCCGTAAACATCACAGTTTGACGATATTTCTTTTTCGAGTAGAAGTTCTCCATGAGTTTGCTAGCATCTTCGGCTTCCTCGCTGTCTGGCTTCAAATTAGTAACTGGCATGTATTCCAAAATTTTTTGAACGTCCGGTTCGAAACCCATATCTATCATTCTGTCAGCTTCATCGAGTACAATGTATGTACACTGATTAAGCACAAGATATCGATTTTCCAATACATCGATAAGACGACCTGGTGTTGCAATTACGATTTCACATCCCAAACGTAGACGGAAACCCTGTTCCTCCCTGGACAAACCACCCACTACTACAACCGTACGAATGCCCAAAGGTTGGCCAAATTTAATTGTTTCTTCTTCAATTTGTTGGGCCAATTCACGTGTCGGAGCCATAATGATGGCATAGGGTCCTTGGTCGACATCTTCAAGACGTTCAATCTTGGGAAGCGATTGAATCCACGACAATAATGGTATAAGAAAAGCCAATGTCTTACCAGAACCAGTCTCAGCTACACCAATGATATCACGATTCTGTAAACCAATTGGAATAGCTTGCCGCTGAATGGGTGTAGGTTCTTTGTAACCAACATTGTCGATGATATCAGTGATTTCTTTGGGAAATCCGGATTCTTTCCAATTTCTAATAGGATTCGGTATTTTACCACCTTTTATCGTAATGCTGTAGTCCTCGCGGAAAATACGCCAATCACGTTCGGTCATTTCATCGTGATCCTTCTCAGACCAATGGCGATCGTCCCATTTTTGTTTGTCTTCTTTGCGTTTCACTTTTTTCAATCGAACTTTTTCTTGTTCTTTTTCAGCTTCAGTTCGTCTTTTTTCGAGCAGATCGCCATAAAATTTACTTTGAGTTCGCTTTTGTTCCTTGATGTCAATGCCTAAGTAATGAGAAACAATATATGTTTATTTATAATTAATATATTTACGTATATAATGTGATTTTGAAAATAAATTTAAAAAAAAGATTTTGATTATGGTCTTCTTAATAGATTCAATAAAATATTAAATATATTGCTTTTTAGAGCTTTCTATAACCTATTATTGACTACTGGAGTGAGATTTCTGAGCCGCCAGTCATGTTATTTTATTTTCAGTAATGAATTCTTCGCAGTACTCTAGTTTCATTTTTAATGATTAATGATAATGAGAAAAAATGTAGTATCATAAGGGCTTAAGAAAGTTTAAGCTCAAAAATATTTGCTTGAAAATTTCAATATGCAACATTATTTCAAATTTTAAGGAGAGGAGTATGGCTACTTTACTAACAATCTCCAAAAGATGTATCATGTTTTGTTCATCGTTTTTTTTTTAACCAAAACTTATAAAAACTATAGAAGTAGTCTTACCTGCAACATTTCCACGTCCAAAGAACTGAACATGGTGTCGTTCCTTGTACAAATTATTATAATCTATAGACGTGTCCTCTCCAGCGTCCCAATCAAATACAAATTTCCTATCATTCAATCTTCGAACTCTTCGCTTCTTCTTTATTATTCCCAAATATCGTTCTCGGATTGCTTCCAGCTCTTTTTCTTTGTCCTTTTGGCTGAGATCGTCAACACGTTTTATTTCTTTATCCCTGTCATCCTTGTGTCGGTCCCTATCACGACCTCTGTCATAGTCTCGTTCACGGATGTCACGTCTCTCGTCGCGTCCTCGTTCTCTTTCATTGTCAGGTTTCATAGGAAAATTATTCTCAGATGCTGCTGCAGATCGACTGGCTGCTTGGTTGGCTCGCATTACAGCAACTTCTTCTTGTCGACGTTTTAAAGCTTCTGCAGCTCTTTGCTCTTTTGTCAGGAAAACAGGCTTACTTCGGGCTTCTTCTTCTTTCTTCTTTTTTTCCAGAATTTCTTCCAAAGAAAGTGGCTCTGTTTTTCTGCCTTTAATTATCTCCTCGTCTTCCATTTGATTTTTCAAATCAATTTTTGTAGATTTCTTCTCGTCGTTGTTTTCTTTTTTGGGTATTTCATTTTTCATTCTATCCCGGGCCTTCTCAGGGGGATCCGCAATATTACGATTTCTTTCACGAGACTTGGATCTAGAACGTATCGAACGCATTGTATTTCTTTCAGCTGATCTATCTCGACCATGTCGTTCCTTAGAACGTGATCTTGATCGACGCCGACGTTCCTTATCCCTTTCGCGACCACGATCCCGATCTCTTTCACGTTCTCTATCTTTTTCATACCTGTCCCGAGATCGGGAACGCCGTTTTTTATCGCCAGCCATTCTTATTGATTGTTAAAGTAATTTAATTGATTTCAAATAGATTTTGTAAAAAATTCTCAAAAATTGAAAAATTATAAACACACACTCGCTGGCGAAACTTCTTCAAAAACGATTAAACAAACGTCAAACGTCATGTAATCCTTTTCGAAGAGAAAATTCGAAACTTCAAAAAATGCTTTGTTTGTTTTCTTTTTTAGCTTTGTTCAATGAGAAAAAATTAAGATTAGAAAAGCACAGTTACTATTTGCATTTTTTGTTTTTAGTTGCTCTCTATAGGCAAGATTTATTTCGTTTAAAACTAAAATTTCTATGTTTTAATAAAACTTAACACTACGATGATGGAGAAGCCCGAAAAAGTCCACTGTTTTTTTTTTTAACTAGAGCCCAACGAGTGAAATGCTTTACATTATGTACAGAGCATTTTAAGGTCCCTAGAGGGAATTTGAATTTTTGATGCTCATTTAAAAAAAATTCACATATATGCGAATTAAATTAATTTTAATTTTTCCCGTATATCTAGTTACAGTCGTATTTATTAGAGTTTTGTCTACTTGACACTGTCTAACTATTTTCAAATTTTAAAATAATTGAAAATTAATTTAAAAAAATCCATTTTTTTTTTTACTTTAATACTCCTTTCTCACACTTTTACATTAACCATAACAACGTATTTGGAATGTATAGCCACATTATATTTTTGATCCACAACATCGAAAAGCTGGAGCGATTGCAATTTGACTCCCAAATTCGTTTCGGATCAGGCAGCGTACTAGGTTTTAGGAAAAATATTTGAAAAAAAATAAATGATCTCCTCAACAATAGATCGGAGATCAGTGAAATCTCCTTCGACTAAAAGGTTCCTTTACTTTGAAACTCAGGTGATTTTTTATTTTGTGTCCAAAACTGCAAATTTGTTTTTATATGATCTTTGAAAGACTTGATTCAAATTTGTAGAAATTCGCAGTTTTGGACAATACGGGGCAGACATAAAGATGCCTCATCAAAAAAGGAGCTCTACAAATATTTATGATAATGGCAAACAATAATACATAAAAAACAAAAGTTTAAAAAATATATACAGTAAGATTGAAGTAATACAAAAAAAAAGGTTTATTCAATTAAATAAAATACAGTTTACAAGAACTATTTACTGCTTTTGATAACGTTTGGCAGATATATTTTCAATGAAACCGCAACTAGTCTCAGGATCAAACAAAAATACGTTGCAAATTGGTGCTTCTTTTTTTGAGATAACTTTGATAACTTCTTGAGCCAGAACGCCGCCAACGACAGCGGCTGTTGGTGAAATTTGACTGAATACATTTGTAAAGCAAGACGAAGGAACTATATTTTCATTGCTTAATTCATCCCGAATTTTTGTCAATTCAATAATATCCTTTTCACGAGTTTGATACGAAGGGTCTTTTTGAAAAAGCTCGCGAAACCTTTGCAGTATACGCAAAACTAAAAATGCTGGGCCCTTCCGCTTTAAGGTTTTCTGGAATTCTGAAGAACTATAGTCGAAATCGAATACTTCTTTTAAGGGAGGAAACTCCAATTCTCTTTGAATTGTTGTGGTGACAAGTTCTGTCTTGGTCTTTTCGTTTGGCTCGGAGATAACTTTGTGCTTCACGGTATCCCTAAAAGCAAGGCAATAAGTTATTTGGTAAATAATGTTAAAGAAATACTCACTCCAGAAAAGAATGTTTTTGTAAATCGGCACAGCAGTATCCAAACATACCCCATACGTCTCCACAGAAGAATTTAATATTCTTTTTGCGGCAAATATTGTCAACACGAATTAACTCAGATTCCGGTGATCCAATAATCACAACCACATCGAATTCAGTAAAAAAAACTTCATTCTTCTTTTCCAATGGCTCTGTATCTATTGAAATTTCAACCATTGGGTTTAGCTGTCTGGCGCGTTCGACAGACGCTGTAGCTCTGTTAATACCTAGTGAGTCTCGGGACGCAAGAAATTGGGAGCAAAAATCTACCTCGGAGACGGATTTGTCATCGTGTAACTTAACAGAGTTGACACCAGATAGGATTATATTCTTTGTGACTTCAGCTCCAATTCCATTAAGTCCAGAAATAAGAACTTTAGCTGTGCGAAGACTAAACACAGGTTTCTAAATGATAAAAAAAAAAAACAAAATTTTTGCTTACCGCTTCTGAGATTCTAACCCCCAAAGACGGATTTGACGATCGTATAATTCATTTTCAGCTTCAGTTAGTTCAACACTGTTAGCGTCTCCAATTTTTTCAATTTCAACGCCCATATTTATTTTGTATTGCTTGTTTTATTTAGAGTTTTTTAAGGAAAAAAATAAAATCGAACAACAATTAAATGTTCGCCAAACAATCCGGCATAATTGAATTGAAACCAAAATGAGCATGAGCAATGGCAGTTTGAGCAACTTATCGTTCAGTTTACCCCTTTTTAGACTTTCCAAGTGTTTCCACTTTTCCAGGAACGAATAGGCGTGTTCAGGAAAATGAGATCTTGGAGATCTCAGTTACATGAATTTTGTTCATGTGACAACAAAACTCAGAAATTTTGCTGAAGAATCACGTAAATGAGATCGCTGAGATCTACCTATTTTCCTAAATTTGCCTAAAAATTCTGAAGGGAAAAGCCAAAATCGGCTGATTGGCAATTTACATAATTAAGAACACCAACGGCCATATTATTCACTTGATTCATCCAGATAAATCCAGATGTAAATTATACAAATTCAATGTATATACTTCCGAATTTAAGTTTTAATCTGGGTTTATCGAGTGAATAATATGGCTGTAAGTATGGATTCCATTATAATAATTTGGTTAACATGATTTGTTTATGTGAACGAAAAAAAAAATCAAAATCACTTCTAACAAGATCAACAAAATATAAAGTAAACAAGAGCCATTTTGTATTTTTGTTGTTGTTCTTTGACTTTCAAACTGGCTTCTGACAGAACTTTCCAGTTTGTGGCTGAAGAAATTTCTCTGGTAAAAACTGTCAAGAGGGGGAAATAAATGTCTCTCTCTTGGGTCCTCCCTCCTGCCAGAAATTACACGAAATGTGCGTAATTTTTATTATTTGCATTTTTATTTTATTTTAGATTAGATAAACATCAACAACAATAATTTACTTTGTGATTTCTTGTTACTGATGGTGTCGCTTTTTTGCGTGGATGAACTGCTTTGACCTTAGAGTAGAAGTAGTTGACTGCAGCCAGAACCAACCCAAAGGAACACGCTTAATGGTAGTTTTGTGTAGTTTCTAGCTAGTACGCGAACGTACCCGATTTTCGTTGGAAGGAATTCGACATAAATTTTCAGATGTAAATTTTTATGCGTTGAACCCGACCATTGTTTATTTTTTTGGTTCTCGTTCAAAATTAAAATTCAGCGGCCAGCGCTCAGCCATAGCCATGGGCGGCAGAAGTTATTGGTGTGATTATTGCGAGTGTTTTATGAAAAATGATATAAATGTTCGTAACAACCACAATATAGGAACGTCTCACAACATTGCCAAAGCGAATTACTTACAAAAGTTCAAAGGTAATTTAAAGCATGTTATTTTTTTTATAAAATGTACGAATTTTTATCTTCATACTCATATGTATGTATGTACATAATTAATGTTGTAGATCCTCAACAGATAATAGCAGAAGAAAAGATAAAGATTCCCTGTAAAAGAATTTCAAACAATCAAGAATGTACGTTTGGATTTTTCTGCCGCTTTAGCCACTACAATACTGAGGAGTTAAATTGTTTGCAGTTGATCGGTAAGTCCTTGCTTAATTTAAAAAAAAAAATAAAAAGCTATCAAATTTTGAATTTTTTCAAAGTCGATAAAAATGAATGTAAAAAAGAAAAATATATAAGCAAAGCGGCTCCTTTGCCCTGGAACACCACCAAAAGTCGCAAACAATTACCGCAACCAACGCCTCCATCACTACAACCAATAGATTTTGGATTAATTACCGACTCTTGCTTCCAGAGCCAATGGGGTTGACCAAATCAAAAACAGCATGTAAAGTAAATACTACTTTAGCATATGTATTCAATTTTTTATTTATTTAATATTATAACTCGTCCTGTTTTTGTAAAATTACTGATAATTTTTCCAAAACACCACCTATGCTAGCATTTTTTCCAAACTCTGCATAGTATGTTTTTGCATCTGATCCAGCGAGATTTTTAGTTGTTGGATTGCACATATGAGCCAATAGTAAGTAAACTAAATGTTCTGAAATTAAATTAAAAAAATTACTTACAATTTAGATTTTAGTTTAAATAAAAAATGTTAAATTTAAAAGACATAACAATACAAAATCTTGGAATAAGGGTATATCGCGTTTTAAGGCCACAAATCGTCCTAATTCTATCATACCCATCTATTTCCAAAACGGATCTTCAATAGGTTAGGTAAGAGCCATCAGAAACTCATTCACCAATTCAATTCAAGCTTTAATTAATACAACTACATATTCATCCGACCATCCAACTTACGAGCATATTTACCTATATAAATATTTAATTTTGTTTTTATTTTTTACTTACCATGCCCTAATTCTATTGCAAAGAATAGCACCGAACATCCACGTTTCATGTCAGTTGCATTTAGTATTTCTTGCTTAAGAACATTAATTTCACGTCCTTCGAAACTATCACACTGCCTGCAGTAATGGCGCAAAAATGTATTTACATCAGCAAACGGATCATGTAATCCAGCTAAACTCTTTAAATTTAATCTATTATCGACTATATTGAGTATTTTTTCTGCCATAAGATACTCGTTCTTTTTAACAGCTATGTGCAATGGAGTTAATCCATCGTCGTTTTTTTGTAAAAGTAATTTTAAATCGACTTTCTTCAGAAGTGATTCAAGTGTTTGGATTATTTTTTTTTGTTGTTTCATATCATCATCATTGGAGAGATATAGTACAGCCAAATGGATGATATTGTTGAAGTCATTATCGACTTCATTTAGATTAAGATCTTGTTTTAACAGCTCATCGATTATGCTTTTTATACAATTCTCCTTAACAGCCAACTGAATAAGATTCTGTTATAAAGAAATCAATTCAAGTTTTAACATAATGAACAAAATCTTTGTTTAAGAATTGAAATATACCTATACATAGGTGTAATTGTTCCAATAGTTTTACTTACATCGTTATCTTCTGTAGTAAGACTCATCAGATTGCATCTTCGAAATTTCCACACGTATATTTGTCTTTTCAGTTTAGTCAGCTCGTTTTGAACAATAGCTTCATGAATGGGTCTGTTTAAAAAAAAAAAAACAATAGATTTTTGAGGCCAAACTAATATACCTATTTATACTTACAAAAAACCAGCATGATTATATTTGTCGGATGTTTCCCATTCAATTTTCATCTGATACTTTATTTTTTCGATTGAATTTTGACCGGGTAAAATATGTTCATCGAGGTCAACGTTAAGAACATATGGGTCGCAGTTCTGGAAAAACAACGATACAGCATCATCATTTGAATCAATTCGCATTATTTTGCGTGGTTGTTGTTCAGTATCGACTGTATTCTGCCCAGATGATGTAATTATTAAAAAAAATAATTTGTATTTATCTAAATTTTTTGATTACCTTATACTGGTTATGTGGATCTTGCTTCAAGACCGGAACATTACTTGAATGTTGGGCAGTTTTAACAACTTTTGGATAATTTCTTTTCTTTTTTCGACGACGTTTTTCAATATCTTCTGTCTTAATGATGGTCTGTTGTTCAGTATCAGCATTATCAATTGTTTGCCAAAAGTTGCCTTCCGTTTGAGTTCCAACATCCATCACGGCCTGAGACGATACCTTTACCTTGGTTTTACAATTTGGACAACTTTGTACGCCGTTTATAGCATCAGTAACTCGATTGCGTACATCTTCGTCAGGGATTTTCAAAAGTACGGCGAATAAATCGCGATATTCGGGTAAAAACCGTTTGCGACGAGAATAAATAGGATTTGAAATACTTTTCATTTTTATAGAAAAACCTATTGTTTACTTGCAATTTGATAAACCTATCTATCTACCAACTTCAAATAAAATAAATTGATAAGGCCAGCTTGTTATGTTATTGAATTATTTCGGGTAATCCCCACATTCCAATATTTTGATATAAGACGGATGGAATGGAAATGAAATTTATTTTAAAGGTCCGGTTACATCGTTTTAAAAGTAATATTTTTTAAAAGCCGGCTACATACCACAATATGTATTATGTTTGAGAAAATAAATTCCTTGGGTCATTGGGGGTGTTCAATCCTTTACTTAGCTGTCATCTGAATTTATAGAACTTCTGATTGTCATAAAAAGTTTGATGACTTTTAGTAACGTTTAGTTACGTTTCATCTGGAGAGGTTCAAGGGATGACGTTTAAGATCGATTCAATGTAAATCCTATGGGTAAATTTAAGAATTTGACAAAACTACTTTTGACCGAAATTTCAGATTTTTTTTTGGTTTCAACGACATAAATACAGAAATCTGAAAATTCAGATGTTAAACGTAATCCCTTGAACCCGCTCACTGGCTTATTATTTATACGTTCCTTATGGATACGTATCCATCATGCTACGAGTACGCGACATGTCAAAAGCTGCATGCTCATGAGTCACTGACGTCACCAAGTAGTAAGTACACGGCATATGGGAATTGGGACGCATATCTGACGTCAAAATGAAGTGTCCATTTACATACAGCATTTGACATCTTCGAGTAATTTTATAATTTCTTTTTGCTCGCAAATAAAAACTTTTTATAAACTTCCCATGTCATAAAATGATTTGCCCAGCAAAGATAAACGAAAATATCAGTTATATAGTTGGAGAGAAAAATCTCTTGTGGTAACCCAGGGGTATTGGTAATATTTGGGGAAATAAATTACTTGCCTCATTGCTTTCTTGGTTTCTTCGCGCTTTTGAATGACTCCTAGTTTTAAATTTAATTGTAAAATATGAGAAATTTGGTGAATTAAATTTTTTTAAACGCTGCAAATATGCTGCAATTACCCTTGCAATTTTTAAGCATGTTGGCGGGGGAAGTATGCGGTGTCCGGGGTAGACAAAGTTGCAGAGGTTGAAATAATTGCAGAGTTATCGCTCTTTCTTCTTTGTGCTTTTTCGTATTGTTTGAGACATAAGCGGAGTAAAGAGTGAGGAGATATAATTTCCTTCTCATTTAACAAAAATTGCAGGTATTAAAATTTGCAGCGTTTAAATGGATGGTGCAATCGGAAAGAAACTCAAAAGAGAATTGCGGATAGAAATTGCAGTCGTCTAAAAGCAGTCTTTCAAGAATAAAAAAGTATTAAAGAGCAAAAAAAAACATTGGACAGTAGTCATCATTTCTATACCGACATTTGACAACTGAAATTTCCTTGGCGCATTCAGAAAAATGAGATATCAGAGATTTTTTGTCAGGTGAGCGAATCAAAGATATTTTTTCTGAGATTTGTGACAGCAAAACTGAGAAATTTTGCTCAGGAATCATGTTCACGTAACTGAGATTGCTGAGATCTTAACGTTGCCATTGAAATTGAAAATGCCTCAAATATTGCCAATGGAGTCACAGCATAACTACTGTTTGGTAACACTATAGGTAATTTGAAATTTTCTTGCGAATTTGCACAAATTTGTGAAAAATTTCACATTGCCAAACAGACCTAGGTTGTGTAAGCCAGTTCCACTGTCGGAGACAGTCCCGATCCCGAACAATCGCAATGAACAAAGCTAAAATGAAGCTGCTAATTTTGGCATTTGTCTTCATTGGTGTGTTTGTCGCGTGCTCCGGGTGATTTGTTTTTTGTTTTTATTTTTATACAATTTTTTTTTTTCAGAAAATAAAACATAAATAAAACTAAAACCCCATTCAGTCAAATAATGGACTCAGATTCTCCAAAAATATGCTCCTACTGCTCAGCAGTAATTGAAAGTGATGACTTCCTGGATTGTACAATATGCCATTCAAGTGTCCATGTTAAATGTTTAAAGCGCCCAGGTACTCCTGGGGATATTCTTGGCGATGTTTTCTTCATATTTACATGTACTAATTGCTCATTACTTGAAGGGAAACAAGAACAGTTTGTGCGGCAAAAATTGCCGTGGTAATTATAATTATGATTATTATAAGATTTGGGGCACAGAAATATTGACGTTCCATTTTTCAGGTTGATGGTCATCACAATGGCAATCTACAACCTATCGATTAAGTCGAATGGTCTCAGTCATCATGGGCACTTTCATTGGAGAACTCACATAGTGAGTTTCATAGACAAGCACTGGGAGCACTTGTTTGAACCAAACACGTAAGTTCATTTTGTAGAGACTTACTTAGAGAATTACTTGACTACGTGATATTTATATCCATTGAAAAAAAAAAGAAAACGTCGAAAAAAGTGGATTGGTTCAGTGTCAGGAGCCCTATCGCATAACAGTCCGGAGTTCTTTCAATCCGGTCAAGAATTATTTCAAGAATCCGGATGGTGGAAACTGACTTATAACCAAACACCAAAATTTTATATGAAACTATGTATGTAAGTCCTTTAGGAAAAGAACCAACTCTCCCTACAACAAAAACTATTTTTCAGATGAACAATTTTCCCAAAAAAGACAGCAACTTAGAAACGATAAACGAAGTATTGAAGAAGTCAGCTATTCAAGTGACCATTCAAATTCAGCGACCGACGATGTTAAACGTCGTCGTGCCGATTCTGATGAAGAAGAACATTGTAGTAGAACTTTGTAAGTAACGAACAGATTATGTTTTTGAACCCGTAAACTAATCTTTTTCATATTTTCTTTGTTTACTTTCAGACCTTACATGGGAAGAAAACCAAAAACTAAACCAGCAAAGCAAATAAAAGTCGAAACTGTGGAACAAGAAGAAGAAGAGGATAAGCATTTGAATTCAGTACAATCTAGTTTAATGGATTTTTTGGCTGAGAATCTCTCTTCGGATGGTTTAATTTTTAATGACATTCAACCAGATGATTTAGCGAAAAACGAATTACTTCCTTTGATAGGAACTACAGATAATTCGAATTTTTTTGATATAAGTCCAACAAAAAGTAATGATACAAAGTTAGGTAGTTTTTCGGAAAATTTTGATCAAGATGACGTTCCACATGCAAGGTAATACATACTAGTTTGATAAGTCCATAAAAATTTAAAATAATTATATTTGTTATTTCAGCCACTCCAAAATTCCAGAGAATACAGATGACGTTTTATATCAACCTCGAATCCTACAAGTAACAAATTATCAACAAATAGATGCAGCCGATACAAATTCCGAAGACAATACAATCAAAGAAGAGCCTGCAAGTGAATCTGAAAATGATTCTTACGAAGTTGAGGAGGACGATGATGAACCAATCGAAGTTTGTGCCAAGAGCTTATTTACAAAACAACTAAAACGAGAATTTCCTTGGTTAAGAGAGAATCAAGACGATGAAGAGAATTTGGAAAATGAATCTCTGTTCATGCAAGGAAGGTAAGTTGAAGAGTTTTTTCTTAATAAAATTTAATACCTACTACTATGCTTTTTGTATTTTTGAAAGGTTGGTACCAATGAGTGAATATGAAGAAAAAGAATTATTTAACAAGCTGCGTAACATATTGAGCTTGGAGCAACAATGTAAGATCGAAGTTCCGACTTACGTGAGACGATTTTATCGGAAATTAGTTGTACGAGAATTTAAAAGAGCTTATTCAAAGCCGTTGTTTAATGTAGACGCTTATATACAAAGCAAAAGTGAGCTTGAAAAGGCAGCGAAGGCTCACATATTGGATCGATATCAGGTATGTTGGTTTATCCTTTAAATAACTATTTTGAACTATCACTAATAACTTCTGTTATCATTAAGATTATTTCGACTTCAAATCAAACACCAATGACCTCATTTCATGCCAAAATAGCGGGATCCTTTCACTATGAAGTTTTTGAATCGCCCTACACTTCAAGAATTCTTCATCCGTTCATCTATCGCAATACGAAATGTTTTCCTCCATGGATGAAACTTATGTGCGAGCTAGAACACAGCGTCACTGGAAAAACTCCTAAACGATCGACTGTGGATTTCTGCTATGTTCGTCCAAATCATATTGCTGCTGTTAACGCTTTGTTGCAGTCTAATTTCTGGCCTGGAATTGATAGTTAGATTATTTTTGAGATTATCAATAATTTACTTCTTAACGTATTATTTTTCTTCAACAGTGTCCGAGTGTCTAAGTTATCCAGACTTTAGTGTCGTAGCTCTGTATAAGAAACTAGTTGTAGGATGTGCGTTTTTGGTGCCTGATGTTGGCTTCAATGAAGCCTACATATCTTTTATGGCAGTTCGTCCTGGTTGGCAACGATGTGGAATTGCCAGTTTCATGCTGTACCATTTAATTCAGACGTGTATGAGCAAAGATATAACTTTACATGTATCTGCAACTAATCCAGCTGTATGTCTTTATCAGAAGTTTGGATTTAAAATTGAAGAAGTAATTTTGGGTTTTTATGAAAAGTATTTGCCAATTGATTCAAAGCATAGTCGGCATGCATTCTTTTTGCGCTTAATGCGATAGGTTTAACTTTGATGTTTTACTCAACTGAACTGAATTTTTGTAATATAAGAAAAATTTTATTTATCAAGAATAAAAAAAAAAGTTATTGTACCAGTTGTTTTGGACATGGCAATATCCCAACAATGCATCGGTAAACGCTTTTATTGATAATAAAGCTGCAGGCCCAGCATATTTAACCAAATCCTTGAAAATGGAATTCACCACAGAAGTTAAAAGATGATCTGATTTTTCCAATTCATAAAAAAGATAAAATCGAAGACTTATCAAACTATAGAGGAGTTTCATTTTTGAACGCATCATATAAAATCTCCACCTCGACATTACTGAAATGATTTAACGCTTGGATAGACTCAAATAAACTACTAAGTGAGTTTCAAGCAGGGTACTCTACCATTGATCACATCTTTGTGCTAAGAAATATTATAGTCATGTGGATGTGGATCTAAAAACTGCCTTCCACACAGTTGACCGAGAAGCATTGATGTTCAAGATGTTTGGATCTGGAATGTCGCTTAAGTTTGGACTGTTCTACAGAACTTGTACATGGAGACCAGAGCGGCTGTTAGGAATGGTAATAATTAGCCCTATTCTTTTAAACGTTCACATGAATTTTCGTATTCTGCTATCCGTCGTCGGAGGAAAATGAATTTTCCAAAAAGCATATAAATTGCGATAAATTGATTCTTTCAAGAACTTCAAAATTAATTATTTATAGAGCTTTGAACTCGAAAGATTTGAAGAGTTTAAAGAAAAAATTGTAATAAATTAAGGGAAAAATTCACTGAATCGAAAAATTCGATTGGATCGGATAGCAGAATAGGGCTGAATGTGTCTGAGTGCTTCTAGAGAAAGTCAGGTGTTAGACAGGGTTGCGCACTCAGTCCAAGCTTATTCGCACTATTCATGGAGGATATCATTGAGATATTACTAGCAGGTGCAAACTACGCTGCAGAGGTCATTAAAGCGTTTCAATAATGAAAGAATAGAAAAAGACCGAATCCGTTCATAATGACAGTTTGTATGAGATTTTGCTATACTTTTTTTCTGGATTCATAACAAGTTCCGATTACGATGGAATTCGTGATAGGGCTGATTGAAAGTACTGAACGTGCCAAATAATCGTCTTCCGAAGAAAGCAGCTTAACAAGCTACACAAAGCAAGACAGGTTGGGTTAAGAAGTGGATCGATCTGGCACAGGAGGTTGATGTGGCTTTTAATATAAGTGACTAGAGGACTTAGAAATCATCACTTTATCTGCAAATAACTCACTTAGATGGAAACTTTAGATAGTTGTGTATGGTAGAAGCTTCGAGCTCACTACAGCGGTTGATTTATTAAACTGAATCATAAATCTTTATGAAAGAAACTACTTCCCAAATTATTCTTTAAACTCGTCAATCTTTCAAGTTCAAAGCTCTATCAATAATTATTTTTTGAAGTTCTTCAGAGAATCTGACTTTTATTGGAACATTCTTTTTCCTCCGACAGATTGTAGAATACGAAAATTCAAGTAAACTTTTAGCAGAATAGACTGATAAACTTTATACCGCATCGTGAAGATATTCCTTTACTTTGTGAGATGTATAATATGGCAGAACGCGAGGATGTACATATTTCATTTTAGCGACAGGTGTCGGAGACACATACTGGGCAGCGACTTTCTAACAGAAAATGAAACTTTATTGCTCTTAAATGAAATAGATGTATCAAAAATGTTAAAATTTTGCAAACCCGCAATTAATTATCGAAATAGAATTTTACAAAATTGTCCAAAACTTCGTAAAAATTATCTCAAAACGAATTTTTTGATAATTACGGCGAGTTTAAAAATGTCGAACAATGCTTATGTCGTGTTGAAAAAGAAATTTTCTTTGGCATATCGGCTGCATTCACAGGACTTGCTTCCATTGTTTTCGTAAATGTGGCATCGTGTATGCCATTCCAGGCTGTAATAGGTACAAATATAAAGACACACTTTTGGTGTACACGGAATGATAGTTAGTTTATTTGCAAAATAATATTCTTTGTTTAGTATTTAATTCTATAAAAAAGGTGAATTTTAGTTAGGTACGAATAATACAAAAATAATTTTGTCATGTAAATGATAGAAGAAAATCACAAATAACATAAGAAATCCTTTTAAAGTTTTTTAGTTATGTTTTAAATGAAAAATAATAAATTTATAATAAAGAAATAATTAATAGTTTTAACAATATTTTAGAAAAATGTACATCTCAATACTGTCAAGATCAAATCACATTAGTTATAATAACTTTTGGGTATGCATTCGGCAAAAAGTTCATAAAGCATTAATATTTAACTAAGTAACCCCCCCATAATATTTCAATACAAATATAAATGCTTGATTACATCTGTACCAAAAAAAAAGGATTTTTTTATACTTAAATATTTTACTAATTAAACAAACGTGCATGTCAAAATAAAATAATTAGCTTATAGCCTTTGTGTGTATGTGTTGATAAAGTCCTTATAATCTACGGATATTATCTTAAGTTATTATATATAGTATGTATTTTTTTTTTTTTAGAGAGTAGTTGATGTAACAGTGCTTATGCCATGTACTAAAATTGTTGGAGGTAATTCTGCAGTTAATTCGGAAAGCAATTCCATATACCGCTCACTACGTTCCTGCCAGTGAGGTGCGTTAGTATTTGGTGGTGCAGCAAGATATATGAAAGATACTGCTGTCTGATCTGATCTTTCACGAATGATTTGATTAACTCTACAATAGCAAACAGAAAAGAACTTGAAGAAATAAAATAAAAATAAAATAGAATCATTGCTTACCTTTGCATATACAACTTAGAACGATTAAGATTCTCTTCAGTGATTGGTTCACTATCATATTCGTCACAGTTTGTAAATTGTTTGAGAACCGATGCATGACGAACAAAATCAGTGTTTTTGCTCCATTCTCCTATCTGCAAAAAAAAATTACTTTATTAAAAAAAAAAAAAACATAAAATAATCGAACACTATTAGAAAATAGTGAAAAGTTTTTTTTAATTATTTCTGATAAACGATCGCTTTTGCAAATTTAAGCTGGTCACGCATCACGCTATGTTCGAGCATTTATCACGAAAATCAAAGGTTAGTATGGCAAGGTGGCAATTTTTGTTCATCGTAAACAAATTCTTAGGCTCTTTGATTTGTTGTTGAAGGTTTGAATGAAACAACAACAATTTAGTGGGCTACCACCAAGATTTTATAGGCTCTAGTTATAGCTACATATTTCACGACTACCAGGCCGATCATCAGACCATAGTGGTGACATCAGACATCAGATCATAGTGGTGCTTGTTCATTGTTCAATTTTAAAAACCTGGACCAAGCTCCCTCAGAGCCAATGCACTACGCATTGCGCTACCGAGGCCACCTGATCAAGTCCATCCCAATTAAGGTAAGGTTGTTTGACAATTGCATTAGAAACCAGCATTTTTACTAGCCACACACAAGTTTGTTGATTTTTCATTATTATGGTTCTTGCCATCAGATGGTCCGGTGTGTATTTCAACAAAAAACAATGCTTCGCAAAAACAACCAATGCACCTCTTATGAGAACTTTGAATGTTTGCACATATAGTATCAACATACCTCAAATATATCAGCAACAATTCTTAAGTTTTTCAACGATTGTTGAAGTTTCATTTTAGGAAACACATCCATTTGTGGAATTTGAGTATCGAATGAGCTAGAAACAATAAAAAAAAATAAGGTTATTATTAAATCTTCTCTAAATGGTATTACAAAATCAAACCTTATATTCGATGAACTTCCATTAGCCTCACAAAGAAAAACACGAAGTGTCAGTCTTTTCCATTTCGGTAACATATTAATGATACACGCAAGTTGCATCATAAACAACGATACAACATCAAATGGATTCACACCCTTTGGATCAAAAACATTAATTGGCCAGACGTCGATGTATTTTATATGATTGCTCCTATAGTTTTATTTAAAGAAAAGTAAAAAAAAAACAACATAAAAGTATATCGACTTCTTACTTTGAAATGAAATTCTTATCCAGTTGATGGAAGTGTCTGCACAAACATATGTTTTTCTTCATTTTCAATGTATCACAGATAATTGATACGTATTCCTGCGTACTCATGGGTTTTTCTTCGCGGGTATTTCGAATTGGAAAGGCTTCAAATTCGCCTTTGTTAAAGTCTTTAGTTTTGTAGGATGAATTTTCACTTAAATGTGAACATATTTTAGTAAGAAGCTAAAAAAAAAACATGAAACAAAATTCATAACTTACACCGTGAAGAAATCCCTAGGAATTTGTGAATCATAGAATCCCATTATAATTGTATTAGGTTTCATAGCTCCAATACCAGATAAACGTATTAAGTGTTGAACTCCTTCTCTGATGGAATTGGCAAGAGTCACTTCAGCGAAGGCTTTAACCTTTCAGAGATAAATATATGACATCACTTTGAAAAATAAAAAAAATAAAACACTTTACCTTCATGTGATCCAACAGTGAAAGCCACATTTGATTTTCTTCAATAGTTGGGTCCGTAATCGCAGTGCAATCTCCAACCTTGACATGCCCGATCACATACAGACCACCCTTTTTCATGTCGTTAACGAAATCAATAAGTGGGCAGCAAGAACGTGGGCTAGAGACCAACAGTAACATCTGTGGTCTCCAAAATTTAACATGTTCCTTACGTGGATCCAACATAAGTAAATATTTTCTCACTTGATGGAACATTAAAGCTTGTGATATAGATCCCCATTGGGTGCCTTGTGATGCTGGTGAAAAGATATGCAAGGCAATTACAAGAATCAAGCACAAAATAATACTGGATGATGCGTATATTGGATTAATGACGAACATCATCACCAGTGTTCCCAGCAGACCAATCAAGCACGTATGCCATGTGAAATATTTGAAGAGTGGTCGGAAATTAGGTGCACCAGTAAGTTCAATTCCCAAGCAAGCTAAATTCGTTGATAAGTATGACAGCATAAATAGAACAGAGTTGATTTGAGCAATGCTATTCATTGATCCTATTAAAAGAATTGCTTCAACTAATACCCAGCTAGTGAGTACAGCTGCAACTGGATTGCCTTTCCATGTTCCACGAGTTACAAAATTTAAAACAGGTCCAAATACTTGATCTTTTGCAAGAGCTTCTAGAATACGACTCGATCCAATTTGATTACTTAAGCCAGTTGAAAAAGTAGCTGTGAGAATTCCAATGGTTATAAATGGAGGCCAGAAATTTACTGGCATTAGATATAAGTAATTGTTGCATAATAGTTCGTGAGGTGTTGTAAGTGCCATTAATAGAGATAGAATAATATAACAAACGAAAGTAAATGCTACAGCAGATAATGTTCCAACGGGAATACTTCGTGAAGGGCTCTTTAATTCACCAGACATATTAGCTCCTGCCATAATACCCGTTACACCAGCAAATAAAACACCGAAGGTTACGGCAAAGTTGACAGTTTTTCCACCAGAAGTGTAATCAGGTCCATAATTTTCATATAAATTTCCCTTAAAGGTTTCCATCGATAAGCCGGTGTAGTTAAAAATGTGGGATATGTTTGGCAAATGATTATCTTCAGGAATATTAACCTAAAAAAGAAAATAATTCGGGAGGTAAGTCTTATTCTATATAAATAGGGGGATTTTTGGGATGGAAGTGTTAAAACTTTCAGGAGAACATAATATGAGTTAAAAACTTGTATGTCCAAAATACCACCTGCTTAATTACTGTTGTAAAAATGAATTTGAATGTATTTATAAGAAATTAATTATCGTCTTCGTTTTTTGAATATACAGAAATCATGTTTGTCTAGACTCAAAAACTATAGAACCTATTTTTCTAAAACTTCATTGCCGGTTCTTATTACCATTGGAAAGGTCACGCTTTAAGCGGTATGAATACATAGATGCTTTATACGAAAAATCTTGAAGGTTAAGCGGTAGGTAGTCCAAAACACTACCCACTATAAATTCCATAACTTGTCTACTAAAGACCAAAAACTAAGAGAACATCAAAATTATGGGAAGAAAGGAGTTTTTTTCATTTGACATGATAAGTTTCAATAACGCGATATTGATATTCTGAACGTCCTATACAAGGACATGCAAATTAAAAAAAAAGATCACATATTAAAAATAAACCATAACCAACAAATGTTGAGTAAATTCTTATCGGAAAAAAAATATTTTTTTTTTTTGAAATACATACACGTAATGGTCCAAACTATGAATAACACAACATACATATTTATATTTAAAAAAAATTTATTACTCACCTCCATTCTACCTTTGGTAAGAAAACTTATGTAAGTTGAAAACAAGCATATGGTTACAATTCCCAAAATCATAACGGAAGTTTTGGCAAACATTGCAGCTCCAATTAAGCACACAACTAACATAGCCGTATTAATGATGGTGCAATAGAAAAATCGCCACCACGATCCGTCAGGTATTCCAGCACTACCTTTGGTAAAATAGCCACCAGGACCGAAATTTTCCACAATACCTTCAGTGCAACCAACTATAGCCATCGCACAACCAACAACATTAGCCAGAAAAAAAAGTGTTCCAATAGAACCTCCGAATTCCAATCCGAGAGTTCGACTTATCATAACTGAAAAAGGATATTTTTTTTAAAGGTGCCATTGCGAGTGGAATTATTTTGTACTTACAGTAAACACCTCCACCTTCAACGGCTCCATTTGTTGAAATGGCACACACAGATGCAACAGTAAATAGCAAAATTAGATAGGCGATAACAAACTGCAGGAGTGTCACATAGAGTCCTGCATTGCCAACAATGAAACCTTAAAAAAAAAAATATATTAAGTCGAAATTCTAATGGGTAGGCTCCGCTTAAGTGAAATTTTTTTTTTCACTTAACCGGGTTCCGTTAAGTGAAAAACCCGCTTAAGTAAAAGAAATACTATAACATTAAGCGGGTTTTACTGTACTATGTTCTTAAAATTTATTAGATTAAAAGTTTATTATTTTAATTCATTTTAAATCAATTTTGTGTTTCATTTTTAATTTGAACTTACCAACTCGAATAAACACCAAAGCACTGAACATGGAAAGAGCCACAGGTGAGAAAACTCCTGCAAATGTTCCCAGTGTTCGTCCGTTTCTTTCTGGATCTGTCATACCGAATTCCACATAGCCATCTGCAGATTGTGGTGTTGATGGACGACGCATAGGAGCATTACCACCACTACCGAATAGAGATCCAAATGTTTGAAACATATTTGACCGAGCTGAAGCTATGGGTGACGTCTCATTGTCTCTCATAACATCGCTATTTATGCTACGCCCATCCATCTATGAATGAAAGATATTTACATATAATCGAGTTAACTTCTTAAGCTGAATAGCATTTATTTGATTATTTAAAAGAAGAAAATATTTATAAGGTCTTAACGCCCACAATAGAAAAAGAAACAAAGAGTAGTGAAAGCTTAAACAAAAAAAAAATCCTCATTAATATTATGAATCACTGATACGAAAAACAATTTTTTGCAAATATCGACTTACAATCAACACAGAGCACTTTGAATGAGCCTGTTTTTATTTGTTTTATGAATTATCTTTATTAGTATAAAAAAATCTGTTTTTCTCGATGTAAATTCTTTTTTTCTTTTACGGAAATGTATAACGAAAAATAAATACCACCAGCTGTCATCAGGATCAGCAGCTAACAAATGAGTGAATTCAGAAGTAGACACTATTGGTCGAATTCAGCGCGAATATGAATACGTTCTTTTTATTTGTTGAAGAATTTGTGTTCGGCATCAAGAAAGTTTCTGGGCAATGTCTGACACATCAAAAAAGGATAATTTTCAATCAAAATCAATCAAACAAAATTCACCTTGTGTGTGGTTACGTTCAGTTTTTTTGTCAGCATTATTAGAGAATTCAAAAAATGTTATTGAATCACAACAATTCACACAAGGAATAATCACAAGAATTTGTTAATTGTTATAACGATAAGTAACAAGAGAAATATCGGACTGTTACGGTCGTATTTATAAGCGTTATCTTACTTGGAGGGAAAATAATTGTGTTTTTTAGTACATTTATTTACATCCTCTTAAAAAAATAATTTCCTAAATTAGAAACGATAAACATATCGCTTATGAACTAGGCGGATATAAAAACAGAATTACAACTATTATAACTGTTATACATGCGATAAGCGGTGATGGCTTTTTTGTGCATTTTTAATTTTATTGAAGAAGTTTGAACAAAAAAACACACCAATCAAGAATTCCCTGAACACACTCATTATTGCTTGTCATTTTTCTTCAATTTTTTTGTACATCAAATTTTTGCCGACGAGGAACGAGGACGACGAAAAATTTTCTTCGCGTTGCCCTTTGTGAAAAATTTTATTGATTTTTATTCTCCTAAAATATTAAACTTATTTTAGATAAAATTAACCAGTTTTTAAACTAATTAAAAAAAAAAACAATTGCAATAGTATTATTATTTGAAAAACTTGGGAAACAGCCTTATACTGCATTCCAATTTTAACAAGTTCATGGAAATGGATCGAAGTACGTTCGCCATCTTTGTTGTGAAAAAAATAAAATGGATTAGATGGAATAATAATTGGATTATAAAATGAATTAATTAAAAAGTTAAAGCAATGAATAATAATTAATTATAACAGGATCCAGGAGTATTGACTCGCCCCGCAGACACAGAGGCCGCAGGGATCATAGACACTACAGTCGATCTCGTTCGAGGTCAAGGTATGTACCTACATAAGAGGCTTCTGAAAATAACCTGATCTATTGAAAAAATAAAAGAATTTTTGTCTCCGAATGTTTAAACAATTTTTTTTTTATTTTACAAAAATCATTAAAAAAACAGAAACCGCAGCAGGGAACATGAGCGCAGGCGTAGAACTAGATCACCACCTCCAATGCCACGTTCCCGTAGCCGAGAACGTTATTGTCGCCGAAGTCCCGAACATGATCTTTATAGAGAACTTATATACGACGACTATCATCACCAGGACGAACGAATTATGCATCATGCTGGAGGTATGGGTCGCATAGAGCGTATCGATGAAAATGATGCTCGCTACATGGAAGAGAGATTTGAGGAGGAGCGATATGAGGAACTCAGGGAAAAAGAGTTTCGTGTACATCGAAACGGTAGTGGTGGTGGTGGTGGTGGTGCTGCTGGTTTTATTGATGAAATGGATAGACATTTTGATGAAAGACACAAGTCTCGAGAATATGAACGGGACCGGGAGAGGGGTGACAGAGAAAGGCGGTAATACAATTGAGACAAGTGTACCTTTTTTAAGTTAAAAAAAAAACTAATATTTATTTCTTATATAGGGATCAGAGACAACGTCACCCTAAGCGCTATCATTCAGCTGAAAGGGACGATAATAGCGATGGCTATGAAGGCATAGGGATGAGTCACGACTTTGATTACAGGCATCAGTCTCCGAACAACACCATCATAGTACGGGGACTTGCACAACATATTACCGAAGCAGATGTAAGTAACTGAAGATTTTCGTTAAACTGTCTAACTTGACACATGCATGTCTTCTAAAATTAACATTTAAAATTCTAAGCCATTTGAACCACGTCATTTTGATCAAATCGTGCATTTTATTATTTAATGTTTTCTTTTTCTTTCGTTTCAGATAATAAGTGACTTGATGCAGTGCGGCTTATATGCGACGTCAATTCGTCTAATTCGCAAAAGAAAAACAGGTAGGCATGGTCGAAATAAATATTAAAATAAAACAAATTTTAAATCCCTTTGAAATATCCCAATCCTTATAGTCCTTGAAAATGAAAAAAAATCTATTGAAAAAAACTCAAACTTAATTCAAAGTACGTAAGTATGCCGGTCTTTCAAATGTTAAACAAATACAAATCTTCGTGTGTGCGTAAACTGTATGCAAATGTAATGAAAAAAAAAAATTAAACAGATCATAAATGATACTTTAAAAAGGCTCGATGCAATTGCAAACTGTTTATCAACGCATTTCGATTGCGATCAAAGTATTGCATCAGGCAATATACACGCCATGTCTGCTACTGTTTTATATAATTTTCTTAAATACAAATAATGTGCCAAGTGCTTTATTAATTGGCCATCACAAAACCGAAAAAAAACCAACAACAACCAAAATTTCAACCGTTTTTGTTTTAAATAAAATTTACAAGAATTTTGTGTTTGCTTCTATCTAAAATTTAGGTGCATCTCGAGGTTTTGCTTTCGTCGAGTTTAGAACCGTTGAAGAAGCCGTACGCTGGATGGATTTGAAGCAGGTATCACTTGAATCTGGTGCAGTTGTAAAAAATAATATTATTTTTCTTATTTGTTCAACTATACTATTTTTTTTTGTTGCTTATTTGATATAAACTTATTTAAAACTAAAATATTTAAATTTAAAACAAAGTACATTTTAAATTAAAAAAAAATAAGATCAAGTTTTAAACGAAGAAATTAGAATTTTGCAAATTTTTTATATGTTTAAAAAAAATGTTGAATGTTTTTTATTAAAAAAAAAAAAAAACAAAACAACTGCTAAGCCAGATTTTTTAAAGAAAAAAAAAACAGAAAATAATATGCTGTATATTTTATGAAAATATCAACAATGCTTGTTGAACGAGCTGCTTGAAAAGCCAATATTTGGAAAGATACAATGAGACTAGAATCAATATTTAACGGCGGTGACTGTGTAGTCAGGAAAATTTTCAAAGTTCAATTACTGACATTTTCTTTTTTCAATATTTTTCTAGGGCATATTGATGTTGCAAGATCATCATCGGGCCGTTATACATTACAGTTATTCGAAGGAGCCGCAAACAATATCCGACTGGTATTGTGCAAAGGTGAGTTATTTTTTAAAAATAATATGTAGTTTAGATTTATTAACATTAGAAATGTTTAAACGGAGGCATACAATGTAAAAAAATCAACAGAATTTCAAAAATGTGAAACGCCTAATTGACAAAGAGGGCCAAACGTGAGGGAAATAGACAAAATTTTTTCGTTCATGCTTTGTTCATATTGGTCTGAGGAAACAGAATACGAAGAAGATGATAAAACGGACACAAAAAAAAGGAGAAGTGTTCGTAGGAAAAAAATGGGGATGTTTTTGATGATGATGATTTTTGCAAAATCTGAAAAATACCCGATTTCCGTTTACTTAAATGCTTATATCCTCGATCCAACTATCCGATTTTCAATATTAAGGTACATAATTAAAAGAAAAATGACAGGCGTGTTAGAGCAAAAACATTTTAAAATCATTCAATATTTCATACTAAAAACATGAAAATAAATATCGGACAAATAATTTCATTCAACGAGGAAGTTGATAAAAACAAAAAAAAAAACATTAAAATACTTGCAAATACCAATTGGCGAGAGGGAGATAGTGTTCTAAAGCCGGCAGAGTGTGTGCAATAAAAAACCACAATCGTGGCAAATTTGCTTCGCGTCGGAAAAAAAATGCTAAGTGTACATACCTACATTTGTAGTGGGTATAGTAATTGTAAAGATACATTGTGGTTGGTTTGGCATTGGCTTGCTTATAAAACGGTCCTAATAATTCGACCAGTAACATTTAGGTCTTAAAATTTAGCTTGAATATCGGACTAAATATTTTTTATAAAATCATTGCGCAGTCACATAAAACTATATATGAAAAATCTTATTAAATTGAATATTTAATAGAAACAAAAATTTAATACAAAACAATTTTTTAAACCACATGTATTTTACCCTTTTTAGGAAAATTTTGATGTTGGTATGTTCAGAAAAGTTGCTCAACATTAAAATTTGACATTCAATGTACATACATATGTACATAAATACATAAATGATTTTTTCATTTCTAATGTTCCTTAACTATGCTGGAATGGCAAATCGGGTAAATTTTTTTTCGGAGAAACCTACATAAATTATCATAATTTTGTTTTTGTATGATATATCCATATTGTAAAGAAATAAAATGAATTCATAAACGTCAAAGTAACTGCATTATCTAAGTTCATAAGGCAGATTTCCAAACGAATAGCTGAAAAATATATATATATAATCAAATGGCAGTAAGAATATATCAACATTGTTTTTTTTTTTTAAAGCTAAATAAACTTCACCCCTGAAGAAGCCGGAAGATAACCGGAGAAATGTCGGGAAAAGCATGAATTAGTTTTTTAATTAATTGCATCATCTTCACTGATCAAATTATTAATAAAATTAGACAAATAAATGATCAAATATTATAATACATTGAAGGTTTGAATGAAACAATAACAATTGGGTGAGCTACCACCAAGATTTTTATAGGCTGGAGTTATAGCTATTTCACGACTGCCAGGCCGATCATCAGACTCCTTTAGTGGTGCTTGGTCATTGCTGGGGCAAAAAGTTTTTCAAATAAAATTGAACAATGACCAAGCACCACTAAAGGAGTCTGATGATCGGCCTGGCAGTCGTGAAATAGCTATAACTCCAGCCTATAAAAATCTTGGTGGTAGCTCACCCAATTGTTGTTGTTTCATTCAAACCTTCAATATTAATATGATGGTGCGTAAGCTTGGCAGCCTAACTACAAGTGTGTTATCACACAAAAAATCCCTTATAAATTATCATACATTGTTTATTATTCTTGTATTGAAATAATTTATTGTCCAAAAAGTTATAAATGCACTGTTGTCTGAACTTACGGAAAGTTTTTTATTTGATAAAAATATTTCATCTAAGCAGCTGACGCTATTTTATCCGTGAACCTTTTTGATCATTTTTTATAGAGTACAAACATTTTTCCATAGTAATAATTACACCATTCCAGATGTGACCGTTTTTTTTTGATTAATTATTGAATTGTGGTTCGATCTCTGTATTCAGTTCAATTTTTTGAAAATGTGGGTTACGCCGATTTGGCGCTAAGCGCCTCAATTGCAGTACCTATTATTCATAAACGACAGTATAGAATCCGAAAATGGTCGAGTGTCCGTGTTGACTTAATAGATTTGCTTTAAATTCGTTACACATAATTTGTATGTTATTCCCTAGGTTTGTAATTAAAATTTTTGTTTTAGGTCAAAACCGTCTCGAACGTAAGGCAGCGCAAAAGTTAGTTATGAATAGAAAGAAATACTCAAAATTTACTTTCAAAACAAGAATTGTTCTTTGTTAGTTTTATTCTCCTCCTAATCACAAAAATGTTTTCTTTGAATCAATGAAATACAAGATGTTATTTAATGTTTTTTTTACAGTGTGGCGTTTTCAATTTCAAGAGACGTGAAAAATGCTTTAAATGTTGCGCATCCCGTGAAGAAAGCAAAAAAGGTGGCGAAGGCAGCGATGAAGTTAGCAACATCCTAACGAAAAGTAAAAAAACGCTATTAACATTTAGCATCTCTATAATATACAATTTTCAAAAAAAAAAAAATAAAATTATAAATATTAAATAAATTTTTTCTACCTGTGCAATTTTGAAAACAAAAAAAATATTGAAATGCTTTCAACAATATGATCAACTTGCTGCAAATAAAATGAAGAAATAATGCTACGTAATTTGGATGTGCTGACCAATGAGGAGGGAGTTCTGACAAAAATGCAAGAAGTTGTTCCCAATCTGGTGTCGAAAATCTCTAAAATTCTTGTTTGCCGTGATCCCCTCACACAGACGTCTCGTGGCATTTGTTATCTTAATTTTGATAATTTGGTCGATTCAATGAATACCCATAATGCACTCAATGGACTGGAACCACCTTTACAAATAGATAGCCGGGAGGGTAATATTTATTTTTTTGGCTCGATGAAAGATGATTTTTTTTTATTCAACTAATTTGTGTTTTCAGTTTTGATATCGTATTGTGTGGACTCGGAAAATCGTCAAATATCTCGAGGTCCGAACAGCGTTAAAGCATCTCAAGATGCTATGGTGAATGTTCCCAATGTCAACCCAAATACGTATCAATATACAATTAACGATGTACCTCGGTTAGCTGAATACAGTGCCTCAGTGTATGCTTCGACTCCAGCTGAACACGAACATTACCTTAAATACTACAAAAAGTATTACATGACTGAAATATCAAAAGGTCAATTCGGGAACCTTCCTTCGGTAAATCAGTTGGGCGAGTCGGCCAATTCAGGTGCAGCTGTCGCTTTGTCAGCCATACAGAGAAAACAGAATAAGATGAAGAGTATTGAAACAACAGCAACACAGGCAGCTGCAGCAGCGGCGGCAGCAGCAGCTGCAACAAAAGCTGCCATAGCAGCAGCTACTGTTATTCCACCAAAAGGCGACGATGATAAACAATATCGTAAGTATATTTTTATGAATTTGTTTTGTATTCTATTGAGATTTATTTACTGTATTATTAGCCACACCTGACGTGTCCCTGTATCAGTACGACGAAACATCAGGATATTACTATGATCCCACGACAGGTCTATATTATGATGCGCATTCGCAGTACTACTACAACAATGAAACCGGGACATATCTCTATTGGGATCAGCGAAAGAGCACATATGTGTTGGCAACAGCAGCAGCAGCGCAAGCAGCAGTTCAAAATACGTTAGAAGAAACAATTCCAGCTGCACCGAAGCCACCGGAGTTTGATGAGCCTAAAAAGGAGAGTAAACGAGACAAACCCGACAAAGTAAAGGTGGCAAAGAAAATTGTAAAAGACATGGAGAAATGGGCTAAACAACTAAACCAAAAAAAGGATATGGTTTATGTGGCAACACCCCAGCCAATTTTACCCCAAAAATCTGATGAACCAACAGTTAAACCACTAGGAAGTGGTTATGCTGATGTTGGTTTCTCGATTTTGGAGAAAAAGGAGCGACCAAAAATTACGGAATATGTTAGCCCAAGCATAAGTAAATTGGTGCCCTCATATGCGTCTGATTCGGACGAGCATGAAGATAATTTGCAACATCATCAACAGAACCAGCAACAACAACAACCACAAATAGAAAGCGAAAAAGATTGTGTTGATTTCCAGAAGCTCACTTGTTTGCTGTGCAAGAGAGCCTTCCAATCATTAGATATTCTAACCAAGCATTTAAAAATGTCCAATTTACATAAAGAAAATCTTCAGAAGTTCAATATGTCAAGAGGCATAGCGGATTCAGATGAACAGAATGCATTATCGTAAGTATATTCAATTTTTTTTCGATTATCATGATAAAAATACACATCCATCACTCACAGGTATCGTGATCGAGCTAAAGAAAGACGTTTGAAATACGGTGAAAGTGACCCACCTCCACCAAACCGCAGTAAGGAGCGTTTCGAAAACGAACTTAAACATATGACCAAATCTAGTAAGCCACGACAGCAACAAACACCTGCCTTGCCCATTGGTGAGAATAATGTCGGTAATCGCCTGTTACAGAAAATGGGATGGTCTGAAGGCCAAGGGCTTGGTCGAAAAAATCAAGGACGAACAAATATTATCGAGGTGAGTATTTTATAATGTTTTGATTGAAACAATGGAACTTAATTGTTTTTATTTTCATTGATCAGGCTGATGCACGTCCAACTACGGCAGGACTAGGAACAAAATCTGCAGCATTTGCCCCTGGCGATGACTATAAATCTTATATAAAACGTATGATGAAGTCAAGATATGACCAGGCAGAAATTAAGTAAAATTTATTAAAAAGATTGATTGATGGATTTTTTAAACCCTCTGTACTGTTGTAATGATTCAGTTTTCCAACGTTATATTATAAGTCTTGTGAATACGTTAAATATAATTTTTAGCTTAACTGTTTTTTTTAATAAATTGTTTGAATATCTATAAGATTTTAAGTCGTTATTATTGGGCTGTACTTAAGAAACGTCATCCATTAGTAACCAAGTCTGGCGATTGCTCTTGGTACCTAAAATAACGGTACCTGCCGTACAAAGTGTTTTTACCAAATTATGAATATCTTACTTTTCTCAAAAACTCGCCCTCAACATAAAAAAAAATCTGTAATTTTTTTTACAAAAAGCTTGCCATTTTATAAAAAAAAAATATCGGAAAAAAGTGGTTATAAATGATACATCCCATAGAACCATTTTTTTATTTTCGATTTTCTCAAAAAGGCTTTATTTGATTTTGACCATTTTTGTATAGACAATTTTTTAAAAAGTTTTAAAGTATTGTAAACCAAAATTTTCAAAAGTTTCTTTTTGGTTTTTAAAAAATAGTTTCAATTTTTTTAGGAATTTAATCTGCCCTAGCGAGGTATCCGACGGAGCGGAAATTTTTTTGCAACGTACACTCTATCGGAGGTTCAAATTACATTCGAGGTATCCTTCATCGGAAAAGAATACTAAACAATGCGACGACGCGTCGGGTTTCTCTTGCACTAAATTAACCAGAAGCTCGATTTGCCTGGTTGTTGTTTTTTCGTTTGCTCCTCGGGACCTAAAAAATACAAAAATTCAAGCAATAGTTCCAAAACTACTTTATTAACATGTTTTTTTTTTCTTAAAATTTTCAACACCTTTCACAAATCTTAAAAAAGTTCCGCGAACTATTTGTGGCGGAGGATATCGGAAAAATAAATTTATGAGTTGTCAAAATATTACTCAAAAAAAGCAATTGATCGCACTGTAACGCAAAACGCCGGTGTGCGTTGCATAATGTCGGAAAAATGTTCTGAACAGCTGGCCGAAAGTATACCTCGAAGCAAATATCCTCCGATTCGTAAAATATCGGAGAATTTTCCGCTCCGACGGATACCTTGCTAAGCCCGAATATGTAATTCGAAAACAACTTCGTCGATTTTTGTTAGCAATTTTTTAACATTATCTAGCAGATTTAAAAAATAAAATGATTCTTATGACCAAAAATAACGGTACCTTTCATACAAGTGTTTAAAAACCGGTATGGAAAATATCATTTTTCCCAAAAATGGCTTCTACGATTTTGATTAAACTTTGTATGTGAGCTAATTTTAGTACGTTCATTACTGGAAAATCTTTTATCTATCGATTAACAATGGTATCTCTCAAAGAACCATTATTTGGTTTTCGATTATCTCAATATCTGTTGAACCGATTTTAATGATATTTTTTACACAAGAGCATCTGATAAGCTTGGATAATATTTCGTATCAAAATTACAAAAAAAAAAACAAATTTTGGATTAATTATTTTTTTTTTTGAAAATTCAATATTTTGAAAATGATTAAATGATTTTTTTTCAAAATTAATTTTTTAACTCATTATTAATAAAGGTTAAAAAATTGAGTACCAATTTTTTTTAATTTTTTCAAAATTTGCTATAAAAAATATTTTTTTAAAAAAAACCTCTCAAACGATTTTTAAAAAAAATCTAAAAACACAGTGTGATCGCACAAAAGAGGAAATTCATGCATTTTATTTTTTATAATTTTGTTCATTATTCATCATTGTTGTAACAAAAAAACTAAGAGACCTATTCTGCTAAACGTTCTCGTGAATTCTCGTGTTCTGCTATGCGTCGGAGGAAAACAAATGTTCCAAAAAGCATACATACATATTTTAAAAATAATTATTGATAGAGCTTTAAACTCGAAAGATTAAAAAGAGTTAAGATTAAAGAGTTAAAAAGAGAAAGAGTTTAAAAAATAGCAGAATAGGGCTGTAAGCTGTAAGGCTCAGGTACTTACTGAAAATATTAAGAGATTGTGCAAACCAACGCGATGGGGCGGTTGCGATTCTGCACATATGTACGTATGAATGCACAGTTATGCGAATCATATTGAATCCAGGAAACTATTTGCTCGCCATATCGTACGATATTTCACTGTTTTGCGAAAATATTTATAACGTTCAAAAATTATAATATGTACATACATACATACATATGTCTGTTTAGTAAACTACAACGTTGTATGTACGATGTCGTACAGTTGTCAAATCCCGTAGAAATTTTTGACAAATATAGTAACTTTTAGCAAGAAGTTCCCAAATCTACAAAACAGACATAATCATTACAGCAATGCTACTTGAAAAAATTATAGAAAATTCAATTCTATAAGATTTATTGTATAATAATAAATAAAGGAGTAGGTATATACATATGTAAATATTATTATGCAATAAATCGTATAGAATTATAATAATAGTCAAATATTGTCGGCAGAGGTTTTTTTTTGCAACATTATGCAGCTTAAATGTTATGATTGTTTGAGTTTAAAAAACAAAAACATGGTGTAGTTGGAACTCATGTGCTTCAGCCTCCATTATGAAAAACGCGTTCTTACTAATATCTCGAGAACAATTAATCATACAAAAAAATTTAAAAGAAATTAAATAATCTTTCCAAAATGGCGGCTGAAGCAAAAGGTAATGCCATCAATAATAGTTGACTTGCCTCATACTCATCTATAATTTAAGCGTCTTCTATTTCTGTTAAAAGATTCGATTTATTTTTGCTAAAACTTAACATTTTTTGCCGAACATTTTTTTATTTTTGAAAACTTGAATGTGAGTATAGTTTTGACCGCAGTTTATCAAGCGATAAACGCCACCGCTATCGCTTAGGTATGCGAAATCTGGGCGTTTTCTACAAAAAAATCACACTAGGCGTTCAATTTAATGGAGGGCGACAACTTTCATGGGAAAAGGTTCTCCCCACAATTGAAAAAAAAAATGAATACATTCTAGTACGCCCTACTGAACTTCTAAAAACAAATTTCAATTTTTCTTCAAATATTTAGTTGCTAAAGCACAAAATTATTCCGGAGTCGATAGCTTTGTTTGTTTTTGAGAGATATTCGAGTCGAAAAACATTTTTGTATATTTTTTAGTTTGAAAATTTGTTGATTTAAAAAAAAACTGTCAATTGAATAATTCTACAAATCTTAGAAGCCCGGCTTCTAATCTAGTGTTTGTTTTCTAAATATTCGAGCCGAAAAACGTTTTTCAACGATTTTTAGTATTTTCTTGTAGTTTTTTTGCTTAAAAAAAACCGTCAATTGAATTTTTTTAAATTTATACCAGTAACCAATTATGGCATCGTGAATAGAATAAAATTATATTAATATCGTTGTTTGTTCTCAAAATATTACAACCGAAACACGTTTTTCACAAAATTTAAGCATGTTTTTTTCTATCTAAAAAAGAAACTGCCCGCTGATTTACCTGAAGTCGATGGTATTTTTTGTTCTCGAAATATTCGAGATGAAACATTTTTACAACATTTTTTTAAATTGCTGTAGTAAAAAAAAACCGCTAATTGAATTTTTTTAGGAACCCTTTCTTCACTTCGTGATGTTATTATCTGTAAAATAAAATTAACTCGAGGTCGATATCTCTAGATACAGTGAACGATAGAAATGCTCACGAACGTACGAACGTACATACACACACACATACAGACATCTTTCTAAAAATGATGGATTCGGATTCCTTGGAACGTCGAGAAATGTCAAAATTTTCAATTCGACAAATCGGACCAATTACAATAACTTCCAATGGGAAGTTAAAAATCTTCATACAATAGAAAAAAATGTTCCACATACGCCCTGCTGAACCTTCAAATAAAAATAATCTGAGGGTATTTTAAGCTTAAAACAGGTGTCCATGCAATAAAATTTTATTGAAACATTAAAGAAAACTTCAAACTTACAAACTTATTGTAAAAATTGTTTTTTAATGTAGTTTTAGTATTTTTTTTTTTAAAATAACCTCAATTGCAATAATAAAAATAATTATCCACCAAAAATATTATAAATTTAAATCGGGAACAGTGGAACTGCTTTAATTGTTTTATTTTTAAATCTGAAGTTGAGTACCTTAAACGTCATATAAAGTAATTGCGATCGTTGATCTGTAAAATGGTTATAAAATTAGTACAATTCTGTTAAAGTGTCAACTCTCTGTTACAAATAAGCTTCGGTGCCATACAATTTCTTCTATAAAACGTGTCTGTACTCTGTTCAGTTCACTGTATAATAGAAAAGTTTATAAAAGTACACACAACCATAAAATAGTGCGTAATTTTTGTAAGTATCCGCACAATGTGAATTCATTTTTATTATATATTTTTGTTGTTTTTGTATCTTTATTTTTAAATGAACCTCAAAAATTAAATTCCCATCATTCAGTTCAAGTAGTTCAACTTCGGCAGCTGTAGAGTTGATATCGCGCTGCGCAAACAAAAACGCCCAACCTCTTTCGTCCGTCACATCGCATCGTGTCTCGATCGTTACGGCGCCGTTTTTGTTAGAGGGTAATGGTTAAACAAATTATAATTTATTCAAAGAATTAATGTAATTTTTTAATGACAAACAAAAATTTGATTTTTTCTCAATATTTGATAAAAAAAAAATGGAAACAAAAGTTTAATCATATTTTTTGTTCTCTTAACGTTTCTAATCCCATTCGGTGATTAATTTTTCTATATGATTTTTAGATAAACCTTCTTAAAAAAACGAAAAGATACAAATATATCTTTTTTTCTTTAAGTTTTTTTTTTTTTTTAATTTTTTGAGTGAGTGGGCAGCAAACAAGTGGACTTTTGATATAATATTATTATATTACATATTTTTATTTATTAGAATATTGTTTGTTTTTGTTGTTGTTAAATAATATTCTTTGCGATATATCTACCTACCTTCGATGTGTGTTTATAGAAAGTAGAATAAAAGCAAAGAAACACCTATAAGATAATTTTTATTTTATTTTTGTTTTTGTGCTTTTGTTGTATTTTTAAATTATGACACATGTATTTGGTTGTTGTAGTGGCAGCAGCGGTGGTGGTGGCGCGCGGTAACTAAACCGACACCATTATTATATTGTGTTGGTGTATATCTCGGGCGATTTTGTTGATGATTGTTAATGTTGTTATGTTAATACGGAAAATTTCATTTGCTTTGCTTTTTCATTCAAAATTCGGAAATTAAATTAATTCGATTTTGTCGTGGTTGTGATCGTTTGTTGTTCGAATCGACGAACGACCGATCGGTGATTTTGAAAGCAAAAAAAAAAAAAATTGTGCGTGTCTGGCTGAAGAGACTGTCATAAATTCATTGTTTACTCCTCGCCATAATGATGGATTGACAAAACAATATACAAAATATAAACCGTCAATCTCTCAAGATCACTAGTTTTGTTTTACCTATATAAGTGAGGTCGCGTCTTGGTGCAAGCTAAAATTATTCGTTTTTTTTTTTTATTCTGGACTAGGTACACAACCCTGAATCTTATTTATTTCTCCAGCCTTGACTTTATTTTTGATCGCGATATCTGTGAACATAAAGGACTGCACACCGTTGCGCTGTGATCGCGAACTATACAAGTGTTGTTTACTGTTGAAGTGTTATTATTATTTTTTTTGTTGATAAAATTAATAATTATATTTGCTAATTAAATAAATAAAATTAAATTTATAGTGAATCCGTCGTGACATCATAATCGGCCTTGCGTATAATTTGATTGCGTATACATCTCATTGTGTGGTGGCTGTTCTCTGTCTTTGCAAATTTAAATATTTCAATCGTACAGATTTGGATTTACTGTTGGGATAAGAGAAAATTGAAAGAAAGGAAAAATCGTCTAAAAGAAAATTCTGTGGAAAAAAAAAACAACAACTAAACTAAAGCTTAAGGTTTGTGAAGAAGATCATATTTATTTTTATTAAAAACACAAAATTTTAATTTAAAACTTAGTATAAAATTGTTTGTATTTTGAGTCGGTGTATGAGTGTGCGTGTTTTTTTTTTGTTTAAGTAAAGAGTGAGTGAGAGTACCTACCTATAGCAAGTGATACCGTTCAACATTCGTTTGTATTCTTAATTCTATTGATTTTTGAGATTAGAATTATTTAATTAATATTATTGGAGAATACACCGGTGGATTTTTATTTTAATGCATTTTAAGTATTTAAACAGGATTGATTCATATGTCGTCTTATATTTGATTTGATAGAACTTGAATAAATGAATTTTACCTTCATAATTTAGAGGTCAGTGAACCCCTTTGTCGTAAATAAATGTATGTATAGAAATTACTTCCTGGATTTTTAATTTGTTTTTTGTTTTTGGTAAGTGTGGGTGTTGATTTTTTTTTAAAATTGACACATTTTGAGTTTTTGAGTTTGCAAAAGGGATCACTTTATTAAATTACTTAATTTGGGTAAATCCATATAAAAATAAATTCATTTGATGATTTCTCATCCTTGTTTATTTCTAACGAAACATTATTATCTATGACTTAGTATGAATGACTAAGATTATTTAATTTGTGGCTACGCTATATCTCGTCACCGACTATAAATTATGAATTAATTTTCATATATTTTTCATGCCATCGATTTTCAGCTCAATTTGTATTTATTGATGAATTCAAATGAAACACCAACATAATGTACATATATGTACCTATGTACATACATACATCTCTAAATATGTATGTATGTAGATAAATATTATTTTGATGTTTAGGTTTTTTTATTTTTTAATTTTAAATCTAAAATTGCGAATTAGGTATTGTAGAAATCTGGAGGTTACGTTTTATGAATTTAAAACAAATTTAATTCTGTTTATTATTTCATTGACCCCCAAGAAATTAGCATGAAGTTGTATAAAACTTTTGTAGTGAAGCGGGTCCAGAGCTTATACTATGCATTCCAATATTTTTTTTATTATTTCAACATTATGTAGGTTATTGCGACGAGGGTTGTACAAAAGAAACTGAATTAACCTACCTATGAAGTCCAAAAATAATCACAACTATTACGATTGAATGTTAATAGGTCTGATGATGTGAACTAATTACTTCCATTTCTAAGTGAACATAATGTGACATTATACATTTTATAGGACATTTTTTGCAACTTATAATGGGTGATTTTTTAAGAGGTTTAGAACTTTAAAAAAAAAAATGAATGAAATATTTATTTGAATCGATAGTTTGAACCTTGCAATTTAATGTTTAAAGATAATTTCATGCAAATGTTGACCGCGGCTGCGTCTCAGGTAGCCCATCCGCTGAGTCCAATTTTGGCATACTCTTTCACACATATCGGCCGGTATCTCACGAATGAATGCATGGATGTTGGCTTCCAGTGCGTCAATCGAAGCGGGCTTGTCCCTATAGACATTAGCCTTGACATACCCCCACAAAAAATAATCTAATGGTGTCAAATCGCACGATCTAGGCGGCCAATTGACCGGCCCGAAACGTGAAATTAACTGTTCACCAAACTCGCCTCGCAATTGCGCCATTGTTTCGCGTGCTGTGTGGCATGTGGCACCGTCTTGTTGAAACCACATATCATGCAAGTCAAGAACTTCCATTTCGGGCAAAAAAAAGTTTGTTATCATCGCTCGGTAGCGTTCACCATTGCGATTCGCATCATCTTTGAAGAAATATGGCCCAATAATGCCGCCGGCCCATAAACCGCACCAAACAGTGGCTTTTTCGGGATGCATTGGTAGCTGTTGCAATGCTTCTGGCTGATCTTCACTCCAAATGCGGCAATTTTGCTTATTTACGTACCCATTCAACCAAAAATGAGCCTCATCGCTGAACACAATTTTTCGATAAACAAAATTTCGAACCGAGCACGAATTTTGATAGTAAAATTCAATAATTTTCAAGCGTTGTTCATTTGTAAGACGATCCATGGTTAAATTGCAAACCAAACTGAAGCTGTTTGACAGTGACACAAGGTACTAAACACACGTCAGCTGTCAAAACCAGTGTTGCCAAAACCAAACCAGCTTAAAAATCACCCGTTATTATACTTTTTAACCGACTAAAAAAATATTATAATATTATAATATATTTTAATTAATTTTGCTTTAATTTGTAAAAAAAAAAAAACAATTATTGCGAAAATTAAAAAAACTGAATTTTGAAAAACAGATTTCAGAAAAGCACACTTTTTTGACATTCTTTTTCCAAGACTTTTAGCCGTGTTTTTTGAAATGAATTCCTGTTTCCCTTGGTCCCGCCATTACTTTAGAACGGCTTTACCGATTTCATTCATCCTTGTTTTTAGTAGAAGGTTCTAACGGTAAGAAATATTAAGATAATTGCACAGAAAATTGGTTAATTTCAAAAAGTTAATGAATGTCACTTAACGGCTATTTTCTTTTATTTGACAAAAATAATTAGGAATTTTATAAAATTATACCCCCAAACACGGAAACTATCAATAAAAAAAATTAATTTATTCATTTGTTAGCGCACACTGCACAGACGATTCGGTCGGAAAGTTTATCCAGTTTTCAGTTGGTTAAGTGAGTTTTTTGAAAATTGTTTGTTCATCGCAGTAAATTCACTGAAATCACGCGTTATATTTTAAGTTTAATTTAATACAGATTTTTAAAATGCCACCAATTATACGAAGTTAGATTATTCATTCTAAAGAGTAGTTTTAAATTCCGATAATTTTTATTTTGACTTATTTTTAAACTTATAAAATTGATGAAATTCCGTGCGAAGCCGGGACGGATCAGCTAGTTGTTTATACACAAAACAAAAATTGATTCCTTATTTGTTTGTTTATAAAACTTTGCAGAGCAGACTTTCATCAAACGTCATAGTTAAGCGAATGTAAATTGTATATAGTGACTGGTCGGTGGACCTATGTAAGTCAGCCAAGGTTTTATTAAGCACAAATATTTTTTTTTAAATAAAATGAATTAATTAAATGTCTTAAAACTAGGCATAGTATTTTATTATTTTTGTTTTTATTTGACATTTATCGAAAATACACAAAATATGAACAAGATTTCTCAGAATAATTTTTCAGTTCTATTGTCAAATACTGCGAGAAACAAAAATTTTGGATTCGCCTGCTTAATTTTTGAAGAGTCACATTAATTATCCTATTCAGATTTCTCAGGATCTCAGATCACAGAGATCTCAGCGTCAGCAATCCTTAACTTCTAACTGGATCATATCGACTTTTGTGACATCCAACTCAAATTCACCACAGCTTTATCTGAAAAACTCAACTCAGATATCTGCTTCGTTTAACGCTGGGAAACACAATTTTTTTTTGTATAACCGGCACTAATTATCATTTTGCTATCGATAGTTTGTATGGAAACGTCAAATTATCTGAGTCATCGAATGGGACAATTTTTTTGATGAGAACAAAATGATGGCGGTCATTGTCATGGAATTTAGTTTGTTTGCCTATAAATGACTATAATTTAAGTTTTATGTTTATATTTAATTTTATTTCATGAAGAGGAATAATTTTTTATATGAGTTTTCTTTTTATTTTAATGAGGCATGGGTAATTAGTTTTTGTTTTGCATTTCTTGCTGCAAAGCTGAAAGGGTAGTAATGGCATTTTGTAACAGTGATGGGCTTTTTTACTGTGATGTCTTTGGTCTTTTGGGCGCATTTGCCCAAATTTCTACAAAATTTCACAATTTGCTATGAAAAACCATAGAAAAAAATCAGTTTTGGAAAATTTGTTGATAAATGTTACCAAACAGGAATAATAATTGTCTTTTTTTCATTAGACTAGGTACTTAAGCCATTTGTGTTCAAAATGGATTTGGAAATCAAAATTCAAAATAAAGTTGGATCTTGAGTTCTTTTTGCAATGCATGTATTTTCGTAAGCAAATCCATTCTGGTTTAGATCTGGGGGAAAATAAAATACAACTAGTATTGTATTAGCCTTGTTTTTTTGCAAGCTCCGGGGGAATTGGACGAAAAAAACAACGTCGGTGCTAAAAAAAAATTATCATGTTATATGCAACAACAACTAATCTCTTATGAGCTGAGATAAACCCAGAGAATGCTTCGGGTTTAACTTAAGTGCACAGGAAAACTGTATTACCGGTGTGAAATATATACTGTTATCGATAGTTTGTATAAACTCCATTCTGTTTCTGTGATGGTGTTGCTAATTCCCGTAGTCGTTTTTTCATCCAATTCTTCCAGAGCTTGCAAAAAAACACGCCTATTATTTCATCTTCAATGCCTAGCTATTGTTTAGGCGTATTTTTTTTTGCAATCCTGGGAACAATTGGTTGAAAAAAACGACGTCGGGGCTTAATATCACCATGTTAAATGCAACGAAAACTTATTCCCTAGGGGTTAAGCTTAAACTAGAGAATTCTCTGGGCTTAACTTAAGCGCACAGAAAAACTGTGTTACCGGCGGCGTGAATTATATAGTTTGTATGAAAAATCTAATTTGTTGTTGCAATGATGCCGCTAATCCCCGTGGTAGTTTTTTTTTCAACTTATTGTCCCCGGGATTGCAAAAAACGCACCTTTTATAACATGAGCATGTTTGTGCGATCCAGCAGTGTATTTTTATTTTGTAAAATTTTAAAAATGTTTCCTATATTTCTATCTGGTGAGACTACACTGTGTATATTTTAATGATTTGTATGAAAATGAAAAAATTAGATTTTTTTTTAATATTTAGCAAATTATAATATTATTTTATTCTTTAATTTTCACAACATATAATTTTAATTTTTTTTAACTTACTGATATTTCCATCTTCAGGCTCGTTTCTTAATTTCATTATTTGCTATACTTTTTCAAAACAAGTTCAATTTATTTATATTTGTTTTACACTTGGAGATAATATTCTCATCATAACCTATCCTTCTTTTTTTTTTGGCTTTTTAAAATTATTCAACGGTAACCCTAATTTTGTCGGCACTGTCGCACTGGCCAAATAAAAATATTACTAAGTAGGCGGAAAGCAGACAATTTGTTTTATGAATGTAATTAAATTTTACAACCACGTAACATCTCCATATAAGCCACGAAGTAATTCAAAAATTTTGGTCGACAATAGAATTGAAATTGTTTTACACACAAACCTGCCAATTCTTATGCCTACCTGAAAGATTTAAACATAATAAATTAAAAAAAAAAAAAACAAGCATAGATATTCCCCGCAAGGGGGTGGCAAAACCAGAACATTTTTTATTTTTCATAAATTAATTGCTGATTCGGAAGACGATAATAATATAATTCTTGTGATCTTTGATGACGACAATTTACAAAAATAAACTATATAAATATTTTATTCAATACAGGTTTTTCGTAGCAGCACATAAATAAATATATATTGTTGTAGGTACATACTCGTATCTTATTTTTTTACTTCCGACCGTTGATGGCAATATTACTCATCGAACACCTTTTGCTTTTGGAAATATGTAAGATTGCTAGTTTTGTTTTTTTTTTTTTAATTTTTTTTTTCCTGACCAAGGTGATTTTCTTATATGAACATTCTGTGAGAATAAGATACAAAAACTGAAATGTTCGCATTTACCTTCGGATAATCTCTATACATATATCTATAGATAGCTTATGAATAAACACATAAATTGTTATACCACAGGCGGTGGCGGTGTAGAGCATTGATAAATCGAATGGAAAGCATTTCTTTTTGAATTCAATAAGAATCAACAAAGAATATAAAGAATTTCAGAAGTGATCATGACTGTGTTTATTTCTTGGCATTTTTGTTTACAATCAAAAGAGCACATTAAAAAAGTCTACTTAAAATATTGTGCAACTTGTATAGAGTTTTTAAAAGTGGTATAATTTCTATTTTTACTTTCGTATGGGTTTATATACAATGCAAGTTATGCATTTGTAAAAATATCGAACTAGAAATTTGTATTAAACTTGATTAGACATTTCGATGTTCGATCAAAGAGAAGACAAAAAAATGAGTCTGTTCATCTACCAGTTCGATTATTGCCTAAACGTAAGGCCAGGGTCTATTTTCATTTAACTTGGGTTTTCTTTTAATAATAAAAATTCTAAATATATACTACTGAAATACATCAGCCAAGTAGGAGACTTAGCACTATTTTAATTGGACTTGTTAAATTATTGAATCAAAATAGCTTTTAAGGGTCTACTAGTCAGTCAACTGATGAGTCCAAGTGAGATCGCTTGTTTGCTATTTTCTGTAGTTGTCAAAGTAAGAAATAAAAAATTGCTGTTTGAGTGTCCACAAAAACTGCACACTGTTCTAATAAAAAGAACAACAAAATATTGATAGCAGACATGTTGTTCGATTTTGACAGATGCGAAAACTGAACAATAATAAAAACGCTAATGATATTGTCTGTTTCCGTACTCGCCCGTGAAATCCAAAATCTACCCAAAATGTGTTTCTTTACTTTTTTCTGGCACGAAAATGTCAGAACTTTTGACTTTTTTTTTAAATTAATTTCATTTCCCCTCCAGCAAGAACCTACCCGAACATTTAACCTACTGCCTTTTCTTGCTTGTCAAACTACTTATAATTTCTGTTGTCAAATGTGACGTTTACTCAGAAACAAATAAGGAATATCCCAAATGCATTTCCTTACTATTATTTTTTGGTCAACAATTACAACAAAATCATCTTTTTCTCCCCAAACTTTTCTCAAACAGTAAAGAAACAGACTTATTGTGTATTATTATTTTGTGTTACACAATGAATCTGTATCCCTTTCTTTTTGAAAAATTATTTGATTTCACCTTCGCATTTATTAAATTTTAAAAATATTTAGGGACGAACCTAACCTAACCTAACGCATGTTTGCGGCTTATTTGCTTGCGCACTACTCAGCAGACGTAAGACTAGACGTAAACTGCTCGTATTTGTCGTATATTGTGATGAAAATCGCTGGGCCTACAGTGTTAGATGTGTATTGTTTATACCTACCTAAGTATTTACTGAACCATTTTGGTGAAAATGTTTTATAAATTGCAAAAATTTGTGAAAGTAATTGAATATTTTCATTGTTTAGTCTGTAATAGTGTGGATCTTAATATTTCTTTTCCAGCCCCACCCAATCTATAGAATCTCTTGCATTCGTTTACGTTCAGGGATGGAACTGATAGGGATGACCCAAAGGATATGTTGCATTGTGGACTTATAAAGAACATTTTTAATTGAATAAATATCATATCTTGGATATTTTACTTCTTGCGCTATACTATACGAAGCTCGTGAGTACTTAAATATAATGCTAAATGTACATGTGATGTCAACATACTTGAAAAAGTAAAAACTTAGGCTTCAGTCCCGCTCATGCGTTGCCTGTGGGTCGCTTTTAATAAGAACTAGTGTGTTTAATAGAGTTCTGTTGTATAGGTACGTTGACGCAACACATGGAATGGATTCTATGCGTCGTCGGACCCTTTATCTAAAGTTTCTGAAAGTAAGCTTCCAAGACTTGCCTGTTTACACAGTCGTTTTACTGAAAGGCGCATCCATTGAGACATGTAGATTTATGTGTGCATAAAAACGAGAAGGGTACGCAAATAAAATCTACCTGTCTCATTAGATGCGCCATTCAGTAGAACGATTGTATAAACAGGAATTTACTATTACTATCTTGCATTGGTAGGTACAAAAAATTTTTAAATTAAACGTCAAAAAGTTTTCTACGGCCCTTTGCGCACGTAAAGTGTGAAGAGAAATGTCAATTCTAAAAACTAAAATTATAGCTGGAAACAAAGTTATAGCTACACATACCACTGTATATTTAAATTCCGTTTGATATTCAGCCAGTAAGCTTTGCATATGGTTATATCATCATCGTAAAAAAAAAAAAATTAACATCTAATGAAAAATTATGGTATTGTATAAATTGTTGGCAGGTTTTGCCGTCGAGAATGAATCACAACTATGTTGTTTTGGTGTGGACCTAGATTTTTGTAAAATCATAAAACAAATATCGTGTGTCATCCATTTATAATTTTAGATATGCCAACTATTCTATAGAGTAGAGTTGTACATTTTTTAACGTTAACTGCCTGAAAACCACAGCACACAAATGTAAAGAAATATATTGCGCAGGTTGTCAAAGTTGGAAGTGTCAGAAATTAAAAATGGCTGTTCGAGTGCCCACAAGAACTATCTACTTACCGCATCATTAGAAACAACAACAAAATAGTGAAATTAGACAAAAAAAGGATCCATCATTTTCCCCGATTTTGACAGATTTGAAGAACTGAACAAAAATGAAAACCTTAATGATATTACTTTAAATATGTATTCTGTGCCTGAATACAATAGAATGTTGAAACAAATCAGCACAAAAACCTTTAATATTTTCTTCCCGTTCTTTTTTTTTATCATACAAATTAAAACGTCAAAAGTGCTGTCTGTATACGTTAAAGTTAAAAGTTGCTGAACTCTTGCAGCACCGTTTGACCCGTTTGTAAGTTTTTTGATTCGGATATGTATGCAGCACACCATCTTAGGCTGTACCCTATTAATAAAAAATCAGAAAATATAAAACGTTCCTACAAAATAATTCAAAAATTAAAATACTTCTTAATTAACAATTATATCCAGTAGCAAATCTTAACGAAAATCTACTACATTCAAGAAGAGCTTTGCTGTCGCCAAAAAGTTTTATTCAGTCTACACACATTTACACTTTTTCAAAAAAGGTTAATCTTTGCACACATACTTTCACATTTGACCTTATTAATTACATATGTGTTTGACTAGAGTTTGTTTTTAATATGGCGCAAAATTTGAAACTGGCTAATGTTAAGGTGATACTACTTAACTATTTGCTAACTTTAAAGCTCTTTATTAAAATGTTCGTTGTTTTTAAGATTTTTTTTATTAATATCATACTGAACCTATTTTATCAATAATCTTCAGATGAAAACGCCTAAAAAAGTGACAGTTCATGCAAAAAAGTAAACAACAATACTATTTTCACATTTTTAACTGTCAAAGTGACATTTGGAGTTAGAATAATAGATAAAATAGGCATTTGGTAATTTTAATTTTAATAAAATGTTAAAAAGATAGCACGATGCTAACTCGTTTAAAATTTGTAAATTTGAATTAACTTTTAGTTTGTTTTATGGATAAGCAGTTATTTCACTAATAAAAACTAATTGACATTTGATTTAAGTTTATTAATAGTGAGTATATTTCAATGCTTACCCACAAGAGGAAATTCTTGTGATCCAGAAGTGCATTTTATGTATGTACCTACATTAGTATGTAGGTATGTATATATTTTCTATTATTTACTTTATCATCTTGATTTTTTAATATTATTATGACTAATAAAAAGTGCAAAACTAAGTTTGAATATGCGTTTTTTTCATATTTTTTAACTTTGCAAAATATGTACATATAAATCTGGAAAGCATGATTGCCTTCATATGTATGTACATATATATGTATAGGTATAGTATCTACATAATAAATATTTGAAATTGTTTTAAAAATGAATAAATGTCTCTCAATTTAAATTTTGCCAAGAACATTAGATTTTTCGTCTGCCAATAATATAAATACATATATCTTGTGTTTCTTAAAATAACTTTATTTCCAAAAAGTTTTCTTTCATTTCTATGCTAAACAAAAATAATATTATGGTGTGTTAAAGCTTTATTTTTTTGTTGTTGTTGAAAAATTGACATCAGAATCTTTGAACGAAGTGCAACCTTGACGTTGAAAAGGTGTATTTTAATTACTTGTCCAAGAATCAAGGAAAATAGCAATTTTTTTGTTAAATTAAAAAAAAGAAAACTATAAATAATTAAAGTACTTATTTTAATGTTTATTTTGATAGGTAGTAAAAATAAAAACTGTCGTTTTAGGAAAACATGTTTTTTTTTTGTTGGCGGCAGTAAATTATAGCACTATGAATAAATTGTTTCCTAAATATTAATTGCTGCAAATTTCTCTTACATATTATATGATGTTATTTCTGCTTTATTTCTGCTATAGTGCTTTTTGAAATTTATTTTCGTATAGGTATTATTATTTTCATTTGTGCTAAAATTAATAAAAATACTGGCGCAATATTTAAGATGATTAAGTACGATGTTAAAGCATCTGTATTATGATTCTTGGTTAAAAATTGGATTTTCCAAATTCAAAACCAGTAAACATCATCATTTTATTACATTTTATAAAAGTTAAAATCACCTAATGTCTATTTTATCCAAGTGTCACTTTGACAATTATACTAATGTAAACATATGGTAGGTACCTATGTTTGTTTACTTTTTTGCATGAATTGTCACTGTTTAAGGCGTGTTATGCTGGAGTTTTGTTACGAAATTAGGTTAAGGATGTTACTAGGAAAAAAAATTGTTAAAAACTCAAAAAGCGATAAATCTTTAAAAAAAAAAAAAATAATTTCACGACAAATTCGAAATTACAACAACAAATTAACGGCAATTTATTCACCTCACCATATTTCGACCACCATATCTAGACAAATTTATTTTAAAACTTTCTTGCTATACATAATAATATGTACTTTTCTAAATTTCAAATATAATAAATATTTCATTTTATTTGAGGTTTTTCCGTCAACTGTGTACACTCTTACTTAAAGAGTTATCAAAAGCTTTTATTCATCTTCATTGCATTTGCTTACAACTTTTCAAGTTAAATGTTCATGTGTTTGCCTTAAACCATTGAATACACATTTATTTAAAAATAAAATAAACAAATATTTATTATTTTTCTCTAAGTGCAGGTATATTCTCTGGTTTTCAGCTAATTAAACATTATATATCCAAATGCACACCAACATTTTTTTTAGAGTATAGAGTTCCAAATTAAAGATCAATTTATGACGTATCCGCTGATCTCAGCAGCACTTATAAAAGCAACACCATTTTCGGTAAATAAAATCATTTTATTTGTGACTTTGCTATGCCTACGTATATAATGTACATAATGTAGCAGTTATAGCGAGAGAGTGTGTGAAATCAATTTGCACTTAATAATTACTTTGTCTATGTCTAACTGAATTTATCTAACTTAACTTCTTATCTATGTGGAATTATAAAGTTTCGTTAAGTCAGTTTTTAATTTATAGTCTTAAGAGAATCATTAAATCAGAAAAAAATAATTTAAAGAGTTAAAATCTGATGCAGGGTTGCCAGGAAACAGTTTTTAAAAGTTTTATTATTTTACTTATGGCTCCGTCACCTCGCTGACGACAGTCGCATATAATATAAATACAATTATCTTAAAGCAAAATGCGAGAAATTTAAGACGATTAAATACGGTGATAAAGCATTTTTAGTGATGCTCAGTTAAAAATAGGTTTTCCGATTTTAAACGAGTTAGCATCGCGCTTTCTTTTTAACGTTTTATTAAAGTTAAAATCACATAATGATTTTTTTTAACTTTTTAGTATCATTCTAACTCCAAATGTCACTTTGACAATTAAAAATGTGCAAATGGTATGTATGTTTGCTTACTTTTTTGCACGAACTGTCAGGTTTCAAAAATGTTAAGAACTAAGAACATTTTAGAAAAGAGCTTTAAAGTTAGTAAATTTTTAAGTCGTATCATGCTAACATCTTAAACATAATGCCTGATTCACAATGCGACGAGAAAGTGAGACGTCGACGTGACGAGACCTTTTTACAGTTTTTCCCTCTTAATGACGTACTTAAAATAATTAAATAAAACATAATAAAGCAATTCTTGTCGTAACTTCGCTCCTTTTTTTTCAATTTATCGAACTTCTGACGGGACGTGACTACGAGAAATGCTTTTTTATTCATTATTTCGTTATTTAAATTCGTTATTAAGAGAGAACATCTGCAAAGAGATCTCATCACGTCGACGTCTATTCTATTTGTCTCGCCGCATTGTGAATCAGTCTTAAGGCTGTTTAAAATTTTGCGTTTAAAAACGATTTTTTTACATACGGTTCCTTAAAACTAGACTTAAAATAAAAAATATGATGGCAATACTGTTTAAGAGCTTTTTCTGCGAATGCGTTACGTGTTGCCAATTCCATTGGGATTAATGACATTCATTTATTTTTTTTTTACTTTCTTTTCTTTTAATTTGCTTCGCGCCGGATTATTATGGTAAATATTTATGGTTAGCGCAGACAGAGCCTATTTTATTATTTATTTTGTTTTTGTGTATTTTGTTCTTTTTTTTTTTGTTGTTGTTTAAAAATAAAATAATTTGATTTGTATATTATATGTATAGAGAGTTTCTATAGACTTAAATCGGCAAACCACATGTGTGTTGATTGTTGCACACATTATATACGCGGCAGGTTTGAATATATACAAAAATAGAAATAGAAAAAACATTTATAAATTAAATTTCACTCAAAAGTTATAAAGAAAAACATTTTTGTTTATTTTGAAACATTGTAGGTACATACCTATACGAGTATGAAGGTATCTGAAAAGAAAAGTTTGAAGAAAGAATTTTTATTTGTAACTGTAAATTAAGTTGAATGATGGAAATTTCTTTTCATTTTGGGCAGATGTATCCATGAGTAAGATAAGAGCCAAATATGCATGCATACAAACTTGAGCAAGATTTATCCGCTAGAAGTCAAAAGCACTCGTCATCCTTTTCTTATAAATTGTATTGCGACAAAAAATAATAGAGTAAGGAATAAAAAAAAAACATTAGTCTCAGCTTTTGGATAACAAAAGTGAGGAATCTCACTGAAGAATTACGTTCAGATTTCTGAAATCTCAGTGAGCCTGAGAAACCTGAACTGGCTAATTAAAAACTAGAAAAAAAAATGAGATATAGAAAAGTGATTAAATGCTTTTAACGAACTATTAATGAAGATTTAATTGTATGCCTGTAAGTTCTAATGCCTTTTAAAATTTTAAATACAACACGAATTGCATAAGCTAGTAAGAATGAATGGAAGACAAATTTTTCAATGTGTTATCAATCTAAAATGTTAATTTTCCTGGTATTGTTGATTGTCTGCGATTTAAAATTTGAAATTTGTATTTTCAATAATGAAAAAATCTTTTTTTAAATCAAAATATTCTACCAAATGCAGCCTCGTATTTTTGCAGTTCGGTGTGAACTTTAACCTCAACCAAAAAGCATCTCCGGTCCTTAGCTAACCTGCCTCCAGCTAAGAATAAAATTAATATAAAATAAACTATCAAATACTAATACACTACAACAGGGCTGTCATTTTAGTTTTTGAGAAAGCAGTACTTGAAGAAAAAAAAAGTTGTACAAGGCAGTAAACATTTTTTTCTCAAAACTCATAAGTATGATTATTTTTATTTTAAAGATTGAAATTTAGGCTAGAGCTATGTCCTCTGATCGAATATGACTGTGAAGTATGGTCCCCTTACCAACAAATTCACATCGCCAGAATCGCCAGAATCGAGAGCATTCAACGGCGTTTCCTTCATCTTTTTATATTGTTTCATTAAATTTGAAGATGGTTTTCCATTCACGTGTCTGGTATAGGATACAACTTACAGTATTCACTTTTAAGCAATTTCTGGTTTTTGTTTTGATCAAATTCACGCTTAAAAAGACACGTCCACAAAGCAGCACTGCTGTATGGTAAAGCAAATAAGGATGCTATAAACATTTCGATGTTAGGGAAACGATCTTCTCCCAAGCCAAGCCAGGCTGAAAAGAAATCACATCAGAAACGTTCTAAGTCATGTTTTCTAGACAATTCTGTAAAGTTATGTCCACTTTTGGCTTGGCTAATGGCTTGTAGCTTTTTAATTTGAAAGGGTATGTTCGTAGAAATTTTTTTAAGTAGAGCAGTACAGCATTAATGAAAATTAAAGGTTTGGACTTTGAAGATTTTATATGGAAAACGAAAAAAAGCAGTACTTCTGTCGTGTTTGCAGTACGGCAGTACGGAGTTTCAAATTGCGTTACAAATACTGCAATTGCAGTACTTCGACAGTCCTGCACTAAGCTGCTCAATTAATTCTACATGCCCTAAGCAACTTACTTCTTCATTGTAATTCAATCTTTTCTGATAAACAGCATGGCTTCCTCAAAGGTAGATTAACAACATCTAATTTCACTGAATTTGTATCTAATACTATTTGTGGCATGGAACTAGGTTTTGAAATTGATGTAATTGCAACTGATTTCAGCAAAGCATTTGATAAAATTTCGCATAATATAATTATTTTCAAATTAAAATCATAGGGTTTCCCATCACTGTTTATCTCTTGGGTTCAGTCCTATTTAAGTGATCGTTTATATACAGTTTTGTTTAGAGGCAGCACTTCCCATCCTATCTGTTCAACATCAGGCGTCGCGCAAGGGAGTCACCTTGGTCCTCTGCTCTTCTTGTTAAGTGTTAACGACGTTGAGCTTATTTTAGAAAGATCTAACCTAGAGATTTATGCTGATTACATGCGTATTTCTATACAGATAACATACATGGTTGATGCTCAATTACTTCAATCTGACTTAAATAAATTTTATGCTTGGTGCCAACATAATTTTCTTGAGCTTAACGTTAGTAAGTGTCAAGCCATAACCTACTCTCGGAAACGTCCTCCTTTTCCTCACTCAGCGTAACTATGTCTTGTATATTACAAGTTTCTGTTGTAACTTCCATTCGCGACCTAGGGGTTATTTGTGACAATCAGCTGAATTTCCAAGCTCATTATGATTCTATTGTTAACAGAGCTAATTCAACCCTAGGATTCATTAAGCGTTGGTCCAAAGAATTCTCGAATCCCTACGTCACGAAATCCCTATATGTCACTTTTGTAAGGCCTCTACTTGAATATGCCTCTCAGGTCTGGTCACCTTACCATTAGATTTGCTCTGCGGGGTCTAGGATGGGACGACCCTTTTCAACTTCCCCCCTATGAAAGTCGACTTAAATTGATAAATTTACAAACCCTTAGAAAACGTCGTGATAACGCTGACCTCCTGTTTTTACACCAGCTGTTAGCTGGAGGTATTGACTGCGTATCCTTACTTCACAATATACGGCAGAATACAAACCATCGACGTCTCAGATCAATACCAGTCTTCTGGATACCCTTTCACCGAACTGAATACGGTCAAAACGAACCCATCACAAGAATATTGAGATTAGCTAACAATTCTAATATTTTTGATTTAAGCTATTTAAAAACCGCTCTCAAAAACGCTCTCCAATAATAATAGTTTTAAGAATTTGATGTTTAGTTTTAAGTTATAACTATATATGTGTAATGTATAATGCTTGTACTAAGCTTAATAATAGTAAGCGTAAGCCATCGATGAATTCGTATTCGCTTGACTTACATATATGCTTTACAACTTGTAAAGTTCGCCGCAAATAATTTTGAATAATTTTTGAGCACTTACTGAAAGAGTGTTTTCGTTTGACTCATTTGATTTCCCCGTAAATCGCTTTCTCTTTCTCTTTCTCTTTCTCTTTCTCTTTCTCCTTCTCTTTCTCTTTCTCTTTCTCTTTCTCTTTCTCTTTCTCTTTCTCTTTCTCTTTCTCTTTCTCTTTCTCTTTCTCTTTCTCTTTCTCTTTCTCTTTCTCTTTCTCTTTCTCTTTCTCTTTCTCTTTCCCTTTTTCTTCTCCTTTTTATTTTTCTTTCACTTTAAAAAAAAATGAACGAAGAAAAATGAACTTGGGTTTGTACGTAAGGTTTCCGTTTTCAAGAAAGTGAAAATTTTGAGTGTTCTGTTTTCTTTTAATAATTAATGCCAAAACAAGGAATTTTTGTGATAAAAACATAACCTATAGAAATTAAAAACGAAAGGATTTTATAACCGATCGGAATACATGTAAAGGGTTTTCCAATAAGAGTTTTCATTTTGAATTAGCCCGCTATTTAGGCAGCTGTCACTTTTGTCATCTTTTGACATTTGACAATTGACAAAAATGGAATTGGTCTTGGAAAATTTCATGAAAAGGCCATGGCGGCCATTTAGCTGATATCTTTTTCCATTGTTAATGGCATACCTTCCTCTTTACAATGAAATAATCATCGATTGATTTCTCTTTTTTTAATATCAAAATGAAACCTCTTATTAGAAAATCTATAAGCTATCAATATTATGTATTATAGCTATGAACAGCATACGCCAGTTTCAGATCCTACTAAATAAAACCCTATACAATGGGCGTGGCTAAGTTTACACTACTTTTTCGAGATTTGACGCAACTGATTTTTATTGTGCTCTAATTAGAAGTAAGTATCTATGATAAATGCAGCCCCACGTTATGAAATTCACTCGATTTTTTAACTATTTTGTTACGTGTCATTGGTTTAACAGTCATTCTGAGAATGTGTGACTGTGATTGCTATTTGCAAACATTTTCACAATAAGCCACCGTAATGACAACTTGTGAATCATAAGTCTACATCTTCTTAATTTAGGTTATTCCAGGAATCTAAAACAAAAAATCCATCAATGACACAGCGGCGCCAAGTTTTTTTTTTGTTATCGATATCTTAATGATAATAGATGTCAATAAATTGGTCTATTTATTTAGTTACTTATACCTAATGGGTACCAGGGTTTGACGTGTTCATTGTTTAAAATAAGTCCGGATACAGACTGATTTTTATTTACTTAGCAGGTGCACATTTTTGATGAATGTCGCAGTAAATATACAAGTTGGAAAATTTCTTGCACTTGTTTATCATCCAATCAATTATCAATAAAATGATAACGATATCAGTTTGTGATAAAGGTATACCTACTGATGTATTTCAATAAAAAGATTCTCCGTTCATAGCTTGCTAATAAAATTGCGCCGTCATTCCAAGCTAAGTAGTCAAGTGCAAATTATAACCATGAAATATTTCTCAGACATACATATGTACATATACACTAAAACATTTTAAGCTATTTTTGCAAGACATTGACTGTCAATTTAAAAGTCATTCTCTGCGTTAAGTTAAAAGAAAAATGCTTTAGACAAAATGTCATGCTTTTGATATTACAAACAGATGTGCATTTTACACGACTCTATACTACCTATATTATAATCTTTGCCTTTCCAAACATATGTACATATTTTTTAATGACCTCATGAGTCAATAAATTTTTTTATATAAATAGTTGTGGTTATAAGAACACACATTCGAATTAATGCCTTAAAAGCTCATGAAAATTCAATAAAACTGTTAGCCATGAGGTCACAATATTCTGGCCCAAATAAGACAAAAAATCCTCAAACGTTTGCCAAATCACTTGAATATTGCTGCAACACCTAATCATTTGATCTAGTTTTTGGAAGTTTTTTTTTTTTTTTTGTATTTTCTTATTTTTATTTAAATTGAAAGCGAAAATCAAAAATTTAAAAAAAAAAAAAAAATTAAATAATAAAATCTCGCAAAATTTCAAAGCGAACCCGAAGATAAATTTCATTGAGCATGGTATCTCGTGAAATCTAATTTTGAACTCGTGCGTGGGGGTTATATTCATAGATATTTTTGATGAGAATCACTCTAAAAATATGCCACAGCTTCCAAATTGAATATTATTTTAAATGTATGTATGTATGAGTGTTGGTGTGCAAAAAAAAAAAAAAAAGATACAAAACTTCAGTTATTGGTCCATTTAAATGGTTTTCCCTGAATTTGCGTGTGCAAATGAAGAATTCTTTGTTTATTATAATTTCAAACAACTTTTTTTTTTCCTATCTCCCATCCCTATATCTATCTTCTTCTACATACATACATATTTGGTTTTGCTAAAAGCTTTTTTTTATTTTGTTTCTTTTAGATTGAATTCTTTTTGCTCAAGATATAAAGATGCCATATTTTTATTGTATTAGCTAAGCTAGAGCCTTGCACCTTTATCTAAGAAAAAAAACAAAAACAGTAAGTAGTGTGAAACGAAGAAAAAACAAAGTTAAGAAAGAAGCTTAAAATACATACATATTACTGTCACACCTAAATAAATCAGTCACAGGGAGAGAATAGAAACATAAAAAAGGACTGCACAACACAATATGGCAAAGGACTATTACAGGGTTTTGGGAATTGCCAAGACAGCCACTGAAGATGAAATCAAAAAGGCCTACAGGAAATTAGCGTTACGCTATCATCCTGATAAGAATAAAGCAGCAAATGCTGAGGAGAAGTTCAAAGAAGTTGCAGAAGCGTATGAGGTGCTATCAGATAAAAGTAAACGCGAATTATATGATAAATATGGTGAAGATGGATTGAAGAATGGTGGTAAGTTTTATACCTTATAAAATGTAGCAAAGGCTAGATGAGTTCTATATTATTTTTTTTTCGTTTTAAAGGTGCACGAAATGGTGGGTCAAGTAACCCAGGATTTACATATAAGTTCCAGAGTGACCCGCGTGCTACATTTGCTCAATTCTTTGGCACAGCAAATCCTTTTGGATCGTTCTTTGATATGGGTGATAATTTATTCGATAAGAATGTATTTGACTTGGATACAGATCATGACTTTTTCGCATCGCCGTTTGGTGGCCTTGGATCAAGGCATGGTCTTGGTGGAGCTTTTAGGTAAGTTTAATTTCGGAGTAATAGTTTTAAATAGTTGGCGTTATAAATAAAGGTATATTATTCTTTCCGTGCCGATGCAAGTAGTTGATGTAATCATTATCAAGATGACTTCTAAAAAAGGTGTGACCGGTGACTTTAAAGAATGCGATATAGGCATAGACAGATTTTGATCTTCGGTTAATTCAAATACGGGTACAAGTAATTCTTTTCTGTCTCGGTATCCAAATTTGGTTTCATGTTTTGTCTTAAGGATATGTTTGGTACCTAGCTAGCTGTCTCCAGTTTAGTTTGGTTGGGGCCCTATTATACTTCCGTCTCGAGACGATTTTTTTTCCTGTGGACTTTTGCAGCAAATTGTGAAAACTTATTCAAATTCGGAAAAAATTCACGTTTTAAGTTGGAAAATTTATAAAAATGAACTCTTAAATGAACACTTCCACTTTGCAATTGGAAATATTTTTGCGTGTGACATTAGATCAGTTCAATTTATTAGATCCATTCATTTTAAAATAATTTGTGCGTCTTTTATTTTTATGTAATTACGAGAATAATTCTCGCACGGTTTTAGATAATTCTATATTATTTGTGTTTTTGTTTTGTAATAAAAAAATATAATAATAATTTTATTTAATTTCTCTAATTTAGATCACACTCATTTAATGTGCATACACCGTTTAAAAAAGAAAAACAACAAGACCCACCTGTTGAACATGATCTTTATGTAACATTGGAAGAAATCTACCATGGCTGTGTTAAAAAAATGAAAATCTCTAGACGAGTTGTTCAGCCAGATAGTGTGTCAAAAAAAGAAGATAAATATGTTAGCATATCGATTAAACCTGGATGGAAATCTGGAACGAAGGTCACATTTCAAAAGGAAGGCGATCAAACTCATGGTAAAATTCCAGCCGATATTGTATTCATTATCAGGGATAAACCGCATGCGTTATTTAAAAGAGAAGGAAGCGATTTAAGATATACTGCCCGATTGACGCTCAAACAAGTAAGTAAGCTATTTTCTATTAATATTAATGTTAAAAAAAAAATTACGAACAAGGTTTTAGTTTGACATTGACTGCTTTTAGACGACTGCAATTTCTATCCGCAATTCTCTTTTGAGTTTCTTTCCGATTGCAGCATCAATTTAAACGCTGCAAATTTTAATACCTGCAATTTTTGTTAAATGAGAAGGAAATAATATCTCGTCACTCTTTACTCCGCTTATGTCTCAAACAATAAGAAAAAGCACAAAGAAGAAAGAGCGATAACTCTGCAATTATTTCAACCTCTGCAACTTTGTCTACCCCGGACACCGCATACGTCCCCCACCTACATGCTTAAAAATTGCAAGGATAATTGCAGCATATTTGCAGCGTTTAAAAGCAGTCATTTCGATAGTTGAGAATTGGTTGTTAAATTATAAGATCCGTTCGTTTCATTTTTTCTATCAGCACTGTATGGCGATCTGTTTCTCTTTTAATCTTGAGCAAAATTATTTAATATTCATTACCCATGTTCAGCATCACGCTTATTGTGAATTGACATGGCGAAAGTAAATTTGGGTATTCGTTCGAAATGCTTATTGTGAATTGAAATTTCGAAAATGAAAATTGATGTTCTACTTAATTTATTTTCTTTGTTCCTTTTAATGTTTACTTATTATTATATGCATACAAGAACATACGAAAATATAAGAATTAATAACTCACCAGAACTATTCACATAAAGGTACTTACGCCAGTCAGGCAAATCTACTGTAATATATTTTTGTAGGAAATATTGTTCGTCCAATTTTTTTTTTTAAGAGTTTCGTTTCCATTTTTTCCCTGAAAATGTCAATAATATTGTATCCATTTTTATTCGCAGTGTAATTTCACTTTTCAAAATAATTTAAATACATATAATGTAGTTTTTAATTTGACAGTTCGAAGTTATTGCGAAATGTTCGAAAACGAATGAATTGTAGAACATATGCGGTCGTATTTATTAGATTTCCTTAGAACACTCTTTGACAGATGTCCAGCTAGCCATTTTCTAAATAGTTGGACATCACCTTATTTATGAACGCATTCCAACAGTGGCCTGCAAATGTTCTCATACACTCACTCACTCACTCACTCACTCACATCCCTGTAATCTGTTAATTTCGTGAGCATTTGGATACGTTCAATGAACATTTCGTTCATTTGAAGATTATTTTTCAATTTTTTGTTCATTGAACGTACCCACTTTAGAATAGGTGTGGACAACCAATTTCAGTGTCTTAGTTAGACACCCAATGGAACATGATTATAAATAAGGTTTTGGGCTTGAACAGCTGTCCAAAGTTAGACATACTTTGGAATGGGTTTATAAAAATACGACTGATGGAATTCCATTTTGATTTTATTGAAAAACGGATGTGTTCGTTAATTGCTCTTTATACTTAGGTACTCGTTAGTTGCAGTATAACAGTTAACATTTGCACTATTTGAATCCAGTTTTAAAACCAAGCGGCTGGACTTGAATTTCATTCAATTCTGAATTTTGTTTAATGCTCTTTTCATTTTTGCAATTGCCTGTGATATTGAAAGCAAATAGTAGGTATCTCTCAGCCAATTCACCTTTTAAAGAACGTATTCTTCACTTATATCGCAAGTCAGCTTAAGACACGGATGGAGTGGAATTAGGAACGAATTAAACGGTTGCCTAAATAAGGCTGATATACTGATACTGTTGAATGTTAGTTATTCATTGCTCATACTTATTCCGAAGGCAACAGATTAATCCATATTTTGAACACTGCCTAATCAACAATAGCTTACTTCTTAAACACACCCAAAAAAACCTACGCATTAAACTCCTTGTTAACCTACAATATATTATTAGTTCAGATTGACAATATTATGTTGTGAATTATAAGAAGCCTTCAAATCCCAAACTATGTCGGTATAAGTATATTATATTTATGTACAGAACTATTTTTATTCAATGCCAATATTTGTCATTAATTTTAGATATTTATTTATATATGGACATCAAAATTGATCAAGTTTTTGTTTGTCGCATATAAATAATAACTTTATTAAAAATTAATAAAAAGATAAATACCGAGCAATTCAAATTGATTATTATTGCGAACGTCAGCAATAAATCTCATTCCAAATCAAATACCATTAATTTTTTTTTTTTTATTTTTGCAATTTCAAATCACAACTGAAAGATTTCTTTAACCACAGTTTGGTATTACATCAAATTCCACATCCCACTGGAGTTATAGAGCACACTCATACATTCAACTTTGTTTTTTTTTTTTGTTTGTTTGTTATATAGACATATGCTTTAAAATTGTGCCGTTTTACCATTTTTGGTCAGACATATTAAGTCATCATGCCATATGATCAAAACCTTCATTTGTGGTCTTTTTGATGTTGTGGTAAAAATACAGTGGTGGATTCATTGCAAATAACGTGCGGTGTTGTCTATAGGTGGGATTTGTTTTTGAATCCCAAAACAAACGTGTAAAATACAAGTTACAGAAGAATGAAGTTAAGATTGCTGTTTAGTGATAAAATATAATCAGCTGATACTTTGACATAAATACGACTTGACTTGGAATGAAGGGAGATATTTCTTGGCTTCCTTTCAGTCAACTTTCCAATAAAGATGCCTTAGTTGGAAGGTAAATTTTTGACAACTGACCAATCAGAAACTAGAAACTTTCTTTACTTTGTAGCCCCTATGTGCTTTTGAACGTACCCATTTTTGTTCAGTTTTGCGCATCTGTCAAAATCGAAGAAAATGGTGGATCCAGTGCCCCTTTATTTGTTTAATTTCATTATTTTGATGTGGGCACCCGAACAGCCATTTTTAATTTATGACAGTTTCAACTTTGACAACATGCGCAATGTATTATCTTAGATTTGTGTACTGTACAATTTTTCGGAGCGCTTATTTTAGCCCTGAAAATGATCTGGCCCAAAGGAATTAATTGTTGTTAGATTTAGCATGTAAATTGTTTAGTCCCACATAGTTTTTGATGTGAAAACATCTATACCGGCGGTTAAAGTTAAAAATAACGTGGTGATTTCTTATGTGACTTGTGACTTTGACTACGTATATTGGGTACGTTAAACACTAGGTATGTTCAGTAAATAAACGTTGACAGTCGTATTTATTAGATTTCCTTAGAACACTCTTGGACAGTTTTCCAGCTAGGCATTGTCTAAATAGTTGAACATCTTCTTATTTATAATAACGCATTCCAACAGTGGTCTACAAATGTTCTCATACACTCACTCACATCCCTGTAATTTGTCAATTTCGTGAGCATTTGGATACGTTCAATGAACATTTCGTTCATTTGAAGATTATTTTTCAATTTTTTGTTCATTGAACGTACCCACTTTAGAATAGGTTTGAACAACCAATTTGAGTGTCTAAGTTAAACACTCAATGGAAAACATGATTACAAAAAAGGTTTTGGACTTGGATAGCTGTGCAAAGTTAGAACTACTTTGGAATGGGTTTATAAATACGACTGTGAGTGTTCAGTTCAATTTGGCTTGAAATTTGGTTGACAGTTCGAAGTCAACACGTTCTGTGATGTAAAACCAGCACTTGAATATTTAATTTATTTATTTATTTATTTATTTATTTATTGATCTACAAGCGTTTACGGCTAACAGATTGTGAAATAAAAATATCTTAAAATATTTACATGTATTTCCATAATGTACCTACATATATATAAATATAATTAAAAAGTATATATCAGGACTAGATTAGCTTTAAACAAATCTCTAGAGCTGCTTAGTTCAATAAATTGGCAAACTTCATTGAAATGCCTTATTGATCTACACACTGGTTCATTACTACCATAGCTTGTTCTGTGATATTGCTCAAAAAGCAAATTTCTGGAACGTAAAGATCTTAACGGTGCATAAATTGGAATTATAAAAAGTAAGGCAGGGCATCTTATATGATAACATAAAATGTCCCTCACAAGCATTATACCATGAATAGTTCGTCTTGATTCAAGAGATTTAATTCCAAGGAATAAACATCTTGCTTTATAATCCGGAATAAAACTCCATTTCATTTTATAAAATATTAATCTCGTAAAACGTCTCTGGACTTTCTCAATACGGAGAGAGTAAGTCTTAAAGATCGGATCCCATATAACGTCTGCATATTCAAGTATAGATCTTACGAGAGCCGTATAAAGGGATAACAACGCGTAAGGATCTCTAAAATCACCACAATTTCGCTTGATAAATCCTACAAGTGAATTTGCTCTCCCAACCACATAATCGACATGAGTTTTTTAAAGAGAAAGTTGATTCAAGCATAATGCCTAAATCCTTAATTTTGTCTACACGTGAGAGTGAGTTAGACTCAATCATATATTCAAAGCTTATGAGAGTACTAGACTTAAAAAAAGATAAAGATAATTAGATGTTTACACATCTTAACAGTAAGTCTCGGCACTCACACTTTTTTTTCATCCAATGTTCTCCGGGGTTTTAAAAAATACGCCTTATGTTGAAAATAGTAGAAAAGTATATGTTTTAAGGACTCTTGAAAAAAATCGAAGTCAACATTTGAATCAAACATGACATATTTAATGTAAGAGATGTAAGGACAACTTTATCCCTAAAATTCTGCCTCTTTTTTTCTAAACGGCTGGGCTATTTTTAAACATAAAGTACTTTAATTAAAGATTACTTTTAGTCCCTTTTAAGTCCACAAAACAATTTGGCCTTCCTTCCCGGTTCAGTGGTGGATGTTTTTTTTTTATTCACATATAAAGAATAAGTATACGCCTGGGTGAACCTGTACATTAACGTGCTTTGCGTAACTTGGACAAAGACTCTAGGTGCCCGAAATATGCTCACCGGTGGCCATGGCGGATGATCTGTTTGTTTTCTTAACAACCGGGTTAATTTGCAATAAAGCACTAAAATTGAAGTTTAAGAACAGGTTTGACCCAAATTTTGAAGCGATAATTTAAAAAGAAAACACTTTACTGTGAATTTATCATGATAATGTTTTTCTCAGCAGACTTGGGAGATTTGAACTTGCAAGAAGCCTCCATTTTATATAGAGGCTTTTCAGTGCCCCCAATAACTGATGATGCCCTATCTGTCTTTTTATGTAGTTCCGCTACTGTCACAACTCACAAATAGGAGTTCGCATCACAACACAACAACTGAAACATCAGAACTCCATCCCAGGGCCAATTCAATCCCCGTGTTAACATAGTCTTTTCCCAATAAAATACAACACACAAAAAAAAAAAAAAACATAAAAATTATATAAAAATAAAAAAAACATACAAATTATTGATTTTTGCCCGGAATTGGTATAAAAAATAAACATTTTGCGCGTACCTCCATAAACAATTGTAACCATAAGTTCCATAACCATTTATCTACCTAGACATGGTCCATGGAGCTCCAGCTTGTTTGTTTTTTTTTTTTTTTGTATTAAATTTTTTGTTGTTGTTGATTTGTTAATAATTTTACTGCCGTTGCCATATTGCCTGTTAATATGCGATAAAAACGCGAAACATATTAAAATTCATTTTTGGTGCGAATGTTCGTTGACTAGTTAGTTAGGTTAGTTGTTGTTAAAACTGACTTAGTTATAGCCGTGGACACTTGGTTTGAATCTTAGGTGAGAAAAGATTTGAAATATGTTTGAAGCACTGCTTCGAATTACATCGTGTCCGTTGACGTTGATAAAATGCATCGTGAGAAAATGCATTCTTTTAGGTTTTCACATTTTTAAATTTATTTATTTTTTTTTTCCATCGAAAAAATATATATCCAATCGTATTGCTTACGTGTTCAATTAAGGAGGCGTGGATAGTTGTACATATATAAATACAATTGGGTACCTGACAACAACCACGGTGGCTATTCGAATTCACGCACTCCTAACTATATAATAGTTAGACGAATGGTATGAAGAATTAAATGTGTCATATATCACACCTGGTGTGAAAAGTAGGAACCTGCTTGGTCATATAAAAAAAAAAAATCAAATTGTGCGTAGTTTTTGGAGAATTTAATTGGAAGTGTCAGTAGTAGTTAGTTGTATGTTGAAGATTAGTTAGCGCAGCAAGAAGCTATATAAATTTAATTTGTGGAAATCGAAACATTGCATGGTTGTGTTTCCAAATTTGGAAAAAATATGAATTATTTGTTTTTATTTTGTTGTTGTTTGTTTTTTTATTGATACTTGAAATTGTTTTTTTTTTTGCGTCTGGATTAATGCGTGATTGGTTTTTATATGGGAAAAAGTGATTTTTAAGTTATTTATCAAGAGTGAAATGACAAGTGGCATTAAGTTATGGAGTGAATTGACATTTTGAGATACTTTCAAAGTGAATTACAATTAGATGGTTGATGGGGTTTTTTTGTATGTGTGTGGTTTTTACAGAGTAGGTTTAATTGGCGCCAATTTGATCTGAGAAAAAAATAGTTTAATGATGATAAAATACAGTTTGGGTTTTTTTTTGTTTTTTAATTTCCAAGTCTTCTTCAAATTTAGCAGTTTTTTGTTGCAAAATTGAAATTTTCTTTTGGGATTATTTTGCTGATAAGCTTGAAAGTTTATTGAAACATTAATATAATATCTATAAATCATGAGATAGACAGGTAGACGACTTGATTGTCATGCTTTATAATTTATTCTTTTTTATTTATCTCAATGACTTTACTGTTCAATTTGCTATGAATAAAGAAAAGAATTTAAGAATCATTAGATAGATGCAGTGTAGGTGCTGCAGGAAAACAAAAAGTTTGCATGTAATGCTATGTTTCAACCAAAAGTTAATCTCGTTCAGAGTATATTGGATGGAAAAAATGACAGCGGAAATAAGCGACTTCATAGCAGAACAAAATTGACGTTAACATACGAATGATAAAATAGGGAATTCGCGTCGGTAACACAGTTTTTTTCAGCTGAATAAAATTAAACCTCGAAAATTATGTGCCCGCAAAGGATTCTAGTAGTTGTTGCATTTGGAATATTAGCTGCATTTTATTATCCACATGATCTGATCTATATCAGATCTTCATCAAGATCATAGTGACAGCCAGTGATATATTGGGTTTGTTGGCTTTTTTTGCACTACAGTTTACACTACCTTACCAATATAATAATAAAAAAATCTACTAGTTTTTGGATCATTGAATGGATCCAGATAAAAAGCAGGATTACGTGTTGTTTTTGTATTTACGTGTTAAAATTTGATCTGAATCAGGTCATTAGGATTATAAAATGCAGCTAGTCAAGAAATATCTCCCTACATTTCAAGTCAAGTGTATTTATGTCAAAGTAACAGCTGATTATATTTTATCACTAAACAGCAATCTGAACTTCATTGTTCTGTAACTTGTTTTTTCACGTTTATTGAAATGTTTTGGGTGAAGTGGTTCTTTATTATAATATAATCGAAAAGATTTAATTAAAAATGTTAGAAATATTGATTTTTTCTATGTGTGAGGTGTTTTATCTAGATAATCATATATAATATGCCGATAATGGAATCCGCAATACTAGATCCGAAGTGATTCGCAGTATTGTTCTCTTTTCTTTTCACGACAAATAAGTAAAGAGAAACGAGAGCCCTGCACTGCGAATCACTGCAGATCTAGTTTTTTTGATTCCATAATCCACATAATTATTATAAGTACTTTCCGTCTTATGAAATAATGTAAAGATTTTAAGTAAAGTTCTAAGTTTGATGTCTTTAACATCTTAAAAAATAACTAGTTTCTTTACTCAATTTTGCATTCAATGAATGCAGTTGACTACATATGTAGTACCGTGTGTCTTCTGAACGTGCCCATTCTTGTAGGCACTTGAACAGCTATTTTTAATTTCTGACACTTCCAAATTTGATAATGTGAGCAATATATTACCTTAGATTTGTTTAGAGTGCAGACCCCTACTGTCTATGTGTGAGGTTCTTACCAGTTTTTACACATACTTTCTCATTTCTTATCCGCCATCTGACAGTTGAAGCTTGCAAATTTTTGTAAGTTTGATACAAATGATCTTTCGTTTTTTCAAATGAACTGGAAGTTAGATAGTTTCATTTCTGTCAAACTAAAGGAAAAAATTCAATTTTCCAATGAATGCGTTCAGCGCATCACCTGAGAAAATAGTGTAGTTCAATTTGTAAAACTATTGGCCCTATAAAAATTTATCAAAAATTTCTTACCAAGGAGATTAAAGAAAAAAAAATTGTTTGGTAAATCTTCGATATTTGAAGAAGATTAAGATTAAATTTCGGTTTAGACGTGCGTCCCCTCGGTGGAAACGTATTGCATAAAATATTCTTATTGCAAATCAATTTCAGAATATAATGAGTGTAGATCAATAGTTTTATATAAAAACTAGTTTTAATAAAATAAAGTTAAAATGTTAAATTTAGTTTGAACGACCGAACATTATTATGACTTATCAGTAATCTATATGACCCTAAATATTTAATAAACCATTTTTTTTTTATATTTACAATTTTAGGCTCTCTGCGGTGTGGTATTTCAAGTTCCTACGATGTCTGGTGACAAGTTGCGAATCAGTACTATGCAAGAAATCATCAAACCCAATACGGTTAAGAGAATCCAAGGCTACGGTTTACCATTTCCCAAGGATACCTCTCGCAAAGGTGATTTGCTTGTTGCGTTCGATATTCAATTCCCTGAGAAATTGACTGCAGCACAAAAGGAACTCCTGCGAGACATGTTATGAAGATGAGAACCAAAAAAAAAAAAAAACCGTTCCGATCACTTAACGATATAGAGTTAAAGTAAAATCATTTATAAATGGAATTCATAGTCGTCATCTTCGTCATCATCGCGGTCTCAATTCATTGTTTTAGGACAACCTGTACTCAATCATGATAAATGTTAACAATTAATAGGAATATCAACAATTTATCTTTTGTGTTCTCCTCTCAATACCTAAGCTCAACTCAAACAACGTTCTCTTTAATTCTCAAAGATAAGAAAGAAAAAAATAAAAACAAATTCAATGTGTTTTATCTTTCTTTTTTTTCTCTTTCGTCATTAATTTTTAAGTTTCTCGATTAGTTTAAATTAAAAACTAAATGTTTATTCTTTTTTGTTCTTAAATAAAATTGGTAAATTAAATAATTTTTATAATTTTACAAATCTTACTATTTAATATTTTTGTTTTTTATTTTTTTTATCTACATATTTAAACTAATAAGTTCGAAAGGACAAACATTATTAAATTATTATTTGTATTTTTTAATTTTTATTAATAATTGTGAAAAAAAAAATCGTAATTCATTTATTTTATTAAATTAAAATAAAATGTTAAAAAGAAAAATTATTGCTCAACACTAATTGTTGGTACTTAAAAACAACAACAAAAAAAAAACTGTATTCGCGTTTAGATGTTCGTTATAATATTTAAATTGTATACATTAATTTTCATACATATTTAACAAATTTGCGACTGAAAAATGAAAAACAAAACAACAACAACAAACCAATAAACCGATTGTGTTTTTTTTTTTTAAATAATATTTTTTTTATGGGCTTGAAAGCTTATGATGACCTAAGCCTGTATGAGATTATCTTTTTTAGATAAATAATATTAGTAGAAATTAAAAGAAGTATTCAATTTTGAAATGATTTTGTATTAATTTTATTTTCCGAATGCAAAATGAAAAAAAGAAGTTATTATTCTTAATTAGAAATAAAAAGTGAAAACACCCCCCATTTTCAATTGGAAAATGTCACGAACGCAGTGACAGGGGTATCATTAAAAAAAGACGACTGTTTATATGAACTTTGACAGACTTGTGTGTAGTTGCGGGAAGGAAATCGAAGAGTTTAAAAGTAAAGGAACATATGTACCTATCAGGTCTGTTTGGTATCTTTTTAAAGAAAAATGTGTAAAACCTGTCAAACTTAAAAGAAGGAGAAAATACTCTCAGAGAGGAAAAACTTTGCAAAAAGTTTAAAAACGGACTGAACCAATTTTTGTATTAAATGTCACCTTTTTGTGCATGAGGGTTAAACGCTGACAAATCATTTTTAATCTTGTAATTTTTAAAGTGTAAAATTTGGACAAACTATTGAACTACCGATTGCGACACGTCAAGTTCGGCCTTAGGTGTTTTAAATTTAAGATGGCGAATACAGAAATTAATAATTTTAATCACCCCTATCACAAGTCCCGTCGTAGAAAACTCCCGAACGTTTCCTTACGCTACGAATCCGAATAAATTCACATCATAAGCCCCGAACGAAACTTAAACAGCATTGCCATACGAAAATCTTCTTTTCGGACTTTTTTAATCAGCTGATTTACGTCAAAATGTGAAAAGAAAAACAAATTTCACTTTTTGCTGCTCATCATTTGATTCGTTTTTATAATAGACTGCTTTTAGACGACTGCAATTTCTATCCGCAATTCCCTTTTGAGTTTCTTTCCGATTGCAGCATCCATTTAAACGCTGCAAATTTTAATACCTGCAATTTTCGTTAAACGAGAAGGAAATAATCACCCCTATCACAAGTCCCGTCGTAGAAAACTCCCGAACGTTTCCTTACGCTACGAATCCGAATAAATTCACATCATAAGCCCCGAACGAAATTTAAACAGCATTGCCATACGAAAATCTTCTTTTCGGACTTTTTTAATCAGCTGATTTACGTCAAAATGTGAAAAGAAAAACAAATTTCACTTTTTGTTGCTCATCATTTGATTCGTTTTTATAATATTGTTTTTTAATAAAAATTGATTAAATAGCCATTGCAATTTTTGAAACAAATGAGGAAAATGAGCGAAGAAGACGAACATTAAAATTACAACGCAGGATTTTAAGAGATACTTTTAATCCGTTCGAACTCGATGATAAAAATGTTGGTAAGGTTTTTCAACATAGAAGAATTTTATAAATGAAATACATTTGCAGATTTAAAAAAAACTTTCGTGTGAATAAGGCAGCATTTAGATATATATTAGAGGAACTAGGCCAAGAACTCGGTCCCTGAGTGTTTTCTTTTTTGATCACACCCATCAGCAAGCTAGCAGCAGTTTTGAGATTCATTGCGGAAGGAGGATACCAATACGGCGTCGGTAAAGATTTTGAGATTGGAATGGCCCAGTCGAACTTTTCTACAAATCTTAAAAGTGTGCTAAATATTCTGGAAAGAAGGTTATGTCCTGTATGGATTAAATTAGAAATGACTGAGGCTGAGAAATGGATGTTTTTTTTTACTTTTTTGGCGTTTTAAGTTAGATTCCGATTAAAATAATTGTTCGTGGAAAAAACGGTCAAACTTCCTATTCATTCGGGGGTAGTGATACCACTTTTCACGGACTCCGAATTTCGTAGCAAATATTTTCAGTACGACGTGAGTTATGATACTTTTTTTCGGGATTCGTAGTACGAATGTATTACGACGGGGCCTGTGATAAGGCCGAATATTCTTTTCCGATGTCAAGTAACCGAGACTAAAACAGCTGCTGTGTATTTGACAGTTTTTACACTCCTTGCACACCGAAATTTGTGTAGTTTTTTATTTGCAAGCTATCCAATGGAGAGGAAATTGTTTGCTCTCTCATTGGGCTTTCTCGTTGCAACTTTTTTGAGTTGACAAACACGAATTTTAGAGAATTTTTGACAGTTTGTGAAAATTTGTGCAAGAAATTTCACGTTGCCAAACAGAGCTATTATCTTGACTTTTTCACTGTACAATTCCGAAGTTCCACCATACGTCATATCTGACAATGTAAACAAGTAACAACAAAAAAACAGCGCTAGTTGCTGAGAAAACAAACACTTTTTCAAAAGCGCGACAAGGTTTTTGTTTTTATTTTATTGAGACAAAGAAAAGATTTACAGAGTAGGATATATGTACATTCAGATATTTGTTTAACTTTGGTTATAGTGTATTGCCAGCTCTTTTGGTTAAATATAATATATGTTTGTCTCATGACGCAACTGTTGTGGGAGAAACTATTCTTGCTCAAGAGCTAGAATTAACACAGGGCGCGACTAGTGAACATTATGATTTGTCGGTGTATATGTAAGTATATTTGTTTGTATTGCATTGTTTTCCCTATAACTAGCACCCTCAAATCAAAAATGGATAGTTCTTAGAAAAGCCCAATTGTACCGCAGATGATGTTTTCGAAAATTTTTACATTAACTGTCTTCTCAGCTGATTTTGAAAATGGTCGAAAGTAAGTGAGAGCGAGTTGTTAAAGTGTGGTTTAACTGTAAAGTAAAATTAAAAAAAAAAACTGATCTTGAAAAATTCAAAGGTAAAAAAAGGTCCGTTCCTTACTCTGAATTTCTTTGATTTTCTGTGAATTGAAGTGAATTTGAGTCAAAAGCCATACCAGTATTCAAATAAGGTTTGCAGATTTTGTCCCAAAGTTGAAAATCTTAGGTGTGTTTATTTACTCGCTCGCGGAATCCTGTGGTATACTAAATCTATAACCCAAAATGTTTTTCTTTACTTTTTTCTGGCACGAATATTTTTTTATTTCAATCCATTTTCACTTCAGCAAGAATTTACTCGAACATTTAACTTACTGCTTTTTCTTGCTTGTCAAATTACTGATAATTTCGGTTGTCAAATGTGACGTTTACCCAGAAAAAAAAAACAGAAACATCGCAAATGTGTTTTGTCAAACTTTGGGACACTCTACAGTCGTATTGTCAAATAATAGGCCACCCAATGCTTTTTCTGGCAATGCTTTCAGGTTGAAAATTGTCAGTTTCCAAATGGCGTTAAATCACACGATTTCGGTGGCCAGTTCACGTCACTCTGCTGTGCCATATAGCCATGCCCTGAAATTACTCGTCATAGACCAGTTTTAAATTTTACTCATCTTGCACCAATATGCTTGGATAACATTATTCATTTATCCAATGAAAGTTCTGAAAATTATCACGGATATCTCTAATCCTTAACAAATTAAATATCTCTTAATTATTTTAATCAAAGCGATAGCCTACACTTTTAGAAAGGTCTTACCCTGCATTAGCCCTGCCATATCTATTGTATGTTTCGTTTACAAAGTCAACTTCATCATTTTGCCATTACTCTGCCGGCATTACATCACTAAAAAGAAATTAGAAACTGATTCCGATACAACCCTCAAAAAATAATCCCCAACAAGATTAATAAAAAAAGGAAAAAAAAAAAACAAAGAGCGAGAAATTCATCCATGGCATTATGCTAATTGAAAGATATTCACAAGGAGCCAAAAGAGGAAGAAAACTTCAGAAACCCAAACCATCATCATCATCCCATTATTGGACAGAAATGAAAAGGGAATTTCTTCCATCATGATGATGTTTATCGACACAAAGAGATCTTACAACCTTTGCTACTGCTGCTGCTGTTCTAGGATTTCGAATGTCTATTCCTTGGCCCCATTCGACAAATTATTTTTCAAGGGGTCAGCTCCTCCTCCATCACCCACTCACACCCCAACAAAACCTTCAGCAAAACTTTGACGACAACGACGACAACTTAATCCAATCACCTAAAGAAGAGTTCACCAAACAACACAGAAAGCCAACAAGGCACAAACACAACAAATGAGGACTGACTGCACGGCTCGAGAGTCGAGACCATAGAACGAGAAAAGCCAGCCAAGATGAAAGCTGCAAAAATGATTTTCCAATCTATGCCAGATAAATGGATAAGTGTATATATGTAGCTCTGTTGATCCCTTACATCTTCCAGAGGGTATATATCACTACTCATTCAGGACCAACAACTATACCTACCTACAATGACACAAGAAACAAGTATAGACAAAAAATGTAAACTGAAATGTGAATTGAATTTTCAACTTGTTGGTCGTAAATTCTTCGATATATTCGTGTACCTTGTTGGTAATACTGTTTTCATTTTGGGGTTAGTGCAATGATATGAAGTCAGAAGTATAGAACGTATGTATAAGGACGACTTATTTAAATTAACATCACGTACAATATGTTTGCCCCATTAGGATACGAAGACGCTGATAGCACTCGATAAGGTGCGCCACCTTAAAATTGTTGGCAATCCTATGAAATGTATCGCCTGAAAGAATTCAATGGAAGAACGTACTATATGTATAAGCAATCCCCGACAATTCCTTACACCATCATACCGTGATGTTGTCTTTGATTGAAGTTGGATTGGGGAAATCCTTGTTTAGATTTTAAACTGATTGCAACAAATATGGTGGAAGGTATATCCCAAGATTTTCGGTTTCCTATACAGGGCCGCATTTGTGATTTTGTCATCGTGTAACATCACCAAAAATTGTTCAACACACTAACACTGAACTGTCAACGTTCAACGCATAAAATATTGACCGATCAAACGAATGATTTGACATGAAAATACGTGTCATCGCGTGTCATTTTTAATTATCCGGTTTAAACGCAGTTAGACGTTGTCAATAAAACATGACAATATGCGGAAGAATGCTGTCAAGAAACAATGTTCCAATTTTTACCGGAAGATGTCAACGATGTCAATGGATTAACAAGGAACAAATTTGGGTTCTTTGTCTTGTCATATGAAATGAAATACTTTATAGAAATCAAAATAAGGAAATAGAGATATAATGTAACTCTCTATCTGTCATAAAAAAATTCAATTGAATTAATATAACATTTAGAGTGACATTTGGATTCTTTCTACTCGAGAGTTGAAAAATTTCCTTGGGAAATTTTTGACAGATTCGTATCTTTAAACTTAAGATTTGAATTGACCTGAGTGCATAGTACCTTCGCCAACAATTCTTCTTCATCTTCGCTTCTGGAAGCAGACGATGGATGATTTTCCCAATAATAATTTTCTCGGAACATTTTATTTTAAAAATAATTTTATTCAAACCGAAACCGAGGATAATGTTTGACAGAAGAGGCAACAAAATGTACTTAAAATTTGAATTTGAAAGAAAACTCTCAAGTTTGATCTCTCAACTTCTACTATTTTCGGAAGTTGAGAAAACCAGAAGTTGATCAACTCGAGAGTTGAGAATCGAAAGTTGAAACTGTCAACTTTGAGTGAAGAAAAACAAAATCACAAGTTGAGAATAAAAATCCTCAAGTTGAGTTCAACTTGTAGTGAAGAAAACGGCTCTTAAGGCATTTGGAATAAATACTCTACACACATCGTGATACGAGCTTCGATCCTTTACTTCGTGCGCGATTTGATCTACTGGCGATTTTAATTGGTCACTTTGTTTTTGATTCGTATGTCAAATCCACAAGCATGGTTTTCTTTATTCCTGCGTTGACCAGGGCGATTAAACGGTCATTGAAAATAATCAAACTAGTTGGCCACTAAAGTCAATTTTTTTTAAAGCATTCTGTGTTGGCAATGACACAACTTGACATCTTTGGGATAGAATTTGACGTCATCAAATCATAGCTTTAGTTTTTGAAACTAAATCCGCTCGTCAATGCCGACTAAAATTGAGAGCATTCTACGTTGAAAATTAAACGGTTTGATGTAATTTTGACGTCAGAGAGTCAGTGCATTGGGCAAGTTCAGGAAAATGTGATCTCAGAGATCTCAGAGACATGAACAGGATTTCTCAGTAAAATGTTTAAGTTTTGCTGTAAAAATACTTAAAAAAAGAATGTTGAATTTGTTTTTTTACTTTTTGACGTAGCGAAAACTCTGAGATCTCATATTTCTGAACGTGCCTATTGGTTGTCTAATCGTAGCTTAAGTTTTTTTTAAATAAATGTCAATGAAATTTGACAGCTGTTTTTTTTTCTTTAAATTTGGGCCTTTAAAAAAATAAAAACAACCCTCCCTGGCCTCCAATCAAGGGAATCAGAGGAATCTTGTATTCTCTTTTCAAACAAACTTTAGAAATCTTTGCCCAAATAACAGGGGTGAAAATGGGAATTTGGAATCCTTGGTAGAAAATCATGTCGACGGGACATAAAGATAAATCGTTCAGCATATTTGAATATAACAATAGGCTAAGGAAATGGCAAAGGCAAAATAAGACCAGTTTGAAACGAATAGAACGATTGGAGCGATATCGATGCTGGGGCAGAAGCTTTTTGACACGTGTTTAATTTTATTAATGGGATACATTCACCTTTTTTTTGTTATTTTTGTTGCCGTTGTAAAATAGGTGGCGTGGAAGACTGCATAGCAATCTCATACTAAACCCCACAAATCAATATCCTTCTCCGAACGCTTGGTTGTCAATATTCCTGACGTTGGTTTTTGTGTTTTTGTTGCGTGTTTCTGTGATTTTGCCATATTCGTATATAAGGAAAGATTGTTGCTTTTACCCTGTGTTGGCATTGGACTTAGGTAATAGGTATTTTAGGGAGGGATGAGCTTATACTATATACATATATACGATAGGGATGGCTTTTCAAGGAGGATTACGATTATTGTAGGCAGGCACTAGAAATCATTGACTTGGTTAAGACTAATGGAGTGAACGGGATACACAAAAAAAAGGGGTTAATGCCAAACGATTTGATAGAAAGTATCATTTGAGAAATTACCCAATTTAGCTTAAGATTAAATGTCCTTAAGGATTAGAATGATTCTTCGGTGTCATGTTGTTGAAGGGAAAACGTGTTAAAGTTGATTATATACAAAATAGATGATTTTTTGTTAAATTTAATTTGAGTAATGTCACAGCCATTTGTCATAGAAGATGATAAATGTTTCTCTTAATCAAACATCTTAAACATAATTCGGTTTAAGAGGCCATCTAAGCGCACCGTCTGTTGGCTATGAAAGATTATTTTCTAGATCAAGAGTCGACAGAAAATCTTGGGAAATTGTTTTTCATTACTTGCTTAAGCTTTGAAAAATTAGATTCTAGCTTGCTTTCCTGCAGCTTTCAAGTAAACAGATTATTGTATTTAAAAAAATAAATAAAATTCAGAACTTTTAAGTCTCTTGAATTCAAAACTGGATTTTTATAAATTCAACTAAAACATGATAAAACTTCTAATATCCTTCGACTGACCAAAAAATACTGCCAGTATTATTAAAAAAGAAAAACCAAAAAATCAACCTTCAACCTTCAACTGGAATGCATGAAGTAAAAGCTTTGGATGCGGCATTAAAAAATTGCAAATTTTTAATAAAATCATTAAACTTCTCAATAACATTGGTTCGCCGATTAAATATTCGTTATAATTCAGATTGGCTAGTGAAAAATTACAAAAGTTATTTGGATGGAATATTTGCTCAGTATCATTGTCGAGCAACAGATATCTCATTGAAAAGGAAAATTACTAAAAAACTTGGAACTGACGGAAGAAGTTCTCAAGAACTTTGTGGAAATATTCGAAGAGTAAATTATAAATTATTGAAAATAAAACGCAATATGGAAACTGTATTGTATCAAGTTCGACGAACTGTTGAAATTAGCAAGCGTCAATTAAATTTTTCACATCATGTGACATATTATCAAGGTGAGAAGAGGAGAATTTGTTGTCATTAGTGTTAATCACTTATTTGATCGTCTTTAAAAGGGTGTTTTATTATTTGAAATAAATTAATATTTTATGGATGTACTTCTTGATATAATTTTTTTTTTTTTTTAAATCAATATTAAGAATATTATAAATAAAGTGCGTACTGAGAGCAATGCAGTGGAATGACTTCTAGAGAGCTTCTATCAATCTGTTTATTTTATTCTCAAGGGATAAAACAAGTTGTCAGTCAATACAATATAAAATGACATTTAGCTTGTCAATTTAATTATTTCTGCTTTTCTTGTTTATCAAATTCAGTGTTTTAAGACAACAGTTTTTTCTATTTTCACTTGCAATTTTGTGAACTGACGGGTAAATACGCCTTTCGTGAACTGTAAAACGTCAAGTGGAAACCATGCATAACTATAAGTCTATCGATAGCTTTTTGAAATATTTATAAAGCACAAAAATATTCTTTCTTCGAAATGTTATAGAGATGCTTTTACTGTTTGATTACTGATGCGAAACAAAAAATTCCATAGACTACTTTTAGACGACTGCAATTTTTATCCGCAATTCTCTTTTGAGTTTCTTTCGGATTGCAGCATCCATTTAAACGCTGCAAATTTTAATACCTGCAATTTTTGTTAAATGAGAAGGAAATATCTCTTCACTCTCTTTACTCCACTTATGTGTCAAACAATAGGAAGAAGCACAAAGAGGAAAGAACAATAACTCTGCAATTATTTCAACCTCTGCAACTTTGTCTACCCCGGACACCGCATACGTCCCCCGCCTACATGCTTAAAAATTGCAGGGGGTAATTGCAGCATTTAAAAGCAGTCATACGGAAATAACAAGGAAATCAAAAACGCTCTGCTTTTTGTTTTGCAGACCGAAATTAATAACTGTAGCAGATTATTTGGAGAAGTACCTATTTCTTTTTTCCATTGAGTTAATAACTTTGGTTGATAACGTGAAATTTCTTGCAAAATTGCACAAATTTTCACAAATTGTGTAAAATTCCTGTTTGTTAACTTAAAATAGTTGAGACGAGAGAGCACAATGAAAGAGCAAATAATTTCCTTTCCATTGGATAGCTTGCAAATTTCTAGGTTTGTTCGAGTACTTTCCGGACTAAAAATGGCAATCTGTCAAATTTTGAGGAGTAGGGGTAAAATTTTCTCAAAGAGAAGTAAAACTGTCCGAAAATATATACGAACGCTTTAAACCAAAATATGACGCTGATTACACGAGTCTTTTTTTCGTTCGTTTCATCTTTCGTGCTTTTGACAGCTTGGGTGAGGGGTGTAGAAATGTAGGGGGAATGAAGTAACGAAAGCAGGAATGAAAATTTGAAGATTTTTTCTGGTTGAACATTGACGTTTATGGTTTGACAGCAGGGTAGAGATGAGCGATAGCTAGTTGTCAGCAAAAATCGTAGTTGAGAGAAAAATCATCGATTTCAGATATCGATTTTAAGATTAAATACATCGAATACAGAAAATTACAAAAATGAAAATAAAATGGTATATGTAACTAAAATGCAAAGAAAGCAACTTCAAATATGTGTGCCTTCTAAAAAAATCATCATTCTTATAAATATTAAATGTGAAAGTACATTTTTTTTGCGCTTTTTCGCTGGAAGGATTTTGGAAATCGATTATTTCATGGGAAAGGAACATGAATACTTCTTATACTACATGGGGTTTGCGGGGTCTCAGCAAAGGGAGTGGGTAATAACTAATTACAAATAAAGTATTCCAAATCATTGCCTACGTTCTGTAACTCTCGCATTGATAAAATTGGTCGAGAAACGTTGAAAAGTGGAACAAAACTCATACGATTTGTTTCAATTTTCATAGCTTCTCGACTGATTTTATCGATGCGAGAGTTACAGAACGTAGGCACATGTTAATATCTACTTTCCTTTCTCATTTCTGCTGTACTCATTTCATAAAAAGTAATTCTCTTTGTGTATAATTTTCGTTTTCAAAATTAAGAATTCATGTGGTCGTTTAAGATTTAATCCCGATTAAATGTCCACACTACGTAAATTTAAAAATGTACTTGATAAAACAATATAAACAATAAACAATATGTAGGATGGAAATGTTTGTTTCTTTTTACATTTTCTATAGGGCAAGTATTGGTTTCGTGTAACTATGGAGAAGTCTAAAAAAGTAGTTTTACCATACCGTCCGTTGATTTCTACGCTCTTTGCATTATACGAGGTCCATTGAGACAGAGGTTAAACAGGTGGACCGATTTGCTCTAAATATCGTACAGAGAAACGTTGAAAAATAAATTAAAACTCATAATGTGTTTTAATTTCCATCATTTCTCGACTAATTTTATCGATGTGAGTTACAGAACGTAGCCACAGATCATTTTAATGCAATTTCTTAGAGGAGAAAATCGATTAAATGAATCCTTAATCTGAAATTTTAATCATCAGAACCAGAGTCGGAACCTTTATTACAGATTTAACCTACTATGAACAAACGGCCCTAAATCAAAAACACGTTTTGATGTAAATTTACATATTATAACGTATTTGGTTATCAAAATAGAAAAAAAAGAAATACATCGTTTTTGAAAAACATCGATGTTTCAGGTTCGATAAATTTTCCCACCGATTTTAAAATCGAAAAATTTAATCGCCCATCCCTAAAATCAGAGCATTGTGCGAAGAACTTATAAACTTTTAATTTCGAGCTGTAAAACAATTTTTCACACTTAAATAAGCTGAAGATATGAATAAGAAGTGATTAAAAAACATTTTTAATTATTACTTATGTTTATTTTCCAATAAATCCACGTCAAAATAACGAAAGAGTCTTCACGAATGTAAAAAAGAACCATGTAATCACGAGGATACGTGCCTGTCAAAAAGACGAAAGACGAAACGAACGAAAAAACGAATCGTGTAATCAGCGTCTATGTGAAACTTTTTAAACGTCAACAAAAAGTAAACAGCGACAACATTCAAATTTCAATCATAACTTCATATTCTTTATTGAATTTGATCGTAAATAAATTAAAATTTGCGTTATAATTATTTACATAGGTACCAGTGAAAACACTTAACAAAACAAGAACATCGCTTAATTTTTTTTCTCATAAATCCTAAATTCGATGAAGAATCAATTTAAGAAAACTTGATTGAAAAAAACACTGATGGTCTTATTTATAAACGTTGTCTTACTTTAGACAACTATCCAACTTTTGAAAATGTGTTCAAAAACCTTATATATTTTTGTCTTATAGCTGCCTAACTTAGACACAAGAGTAGATTGTCTTAACCGTGAATAATGTGATATTTATTTTTATTAAATAAAGCATATTTCCACCAATTTGAAAATAGTTTGACAGTGTCTAAGTAGATAAAAATCTAATAAATACGACCGTGAAAGACTTAAAAAACAAAGTTTCTTTAATTAAATATTTTATTAATATATTTCTTTTTATCATAAAATTATTTTCTTTTTATTAAAATAATTTAATTTTTTTACACGACTGAACAAGAAAAAAGTTCAATGCTCCAAGTTAAAAAAAAAAAAAACAAAAAGTAAAAAACAGCAATTTTGTATTTTTGTTGCTGTTCTTTAACTTTCAAACTGGCTTCGGACAGAACACAGAACTTACCAGTTAGTGCTAGAAGAAATGGTAGTTTTGAGTAGTCCCCTGGCTAGTATGCGAATAAACCTTCTGTGTGCAAGGAGTGTAAAAACTGTCAAATAGACAGCTGTCAGTTTCTGCCACTTGACGTCGTCCAAGAAAATATACAAAAAAACTTTATTTCGGTATTCGCCATCTTAATTGCAATTCACCTAGGGCCGAACTTAACGTGTCGCGATCCGTAGTTCTATAATTTGTCCAAATTTTGCAATTTAAAAATTACAAGATTCAAAATGATTTGTCACTATTTGACCGTCTTGTACACAAAAGTGACATTTTATACAAAAAGTGGTTCAGTGCCAAGTCTTCTCTCTCTGAGAGTATTTTCTCCTTCTTTCAAAGTTTAACAGGTTTCACTTATTTCCCTAAACAAAAAAGATACCAAACAGACCTAATTATACAGAACATCATTTAGCCAGTTCAGGTTTCCCAGGCTCAGATAAATAACAGAATGAAGAAATCTCTTCAAAATTCGATCGACTTTTGTTTTAAAATTATTTTAAGCGCTGCGCTGGATGGATGTTAAAAATTCATTTTCTGGAAAAAAATGGCTATCGCAGGTACTTAAAAAATTGTTATATAAAAAAACAATGAAAACACTCCAGCAAAAAAAAAAAAAAACAAAAAGACTGCAAGAAAAAAGTTAATTTTCTCATTTCAATTACGGAATACAGAATCTTCTGTTAGGAAATGTACCTACCCCTACAAGTAGGTACATCAGAAAAATATGCAAATTCACTTAAAATAGATAGGTAGGTAGGTATAGTTACATGAAGAAAAAAAAAATTCAAAATTAAAATAAAACAAGAAAAATAACAATAAAATTAATGCAGACAATGTGCAGGTTGATAGGTACCTTTAGTATATATTATAAAGGTCCTCTACATCATAGCCGCTGGCCATCATGGACGGTAATATCACGCAGTTTTCCATCTCCATTCTTATACCTAGAAAATTCACAGCTTCATACATATACAAATATATGTATACATAGGTTATAAATACACATATACAGCCCCAACATAATCTCATCAGACCGCCCATAAACCACTATACTACCTATACCTACTAAATGCTCGCTTGCCCTTGTCGGCAATAAAATGAAAACACCGCATGTCTGGAATCCTTAATTTATTTATATTATGCAAATTCAGGACAATCTATCCGTACCGCAACACCCAAACCCATCTTTGGTGTTTCTCCTTTACCATTTTAATCGTTCTAACGTAAAAACATGTTCCCACCATTTAAACCGTCCGCCACACACCGCCTACTACCTACTATAATGCACAGGACGTCCATTAAACCACCACCACCATCAACATCAACACCAATAACAAAAACAACAACACACCGCCTTAGGAAACGCATAAAAGGGGTGATCAGCTACTGCTGCTACCAATTCTATATGCTCCTGTGTGAGATAGCAGGGCATTATTATCATTTTCCATTTGAAAGCATTTGCGTTCTAAGTAAGTTGTTTCGATTCGTCCCTAATGAAAAAGGACGATTGTTGAAGTTGAACAATAAATGAAAAGTAAAAAAAAATAAAATAAAAAAAAAAAACATGAAAACAGAACCATCAACAGTATAGTAGTAGTTGAGTAGTCAAGAAGAGTGCGCCCGCCGCGCGACGCCGCCGTCAGTATACAGAAAAGAAAAACTAATTAACCTCTTGTACTAATTATACACATAGGAGGGCAGGAATTAGTTTCAAGAAGTAGATATCTCGCGTATTTTCATTTAGAAACTCTTAACCAAACTTGCGATCTGTTTACAACAGTTTTTCTTGTGAATATTTTTTCTTTTTTTTTTGGTTCTCCTGGAGGGTTTTCCTCTGAGCTGAGATGTTAAGCTGTTTCTCATTTATATATATTTTTCTTGTTTGGTATTTTTTGCAGTTTAGTTTTCCCTTTGTTTAAGTTTAAGCAGAAAAGTTGATCTTTTTTGAGGTAGGTTTTGAGGTTTTTACTTTTGCAACCTAGTTTGCATATTTGCAATTATACAGAAAAAAAGTTCACCAAATTAAATGATTTCAATCGAAAAGTGTGGGAAATTAATTCAATTTATATTTTTTTTTGGGAAAAAAAAAAAACAGGATGTAAATATCGTAGTTTCATTTTTTTTGTACCTATGTACATATGTATACTTTTGTTGTGTAAATGAAGTGTTTAAAATATTTTTTATTCAGAAATTGCAGTTCATAAAGAGATGTCTTGGGCCAGTTTGGTTGATTATCATCATTATATGTATATATTATTTCTAGAGTCTGGATCACTTTTTCCAAATCTCATACTATATACATTGATTTTGACAAATGAAGCGGAAATAACCGCTTAAAATTTTATTTTAAAAATGTTAGTATAATTTGTTAAAAACCTACATTTGTTTGTTAAATATTATTCCAATAAAAATGAACTCTAAAATAAACACTTCCACTTTCCAATTGTTAATACCATGGACGTATAATATAATATGTACTGCTAGTTGCCAACCTAAGCTGGTTCCATTTTATTCTCAGTCATTTTTGGCGACACTAGCCCTCAACACTGTAACTAGCAGATACAAAATGAAATTTCAATTTTGACATTTGAACAAAGAACAGTGTTCCCAGATTGGTGGTTTTTGAAACCAAAATGGTGGGAAAAATCAGTTTGGTGGGAATAATGGTGAGAAAATATTCTAAGCTCTTTTTATGAGGGAAAATGATATTTTTATCATAATCCTAACTTTGTTTACTTTAATTTTGTTTTTTTACTTTCCATTTGTAACTTAAAAAAAAAATATTTGGCCAGGCCATCAACGACATAAAAACCTGTCAAACAAGCTGAGAGAAACAATCCTTCGTTCTTCTTTATAAATACAAACAAAAAAAACAAACGGTTTAAAGTTTTCTGTTTACTAAATTCTTGTCCTCACACTGGACGGTGCATTATTGCGCTGACAGTGTCTATTAGAATGTGTTTTGTAATTTAAGCTAGGAAACTAAAATTTTTCATTCGTTGCCATTAAAAAATCGCGATCACATTTTTGGTATGAATGTAATTGTGGTTTTCAGTCATGCGATTTTTACAATATAAAATACATCTAATGAATGAACGCATCTGCTGCAGGTAAATACAGAGTGTCCGCCGGGAAGGTATACTACTTTGTTTTGCCGCCATTTTGGTAAACGTTAGTCTTGACAGTTCATATTTGGCAGTCGTGAAGTAGACACGTGAAAAATTTATTATGGAAAAATATTCGATAAACCAACGTGTTTTAATCGTTAAAACATTTTATCAAAATCATTCATCGATTACTGTGACGATGAGAAAGTTACGTGAAATTTTTGGGAGAAACAACGTGCCAACAAAACGCCCTATTTATCGTGTAGTGAATGATTTCGAAGAAAGAGGGTCTGTAGGTGATAGGCCCAAGCATGGACCACAACGTACTGCAAGATCGGCTAAAAACACTACTGCTGCTCAAGGAAGTATTCAAACCAAACCATCAACCTCAATTCGACGCCGTGCTCAGGAGCTTGGTCTTCAAAGAACAACTTTGAAAACTTTTTAACGCCACAACTGCATGCTTTGGGCTTGATTAACATGTGGTATCAACAAAACGGTGCCACATCGCATACAGCCAGGATTATAATGGAATTACTGCGAGACCTCTTTCCACAACAAGTTATTTCAAGAAATGGTGATATTGATTGGCCTCCACGGTCGCCTGATTTGACTGCTCCGGACTTCTTTTTGTGGGGATATCTGAAAAGCAGGGTTTATGCAAACAAACCAGAAACGCTTGAGCAACTCAAACAAAATATTCGTGATGAAATTAATGAGAGAATGTAATGAAAAATGTGTTCAAAAGGGCTCGCATTTGTGAGACTAACAGAGGCGGACATTTACCTGATATTGTATTCCATACATAATTGCCGACATTAAATAAAACATTTATCAATATAAGATCCATTCTCTTTCATTTAATCAAAAATTATAAACAAACAAAGTAGTATACCTTCCCGGTGGACACCCTGTAGCTACGTTTAAAAAAATTATTTGTTGACGATTTGTTTGTCGAATAATAAGGCTAGAACGCACTTGTCATTTTAATCGCGCAAATATATTTGATCTATTTAATTTTGTAACGCTAAAAAGTCGTTGAAAACATATGTTAATTTCTTGTTGCAACTACAATTTTCAATACATTCACATTAAAACTCATTGGTTTCATTTTTTGCTACTGAATGGTCGCGCGATTGAAATAATAAGTGCCTTCTTATCGTAGGTATTCACATTTCGCATTTTTCATACAAGCTTTTTTTTCATAATATTTTATTTTGGTACCTAATAATGATGGCAGAAAATATATCGTTGTTTTTTTTTGTTTCTTCTAGTACAAAAATGGTGGTGTTTTTTTCGATTCAGGTGGGATTTTAAAAATCTCGTCTGGCATCACTGTCACTGAATAAACACTGAACAAAATATAAGAGGTAAAATACCTAGATAGCGCACATTTCTGGTTTAGTTTTACGATAAATGCGATTTTTTGAATTTAGAAAAGAAAAACAGGGGGGTCATTCCGTAACTCGATTATCGTCAGACGATATCGTTTGAGCGATAGTGTTGCCTTTATTGGCTTCACGTAAGTCGATAATCGTCGAAACGCTATCGTCAAAACGATAGAGTTTCGACGATAGCTAAATTGGTATCGTCTTGCATTAATTTTGTACTCTGTAGGTGACTGTAGTTGAATGATGGAGTTGCCACTGTAATTTATCATCATGTGTTATTATTGTTGCATTTACAAATTAAATTTAAAATGTTTCGGCGAATCAATTTTCTTATTGTAGAAAATGAAAATGAAAAAAATATAACTTATGCGCATGCGGCGACAATTGAGAGATAAATCAAATCCCTTATTCCTTCCGCTCATATCCCCTACTCTGGCCAAATCAGGATGTTCATTCATAAACGAGATTGCACGACTGCCCTATTAAGACGTATTTACATTTACATATATTAATTTGTAAAAAATTTAAAAACAACTTGGATCTCAAAATGATTTCCCTATAGTTTCAATCGGCACCAATTTTTCATCACTTTTTGGCAAAACTTGCGATGCCGGCATCGATAAAAACTTTAAAAATCAAAAAACACAAAACAAAAAATACTAAATTACATTTTAATGGCAATTATGACAGCCAATTTGACTTTTAAAATTCACCAAACGCTCTCAAACTGCGAACGATAAACGAGACGATAGTGGTCGAGTTACGTGAAGCAAATCATGGACGATCTCGTCGACGATTATCGTTTTGACGATTATCGTTTAGAAAATTACGGAATGACCCCCCAGATGTCAAGAGCTTCTATGTAAAAGTTTTTAAAATTCATTTTTTTCCCTGAAGTGGTTTCTAATGGCGATATTTTTTTGACAATTATTGTATGAAACTGACTTTAGACTAGCAGTCTATATATACGTCTATGGGTAATACTTTGGCATTTGGTTAGTTCAATTTATTAGGTACGTTCATTTTAAAATAATTTGTGCGCCTTTTATTTTTTATGTAATATGGAGAATTCTTGCACGGGTAGGCTAATTATTAATTATTATTATTGAATTTGACAACTTTTGTCAACTTGTCACTTTCTCACCTGTTACACTTGTCAATTTTTATGAAACAGAACGCCGCGCCGGTTGGCAGGTAGCGCCCTCCTTCGGCTTCAACCACATCTATTTCACATTCATGGTGCGCGTTCCTTTACGTTAAAACTCTGTGATTTTCTCTCCAAAACTACACAAAAGTCTGTCAAAATTAATATAAAAAAATAAACTGTGTAGTTTTGGACAAAAAATTATAACAGAGTTGAAATGTAAAGAAACGCACATAAATTAAATAATTACTTTATGAACAGTCTCTTAGTTTTATTCTTAGAAATAAAATTGCTAAAAAATTTTAAAAAAATTAAAGTTTTTCTTCGAATTCAAATCTAAACCATCTTTGGTTCAACCAAAGGTGTCATAGTTGCTGCTGCAACTGTTGTCATTTCTTCTGGGCCATTTTCGGATGACTCTGGTTCCTCCTCCTTGACATCACAATCGGTTTGTTTAGTTTTCATAAGGAATGCCTTATTCAATTTATTTGCATCAATAATAGCTTCGGCTTTTTCAATAACTGATTCTGGAGGATTCTGCTCACGTGTCAGCACCCAAATCACTTCTATAAAACAAAGCAAATAAATTAATATTCTTATAATTATTATCATCGATGTATAAACACTTAAAACTATAACTATAACTACTTTTTTGTTTATGCAAATTAAACAGATTTGATGTGTACATTTTTGGTTATAGTAGAAAAATACGTGAACCAAATATTTTAATAGCTTGTATTCCCTTCTTTAGAACTTACTCGCATGTGCCACTCGCAATACACTGCTGCATGAATAAACAACTGCAAAGGTTTCATAATCAGTGCCTAAGACCTCGTAGTTGACTTTTGTGGAATTTGCTTTATTAATGAAAAAAAAAAAAAAAAACAAAGAGATTATAGACATTAATAAAGACATTAATCTATCACTCTTATATTTTTAAACTTTAATAATTGAGTTACCAGATCTTGAGTTTGGAAATGAAACTGAAAGTTGTCCCGATGCAATGACCTTTGCTGATCCAGTCGTATTGGATGGGTTGCCAGTTCTTTAATATAATTACTCATTCATTTTATTGTTGCTTTCTTTTAAATTTGTTTACTCACAGTCTATTGATTGCAGTATTCACAACAGATATAGAATCATCGCTAGTTTTGTTGTATATCGCGTACATACATTTTTTACCAACTTCAAAAACAAATGGATACTTCTCATATTCATACCACACTCCCATGTACTAAAATTTAATTGATTTAAAATTCAATTATTTAATATTAATTTATGTTTAGATTTTACTCACATCAGCAAGTTGGAAGTTTTCTTGGACTTTCACCTCTGGGCAATTGCCGGGAAATGGTACTTGTCCATTTACCAGCTGTAGTGTTAAAATCACCAGAAATAGTCCAAAGCTACAATAGATACATTTTATGCTTTTTTTTGGGATAAATTAAAAAAAAAAACGTTTCTTTTCCTCACCACACTTGTTTCATATTTTTTCTTATAAATTTATAATTAACACACTGGGAAACAAATTTAACTTAACCGCTAGTTCAAGTTACTATGTTAGCGCGCGTCTTTCTTCCAAACAACTGATTATTTATTCTAGGAGTCTTTAATTTATATGTGAAAATTCCCAATCGACGACGACTTGGCTTTTAAAATAATAAAGAGATCAATAGAGCATTGAATTGGTGTGACCATATGCTTTGAAAACTTATTAAATTAAATTGTTGTCATTGTTGTCTAAAGAGCTGTTAACCAAAACACCGGAATCGTATTTGTCTAAGTCTTATCTAAAGTGGAATTTTATTTAATTAAAACAACACATATTTCTAACTATAGAACTGTGGCTAACATAACAACCGTCTAGGAAAGTCAAAAACATGATTTTTTTTTGTTTCTATGACTTCAAGAAGAAATAAGAAAGTTACTTAAAAAATTATAGCGGTATTTATTAGATTTTTGTCTACTTAGACACTATCTAACTATTTTCAAATTGGTGGAAATAGCTTTATTTAATAAAAATAAATATCACATTATTCACGGTTAAGACAATCTACTCTTATGTCTAAGTTAGGCAGCTATAAGACAACAATAAACAAGGTTTTTGAACACATTTTCCAAAGTTGGACAGCTGTCTAAAGTTAGACAACGTTTATAAATAAGACCTTTAATTTTTTATTCTAAAAAAAGAATTAAATTGAATTTATGAATTAGAAAAAAAAAAAAAAACATAAAACTACCACACTTGTTCAAAGAGAAGAGATAGTTTGTATTAAAAATTTATCAACACCATGAAATAGAATATTATGGTTCGATTGGGTGTGGAAGATGTTGCAATGAGCTGTCAATACATATGATAATAGTAAATGGGAGACAAAGGGATGTAAGATTGTACATATGTAGATCTAATATTATTGTGACACATTAGGAAAATTTGTTTGCAACCATAAAGATAAAAATTTACAGATTTCACTCATAGAGTAACTATGGGGACATTGAAAATGACTTATATTACGTCGATAAAACAAAAACATGTATAATCTTTGTAATTTTAATTTTGTATACTATTGTTGCATTATAATTTCACAAACTGTCTTAGAAACCATTCTACAGTCTGAAGTTCCAATTTGTAAATTTAATGTCACTTCCCAGTTGGCGGTTAAATTAATGTTGTATAATTTTTTTAATAAGATCTTAGTCTTAATTGTAGCTTAATTTGCAATTACACAATCATACTCATTTTCATCCGCACTGGTACAGCACTTATACACGAAATTAAAGTTACATACCATCTATCTTAACGTATATCTAGGTGTTTGACATTTTTGCTTAGCTTAGCTTTGCAGAAAGGTAACTGAATTACAGATCGATTTAAGTATGCATCATATACGGCTCAACTTAGTTCTCGACTCAGTCGGTTGTTGTTCAAATCAACCCGTGTCTTGGCTTGTTATTTGATCAATTTGACGGTTGATGAGAAAATCAAAAGATTTTGAATTTTTTCAAATTGATTTACAAGTATTTCAAATCATTGAACTATGTATATTGTATAAAGCCAAGACATTTGATTTACTGTCCAGGTAAACCTTTTTTAAATCGAGACAAAATTTACAAAGAATTTGATGCGAAGCCCAACCTCACTGCTAATTGTTTTTATTCTATAATATTTTATTTTAAAATATTTTGAACTCTTCTTTTAATCAATTTAACAATATCGAGTCGCGTAATTTTTTTTAGACAAAAATAATGTTTTTGACACTTGGAGCTGTATTCTTTTAACTGAGTTTATGAAATGTGTGCCCGAGCAGCGAGCATCAATTTAGTTGACAACCAAATTGAATAATTTATGGTCTACTTTAAGATGAAGCCTAAAATTTTATTTGCATTTGAGGACCTTAAACTTGAAGATCTGACCATTAGGGCTTAAGTTATAAGTTTATTAAAGAGGTTCAAGTAGGTAGCTATGCAATATGCATGTTCTAGGTTAAAAAATAAAATTGATTTAGAAGTTAGTAAAGTTTTTCCCCAAACGTTGTCTAGCATATTCTAGGTTCTTTAGGTTGATTTAGAAAAAAATCAACTTTTGTCACATTTTACCTTAATTTTGAGACCTAAACCTCGAACATCCGATTATTAGAATAAAAGTTAGAAGCTAACCAAGACCTTAACCTTGATGATCTGGTCCTTAGAACTTAAGTTATAAATTTGTATGAGAGGTTCAAGTAGGTAGCTATGCATATTCTAGGTTAAACAATCAAATTGATTTAGAAGTTAGTAAAGTTTTTACCCAAACGTTGTCTAGCATATTCTAGGTTCTTTAGGTTGACTTAGAAAAAAATCAACTTTTGTCATATTTTACCTTAATTTTGAGACTTGAGACTCAAAGATCCGATGATTAGAACAGAATATATCAGCTTACAAAATCGACCCTTTTTGATTATAATATTTTAATTGTTTAGCTAAGTTAATTCTAAGAAGTTATAAGCTAACCAAGACCTTAACCTTGATGTTTTTTTCTTAGAACTTAAGTTATAATTTTATATAAGAAGTTCAAGTAAATACTTATGCATATTCTAAGTTAAACAATCAAACAGAAGTAAGTCAAGTTTTGTCAAAAGCATTTTCTAGTCTGACATTTTACCTTGATTTTCAGGCCGTAACCTCAAAGATCCGATGATTAGAACAGAATATATAAGCTTACAAAATTGACCCTTTTCGATTACAATATTTGAGTTGTTTAGCTAAGTTAATTCTACCTCTTGCCTGATTTACCTAAACATATCTTAACCTTGAGCATCTGGCCCTTAGAACTTAAGTTATAATTTTGTGTAAGAGGTTTAAGTAGGTACTTATACATATTCTAGGTTAAACAATTAACTGATTCAAAAGTAAGTTAAGTTTTGTCAAATAGATAATTAGATCAGAATATATCAACTTACAACATCGACCCTTTTTGAATATACTATTTAAGTTGCTTAGCTAAGTTGATTTTCCCTCTAGCCTGATTTACCTTAGTTTAAATACCTTAACCTCTCGCATCTGGCCCTTAGAACTAAAGTTATAAGTTTATTAAAGAGGTTCAAGTAGGTACCTATTATGCATATCTATTAGGTATACGTTCAACAATCGATTGATTTAAAAGAAAGTCAACTTTTGTCACATAATTTCTTTAGACTCACATTTTACCTTAATTTTAAGACTTTAACCTCAAACATCCGATTATTAGAACAGAAGTTATAATCCAAACAAACCAACCAAATCCAAACTTTACGATTTTATTATTTGTAAAATACCTACTAAAAATAATGTTCATGCACATACCTACATATGTACCTACATATGTACATACATGCATACCTACATAATGTATATCATTTTTGTGCCCGATGCAAAGCCAGTTTTGTTTGCCACGTGGTGTTTTTTTTTTATTGCACACACTCCACCGTCTTCTCCCTTCTATCAATACATTCTTTGTTGGTACGTACCTACGTCCTACATACATTATGTACTTGTACATATTTTGTTTGTTTTTTTTTTTCTTTTGCCGTAAAGAAATTAGTTCTAAAAAGACAATTTTTCAAGTTTCTAGTACGAATTTTTTTACGCCTTTGCAAAATTTTTTATGCAGATTTGTAGCTTGCCATTTAAGCTTTAATTATCTAGCTTAATATCGAACATCCAATAATTTTAACTAAAGTTATAGGCTTCTAAGTGGGCTCAAATCGAGCATTTTTCGAATTTTACATTCCTCCACTGAATCTCGTCCGTTGGCGATGATCAAAATTTATGTACGCTGGCTGAAATTCATCACTTGTGTTTTTTGCTTCATTTTATTCATTTTGGTAGTTTCTTTGGTAACACCAACCAAAAATTCAATCGTTCTCCCCCTATACGCTAGAGTTCATTCTATATCTTTGTTCATTTTGGTAACACCATACTTTTATCAAAACGACCCTATAAACATTTTCAATGTTAAAACAATGTTTTAAAACTGATAAGTAATTCATAACAAATAACATATCTTGACAAAATGTCGAATATTTATAAGTCAAAGCTGATGCTTGTATAATTAAAATGGTTGCCAAGTTAATTTAAATCGTTATTCATGGATTTTTGGTGATTTTACTTTAGATTAACTGAATTGATATTTCTGACAGATTTGAGTCACGGCGGCGTCAGTATGGAAATTGCTCTTTTTATAGTGCTGAATAGTATCGCCTTCTCTGTCTCGCATTTCCATATTTTCACTCTTTTATTTCTATTTTTGACGTTTCTGTTTCTAACAAACTGCTTTTGATTTATTTTGGGTTGAATTTATTTAGATTAGACTTATTTGCTTTTAACAATTTATTATTTAGAGTAAACAGCCCATGTCTATTTTAAGAAACTCGAAATAGTACTTAAAATCGTCAAAAAGTTTAAATTTGTTTCTTATTGATTTAACCCAAAAACCACACGTTCCCCAAAAAAGAAATGACAAGTTTGCAAATAAAATGAAAGTTAGTGTCCCTTTTACTCTTCAAGAACACGGAGAGAGAGAGAATGTCACTGGAGCTGCAGCTGGAATAGCTGTCAAAATATTCAATACACACAAATTCAATGTTACGAATACAACGCAACGCAGCTGCAAACGAAGCTGCAGTCTGGGCTGCTAGAGTTCACCAAAACAAAAACTTATAACTTTTCACGTGCAGTTACTTTTGACGTTTCAATTTGTATTAAGTAAAAAAGAAACGGAAAAATATATTGAAGTTATTTGCTTCGCGAACATTATTATTAATTAAAAGAAAAATATCAGAAATAAAAAAGTGAAGAATGAGCTCGTCGTTGTTTTTTTTTTAATTTACAAAAATCTTTAGAGCTGCATTCCAGGCACACATACGACAACTAGCACATACGACACTTTTCACAGCTGTCGCAGTATTCTATATTGTATTTAAGCTGCATCTGAAAAGATAAACAGTTTAAAAAGAAATGAAACAGTTTTTTAATATTAATTTATTTTCTGATTTTGAATTGAGTTTATTTTAAGTTCTTATAAATAAAACATAATAATATGGTCACACTGTTTCAACTGTTTCATTTGTAAGCAAATGAGTTTTATAATTAAATTATGCTCCCAAAAAGTATATAATATGAATATGTAAACTTTTTTGTATAAGATTTCATTCAGTATTGATGAAGTTTCCGTCAGAAAAATTACCTTGGCTATAGTACTTAGAAGGCTATCTGAATTTATTGAAGAAAAAAATACAGTTCAGAAAAACATTAGATCCAAGCTTTAAAAAAAATAAGTTAATAGAATGAAATATGAACTAAGTCTAGTTTGTTAGCATTTATTTGTATTTTTTTGTACTTGGTAGTGGATTAATGAGTCAATAACACTACGCATTTCAATAATATTTTATTGAAAGTTTTGCTAAAGAAAAATGTGATTTCATTGCTTGACATTTGAAAAAAAAAAACGCTCTTGGAATGTCAAAAATTAGAGTTCTTTTTTTATCTGTCAAGCCATAAACTTCTGTCAAAAAACATTTTTCCTTTTTTTGCGAACAGTTTAGAAATTTTTCTTTCTTTTGACGTATTCGGAATATTCTATTGACCTTCCCTGTCAAATGGAAAATCTTAACGATATTAAAAGTATAGATTGACAGAAGTTGTTACTTAAAAAACTTTGAATTTTTCTCATATAATATAAATATCCTATCAACAAAAGAAATCTCAAAAAAAGAAGATTTCGTATCCATTAAAATAATATATATAAGCCCCATCTGCCTATTACTTAAGTTTTAACTTGTGGCCAAGGAATTATCGGTTGAAATGTCAAACACGTACCACTAATTAAGGTTAATCATGTATACAGTGCAGGGTTTAACCTAATTTAGTTTCACCGCACTTAATGAGGAACCATATTATAATATGTGTTGTGTATATCGATTGGCATTCAATTAACGCAGGAAGCTACCGATATATTATCCTCTCTGCTTAAATATGCACGCTTAATAAAAGAGTGTACGAGTATATGAGTGAATTTATACATATATAAGGACATCCTTTACCATTCATTCGACATGTTTTACTGTTTTCGGTATAAGCTACGTAATTTTTCATTAAGCAATATTTTTAATGAGCTGTGGAATTTTTCTTCTTTTCTGATGCGGGTTGTGCCATGTCGCCATGGTATTAAAATTGTAAAAAAGAATTTTCCCAACGTAAGCCATATTATGATGATGGAATATTTCATATTGTATTTTGTATAGCAACCATAATCAGTAGAGAACGATCCTGCGGTTACACAGAAGATTTTCTTTTGCCTACGGGTGGATGATGCAAAAAAAAAAAAAGAGAATGAAATCAGGTCATGGCGGCGGTGGTGGCGGCGGATGAAATTCATTATTACCTCTGACACAGGTGTATGATATGGTTGGAAAGTTAAAATATATTTAACATGAATATGATGCCGCAGGGACTTTTGTATATGTATGTAAGATATTTTGCTGAATTTACTTGGTTATTACTTTATGCAGGAATTCTCATGGATTCATCAGGAAAATTATTGCATGTTATAGTTGCTATAGAAATAATTTCTATCGACCTTGCATGTGAAACGAACATGTATATGACAATGTAATCCAAAAAAAAAAAAAAAGAAGAAAGAATTGTAGTCTACACAGTCTTCTCTTTCAATCCGTAGTCTGGAATAAATATAAGAAGAGATAGGGAATCAGAAAAGTTTAGGAAGATTTTATATTTTAAAATAATTTAATTTTTTTTATCGAAATAACGTCATTTATAGCTACTTTTAAGAGTAGTGGACCAATCTGCCTACCCAGTGGTACCTACAGCAATATCCGTGTTTATTGACACACAATTTATGACTATGAAACAACTGGAAGCTTATCACCATCTACGATCTTAAATACTGATAACAGTCACCCTGACGAAACGCTTTGGTGTCCTCGAACCTGCTAGGGACTAGGATTCAAAAATTCTCTTATAGCTAGAGCATTGATGTCCATTAGCTTGATGTGTTTTTGGTAAGACATACTTACTTATGTAGGATTGCCATTTATTTATTTTTTTTAAATGGGGCATAAGGAATTACTCGGCCATAAATAAAATATTGTGACCGATTGTCTTGAAAATGATTGGGGATACCTTCAGGAGAATATCACTTTTTTAATCAAAATTTAATCTACAAATTCAATCTATTTTCCTGTTGTATCCAATAAAAATGTCATATATGGATTTAAACTAAATGTACATGGAAATGCTGAATTTCTGTGTGTTTTGCACAGATATATTTTAAAAAATGTATACGAGTAAAAGTTTTAAATAAATGCTTGTCAAACTACTGATACTTTGTGTTGTCAAATGTGACGTTTACCCAGAAAAAAATCAAAAACATCCCAAATGCGATTCCTTACTTTTCATTTCTTGTCAAAAATTGCAAGAACAACATCAAAAAGCTTGAGCCCAAACTTTTTCCCAAACTTTTCCAAAAAAAAGTAAAGAAACAGACCTTATATGAATATGACTTCTCAAATGGAATTACCTGCAATCCTAATGTCAAAGAAACCCTAAATGATTTCTTTTGTATTAAGTCATAATTTGAGTTTTATGACTGGTTTCTGTCAAAAATGACAGATCATATAATTATGTGAAGTTATATTACTTCTGTTATAATTAACCAGTTCACGTTTTTGTGATTTCATTGAGCAAACTTCTGTCAGCTTCACTGAGGAGAAGGATAAACCTGAACAAGATTTCTCCGCTAGATGTCAAACGCACACTCTATCTCTTTTTTATAAATTGATCAGCTGTGACAAAAAAAGAAAAAAAATTAAGCCGCTTATCCAAAAAACTATTAGTCTCAGCTTTTTGACAGCAAAAGTGAGTTATGCATCTCAATGAGGAATTACGTTCCGATTTCTGGGATTGCTGAGATCTTAAGAAACCTCTCCTTATGAAATGAAAGTGAGATAAAAATTTATATTTTTGTCAAACAATAAAAAAATCGAAGGTTTGAATGAACAACAAACACTTGGGTGAGCTACCACTAAGTTTTTATAGGCTGTAGTTATAACTATTTCACGACTGCCACGCCGATCACCAGACTCATTTTTAGGGCGTTTTTCTTTTTTAGTTCAGAGCAGAGCCTGAACTGTCAAAAAAAATCGTGTTTCTTTTTAAGCTTAGAGCATTCAAAGCTCTAATTTTGTGTTTCTTTTTTCGCTCTGAGCATGTTCAGAGCGCGCTCTATGGGCTCAGAATAAATTGATAGACCAAACGGAGTTGAATAGCTTAACACAAGTGGAAAAAAAAACATCAAAACAGTAAAAATGGCGTACGATAATAGTTGACCTTCGAAAGAAGGTAAAATAATTTAATAAATTTACTAATAATAATAAAATTATTGTTTTCAATTGTGACAGCTGGTGAAGCGTGTTTTTTTAAATAAATCTGAACACACAGAGCAGAGCACGCTCAGTTCAGAGATCTGCTAAGATTGGGTGCTTTCATAAATACATGGTTGCTTTGTAAACGTCATACAAAATATTTGCGAATGTGTTTTACTCTGCATTTATGAACACTTTTTCTGATTTGCGTCATATGTCAAAAACAATAAAGGAAAGGAAATCGTTTATACTAGGTATACCTGTCTCTTTTTTTAAGAAAGAAATTCAGATTGCATGTGAGTTTTTATATCTAGTTTCACATTTGCGCTGTAAATATTTGCGTTTTGCTTTTATGAAAATCTGACATTTATCATTTGCATTTATGAAAGTTATGCATTCGTCAGACTTTCGAAACCATGCATTTATGAAAACACCCATTATGTTCGAAATCGATTTTCGTATGACTGCGTTCAGTGCTAAATGGGTACCTATATAATTTTAACTATACAAATGTATTATATAGATAGTAATCTTTGCTACTGCCTTTTTAACCATCTGACTTACTAATGTAAAAATTTTCCACATATTCTACCCCACACCTTTAATAAACTTCACAAAAATTATTATGATTGTTTTTGGGAGGCAATTTTGTTGATTGACGGCATATTTACGGCAATTAATCAGCAATTTCTGTCATGCTTAATTTATACGGCTGTTAAATTTACTTAGTTTCAAATACTTTTTACTTGTAGCATGCTAAACCTATTTTTTCTTGTATAAAAAACTCTAACCGGACAGGCCCTAAACACTGACAGTTCGTGCAAGAAACTAATTGAACATACCCTTTTTGACATTTGTAAATTTCAAATTGACATATGTAATTAATTTGATAGCCAAAATATGGAGTGGGTATTTTTTGATTTTATATAAATAACAAAAACTGTCAAAAAATGAAACAAAATTAAACTCGTTTAAAATCCGATGCTTTTACAGCGAACTAAATAAACTGTTGTTTTCTATTTGTCTTTTCCACTCATCGATTCATTTATGTTAATATTATATTATTATATATTAAATTAAATATTCCATATTTGAAGGCATTGAAAATTATATCATCCTACCTACCAACCTAGTGTACCTATAATAAACCATGCAGTAATCGAATGTTTTATCAATATCCTGGAGCTTTGTTGGTTTTTCTCGCACCAAGGCTTAAAAAAAATTAATATTTATTTTGTCTTTATTTTTCCAAATACAAAATGTGGTGTTGTGGTTAGCAAAAATGTATACGCTTAAGGCGCCATATTTTATCATCTCATCATTGAATTTCCGCACATTTCTTTACAAATAAAATCCATCTACCTTGGAGCGTTTACACAACTGTCTAAATACCAACTCTGCTTTCCAATGTACATATTATCAATACAACATATTATTGTTGACAATAATTTTACTCGTAAATTCGAGTTCGTTCGCAGAAATAAAAATATACGTCTTTTCTGTTTTCTGCGCAACACTATCTATGGCAAAAATGCTCAAGGACATTTTTTTTCTTTCTATATTTATATTTCACACTTCTATTGCTGTGCGCCAACACACAATTCAACAATATTCAGTTGTTGCGGAATGTCCTTCGCATTGTAAAACAACAAGACAGCTGCCGTCCTTGCCCTCTAGGCATAAAATTATAAAATGTAAGAACGACAACGATGAAGTATTTGTGCGAGAATAAACCCACATCTTTTAAATTAAGAAAATCAACATGGAAAGACGTATAAGAAATAAATATCGGAACAGGAAATTCTGTATATATATAAAACTACAACCAAAGAAAGAACTCCCGACAGGACAAGTAAACTCCTCCCATACAACAACTGAGTCAACCGGAACAACAAGCAAATAAAACAAAAAAAAATACAAAAGGAAATTTTTACAATCAACTGATGTCCTTTTTGGTTTTACTTTTATTTCCTTTTTTAAATAAGCTTACGCTTATTCTACTATTTTTGTTTGTCTTCTTTTTTTTTTTTTCTTTTCCATATTGAGCCCCGAAGAAGAACAATCCTCGTATTTTATACATGCAAGTACAATAATAAACGGCAATGCACAATTCATAAAAACGGAACTGTATCCGGTTGTCGTTTTGTTTATTTGCGTTCGTTTCCTCTCATCCTTTAATGATTTTTGTCTTTAATGTATCCCTGATGGCAGGATCCAACACAAACACATCCACTCGGCATTGAATCGAACACGAATTGTCCCGCAGACTATATATTTTGGAAAAATAAGGAATCAATCCTTCAAGCTGAATAGCTTCTGTTTCAACTTAATGTGCGTTTTATGTGGGAAAAAAGCAAGTTGGGCTGAATTTCAATCAACCCTGAACAACAACAAAAAAAAAACTCAAGATGCTCGTAATTTTCCGGTACACATCACTAACACTATACTTGCTCCTCGTGTTGCGTTGGTGGTAACTGCATTAAGGTGGATTTTTTCAGGAGTTTTTGTTGCTGTAAAGTATTGGTGGACTAACATGTAGGTAAACTTCTTTTAAACGTTTTCATCTTTGTTCAGTTCTGCGCATCCCAAAGAAAAGACTTACTGCCTGAACACAATAGAATGCTGCAACTGGAACTGAATCTGGAGCTGGAGCTGCAACAGTTGTAAAAAAGTGTCATAAGTGCTAGTTTTTACGTACCTACAATGCAGCTGTACAGCTTTTTGTATATTTTAAAGAAAAAAAAAATCATTATAATTATTTGCAGCTTCGTTACGTTGTGTTCGTAACTTTGAATTTGTGTGTTTTGAATATTTTGACAGCTATTCCAGTTGCAGCTCTGTCTCTATTGTGTTCAGACAGTTTTATGCAATTTCATTTAAAGATCATTTTTCAATGTACAGGGTGTCCGCCGGGAAGGTATTCTATTTTGTTTTGCCGCCATTTTGGTAAACATTAGTCTAGTCTTGACAGTTCATATTTGGCAGTTGTGAAGTAGACACATGGCAAATTTATTATAAAAAAATATTCGATAAACCAACTTGTTTTAATCGTTAAAACATTTTATCAAAATCATTCATCGATTACAGTGACGATGAGAAAGTTACGTGAAATTTTTGGGAGAAACAACGTGCCAACAAAACGCCCTATTTATCGTGTAGTGAATGATTTCGAAGAAAGAGGGTCTGTAGGTGATAGTCCCAAGCATGGACCACAGCGTACTGCAAGATCGGCTGAAAACATTACAGGAGGAATCATTGGACCTTAATTCTTTGAAAATGAAAACGCCGTAACGGTAACTGGGAATGGGGAGCGATATCGTGATATGATTGAAAACTTTTTAACGCCACAACTGCATGCTTTGGACTTGATTAACATGTGGTATCAACAAGACGGTGCCACATCGCATATAGCCAGGATTACAATGGAATTACTGCGAGACCTCTTTCCACAAAAATTGTTATTTCAAGAAATGGTGATATTGATTGGCCTCCACGGTCACCTGATTTGACTGCTCCGGACTTCTTTTTGTGGGGATATCTGAAAAGCAAGGTTTATGCAAACAAACCAGAAACGCTTGAGCAACTCAAACAAAATATTCGTGATGAAATTAATGAAATACCGCGTGAAATGTGTGAGAATTGAGAATGTAATGAAAAATGTGCTCAAAAGGGCTCGCATTTGTGAGACTAACAGAGATGGACATTAGGACATTTACCTGATATTGTATTCCATACATAATTGCCGAAATTAAATAAAACATTTATTAATATAAGATCCATTCTCTTTCATTTAATCAAAAATTATAAACAAACAAACTAGTATACCATCCCGGCGGACACCCTGTATTTTTGCCGATGACGTGGCATATGAAAACGGTAGGTACTTATGAATTCATTGGGTGTTTTAATTTTTTAGTTCAGAGTAGAGCTCTGAACAGAGTCTGAACACTCCGAACATACTCTGAGTGATCTCTGAACTGAGCGTGGTCTGCTCTGAGAGTTTAGATTTATTTATTACCGCCATTTTTCTGTTTTGATGTTTTTTTGTCCACTTGTCAAATTTGTGTTCAGCTGTTCAACTTCGTCTGCTCTATCAATTTATTCTGAGCTCATAGAGCGCATTCTGAAAATGAGCAAAAAAAGAAACACAAAGTTTGAGCTCTGAATGCTTTGAGCTAAGAAATAAAGGCCTGGTCAAACAATTTGGAAACAATTTGGGCCGTTGCGCTCCCTGTCTTCTATAGAATTATACGTTGTTGTTCAAACAGAACGCGGTCAAGTTCAGCTGTTAAAAATGGAACGCGACGGTCAAATTGAAGTTGTAGATTTTTCAAACGTCAAAACAGAAAGAAAAAAACAAAACGAACAAAATTATTCCATCGCTCTATGCTCTTTTGCATTTTGTTGAATGTTTATTTCTTGAAGCTGGTCCCAGACTAAAAAAAAATACGAAATAAATATTAACAAAAACTCTTGTTTTGTGAATTCTTGTTAGGAAAATCAATAAGTAAGTTTCAATTTTCATTCAGATTTTATAAATTTGAAAAGTATTTTCGTTGTTTGTTTGTTGAAAGTACACTCGACGTGACTAGATGGACAAGACGAACAACTTAAATCAAGGGCAAAAGGAAGAAATTTGCCGACTTGGCTTGAACTCGTGCCTATTAGACCACTCAATAAAGAACTGGGTCAATAAAACGCCGAAAGCTGACCGCGTTCTGTTTGACGTATCAGAACGCGGAGGGCAGCGGCGCGTTCTGACCACCCCGCTCCGCCGGACCGCGTTCTGTTTGACCGGCCTTAAAACACTATTTTCTTTTGACAGTTCAGGCTCTGCTCTGAACTCAAAAAGAAAAACGCCAATACTGTATGCTCTATGCGCAGGCCTACATGCCAAACGAAAGATCAGGGGTCTTATTTATAAACGTTGTCTAACTTTAGACAACTGTCCAACTTTGGAAAATGTGTTCATAAACATTGTTTATTCTTGTCTTATAGCTGCTTAACTTAGACACAAGAGTAGATTGTCTTAACCGTGAATAATGTGATATTTATTTTTATTAAGTAAAGCATATTTCCACCAATTTGAAAATAGTTAGACAGTGTCTAAGTAGGCAAAAATCTAATAAATACGACTGCAGGTATTTACAAAAACAAAGGATTTTATATTAAGGGTTACAAACCTTAAATCGGAAAAAGGCAGAATATTGAGCATGTGCCAATACTTAAGGATTTTTTTGTACATTAATATAAATATAGGCGTATTTTTTGCAGGTTTTGGAGTTGGACGAAAAAAATGACATCGAGACTTATCATAGCAAATAATCCCATCACGCACCGTTATAAAATGCCATCACCAACCTTTCAGCTTTGTGGCAAAATTATTCCTCTTCATGAAATAAAATTCAATAAAAACATAGAACTTAATTTCAAGTAATTGATAGGCAAACAAATTAAATTCCATGACAATGATCGCCGTTTTGTTTTCAAGAAAAAAAAAAATTGTTTCATTCGATGACTCAGATAATTTGTCGTTTCCATACAAACTATCGATAGCAAAATGATAAACTAGCGCCGGTAATACAGTTTTTATCAAGACTAAAGCTAAGTCCCAAAAATTAACTCGATTTAGTCCATAAGTCCATATGGACCTAGGTTGTTGTTGTATTTACGTTCAATTTTGGCATGAACTTGCAAAAAACACGCCTAATGACTGCATTTAAGGCGACTACTTTATAAAAAAGCCAAAACATTTCACTTGGTAAAATTCACCTCCAATGACTGTGTGTGGCACATTTTTCTTGCTGATATAGGGAATAGTTATGGCGTATGTAAAATGTGTAAAAGGAAAAGTAGCAGATGATAAAAAATAAACAATAGTAACGATATCAGCAGCAAAAATAACAACAACAGAAACGAAGAAAAGGCTCGAGACTATTTTACTAACCATCAAGCACTGTCCCGAAGGTTTCTTAGTATTATGAAGGACAACATTTTCACAAGTCCGCTTCCTTGCATGTATTACCTACTTCAGATCAACAATAATGACTACATACCATCATCGAGGACCCACACGGTACAATGGACACCCCATGTTACATTTAAGTTTGACTTGAACTGTGGGGAAGGGAATTCGAAATTTATGCATGTTTCTTAGTGAAATTATTGCGTTTTACTAAGGGATACCGGCTACAAAATACTGCTGTTTTATCGGGATGTTTCGTGGCCACTTTTCTCGTATAATATTATATTTGGCATATTCCAATCGAAGCAAAAGCTTTTCTAAATTCAAGAAAACGAACACCATATCATCCCTTAGGGTGTTTCTTGGGAGTTTTGATTTTATTTTATTTTATTTAGATATATTTTTTTTTTGGCTTGGCTTGTCTTGCCTTCGAATAAATCATCGATAGGGAATAAATTTTATGCGTATGGACGTCCTTCCTCTGATGCGGTGTTCAATATCAGCCTGGCATTCTTGTTTGCATGGTTGTTCAAGGTTCAAAAGAAATGTACTTAGGGAAATGTAATTTCTTACCACAAATTGAATTTTGGAAAACTTATTTGCAAAATAACTTTTTCGTTTTTTGATGTTGGCAAAGGCATGCAGCAGCAGAGGCTGTGTGAACAACAGGATGCTAAGATGCTATAAAAGAAGAAGATATACTTATAAGTTGTAGGTATTATAAGTTAAGTGAGGAGAAACTGTGTGGTTATTTAGGAATTTCTTATTGTTTTTTGAAAGTTTATACATCTTTTCGTAAATATCTTGGCATAGTGTATATATTTACAAATACCGAGGGACAAAAATATTTGATTTTTTGTTCAAAAAGTTATGAATCTTTAGAGACTTCCTTACAATAAGTAAATTGGTGCATAAACTCAAATTAAAATTGCAATAAAAGAAAAAATAATAATATTTATGGAGATATGTACCTACAGAAAATTAGAAACAAAATCTATTTACTTAAAACTTTTTTATTATTTTTGAATTTTTTTTTTTCAAAATTAATATTTTAAATGGTATTGTCTTATTTATAGGTTTGCAATATAAAGTATTGAATTTGGAAATAAAATAATGCAACAATCTGTTCTTTTAATTAAAGAGCCAAATGGAGCATCATTTGATTAAAAAACAAACATAAGTTCCTAAGGTCATTTAATTTCGAAAAACTTAAGAAGTAATTTTCTCTCTTTCGCTTCATTTTGGATTTTGGGTACCTTTACTTTTAACTGGCTCTATCTTCGTCGAACTTGCCTTAAATGGGCATTGTGGTTCTCTTGTTGAATTTTGACAAAATCCACTCCCGACGCTAAGTGTAAATGAAAATTTATGAAAATTAGGCCAATTTTGTAGTGCATGAATTAATTCTGATTTAAATCATAGTTATGTAGTAAACAAATTGAACCCATAACTTAACTCCGTCAGTGTAGGATTGGCTTTTACTTTCAGCTGCCAAAAATTAATCGAACTCAAAGTGCGACGTTGAATGAATGAATATATTAAGGGGGTAATTGCACTGCGACCTATAGATCTATTGTGCCCCCATATGGAGCTGGACGAGGTTTTTCGTCTTACAGCTCTTCCTCCAAACCTATTTCACTTAGGAATTTGAGTATTTGGGGTATTCTCAGAGAGGTTAAGTTGTTTTCCTCCACCTGGTAGTGTCCCAGGTGTTTATTTCTTTGGTGCATGAGTGCATCGCAATCTCCTAATATGTGATTCGGTGTTTCCTCATGTATAGTGCGACGTTAAAAAAATGAACTCTCACTATAGAAACGATAATGTCATCCTCTCTATTTCGATAATGTTAGAATCAAACATCTGTCAGGAATATCTTTTTTATCTTAACGGAGTAAACGCACAAAATTCATTGGGTTAACCCAGAGATCTAAATTGTGAATTCTTAATCCTGTGAAATTGTCCAATTTTTAATTTTCAAGTTAAGAGCTTTAAAATTTGTTAATATTGTAGAAAAGAATTCGAAAAAAAAATATTATTATTTAAGTCATGAACTTAGTCAAATTTATGTCCCACATGTTTTAAAATATTTCTTCGAATGTTTATAGTTTCATATAAAAGTGATTTTGAAGCAAATTTGTATTAACTTTACAAAAGCGAGTCAAGAATGCGAGTCACAAATACCTTAATGATATAAGAAATAATTTGTGTGCTATTACGTTAATATTTCTTATTTAAAATGTTTCTTACATCATTTGTTCAAATTTGATGGAAATTTGTTAATTTTTACAGTCGAAGTTTGCCAGACGCAACTTTTAATTCATTGTTTTGAGTTTCAAAGTTTTTTAAAGTTAAATTTAAAGTGGCATATAATAACATTTAATAAATCAGAAAAACTGGAAAGGAAACATAAGAAATAAGTAATAAATTAAATTCCTTGACAATGATTTATAGAACAAAAAATTGTTTGATTCGATAAATCAGACATTTTGACGTTTCCATAGACAAACTATCGATAACTTAGAAATAATTGGTGTCGGTAATGCAGTCCAATTCACACACGGCTTGGATCCATAACCAGAAATTGGAAACAGTGAGTAGTATCTATAATGAAATTTTAAAGCCTTCTTAACTTTAAAATACCTCTGAATAGCTCTTGAGTGGAAAATCAGTACCTGTAATCAATTTTCACATTTAAGCAACGTAACTTAAAGGTTTTTTAAATGTAAAGGGTGTATTTTTAGAGGTATAGAACTCTGAAATGGAATAAAACAAAGATAATTTTTATTAAATTGACATGAAATTTACTTTATTCGAAAGATAATCTTTTGGAATTATTATTTAAATATGATTTCTGTCATATGACCGCCACGGCTGACTCGGACGTAGTCTAATCTGGAGGTCCAAATTTCGATGACTTTTTCCAACATTTGTGGCCGTATATCGACAATAACGCGGCGAATGTTGCCCTCCAGTCAATCGTTTCGGGCGTAGACTAGCGACTTCACATATCCTAACAGAAAATAGTCACCTTGGAGTCCAATTCACGGGTCCGTAACGTGAAACTATGCGGTTACCAAACGTTTCCTTCAATAAATCAATTGTAGCACGAGCTGTGTGACATGTTGTGCCGTTTTGTTGAAACCACAGCTTCTGCACATCATGGTTGTTCAATTGATGAACGAAAAAGTCAGTAATCATGGCTCTATAGCGATCACCATTTACTGTAACGTTCTGACCAGCATCGTTTTTAAAGAAGTACGGATCAATTATTCCACAAACCCATTAAGCACACCAAACAGTCAGTTTTTGTGGATTTAACGGTGTCTCAACATACACTTGAGGATTATCATCACTTCAAATATGGCAGTTTTGTTTATTGACGTATCCATTCAACCAAAAGTGAGCTTCATCGCTAAACAAAATTCGCTCGTGAAAATTGGGATTAACGGCACTCTCGTTTTGGGCCTAATTTGCACAATTTCTATTCTATTCATGTTGAAATGTCAAACCAAACTAAAAATAAATCATTTGACAAAATGACCGCCAGTTAAAATAGTGTTGCAAACTTACAGCCGTATCTATTAAGAAATTTTAAAGCCTTCTTAACTTTAAAATACCTCTAAATAACTCTTAAGTGGGAAATCGTATCGATAATCAATTTTAACATTTAAGCAACGTTACTTAAAAGCCTCTTCACTTAAACGCCATCCACCGCGTTTAAAGATTATTTAAAGCCCTCTTAAATATATTTTGACATTTGGGAAGAATTGTTTTTGTTTATTTATTAGAGAAATATGTACATACATATGAACATATGTATGAAGGCAGAATTTTCAATTTTTTGTTTCAATTAAAGTGGGCAATGTAAAAAGTATTTGTGATTGTATTAAATAAATTGACTTGTAAAATAAATTTGTATGTTTTTTTTAGATATTAATATCAAAAGGTTCACATATTTAACAAAAGAAATTTACAAAAAAAAATAATCAAAAAGCAAAATGGAGTCCGGTTTCTATCTTTTGCTTTGGAGTTTTGAACTATACATCCAGTTGCTTCTCTTTCCCTTATTTGGTAATGAGCTTGTTTTTTATTCGCATTTTTTTTTGAAGCTGTCAAAAAAAAACAGCCTAAAAGTATGCAATTTGTAGATTCGTTTACGATACGTGACAAAATCGTTGTTTAGTTAAGTATCAATGCGAAAACGATTATAGATAAGAATTTAAGTTACGTCATTTAAAGCCAATTTAAATATTTAAGCATACTTAACTAAATGACTTCTTAGAGATGTTTTAAGAAAATCTAATAGATACGACTGAGAGCATTTAAATTACTTAATGAATCACTTTCACGGAATCGTAAGATTTAAACAAAGTCGCATAACTTTAGTTCTTTAAAAAAAATGTGCATTATAATTAGCGAATCTTGATTTTTTTCCCATAAGTATTTGAAATAATATATCAAAACCGAATATACATATATATATAATAAATAGTGGAATGCTTAAAATTCCAAACATATAAGCTCAATTCTCCAATTCTAATATTATTCACCCTATCATAGCTTGTCAGAGGAAAGAATTATGAGCTTGAGATAAATGAAATTCTTCATCTCATTTGCAAAATTCCTTCTTGATATAATTAATAAGAGATAGTATCTCCCTATGGGATAGGCGAAACTCTTCTATATGCCTCTGGTGAATAACATTTCAAAAACTATACAGATACAAACTATACAGGGTGGTTCATATAAAATGTGACATATTGGTTCGTATCATAATTAGGGAAGAGAAAAATACAAATAAGATAAATAATAAGATAAGAAATTTATGACACATAATGTACATACGTATGTTCAAGAAAATGATATCTCGAAGATCTCAGCAATCTAAGTTAAATGAACAGGATTCCTCAGCATAATTTCTCAGTTTTGCTGTCAAAACCCTGAGGAGGCTATTAGGCTCTCAAATGAAACATAATAGGTAAGGAAATATGTTAATTTGGAACTTTCATTTCAGACAAAATGATGTAGATTTTATCTACAAGCTTTCAATTAAACATTTATAATAAAAAAATAATTTTAGTGCGAACCACCCTGTATGAATATATCTATATACATCTTCCACTAAAAGTATATATAGCGAGCAAAAAACTTCTCAGGCATACTACGTGTAGGGATAAATTAAATTAAAACTCAATCTTGTGTGTAATTATTACTTTGGGGAGAGATTTATTTTCCTGTTTTTGTATATAAATACATACATATATATATGGCACGCAAGAAACAACCTTCACCCGACTCCATGCCGACTCACAGCCAGCTGCCTATACCGCCCAAACGCCCAACCGCCCATATATTGGTCCCTAAAAACGAACTAAACCAACTGACACATGCAATCGCATCCCCACATTCTTCAAGCTCGTTCGTTACTGGCGTGTTTTGGGATTTCCAGAGCTCTTGGGTCCCATATGGGCATTCCAGGATGTAATGATAGCAATCGGTATGGGTTTATTAAACAAAGGGAAACTCGGGGTACATTCATGGATGTTGTTGATGATGATGATGATGATGATGATGTCGTTGTAGTTGTATATTTACTGACGTCCTTCAGACAATAATGTTGTTGGTTTGTGGGGCTAAAGTAACAAAAAAAAATCGATCGGATAAAATAACAGAAGTATCTCCCAACTATACAAGCGAAGCGACCCCCCCCCCCCCTTTCCCCTCCTTTACGCTATACTTTCCGATGAGGATACAATATTCGAAAAAAACTAACATGAATCTAAGAGAAGGCTACCAAACAAACAAACCAAAACAAAAAAAACATACTAACAAAAACAGGACCTGCTTTGGGTTCATCCAAATGTATAACTTCTATTAATGGACACAGAACAACAAGATACAATAGTCTCCATGACCAGACGGAATTATTTGCAGATACTTGACATGAAGAGCAAAAAGAAAAGAACTGAAACAGACACACACACGACAAAAAAAAAAAAAAATGATTAATGATCAGCTCTCAGATGGTTCGAGACAAAATGACAACAGTCTCGAGATTATTGTTAATCTCATCGTGTTCCTCTATGTTCGAACAACACTATTTCTTATTCGATAGCTTCCTTGTTTCCGGTGTGTCTTAAGTCTTAATAGTTTCAAAATGTAATCAATACTCTTCGGGTAAACCAAAGGTTTTGGTATTGTGGGTTTTTGATAACCGTCCCCTTTGTATTCTGTCGCCTATACAACGTGTATGAGTCTACGGGAATAAGGTCGTTAGTAAATCGTGCAGCACGATAAATATTGTCAGATTTCGTTTGTCATCGTGGATTATGTGTTGAACTTACATGAAAGAGGAGTTTCAAGTCTTGCTCGAAACGAGAAGTTATCTTTAATTGGAATAAAGGAATTACACTTCAATTATTTTACGTGTCTCATTCTCATATAAATGTCTATGCTGCTGAGGATGAAAAGAAAATATTGTAGAATTTTATCTTCTTAAAGCTTCATGCAATAAAAAGGAAGCTGATATTTGGGGTGTTATATATTTATTTTCTTTAGGGATAGTTTGTTATTTATATGTTTCCCCATTTCAGCGATTATCTATTAAGATACACACCCATTGTTTGCATGCGTGAAACAATTAATAACTGCCAGGCTCCCCATAACGGAAGAATTTATAGATAAAATAATAATGGATAGAGCTGGGAAATCAATCAAAATATTATGTTCTGATCTCATCAATTTTAACCATCTTTTTGTTGAATCAAGCTTTTGCAAACATAATATTTAATATGATCAATATATATTTACTTGAATAAAGAAGAAAGATGTGCACAGTTATATTGATTTATTTTTTTTTTGGAATAAGTTAGTTAGTTGCTGATTTTTATTTAATTTTTTTAAACGTTAATCACAAATTTCAAGGCCGTTTCCCAAATTGCAAAACCTCCAAATGTGTAAATTCTCAAATTAACCAGTAAAACTTAGAATTTTTTCCAAAGCAAAAGTACCAAATATTAATAAAAACAAAAAAAAAATTCATTGTGAATAGAGACAATTTTAGCGCAACTTTGCTCAACACAAAATTGAATGTAAAATTTCATCAGAATGTCAGTTGACTTTCATACGAGAATATTTTTGTCTCCGGCAAGTTTTGTTTTGTTATTTTTTTTTCGAGAGGAGGACACGATAAGCAAGAGGAGTTAACAACATCGCCAGTCAACAATTTGAAGAGATTTTTTATGACACTTTTCATAGTGAACGTTCAATTAAAGATTTTAAAAGGAAACTACAAAAAATGGTGATTTTGTTTCCTCATGTGAAAGTTACAGGAAATTTTTTGAAGAAATTAAAAGAAAACGTTAAAAAATCCCTACAAACTTGTTTTCTTGTCTGAAATAGGAATTTATCGTTATCAATTAGTGCCTTTGTCACAGAGATTTTAAAATGGATGTGTTCGTTGATTGTAGCAAAAAATTGGTTTACATTAAAGTTGAAGTTTATTTTAAAGTATTTTTTTTTTTAAGTAAGGTACATTTTAAATTATTGAATAGAGTCATAAAACTTGTCGAGTTTGCTGGATTTATATTTCGTTCCCAGATAACGGCGATGAAATCCATTCAAATCTGACTGGAAATAAGGCAGAATGGCAGAACTGTATAAGTACTGTGAAGTTGGTAAATTTTTATTAAAAGTTAAAAAGGAAAATCTGAAAAAAAGTTCTTGTTTTTTTGTAAAATAAAATATTAAACGAATTTTAATAAAAACTTAACATACAGTTTTGTTAACAACTAACAAAGTATACACGTCGATATTTTTTGAAAGCTGCTTCTTCTGAGTATCCTTCTGTTAAAAAAAATAATTTTAATGTGAAATTGCAAACAAAATTCAAAGTATAAAGAATAATAATATAACGGTACATTTCAGATGCTTCATTTTATCCATAAAAGAATTATTTTTATTTAAAATATTTTAGGTCCAAACAATAATAAAATAAATGTTTTTTTTTTTAAAAATGATGCAAATTTAATGAATAATCGCCCATTTTCTTCATTCCACTTATTGTGAATTAACATGACGAAAATTAATTGAATGAATTGGTGTTTTACAATTCGTTCGAAATGGTAATTGTGAATTGAATTCCGAATATTAATATCCTGTATTTCGCATTCCACTTTCTTTATGATTTGTAAATTATTTGAAATACTTTCATTGAAATTTTAATATAATTTGGTTTGTACGTTTTTTTTTAAGGTTAAGGAAAGTACACACAATGAAGTTAAACGTTTAACAATACGTACATATGTTAACACTTCTTCACCTTTAACCTGGCATTCCCAGTCCAGAGAGAAAATTTGACAAAAATTTAACAAACGCACTGAACCAATTTTTGTATAAAATATCACTTTTGTGTACAAGGCGGTCAAAAGGGGACAAATCACTATAAATCTTTTAATTTTTAAATTGTAAAATTTGGACAAACTGTAAAACTACCACTTGGGACACGTCGAGTTCGGCCCTACGTGATTTGTAAATATCTTATACCTTAGGTATATACCAAAATTAATTTTTGATGTGTACGCATCTATGCCAGCGGTAGGGTAAACTAAAAACGTGGACATTTCTGTGAAACATTACGTTTTGATCTTACACGTTACGATACGCTGATGTAAATTGGATACGTTCAATATTGGGTACGTTCGTTCATACTTCAAACTAAATCGAAATATTGAGTTGAGTTTGGGTTGAAATTTGGTTGACAGTTCGAACTTGTCCAGCACTTGAATATTTAATTTGATGTTTACACATCTTAATCGTGAATCCCAGCACTCACTCTTATTTTTTCTATATTCCTAGTCAAGTGACAGACACTGACAGCTGTGTATTTGACAGTTTTTACACTCCTTGCATGCAGAAATTTGTGCGGCAGAAACTTATAGTTTATCCAATGGAGGGGAAATTATTTGTTCTTTCGTTGCCACTTTTTTGAGTTAACAAACTGGAATTTTAGAATTTTTTTTTTCAATTTTGCAAGATATTTCAAAACATACAAATATACGCATAATTAATACCTCCGAACAATTCATGTTTAGTTACTCACTCTAATGTCAATCATGCCTGATTCACAATGCGACGAGAAAGCGAGACGTCAACGTGACAAGATCTCTTCACTGTATTCCTCTCTTAATGACGAACTTAAAACAATGAAATAACACATAATGCAGCAATTCTCGTCGTAACGCCGCCGGGTTTTTTTTTTTGACGAAATGCTTTATTATGTATTATTTCGCTGTTTAAAATTCGTGATCAAGAGAAAACACATACGAAGAGATGTCGTCACGTCAAAGTCTCGTCGTCTTATCGCAATGTGAATCAGCCATCAGCCTACATGTCATAACTTATTTGATTTTTTATTTGATTATTAGATTTTATTCCTCTTAATTTTTCTCTTAGATTCTGCTTTTTAAGAAAGAAAGGTAAGAAACCTTAAAAATGCAAATAATAATTGTGTATCAATTTTCATCATACCAAACAATTAAAAATGGAAGCACCTTAATGTAAAATTCTGACAGTCCGAAGTAATTGCGAAATTTTCGAATACGAATGAATTGTAAAACATAGAATTGCATCTCGAACTAAAATTGATTATAATTCGATTTTATTGGAAATGCAGAATATAGGTGAATAATACTTTTTCTATAAAACATTTTGTTTTTAATACTAAGACGTTAAAGTGTTTAAATATTTAGTGAGCATTTAAGAATTAAAATTGTTTACTGAATTTTTTGCAGTTTATACAAAAAAAAACTACAACTGCACAGCGAAAAAAACGAATAAAAATGTTTTTCAATAAAGCCAGCTTAAAATTTTTAATTCCAATTCAATCTGTTTTGGAGAATCCCATAGATAATTTCCGAAAAGACATTCACAATAATTCAAAAAAAGAATCATTTAAATAAAACAAATTAAACTTTCTTTTAATTGATATTTTATTTTTTTGGTGAACAATTATGTATAAAATATTATTAATCAAAACTCAAAAGCAAAAATGTTAGAGAGTAACTAATAACACTATTTTGTCGAGATGAAGTGAATTTTTTTCTTTTTGTTGCATACGCTCGGGAGTCGTTAGTTAAATATGAACTATGATCTGTTAAATTAGCATAGTTAAAGGTGTTTTGTTTAATCTTACTGTAGGCAAAGATTTAGAGAGATCCTTAATACACATACTAAAAGTGTTTCTTTTGTTTTTCCATAAATCCTTATTCTGCAAAAAGAAAAATCCACTTTGAACGATTAAAATTTCCCCAAAATATTTTGCCATTAAAATTCTATAGTACCTACTATATCTTTACAAACAGGACAGTTTCATCATTTACCTACTATAAGAACCTAAACGTACGTAAAAGGAAGTAGGTAATTGAAGTAAAAAATAAAGTAAGTAGAAATTTTCCACTTTCTTTCTTTGAGACCTTTTGTAACACTTTCTCTTAATCTTTACTCATGTTATACCATTACTGACACTGTCAGCCGTGATTAACAAAAAAAAAGTAAATTTTAATTATGCCCAAGATTTGTAAGTGACACCTTGGGAAAAAAATCCATTCGCATACGGCCAACCTGTAGGTTAGTTTTGGCTGTATAAAATATAACTTTACATACATTATATGGGAAGGAAAGGACATACAAAGTCAAAGGAATGTATGTCGTGAGCTCCTTCATATAAAGCACCGAACGGGTTTCTTAATTAAGGCGCTACATGTTCATCTCTTGGTATAGAACTTTATGTCCTTTGCACATTGTTTGTTCTCCCCAGAACGAGGTGAACACAACAATTTCGCCTTCAACGCAAAATGAAAAACAAAAGGATACGAAAATAAAAGGGGGTCGAACAGAAAACCAAAAAAAAAACAAACAAAAAAAATAACAACAATGTGCTTGTGCATGCAAGAATCCTCGAGCTTCATCAACGACGACGACTATAGGTAGGTAGGTAGGTAGGTAGGTACGGTATGACTTTACAACCTAGCAACCTACATTCTTCATTCTGGCCACGTTTTTAGCCAAAAGTATAAATATCACGCTACAGGGCTACAACTACGGCTATGATGGCTAAGGATTCCCGAGACCCAGGCTACAATGGCATTCCCCGGGTATAGGATAGTCCTTGAGTAATTTAAATTCTCTTTGTTGTCCGGGCGAGGATTTGCTCCAGTCTGCGTCTCTCTTTGACACTCAAAACCTTTTCCAGTTGTTCCAGCGTCAGGTTTATCTCCCTCTTCGAGTGTAGTGGCAGCCAAAGGGTTGTGATGGCGAAACTCCTAAGTTAATTGAAGGTGGTGGTAGAAGTGGTTATTCTAATGCAATGAGAATGTTAATGAATAGCAGCAGCTACCCAACGACGACGACGACGATGGCGAAGTCATGGCACGGTATAACGGCGCGGCGGTGTGGCGACAGAGGGAGGCTCTATCACCGGCACCAAGTTCACCAAAGTCGTAGCTAAAGTCCTTATATAGTATATATAGACAGAGTGAGAGTCCTTACCTGTGCAATCGCATGGCGTCGATGGCCCTTGGCTGCATGGCTTCCAGTTTTTCGATTTCATTATTGAATTGTTGGTTATAAATGCGAAAGGCGTTCTTGTATCTGTGGTAGCAGACGCTTTGACTATATTCGACAAAAGAAAACCAACAAGAACAATAATATAAAAACAAAAACAACAAATTAATGGAACTGTTTGTGTTACAGTACAGTGGGTAAATGTCAAAATCGGATACGGAAACAAATATCGGAAACAAGAGGCACTCAATCGGTGTAGCTAGTGGTGGCGGTGAATGGTCTCTATATAATATACTTACTAAGATTGGTCTTTGTTGCGGGACTTAAGTTGTTGGGCGGCAGCACCGACTTTACGTGCAATCAGGACTCGATACCATTGCTTTTGTAAAGCATTCATTTGCCGTTTAAATGGGTTAATTTCAGCCATTGTATATAAGATTGGTTTTAATGCTTATTATCAAACAAGAGAAAGATAGGCTCTGAATTGAAGGTTTACTTCCACAGACGATTGAATTGAACTGAATCCCGTTTAGATAGAAAGATACCTATTTTTTGAATGAGCTGAGCATATACATACATACATATACATTATACATAGCTTGAACTAGAACTAGGATATCGAACAAACAAATTGCCATAGAAACGGATTTTATTTTTTCGTTGAAGAAAGAGAAGGAGTTTGGAAACTTCTTTATATAAATATTTGTTGCCTGGTTAATCCTTTCGTTTTCAAATTGAAAATGATCTTAAGTTTTATTGCCAGAAAAAAAAAAAAAACTTAAGTTGATTTTGCGGTATTGGCGCCATAAAGTTTTGCAGAAATCTATGGATAAATGTGTGTGTTTAGCGTGGGATGTTCCAGAAAAAAACAGAAACATTAGAATAGAGGAAAAATTCATATATTTATATTATTTTTATCAATTTTTTTTTGACATTTAGAAAGGTTGAGTATTTTTTTTTGGGTTATAAACTTTCAGCTGGAAAATGAGGCTGAATTGGAGGTGAGGGAAACGGTTCTTCACTGGAAAACTAAGGAAATTACCTAAGAAGTTTTGATTAATAAGCATCTCCAAATATGCCAAGCAAATATATTTTTCACGAAATACATCCATATATATTCTACTCAGTGCCTCTTTTACAAGAAAAACTTAAAAGATGTGTATATTTGACATTAACGTTTGCGACTCTTTTAATTGATGTTCGCCTTAAATGTCAACAATTTGGCGAATTAAAATGTCACTCTATTATCAGACGAGTTTTATGAGAGTATACTTAATGATGTTGGAATGTCAAGTAGTTTTTGTTTGTGTGTGTGTGTTTGTTGTTTGTGTGTCCAAAAGCATCAATCAAGAGCTGTTGTATTATGCTCAAAAATGATACTAAAAACCGAAGTGATAAAAAAAATTCGGATAATACAACACAACTTAGATTTTTTTGAAAGTCGTAATTTCGCAAAAAATTTCATCCGTAAAGTTTGCAAATTTGCGAATTAAAAAAAAATATTTACGGCACATGCCGGCACAAGTTGAGCACAATAGAGCACAACTTTTTTTTTTTGAAAATTTTTTTTTTTTACAAAAATCCAAAATGGCGGTGCTAACTTCACGCATATAAATTATTGTTTTACTTACAACTTCTGCAATTACACCAAATTTTAACATATTGCTGAACAATTAAAATGTTTCATCATAAAATAGCAAATTCAGCTGGTTGACCCGGCTGCCTGTAAGACTTTTAGACCCATTTTCTTCACTACAAGTTGAATTCAACTTGAGGATTTTTATTCTCAACTTGTGATTTTGTTTTTCTTCACTCAAAGTTGACAGTTTCAACTTTCGATTCTCAACTCTCGAGTTGATCAACTTCCTGTTTTCTCAACTCCCGAAAATAGTAGAAGTTGAGAGAGCAAACTTGAGAGGTTTCTGTCAAATTCAAATTTGTAATAAATTTTGTTGCATCTTCTGTCAAAAATTATTCTGGGTTTCGGTTTGAATAAAAATATTTTTAAAATTTAGTATTTTTGATTGTTGAAGTTGAACTTTAAGTTTTGACTTTCGATTCTTTCCAGTAGGTATTGTTTTCTTAGAGCAAGAAAGAAGCATATCACAAATGAATTCATATACATATGCTTTAATCTTCGATGATGTTGATATCCTGAGAGTATTGATTCATTTCTTCCATTTTTAGTTATTCCAGATCTAGAATGTCTCTCTTTTCTCCTTTCACTTGCAAATTATGCTCATGATTACAGACGTTTTACCACTTTTGAAGTGCAAGTGTATTTTTGTAATAAAAAAATCTACTGACATACAAAAACAAATATACGGCACTTTTTTTTTATAAAAATACCTACCGTGATTTGACTTATAATTTTATTATAACAGTTTGAGAAACTTCAGATATAAACACGTCCTCACATGAAATTCATTGTGTATGTGTCCACACATAAAATTCATTGTGTATGTTCAGTCAATACAACTTTGTTGATTTTCATTCATTTGAGTCGGGATGTGTTGGATTCGGAAATTGGTAATTTCACTTTTTTTCTTAAAAAAAAAAACGGTGTTCAGGCTAACTTCATTAACGCAAAATCGAACCACATATTTTTCAGATTTTACTTATTGCCAGCCTAAAATTATGCTATAATTGTTTTCTCTCTAAATACGACGATACAACGGTGGTGCACTTGGGCGTATACTCACTCCTCTTATTTTATTGGAATTTCAACAAAATAGCGTACCCGTGCGAGATTTCTCTCAGTTACATAAAAAAAGACGCACAAATTATTTTAAAATGAACGGACCTAATAAATTGAACCGAACTAATGTCATATGTCAAAATTTTACCAATTGAAAAGTGGAAGTGTTCATTTTAAAGTTCTTTTTTATTGGAATATTATTTAACAAACAAATGCAGTTTTTGAACAAATTATTAACATTTTTAAAATAAAATTATAATTCGTCAAATCAGCAGGTAATTCCGCTTTATTTGACAAAATCGGTTTAGTATGACTGTCGAAAAAGTGATCCAGACTCTAGAAATAATATATCTGCATACGATAAGGACTTCAAAATAAAAAGTGTGAGTGCCGGGGCTCACGGTTCAGATGTGTTAACATCAAATTAAATATTTTAGTGCTGGTTTTATACCCCAGAACGGAAGGAGTTCGAACTGTCAACCAAATTTCAACCCAAACTCAACTTGATCCTTCGATTTAATTTGAAGTACGAACGAACGTAACCAATATTGAACGTATCCAATTTAGGTATATCAACGTAATTTAGGTATATCAACGTAAGATCATAACGTTTACCCTACCGACGGCATAGATGTTTACACATCAAAAATTATATAAACGTCTTGATGATGTATACGTATTGTAATATAATGCATGATTTTTGAAAAATACTCTCAAGATCAGAACTTATCATACGCTGCATCTGTAAAAAGAACTGTGATAGTAATCTAGAAACTAAATATATTTGAACCCTATTTTTGTGGGCTTCAGGTCTTTCTTTCTTTTTTTATTTTTTGATAGACGACATTTCTTACGTGTTTACGTACTTCTTCAGGTCTCTAGAAACGAATATAATTGTTTAAGAATCGATTTTATGGATTAAAATTACCAGATACGAAGTCATTAATGAATATGAGAAATAAATTGTGAGACAAAACAGAACCCTGAGGCACTCCAGCATTTATTTTGTAAATATCATACTTGAAATTGTCTAATACAGTTTGTATTGCCAAACGGTTTTATTTTTTTATTTTTTTTTTGAATATAATTTTTTAGCATGAGAAATAATTTGCAGAAGCACGAGGCTCTGATGTATGAGGGTTTAAAAAACAAATGTACTTTAATTTTTCCCTCGCAAACTAAAACTTTCAGAATTATTGGTCAATCAATATTTAGGTAGAAATAAATGAATATTACTACCCTAGCTTCCGAAATATACATCCGGTTCATCAATCCCAAATTATTCCATTTAACAGCTGTGATAATTCTATTTATTTTTTTCTAAAAATCAATTTTAAATAAAAAAAAAAAACAACATAAAACATCCCTAAAGCCTCGACCATCAACTAAAAATATTTTATTCTGTCAGACAGTTTTAGCGGGATATAATGCAAGCGATTCATTTTACCATCCCGTGAAATCCAAAAGCCATACACCACACGCTATTCAAAAACCGTAAATCACTCAGCTGTAACATATTCCCTTCAACAACAAAAACAAAAAAAAAGAACAAGAATTTAAATTCTATTCCATTTAGAGTACACAATTTGACACTGGCTTGTGCGCTTGTGTGTGTGTGATTGTGATTGTGACTTTCTCCATTCTAAAACTATAACTCCCAATAACGACATGACGACACAATCGGAAAGGTTTATCGTTTTCCTCCCGAAATTTGTTTAGCAGACATATACCTACACCGCGCGAATATATAGATATATATATATTTACCCTCTAGCTTTGACAAATGGAACAATTTCAGCACAAGCTCGATGACAGAAACGATTCAAAATGAGAAATAACAGCCGATTTTGTGACACGAAAAAGGACTTTACGTCGACAAGCATTCGCGATTTGCCTCGGATGATGATTATGATGATGACGATGATGATTACGATGATGCTTCCGCTAAGCTAGATAATGCCGTACTGCCACGTTGTGTCACATTTCTATCGATAACCAAATTCTTGATTCTATACTGCTCAGTGCTCCCATACCACACCCTTTCTGTGTTTTTAAAAAGGTTTGTGCTACCAGCAGCGCCAGCGTTTGTTAGATCATTGGGTTGGGTATATAGTTGCAAATCCGTAAATCTCGAAATGGCTTGGAATAAATATAAAAACCTAACCTTACGAGGAAATTTTAGCCAACGGCAACGGGATATACATATACATACATATGTATGAATAAATGGTGGCATAGCCCCCACACGTGTAATTTAATGAACCAAACGGGATGTTAAGCTAAAAGATACTTTGTTTCCATGGAATTTATCCTTCCGAAGTTGAGTAGAGTCATATAACTCCCTCTCCTCCTCCCCCTCCTCCACACCCACAACCCAAACCCTGGCATCGCATCGCATCGTCATTCAGCTCGAATGTTTGGCCCTGTCCATAAATTTCAATATCTTGCCAAATCTACGTCGACATATACGACTATAAGTGAGTACAGGATTGTAAAATCTACCTCCTCTTTCACCGGAAGTGCAATTGGTAAGCTGGGCCCCGGTAAGTATACTATATATATAAAGAGTATAGGTTGAGTGCTTTTCCGTTTACACGGGAACGTCAGTAGAATGGCGGTGAGGTGGCGGCGCTGCAATATGTCACTGGGGAAAAATTGTTCACTTGAAAGTTTTCATCTCTTTATGCTTTGGAACGAAATTATTGCACTGGGAGTATAAAACGTCGCGGTCGGAAAATCCTCTTCGTTGGAGTTCACGTAATTCCGTCGGGACTGTGCCATTTTTGCTGCTATACTACACAGGCAAAGAGCTGTTTGTCTTTCCTCCCACCACCCGGTCTTGCTTGCTTCACTCCATCCATAAGCAGTAACTGAGAATCTCCCAAAAAGATAAAGCAAAAGGGAGAACATTTAAAAAAAAAAAAAAACGACCCAAAAAAAGGAAAACATATTAAAAATATAGGAAAACCGTCTTTCTTCAGCATCTTTTTTTTTTTTTTTTTTTTTTTTTCTTTGATACCAAGACCCATTCACTATGTTGGCTGGCCAAAACGAATTTTTTTCTTCATCACTTTTCTTGGGACAAATTTAATGGTGATGAGTTCTGCGTCATTTCAGGCAGAAGGATGTGAAGTTATTGGTGCCGCGCTCTCGTCAGTAAGTTGACGTTTGGCATTTAATTTTTCGAGGGGACTATGAAACTTCAAAAAAGTTTACTATTATACTTAGGTACATATATAGATATCTACTCATTCCCCATTTTTATATTCGTCCAGTTAGATGAAAAAATAAAATAAAATAAAAAAAAAAAAACAAAATCAAGAAAAGAAGTCTCAGAAGTGGAAAACTTTTCAATTACAGATGCAGCTCCATTTGAAGTTATGTGACTTGGTATATATGTATATATATAGGTATGTATACTTAGAGAAATCAGCTAAAGATGAAAAAGGCAATTGGAACTTTTTGGCTGATGATGGGGTTGGGTATAAAAAGCTAAGTTGTTGGTGTAATGCTGCAGGACTTCTGCTAATTAAATAATGTTGTTTATTTTTTGGTGAGTAATTAGGATCAAGCAAATGGTGAAACTTATTTTCATGTGCTAGGTACCTATACACGGAGAACTATAAGTACTACAACTTTGGGTATATGGTCTTTGGTGTAATGAAATGGATTTCTTTATGTGCAATTCCTTGGTATAATGGACAAAAGGGAGAGTTCCATCAGTTGTGTTGCCAAAGAGTGTGGAGTCGTTTTAATTATATTTTTTGCCCTTAAGTGATTTTATATTCAAGAGAAAAAGTTAAAAATACAAAAAAAAAAAAAAACTGCATCAAAGGGAAAGTACCGTACGTACCTACCATATAAACCTATTGTATAGAAAAAAATTAAAACAGCAATTTTAAGAAGACTAATGGATATTCTGAGGGTATAGTGCTCAGCACAGTGGAAAGTGAAGAATTTTCTTTAAATGAAAGAATCCCATAAGAGGAAACATAATAGATTTCACCTTTTGTTTTTATATGATGATGTTTTCTTTTACTTTTAACTAATTCTATTTTTACTTGTGATATATGTAGTATACAAATAGGGGCTATACTGTTAGTTTAAGATTCATGCAAAAATCGAACTCGATATTTTAATCAGACTTCACTTTACGATTAAAGGAAAGACGGTCTATCTATGCGTCGATTTTCTTAAAACTTGGTACTAATACCGTTTTTAGGGAATTCCTCCGACACTTTTAAAATAAAAAAACAATTCAGACAGTTGAGATACAGAAAGATATTCGTATTATTAGATTTTTGTCTACTTAGACACTGTCTAACTATTTTCAAATTGGTGGAAATATGCTTTATTTTATAAAAATAAATATCACATTATTCACGGTTAAGACAATCTACTCTTGTGTCTAAGTTAGGCAGCTATAAGACAACAACAAACAAGGTTTTTGAACATAGTTGTCTAAAGTTAGACAACGTTTATAAATAAGACCATAAATGTTTAAGAAGAAATTTGTTTAAAATTTTAAAACTCTGTATATGTATGAATGTACATATATTTATAGCCGCATCTATTTGATTTTCTTAAAACGTTTCTTACAGATCATTTAATTAAGTGTGCTCAAATATTTTAATTGCCTTTTAAATGACGTAACTTAAATTCTTATCTATAATCGACTTAACTAAACTATGTTTTTGTTGCGTAACGTAATCTGCAAATTGCATACTTCTCGGCTGTTTTTTGACAGCTTAAAAAAATGCAAATAAAGGTCGTTTTTGTCTTTTAATTTAGAGTTGATCTGTGAACAGAGTCTGAACACTCCGAACATACTTTGAGCAGTCTAAGCGATCTCTGAACTGAGCGTGTTCTGCTCTGAGATTTCAGATTTAATTTAAAGAAACACCCTCCACCAGCTGTCACAATTGAAAACAATAATTTTATTGTTATTAGTAGATTTATAAAATTATTTAACCTTCTTTAGCAGGTCGACTTTTCTCTTCTGCCATTTATATTGTTTTGATGTTTTTTTTTCCACTTGTCAAATTTGTGCTCAGCTATTCAACTCCGTCTAATCTATCAATTTATTTTGACCTCATAGAGCGTGCTCTGAACATGATTAGAGCTAAAAAAGAAACACGATTTTTTTTTTGACAGTTCAGGCTCTGCTCCGAACTAAAAAAGAAACACACGAGCTTATTAGTAAATAAGAGAGAAAGAAAGAAAAAAACGACTTCATTTTGCTTTATTTAAGTTAAATTAAGAAGGGTTTAAAATTTCTTTATTGATACGACTGTTAATAGTTTAACGAATAAGTTCCTTAACGACAAGATTATTATTGTTTAATGAAAGAACATAATGTAGCTGAACTAAAATACCTTTTGTATCTATTTTAATCTAAAATACCATAATATATCTCATGCATGACTTAACCAAAGCCTCAAGTGCTAAAATCTCTTAAATTTGAAGTATGTACTATACGCTTGGCCTATATATATAAATACATAAAAGGTATTGTACAAAAGCACCTTCAATTAAATCTTTACTACTTATATACATATATTTAAGTTACCTCAAAACTTAAAGTGATTAAGTTCAATAGGATTATGTCAAACTATTAAAAAGCTTAATTAAAAACTAATGAAAAGCCACCGACACAGAGTGTCAATATAAGTATCCTCTTTTACTTAACCATCAAGCTTCTTCATCTCACTATATATCGAGTATATAATATAAGATGGATCGTCATTAAAACAATAAGCTTCATTCTTCTTTGAAAATGAATATTCTAGCTTCTATATGTATATACTTGCAGTCCCAATAACCTTTACCCGAGAAGCCATTATGGACGATAATACCAAATCAATAGCATCAATCTGACAAGCAACAAGAAGAATAAGGAGGACTATACAAGCGGATACACTATATATACCTAACCATGTGCGATCGTCCTACACTCTCTCTCTCACTCTATCTTCCTCTCTCTTTATAAAGGGCCTTAATATATCTATATAGTATATAAGCCATCTTACAATGTTCCACTACTATACAGTTCATCGATGTCTCATTGTTTGACAGGAAACTTTTAGTTTATGAAGTGCATAATATAAAATGCTAAAGAGCTATATTATTTCCCTTAAAGGGTTTTCTGATTTTATCATATTTTCTGCCCTTCTTTTATAGCTTAGAACAAAATAATATTATACAGTGTTGAATGAAAATTAATTTTCAATTATTCTCTTTTAATTTTACTGATGTATTTGAAATTTTTGGAAATAATTAATATTTTAAGCAATATTGCATTTAAAAATGTTGATAATAAATTTTTTAAACACAAAAAAATCAAACAAACAATTTTTGTTTGGTACTTATGATGCTTTTCACATTTTTTGCGTTGAAGAGAACATTATTGATCCATTAACATGCATCTTTAATATATTTAGCTACATTATAGTTGTTAACTTTAACTGGCTCTAAGGGGCAGTTTATCATTGCCTAAATTGATTTCGAGTTAGTTAATGTTGCAATTTGCAAATGAATTCAAAAGTAGGTTTTTCAATGTAGAATTAACGCGAGGGCGACAGTATGGAAAGGGAATCTCCATATTATCGCCTTCTCTAATTTGAAAGTGTTTTGACATCCATCTGTCAAAAACAATGATTCAGTTAATCCAGAGTTAACTCATCAAAATTGGTAAATTAACTGGTAGTTAACTCGAGGTCTTAATTAGACGAAAATAAATATAATAAATATATTTATTAAATCATTATTTGTTTTCCATTGACTTTTGATGGTAAGAATTAAATTTGAATTGACAAAAATAAAAGTCAACAGCACTGTAAATAATATACATATACATAAGACTTTATACTAATTATATAGATGGGTAAAATGTTGAAGGACTTAGAATGAACAAAAAAAATGATGAGTAATAAACTTTTCAGTCTTTTGCTGTTAAACGTATTAGATTTATATCTTATCGAGTCGGAACGTAAAATAAAAAAAAGCATTTTCGAAACAAGCAATGATACCAAAATCATGAAAAAAAAACTTTTGATTTGATAAATTTCCGGAATTTTCAAGATGTTTACAGAAGTGAGTTTTTCCAGTAGCGGTATAAGATTCACCGTAATATTAAATCTCTTATAAACAAAATCTCCCACTTTTAGAATAAATCCTAAACACCGAAATCTCGCATAATCTTAATCTCGCTTTATATAAAAATCTCGCATTATATAAAAATCTCGCAATTTCAACATAGAGCATTATCAATATCTGGCATTTTAAAAATTTTGCAAATGCAGAAAATTTTTTGCTTATAAAAATTTCGTTTTAGCGGGCTTAATTTTCGATTACAATCGGGCGTGAAGCAATGCGATATAAGAAACGATGCATGCAAGAAAATTATTCAAAAGTTTTTTCATTTTCTTCTATGAGTCGCATCAATATCGTTTCATTGTGCGAAATTACAAAAGAATACGGTGCGGCTAAGAAATCTCGCAAATTAAAATCTCGACTTCGAAATCTTGCATTAAGAAATCTCGCAACTACAAAATTCAGATTTTTATAATTTTGCAATTACAAAATCGCGTTTTTCATTATTTCGCAATAAAAAAATTTTGCGTTTTTAGCAATTGGGCGATTATACAAAAACCAGCAAACTAAAAAATTGAAAATAACAATCTCCCATAACCAAAACAAACAATTACTTGAAGGCGGTGCCATGAAATTAGTTCGACTCATTTTTTGAACAACAATTCCTTGGGGCCCCTCCTCGCTGGTTTATAGATTTTTTACTTCCGTCTTGGGTCCACTGTCTCGCTCACGCAACTCCATTGTTCCGCTTAGGATATGTTCCATTTGTCCAGGCAGACCCCTACGTCAACAGTTTTTCGGAACAAAGATATGCGAGATTTTAGTTGATATATGAGCGAAATTTTTGATTGCGATATGTAAATATAAAATTATTAAAAGTGAGATTTTGTAATTGCTAGGTAAAAGCGGAATTATTAATTTGCGAGATTTATAAATAATAGAAGATGTTATTATTCAGAATCTCGATTTTCGAAATATCCTGGCGCTTCCAGAGAATACATTTGAACACTTCTCGCATAAGCAAACGTTTTTCGCACAGGTTTGCAGTAATGTGCATGCAACCTTAGACAATATTAATAATGCATATTTTCTTAAAATGTGAGATTATAAATTACAAGGTTTTATTTAGGGAATTTTAATATTGCGAAATTTAGAATTTTTGATTTAGTAATTGCCAAATTTGGATATGTGCGATTTTGATATTGTGCGATTTCAATAATGCGAGATTTCCATAATGCGAGATTTTTAAAATGCGATATTTGGTTAATTTATGGTTTTAATCCTTATTTCTCTCAAATACCTTGATTGAAGAAAAGTTCGACCTAGACAAAGTAGAAGTGGGTGGTTTATAACTGTCATGCAATACAGCCTTTCAATATCATTCTATTCTCATCTACCATCAAGAATGCAATGATAAACTATTTTATCTGTCTATTGTTTCCTTATTTATTTTTCGCAAGTATACTTACTTACTTCCTCCTCAAACTTATCTCGATCAAGTCTGCTTCCCATCTAATTGATGGGTATTAATACAAAACATATAAGCAGGTACTTAATCACCGTTGCGCTGTCGATGACATGGGGTTTTAAAAAGTTTGTCTGGCAAAGCATTGTAGGTATGTATCTAAATGTAGAAGAGGGAAACCTTATATTCGTCTGAATAACGACTCCATCTTCAAAAAAATTCCATACACAGTATATACACTAACCTCTTACTGTTCTTCTTTTTTTATTTCTTCTTCAGGTATCTATATAGGTAGATACTTGGGTAAAACATCCTTTTTCCACACAACAATCACTGAAGCCATTGACATAAATCAGAAGGTCGCAATTGTCGTTGTTCAAAGCCAACAAGCAAAAAGGCCCACCGGATGAGGGAGGACTTTTTGATGCGCTATTTATAGCGTCTACTTTGTTCCTATACATTTTGCGGTATGTGTTGCTCTTAAGTTTTTTTTTTTTTTTTTTTGCACAATAACATCTCTACACTCTTTTGAAGGTATAGCTATAGACCCTGCGACGACGACGATATGGGGATGTTTTCTGGTTTTTGGAATTTCCGACGGTGAACGCCTATTTCGAGTCATCCCAAATTAGTTCCGCCCTTCGGTTTATTTTCCTATTTACGGTAGCGGTTAATGTATCTCAACGATGCATTTGCACAGGAAGTGTATTGTATCTCTTCAGCTCCTTCTTCTTTTTTTCTATAGGCAATGTAGCCTTTAACAATATTTCACAAGGTTAACCAGGAGGGGTTGTAAATATATGTCGCTTGTCATGGAATTCCATACAACCTGCTGCATGAAGAAAAACTTGCAAATTGGTAAAATATTTCTTACAATATAAGTAGGTAAGGCAATATGGCCCGCAAGCTCAATCCAATGCCATCATCATGCCAACCTTCTATACCATCACCCGCATCGCCATCACTTGGAAACGAGTAGGTACTCTTCGAAATATTTCGTTTTTCTGCACGTTTAACTTTCTGTCAAAGTTAAATGGATGTGTGGTGTATGGACCCCTCTGATCAGTTTTGTTCCATCGACGACGACTAGGACGACGATTGTCATCTTCCCTCGCATTATATATAGGTATGTAAGTTGCAAGTGCACACAGCATTATTGGTGGTGGTGATGCTTCAGGATTTTCTTGCTATAAAGGGGTTAGATACGTGGTCGGTAATGGAAATCAATGTCTGTGGCATTTTAGATACAAGAAACATAGAAATATCTACTTGCATCTATAATAAGGGTTGCCGTATTACTGTTTTAACCAAATAAGATACGATAAAGCAAAAAGGAGGAGCGTTTAATTTGAGTCATATAAAGAAAAAAATTTCATATGGAAGGGGCGGGAGCTCTTTCCTCCCGTTAAGAAGACGGGACCAATTAACTCTAGCTACTTTCCTAGGCTTAAGTTTTGATTAACTTATCTTCACTTTGTCGTAGTAGCCCGTGGCGTAATGGTTAGTGCGTTTTGGACTGTTACGCCGAAGGTCTTGGGTTCGATTGAGGAATTGACAAATCCTCCAAGAGTATCTCTTGTCATGAAAAAGTGCTTCTCACCCTATAGCCGTTCGGATTCGGCAGAAAATTGTAGGTCCCTTCTATTCCTGCCAATAACACGCACACAGGAATGGTTGAGAGTTGTAAGTCACTAGGCCCTATGCGATCTATCGCGCCGACCAATTTATTTATTTATATATATCATCACTTTGTTGAGGTAGGGTAGGAGGAATTATTGAACTAACGGGTGTTTTTTTTAGAGGTATAGAACTTTAAGTTGGCAACACTATTTTAACTGGCGGCCATTTTGTCAACTGTCAACTGTCAAGTGACTTATTTTTAGTTTGGTTTCGCATTTCAATATGAATAGGCTGACGCCTGAATGGGCCCAAAACAAGATTGCCGTAGGTCCCAATTTTCATAAGCGAATTTTGTGCGTTGAAGCTCTGGTTGAATGGATACGTCAATAAACAAAACTGCCGAATTTGGAATGACGATAATCCTCAAGTGTATGTTGAGATACCGTTACATCCACAAAAACTGACTGTTTGGTATGTGCTTTATGGGTTGGTGGAATAATTGGTCCGTACTTCTTTAAAAACGATGCTGGTCAGAACGTTACAGTCTATGGTGACTGCAATAGAGCCATGATTACTGACTTTTTCGTTCATCAATTGAACAGCTATGATGTGCAGGAGCTGTGGTTTTAACAAGACGGCGGGGCGCAACATGTCACACAGCAAATTGGCCTCCAAGATCGATTAATCGCCGCTTGACTATTTTCTGTTGGGTTATGTGAAGTGTGCTAGACTACACCGAAACGATTGACCACTTGGAGGACAATATTCGCCGCGTTTTTTTTTTATTTATTGGGGTTTTGTGTTCGACAAAGAATGATGAAAGAATGTTTGTTGTATGCATTCTCTAAAATGAGTGACCACAATTTTGACAATGATTTTCCATCAGATTTGGGATCAGTGGCGAAAGAAACTTCTGAACAACTTCAGCAAGCGTATGGAGCCAGGCTTTTGAAAGAGTTTTTAGGTAGTTTAAGGCACATTCCGAAGACAGATACCTAATTGAGTAAGTATAAGATTCGTAAAAAATTTCAAATTAAATGTCAACATTTATATTAAGTTTAAAAAAAATAGGTGGCAACTCTACTGAATAACCAATGAGTAGCAAAATCGACTGACGGCAAACGGGATTTATACCAATGAACCGCAAAACGCAGAGAAATATAAAGCAGAACAAAACAGACAACAGAGTGAGGCTTTTGCTACACTTTATATGGCTTTGTGTTGGTGTTTGGATAAATTCCAAAAACCCTCCAAACCGAATTATTTACATCGACGTCGCAGTCACTTTCAGTACATACACATATATATGTATCTGTGATGCTGCTGCTTCGTGTTCTGTTGTCAATTTTATGCACATCGAATTCCAAAACCAAACCCCGTGTGTCAATCGCCTTCCACCCCCAACATTGCGATTCGTCCTGCCTACTTACCCCCTCCCCCAAAGCTACCAACCCACACCCAATGTGTGTGCATGTTAAACATTATTCGATTTTCGAATTCGAGATTTTATCTTTTCAATAACAAACAAACATGTTTTTTAAATCTCGACATCGATGTATAATTTGTTGGGATACGAATCTGGAAAAAAAAAGAAAATACAAAAAACCTACATCATAGGGCCTGGTGGTATAGTTTAAAATAAATATATACAAACATACACACAACACATACCTATAACGTTTTATTGTGTGTCACTGTAGCTGATCAGACGGCGAACGGGCTTGTAAGTTGTGGAAGCAGGGGCTAGAAGTCAATCAGTCGGAAGCTGAATGACAGTTACAGAGTCAATTTACCAAAAGAATTGTTATTGTTTTTAATTTCGGTGCAAATTGGATTTTTATGGTCCTGTGAGCGACTGTTTAATTTGAATTTTTTTTTCACATTTTTTTTTTTTTTTTTTTTCGTGTGGAATGCTCGCATTACTTTTCGTTGCCAATGATGTTGCGTGAATGTGATCGACTTTTGATGTGGAAAGTGTAAATTGTTTCGCCGACTGTAAAAAAATACGACAAAAATGTCATTAACATAAGTTGCTTGTTTTAATTCGAATAAATATTAAGGAAATTGTTAAAAAAAATAACATGCACAAGTTATTGAAAATAAAATCAGAAACAATTTGTAAATCATTAACATTTTGTGATAAATGGCCTAAGAGGTCAAGTTAAAAGAACAAAAAAAAACATTAAACAAGAGAATTCATTGAGAGGAAGTAAATTCTTTAAATGTCATTTTGATATTTGGTATAACGGAACTAAATAACGGGTGATTTTTTAGCTGGTTTGGTTTTGGCAACACTGGTTTTGACAGCTGACGTGTGTTTAGTACCTTGTGTCACTGTCAAACAGCTTCAGTTTGGTTTGCAATTTAACCATGGATCGTCTTACAAATGAACAACGCTTGCAAATTATTGAATTTTACTATCAAAATTCGTGCTCGGTTCGAAATGTTCATCGCGCGCTGCTTCCATTTTATGGTCGGCATTCTCGACCTTCTGAGCAGTCTATTCGGAAGATTGTGACCAAATTTCGCACCAAATTTACTTTGTTGGACATTAAACCACCAACACGTTTACGTACTGTGCGTAGTGAAGAAAATATTGCGGCCGTATCAGCTAGTGTGACAGAAGACCGCGAAATGTCGATTCGGCGCCGTTCCCAGCAGTTAGGCCTTTGTTACAGCACTACGTGGAAAATTTTGCGGAAGGATTTGGGCGTAAAGCCTTTTAAGATACAGCTGGTGCAAGAACTAAAGCCAGCCGACCTACCACAACGCCGAATTTTTGGTGAATGGGCTCTTGGAAAGCTGGCCGAGGATCCGCTTTTTTATCGAAAAATTGTGTTCAGCGATGAGGCTCATTTTTGGTTGAATGGGTACGTAAATAAGCAAAATTGCCGCATTTGGAGTGAAGATCAGCCAGAAGCATTGCAACAGCTACCAATGCATCCCGAAAAAGCCACTGTTTGGTGCGGTTTATGGGCCGGCGGCATTATTGGGCCATATTTCTTCAAAGATGATGCGAATCGCAGCGTTACTGTCAATGGTGAACGCTACCGAGCGATGATAACAAACTTTTTTTTGCCCGAAATGGAAGTTCTTGACTTGCATGATATGTGGTTTCAACAAGACGGTGCCACATGCCACACAGCACGCGAAACAATGGCGCAATTGCGAGGCGAGTTTGGTGAACAGTTAATTTCACGTTTCGGGCCGGTCAATTGGCCGCCTAGATCGTGCGATTTGACACCATTAGATTATTTTTTGTGGGGGTATGTCAAGGCTAATGTCTATAGGGACACCCCCGCTTCGATTGACGCACTGGAAGCCAACATCCATGCATTCATTCGTGAGATACCGGCCGATATGTGTGAAAGAGTATGCCAAAATTGGACTCAGCGGATGGGCTACCTGAGACGCAGCCGCGGTCAACATTTGCATGAAATTATCTTTAAACATTAAATTGCAAGGTTCAAACTATCGATTCAAATAAATATTTCATTCATTTTTTCGAATTTTTTGTGTTTTTTTTTTTTTAAAAAGTTCTAAACCTCTTAAAAAATCACCCATTATAAGTGAAACTCGGTTCAGGAAATTGAGAAACTATAGTCATTTTCTACTTCTACCTTAAAATCATTTTCATATTATGTAGATTATTTCTATAGTCGGAATCCCTTTTCCGACTCTCATACTACACCGATTTTGACAAATGTGTCAAACGAAGCGGAATTACCTGCTGATTATGACGAAATATTATTTTATTTTAAAAATATTAATAATTTGTTCAAAAACTGCATTTGCTTGTTAAATATTATTCCAATAAAAATTATCTCTAAAATGAAAACTTCCACTTTCAAATTGGTAATATTTTGGCATGTGACATTAGGTCGGTTCAATTTATTAGGCCTGTTCGTTTTAAAATAATTTGTGCGTGTTTTATTTTTACGTTACTGCGAGAATTCTCGCACTAGTAGGTTATAGTATACGTTCACGCTATAGGAGAGCGAACATTTTCATTCATCGCGTTAGCGATTACACGAAGTTATCATGTTAATTTTTCATTGCCAATAAAATCATTACAATCACAATTAAATAATAATAGCTATGTATTACAATTAATTAGCACAGGGGCATCTGTATACCTACAAGTCATCGACCTATCGGAATAAAAATCCGTCAATTTAAACAGTATATATTTTTTGTTCGGGAAACTAGCGATTTTTTTTTTTGGCGTTTTCGATTGGAAATACGGAAGAACTCTTTCAATTTTCAAAGTGTCAAGTTCCACCGAAGTATAGGTGAATACGAGCATGTATGATTGATTTAAAAACCTGATAAAAAAAGTAATCTAAAAATTTATTTCAATCATCTGTCTGTCAAGTCATAAGGTGTCAAATTCTATTAAGGGATGGGTAAAATGTCAAAGTATTAAAAACTTCAAAAATTTCAATAGTTCCGCCCAATTTAACATAAATTGGCAAATTTTAATCGAAGGATGGTCGCGATGTCGATGGATTAAAATGTTACTGTTCAAACATGAACATGTAAATAAACAACATCTTAAGATATAACCCAATGTGTGCTGGTAAATAAGATAATACAGGTCACGAAGCACACATACTGACACTACGGGTTGTAAAGTGGATAACGACGATGCGGTGCGACGCATCCCTTGTTCATAGCATAATGCAAGCAGATGTGAGTCATAAAACACAATCTGCGAGATCATTTATTGTTATATGACACGGGTCAACGCGACACAGCGTCGCCATCCTCTGTATATGTATTTTTATGATAAGTATATAAATAGAAATAGAAATAAGATTGTAAATAATGGAATAGTATTTAAGGGAGATATTATATGAAATAAAGTTAGTATTATTTGGAATTTACACCCCGAGTTTTATTCAACATTTGGTCCTTCGAGTATTTTATAAAATTATCCCCCCACCAGTGGTAAGATATTTTTTTAAAATTAAACGAACTAGTTACCTAATAGCGTTGTCAGAGCTACAAATATTGACAGGAAAAAAAAAATAAAATACAGTAAAAAAAAAAAAAAAAAAAAAAAAAAATAAAAATAGCGTTGTCCAGAGCTACAAATACTGGCAGAAAAACAAAACAAAAACGAATCACATACAGTGAACAAGCGTTGTCAGAGCTTAAATACTGACAAAGTGAAAATAAATTTAAAACAAAAGTGAAAAAAGCGTTGTCAGGCAAAATACTGACCAAGTAAAAAAAAGCAAGTTTAAAAAAAAAAAAAAAAACATCAACAATGTCGTCAAATCACTTGAAAATAATTGAGAAACAAGTTGGAATCTTGAACTTCCTTAAAAACTTGAAAAAGGAAGCAGAAAGCGTAACAACGCGAAACAAAAGTCAAGAAATTCTTGCTTATGCGGAAAATAACATTCACGCATTCACGGAAAATGACAAGCTGCTACATAAGCTTGGAATTATTGATGTTCCCTACTTCAACGAACAATGGATGAGAGGAGCACAAAGCTACTTCGAAATAATAAAAAAATCCCTGAAAAACAAAGATCTCGAAAGCGAGGAACAGAATAGAGATGAAGCAGCTTCATATACAAAATTAGAAGAAATAAAAACATTAAGACAGCAATCAACCAGCGGGCTGTACTTACAGCAAAAACAAATAAGTGACACACTGATGAAGACGACCTTGTCAGAAATCACAACAAATCCACAAACTCCTGCCCAGATAACAGGAGAACAAGAAGCTGTCCTAGAATTCTCAAAAATAAACAATATAATGGACAACTTGAAGAAAACGCTAGAAGATGCAAATACGGAGGCGATTTACTATCCTCATAACAAAAATATATGGATTGGAAAAGTTAAGCGATGGAATGAACGGTTACAAACACAGCTGTCTAAGATGAATCCAATCGAAGAGGAAAAATTCAGAGAAGACAACTACATAATCGAGCTGGAAGATGATGTGGAACTACTTCTAAACAAACTAGAAGGAAAAAATAAGGCCACAGAATTTGATGCATGTGCAAATGTATTAACAAGTAGTCCTAAAATTGAACTTCCGAAATTCGATGGAAAAATTGAAGAGTGGAAAATGTTCTCCGACCTGTTCTTAGATGTGGTGCACAATAATAATGATCTGCCAGATTCAGTGAAATTAAATCATTTGCGATCATGTATATCTGGCGAAGCTCGAACGTCAATTGTAAACCTCATTCAAGGATCTTCGGCAAACTATAAAGAAGCTTGGAAGACTCTCATCAGAAGATATGAGAATAAAAGAATTAATTTTTCCACACAACTGAATCACTTGCTGGACATGCCAATGATGAACGCTTCGTCGCCTACTAGGGTAAAAAAGCTTCATGATACAGCGAATGAATGCATCTATATCATCAAAACAACAATAGGCAAAGAAAAACATGAAAACGATGAAATATTTGCTCACCTTCTCCTGCGAAAATTTGATAAAGAAGGCTTACAATTATATGAGCAACACGTCAAAAAACCAAACCAAATTCAAAAATTGGAAGATGTTATGGAGTTTCTGGAGCAGTTATTTCAGACACTTGAGTCGCAACAACAAACATTGAATCAAAACAAAGCATTCAAAAAACAAGGTGGAACTTTTCAATCAGACAGAAGAGATCAGAACTGTGAATTCTGTAAGCAGAGTGGTCATGGAATTTACTATTGCGAGCAATTCTTAGACACCACGATACCCAATCGATTAGCTTATGTACGCAATAAGCAAATATGCAGTATATGCCTGAAACACAGTTCAGAAACTAAATGCTTCTCTCAAACAAAATGCAAAAAGTGTAATAAATCACATAACACTCTACTACACAACGACAACTATCAAACAAAGAGAAGGGTCGAGGGAAATCAACACAAAAAATGGAGTCCCTCAGACAACAACAATAAAAAGGATAAACCCTTATCCTCCCTTATGGTAAAGAAGTATGACAGTCCAATGGTGGTATTAGCAACAGCACAGATATCAGCCATATCATCAAATGGTGAAACATGTCTATTACGGGCATTGATTGATCAAGGTTCTCAAATATCAATGATATCTGAGGAAGCAGTGCAGATCCTCTCCTTGCCAAGGAAAAAAGTAAAAACCGAACTAACTGGACTCTCGGATGCAGCAGTAGGTACATCAAAGTCAAGGGTGCACTTAGAAATAAGACCGAGATTTATGAGCAATATCAAAATGCAAGCAGAGTTTTTGGTACTACCTACCCTCATAAAACCACTACCTGACGAATCTTTTGAGTTTAATAAAAATGAGTGGAACAATTACATTCTGGCAGATCCAAATTTGAACAAAAAAGATCGTATTGACATAATCATCGGCAGTGACTTGTATCCAAAGGTAATTGAAGAAGGAGTAAGGAAACAAAACGGCATCGTGGGTCAGAATACGATGTTTGGATGGATAGTTTCTGGCACTCTACAAGAGAAACGACAATGTAGCAAAATTATGTCAGCAGTCACATCGTCAATGGATAAATTCTGGGAGATTGAAAACATAGAAGACGATGATGACATATCAGAAAACGACATTTGTATGCAAGCATATGCAAAAACAACAACAAGAGACAAGAATGGCAGATATGTGGTAAAAGTGCCACTCAGAACAGACATAGAGCTTGGAGAATCTAGGAAACAAGCATTAGCTAGATTCTTACAGCTTGAGAAAAAAATGAGCAAAAACACAAAAACCGACTACATACAGTTTATGCGAGAATACGAAAACCTCGGCCATATGGTAAAGGTAAACGAACAACACGAAAGGATGGGCAAATACTATCTTCCGCACCATGCAGTTGTAAAGGAAACAAGCCTAACAACAAAAACAAGAGTTGTATTCGATGCCTCAGCGAAGACTTCCAACGGATACAGCCTTAATGACGCAATGATGATTGGGCCTAGACTACAAAAGAATATCTTCGACATCATCATCAAATGGAGGCTGTGGAAATATGTACTGACTGCAGACATCGAAAAAATGTACAGGCAGATCAACATAGCTGAAGAAGATCAAGATTATCATCGAATATTCTGGAGAGAACAACCAAGAGACAAATTAATGGAATATAAACTGACAACAGTTACGTATGGAACAGCAGCAGCCCCATTCCTAGCAGTCCGAACATTGCAAGAAGTCGCAAACCAATGCAAAGAGGAAGACATGAAAATAAAGGAAATAATAAAAGAAGATTTTTACGTTGACGACTTAATGACAGGCGCCAACAACCAAGAGGACTGCGAATACATAATAAGAGCAGTAAGTGGATATCTTCAAAACGCTGGCTTTCACTTACGAAAATGGTCGTCAAACAATCAACACTTGCTGACCGCCATTATCTCAAATGATGAGCATAAAATAATTGACGTCAAGGAAGGCGACACCAGGAAAACATTGGGACTTCACTGGGATCCAGATCAAGACGAATTCCGATTTGAAATAGATTCATCCAATATTAGCGTTTCAAAGACGAAAAGAGGAGTCTTATCAAATATTGCGAGATTATTCGATCCTATTGGATGGCTCGCTCCAGTCACAGTAAAAGCGAAAATATTCATACAAAGATTATGGCAAACAAACTATGATTGGGATGATGAACTTGATGAAATCCTGAAGGCAGAATGGATGACATTTCAACAAAACTTACAAGAAATTAGAAGAATTAAAATCCCACGATGGATATTGAATGACGAGGGAGGTCCTATAGAAATACATGGATTTGCAGATGCATCAGAAAAAGCATATGCAGCTGTCATATACGTTAAGACAAAAATGACAGTTAAAATATTAACAGCCAAAACGAAGGTGGCACCCATCAAAAATAAAAAAACTCTTCCCAAATTAGAACTTTGTGGAGCTCATTTGCTTGCAAAGTTACTCAACAAAATAAAACAATATTTTGCAAATGATACGAAATACTACGGATGGAGTGATTCAACTATTACCTTGTGCTGGATAAAAAACAATAAAAGCAAAGAAAAGTTTATACGAAGCAGAGTAGCTGACATCAAGAGTCTATTGGATAATATGGAATGGCTCCATATAAACTCGAAAGACAACCCAGCCGATGTTGCTTCACGTGGCATATGCCCATCAAAAATTGTGAATCACGAACTATGGTGGACAGGTCCGCAATGGCTAAAACAATCAAAACACCATTGGCCGCAACAGCAACAACTGGAACCATCAACAGATGCAAAGGTGATATTGTCAACAATGCAAGGCAAGAAACACTTTGTAGCGATGTTAATCGAACGATCATCGAACATTATAAAAATTGAGAAAAGTGTTGCTTACGTACTTCGTTTCATTCGGTGGATTCGATACAAACAAATAACGCCAGGATCAATAACGGTATCAGAACTGTCCCAAGCGAGAGCATTGATTATCAAACAACAACAAAAAATTCAATTCTCCACTGAAATACAAAGTCTTAAAAACAAAAAAGACATTTCTTTAAACAGCAAGATAATTCATATGAAACCTTATCAAGATGATGAAGGAATATTGAGAGTGGGAGGAAGGCTTAGATACGCAAATTTGCCTTTGAACCAGAAACACCCAATAATACTGGATAAATGTAAACTATCCAGCTTAATTGTAAAAGAAGCTCATGCAGCTACACTACATGGTGGAAATTCGGTGATGGAAGCCTATATTAAAAGAAGATATTACATAATTGGTATCAGAAAAATCATAAGGAGATGTTGTCGCAGTTGTCCGATTTGTATTCGATACAACAGCACCGGTGCAAATCAGATTATGGGAGATCTACCGAGGCAAAGGGCAACAATTTCTCCACCATTTCAGCATACAGGAGTCGACTATGCTGGACCCATACTGATGCGAACATCAAGAGGTCGAGGACAGAAGGCTTACAAAGGTTACATTGCAGTTTTTGTATGCATGGCCACTAAAGCCGTTCATTTGGAACCAGTAAGCGACCTTACAACAGAAGCATTCAGAGCCGCACTCAGAAGATATTTTGCAAGACGCGGCAAAAGTGCTCACATATATTCAGACAACGGATCAAATTTCATTGGAGCGAATCGATGTCTGGATCAAGAATTTAAAAACGCCATCAAAAACAACGCGTCACTCGCGTCAAAGTTAGCTGAAGACAAGGTAGAATGGCATTTCATCCCGCCCGCAAGTCCTCATTTTGGAGGGCTTTGGGAAGCAGCCGTCAAATCAATGAAACATCATTTGAAACGAGTAATGGGAGAATCTAAATTAACATTCGAAGAAATGACAACTTTATTATGTCAGATAGAAGCAATCCTGAATTCACGACCTTTGTGTGCGATGGGTAATGACATAGACAGCATTGATGTGTTATCACTTGGACATTTTTTGGTTGGACGTCCATTATTGGATTCTCCTGAATCTGGAGAACTTGAAAGAATTGGGTCCCTGGATCGCTGGAAACTGGTGCAAAGGCTAAAACTAGACTTTTGGCAAAAATGGAAGGACGAATACTTAGTGTCTCTTCAGAAACGTACCAAGTGGAAGGCTGAAAAGAAGAATATTGAAGAAGGTGCAGTCGTTATAATAAAACACGAAAATACCAACCCGTCAAGGTGGCCCATGGGACGCATTGTTAAAGTCCACAAGGGGTCAGATGGTAATGTACGAGTAGTAACACTCAAAACAAAGGACGGACTCTACAAAAGGCCAATTCACAAGTTATGTCCTCTCGAGACCGAAGAAGAATCCAACAGTACCAATTCGCAGCAAACATGCCAGCTTAGCCTTTTAAAGAAACAAAATTCATCCAACATGACACAAAGTAATGGAATCAAGTGGTGGATGTTCGTGTTTTTGTTATTAATTGCATTTGGAAGAACAAAGAGTTCGGCCACCAATATGACCGCAGCACCTGAGATGACTTTTAAGAACTTAGACGAAAACGTGGGAATTTACCTAGATCCAATCGGAAAAATGGATATCGTAGCATCAAAGTGGAGACTTGTAGTTTACTACGATTTAGATTCTTACATTGAAGAAACCAATGCTATTTCAAGTTACATAGCTAGACTGGAAGATAAATGTTCCAAAATGTTTTACTTCAGCGAGCAGTGCAGTTTAATAACAGCAGACTTAAAGAGAAGATATGGAGTACTGGCCGAAAATAACAAATTACTAATATCAACCAACAGGGAAAAAAGAGCTCCACTTGAATTTGTTGGTTCACTTTATCATATATTATTCGGTATCATGGACAGTGATGACAGAGAAAACTTAGAAGAAAACATGAAAAATCTTTTGGACAATCAACATGAACTGGATGGCTTAAACAAGAAGCAAACATCACTGGTAAATGCTACAGTAAATGTTTTAAAGAAAACGACAGAAGAAGTAAACGACCAGTTCATAAAAATTAATGGTCAAATTAATGAAATACGCAATATGACTTCTCAAGCTCATAATGCATACAAGACAGGAATGATATTTCACTTAGCAGCAATGCAACTTGATATAATGTTAAAAGAATGTTATGATGTGCAAATGGCAGTTATAAACATCCTCATTGATGTAAATAATCACCGCATGAATCCGCTGTTATTAAAACCATCTCAACTACAAGAGGAAGTGCACAAAATTCGAAACAGCATCTCAGGAAAGTTTCGGTTACCTGGCGATAGTACAAAAAATGAATTAAAAGAAATTTATCGTCAAATAAGAGCGAAAGGATTCATACTTGGCCGGCGTTCATTAATAGACGCGGAAATTCCACTACTTCACTCAGAAGCATCGGACGTTTTTCGGATAATTGACGTGCCAATTCGTCAGGGAGATATGATTGTAACACCAAAAATATACAGGGAAATACTGGTATTCAACTTTCAATTGGATGCCTACATTCTAATGAGTCAAGCTCAACTAAATCTTTGTATGAAGAACGAGGAAACCCACTATATCTGCCATGGTAATTGGCCATGGAAAACTGCAGTTGATGGATCATGTGAGATATCACCAATAAAAAAATCAAAAACAACAAGCTGTCATTTTGAGAAAGTAAATCAGCAAGACAAATGGATTCAGTTGACTAAACCAAATACATGGCTATTCAAACAGTTCACTACCACGGCTATTCATTTAAGTTGTGTAAGGTCGCAGCACAAATGGATTAAATTGCCACCACAAGGGATTCTGACATTAGAGCCACAATGCACTGTTAGATACAACGGAGGGTTTCTAACATCATCGCAACAAGTCAAATCGGAAACCATCAACCAGTTCGAGGAACAAATAATATGGACAAAGGCACTGGACGAAGTTGCAGAAGAAAACATCAAACCTATACAACCAACCATAATAAACCACAAGAATGAACTGCTGAAGATTCAAAGGGACCTCGAACAGTTCAAGGAAGAAAACATACACCTAAGGGGCTGGACTTTCACCACATAAGCGGTCACAGCGGATTTATGTTGAGTTGTATCTTGCTCATTATTGTAGTTATTTATATAGTTCGGGGAATTATATTCAAAAAAAGAATTTTGGCTCTTTCTGTCGGCCCGCAGAATGTTCAAACATGAACATGTAAATAAACAACATCTTAAGATATAACCCAATGTGTGCTGGTAAATAAGATAATACAGGTCACGAAGCACACATACTGACACTACGGGTTGTAAAGTGGATAACGACGATGCGGTGCGACGCATCCCTTGTTCATAGCATAATGCAAGCAGATGTGAGTCATAAAACACAATCTGCGAGATCATTTATTGTTATATGACACGGGTCAACGCGACACAGCGTCGCCATCCTCTGTATATGTATTTTTATGATAAGTATATAAATAGAAATAGAAATAAGATTGTAAATAATGGAATAGTATTTAAGGGAGATATTATATGAAATAAAGTTAGTATTATTTGGAATTTACACCCCGAGTTTTATTCAACAGTTACCCTCTGTATACGTCAAAATTTGTTTTTTTCCTTTATCTGTCAAATTCGGTCAAAAGATTTAAACTGACTCAAAATCCTCTGAAAAACAAGATTTTTTTGTTTCGATCCGGGAAAGGGCAAATTAAAAGTTTTCCCAAACCATATTCGCGAAACATTGGGCATTTTCGCCTGGGCCCTATTTCATAAACATTAACAATTGCGACAGGTGACAGGTGACAATTTGTTAATTTACAACTTGACAATTGTCAAAATCTGTTCCATAAATAACAATTTGACAATTTTGTAGAACTGTCGGAAAATACCCGATAATTGTCATCTTTTCGTTTCATAAAGAAATTGTCATGACAATGAATTGTCAAGTATATTTTCACAACTGTCAGGAATACCCCGACAAATTTGTACTGACAATTCTTTTATGAATTGAAAAAAAATTTACAATTTACATTTTTGTTAGTATTTAATTGACAATTGCGACAGGAAACTCAGTTACGGTCAAGTGTTGACAGTGAAAAGAAACAAAATTGTCATGACAAATTTGTCATTGTATTTTTCTGACAAATTTGTCACCTGTCAATATTTTATGAAATACAGATTTGTAAGACAAGTGTGACAAATTTGTAGAATTGTCAGCTGTAAATTTTTATGAAATAGAACCCTGGTCGTCAATCTGATTCTGAATTTAAATCCAATAGCTTTAAATTTTTTTTAGAAGAAGATTTGTCATTCGGAAGGGTTTAGATAAAGCTTCTGGATGACCATTGACCAATCGAAAACATCAAAAACTTCCTATTCAGGCCAAACTATATTGAACTGTGAATGTACCAAAAGGACGAAAATGAGTCGGAACAGCAAAAAATGTCAAAAAATCTACTCAATTTTAAAATTAAGTCTAATGTAAAGATCATCAATGACTCTACAAAAGATTTGCTCCGTACGTCCGACAACAAAAAGGCTAACGAAGGTTAGATTGATGCGACAGAAAATCCAGGTGTTTCAACGTTGAAACACTAAGCCTAAATGCCTTGGATGGGTGATAGCACTGTCAACAAATATAATCAACACATTGGCCTTAAACTTCATGTCAACGGGAGTTACAACGTAACAATCAACGCGTTGACAGACAGTATTGCGTTGACGATCGTACGACTTGACATCATAGCTTTGGTACACGATTTGTTAATTGAAACTTACATTATAAGAAAGAATTTTTCTGCCGTCCGTCAATTTGTTTTCCTGTTCTTCCTTACGTCAATGCGTTCTTACGTCAATGCGTCCGTGCGTCAAGGTGTTTTTCAAAGCTGGAATCATATTTGCTTGAAATTCACTTTATGTGACTCCACAGGGGAAAAATCCGAGTTTTTGATTCCAAAGCATATTTTCATGTTTTGTTGGCGACATGAGCATATCTTTTAATCATATTATTTAATATTTAAGTCACTTTAGATATAATTAGCGCTTCTCAAAGAATCAATTTTAATGAAAACTCATGTCTGTTCGCTCCTTATTTTAATAAATAAATATATAATCTATGTCACGCACTTTTGCGGAACACGTCAGTACCACTTAAGGCACATCAATCTTTAACGCTCCAGTAATTTTGTGCGATCTAAATAAATCCTATCATAAACATTCTTTCATACCCAACGCATCCTGTTAATGGTGTGAGAGAAAAAAAAAAAACATAACGCTTCTTCCTTCGTCGAACTTAAAGCACAAAATAAAACACCGTCAAAATCAATGGTTGCGGTTGCGATGACGGCTTTTTGTTGGGAACAAGCAACCAGCAACCATTGCCATTTCAAAATCACCCGTTATACCATTCATTGACACGGATTAAATTTGAAGAGGATTGAAGTTTTTTTTTTTTTTTTTCTTATACTCGTATTTTTAGTCTTGCTAAAAACTCCGAAGATCCTTGGAGACTTTAAAGTGCACACTTATAACACTCCCCCAACTTCGGAATGGTTGGCTAGTGGGAGAGACTTCATTTCAACTTTGACAAGGGTATATGATGGGAGAGAATTATTCAATTCCACCCCTAACCAAATCCCATCCAGCATACTATCAGGTAGTATAGCTCCAGCTCTAACAAAGAGGTGGACTCGTCCCTATATTATAATCTAGTGAATCTCATGATGAACGAACATACATTTATCCCCACAGCAACTCACACTCCAGCGACCACACAAAAATGCCAGGCAAATGAGTTAAATTAATGTCAGGATTAATATTCGAATTTATGAAGCAGCTTTGGTTGGGGTTAAATATTTGAAATCAATTAATTCCATGACTTTGGGGCACAGAGGGTTGAGGGTTATAGGTAAAGTGGGAAGTGTCTATGGATGATGCATTTGCTGACGTGCAAAAGTGGGGGGTTGGCCCAATCGAAAAGTATATATAGATCCTTGTTTTATAAGTGTTTTTCATATAACAAATTAAAGAGTACAAATAAAAAAAAAAAAATAGATTACTATCATTATCATGTTCGACATGATAGGCAATTGGTTTGTTTCGTGTCTGACCTGCAATGAAGGACACCCTTATACTTCAGTTGGGAAGGAGTTGGTGGGATAATCGACGGCAGTGGATGGGAGTTGGGCGAATGGTAATTATTCGAACACGCATAGGACCAACAATAGACGGCGGCGGTGGCGGCGACAAAGCAAACGCCTTGATGCCATTGCGACCAATGTCCAGTGTCGAAAATGAAATGTTTCTATACAATTTCTGACACATAATCAATTTGAATTATTTATTGCGTGTTGTTGTATATCCGGAGTATTATACTCTTGTTAACGCTTGTTCTTGAACTTTCATTACAAAATTATGCTCTTTAAATATGAATGAGTCGTTTGTATTCAACAGAGCCTTATGTATATAGATCGATACAAAAATGTTCGTTTTGCTTAATTTTTTAGTTTCCAAAAAAAACACAAGACTTTTTTCTAATTTCGGTCTGAAAAAAAAAAAAAAACAAATAGGTAATGTACATATGTGCTGCCCAATCCATATAATTCTTATAATTAGCATCCGGAAAGTAAGCAACAAAAAATTCTTTTAAGTAAAAACAAAAAAATAAAACCAAGGTTTCTGATGCATCAAAGGCTACAAGAGAAACCAGGGATGGAATCTGTCACATGTGATTGTCATTGAGTTTTCCGTCTTGGTAAGGTGATTCAACTCAATTCAAATTAGTTGAATACTTTACGGAAATGACGTCTTTGCGATAAAATTGAAATGTTTATACAAAAATTTAATATTATAGTCAGGGTAGATAAGCGGAATTACCTGCTGATTTAACGAATTATAATTAAAATTGCATTTGATTGTTAAATATTATTCCAATAAAAATGAACTCTAAAACACTTCCACTTTTCAATTGGTAATATTTGGACATTAGGTCGGTTCAATTTATTAGGTCCGTTGATTTTAATATAATTTGTGTGTCTTTTTTGTATATGTATGTATATATGTAATTGAACACGGGTAGGCTAATTATTCATTATTAAGCCATTTCACGTTTCTAAAATTTCACTGAGCAAACTTCCGTCAGCTTCACCGAGCAGTAGGAGAAACATGAGAAAGATTTTTCCTCTAAAAGTCAAAAGCACTCTCCATCTCTTTTTTATAAATAGATCAACTGCAACAGTAAAGAATTGAGCTAAAAAACATATCAGTCTTATAATTTTGACAGTAAAAGTGATGGATGACTTTCAGATTTTTGAGATTGCGATTTGAAACCTGAACTGGCTAATTTTGTTTTTGAAAACCAGACATTTTTGTCAACTTGGGGATTTTGTTTAAAAAATCCAGGGCCCTGTTTTCTAAAAATTGATAAATATCGCAGGTTCCAATTTGTTGAAAAGTTGAAAAAAATATCACATTTCTGCTCCAAAAAATGAGAAATCTTGCTCCGTCAAAAATTGATATAACGAGAATCTAAAATATTTTTTTCTCCGTATTTTGTAACCAAAAGATGTCATGTATGTGGGATTGAGAAGTAAACGACAACCATTACTTAACTGACAGCACTGACCGTAACTTACTTAACAGACAGCACTGAAGATGACTGTACAATTGTAAACGAACTAACGAAAGACATGGTACCCTCTACCTTCATTTCCTAAAGAAAACCAGTTTCGCTTTTAAAGGCTACTTCGCGTAGCCTTAAGTTTAAGGCGAATAAAGGCGAACAAAATTAAGTTGGCAACACTATTTTAACTAGCGGCCATTTTGTCAGCTGTCAAGTGATTTATTTTTAGTTTGGTTTGGCATTTCAAGAATTGAAGCCACAGGATCACCTAGCATGGCGTAGATTCGGTGAATGGACTAAAAACAAGATTGTCGTTGATCCCAATTATCATAAGTGAATTTTGTTTAGCGATGAAGCTCACTTTTGGTTGAATGGATACGTCAATAAACAAAACTGCCGTATTTGGAGTGAATCCTCAAGTGTATGTTGAGACACCTTTAAATCCACAAAAACTGACTGTTTGGTGTGCTTTATGGGTTGGTGGAATAATTGGTCCGTTCTTCTTTAAAAACGATGCTGGCCAGAACGTTACACAGTCAATGGTGACGGCTATAGAGCCATGATTACTGGCTTTTTCGTTCATCGATTGAACGACCATGATGTGCAGGAGCTGTGGTTTCAACAAAACAGCGCAACATGTCACACAGCTCGTGCCACAATTGATTTATTGAAGGAAACGTAGGAAACCGCATAGTTTCACGTTACGGACCCGTGAATTGGCCTCCAAGATCGTGTGATTTAACGCCGCTTGACTATTTTCTGTAGGGATATGGGAAGTGGCTAATCTACGCCGATAAGCCCGAAACGATTGACCACTTGGAGGACAACATTCGCCGCGTTATTGCTGATATACGGCAACAAATGTTGGAAAAAGTCATCGCAAATTGGACCTCCAGATTAGACTACGTCCGAGCCAGTCGTCATATACCAGAAATCATATTTAAATTATAATGCCAGAAGATTATCTTTCGAATAAAGTAAATTTCATTTCAATTTAAAAAATCATCTTTGTTTAATCCATTTCAAAGTTCTATACCTCTTAAAAAAACACCCTTTAAAATTATGTATTGGTCCAGAAAATGGATTTAGCTAAGCACAACATGTAAATGGGCATAATATATGTATTCAATAAGTAAACTTCTATCTTAACTATTAGGGTCTTCAAACCTGCGCCATCATATCAACTTAACACTAAGATTACACTAAGCTCAACGATACATTAACCATATACCTAAAAAAAAAAAAAAACAATATTAAAACAAACCACAAAACGAAGGAAAGACTAAAAAGTATGCCGCTCAATTAATCTTTGTAACTTTCATTACAACCGTTTGTTCTATAATCTAGAAAATTCTGGCAAGCTTAATTATCAAAAAACCAACACACACACACACGTATCATACACAACGCGTATTTATACATCCCTCTCAATCTATAAAATATCCTTGCTAAGCCTGAGAAACATGCATTTAATTTCACACACCATAATGTGAGAGTTTCCTATTTTTTCCCTCCTTATATCTATACGTTCCGTTAAATTGTAGAATTTCTCCCATCTGCCCCCCTCCGAATACACAGTGACGATATATATGTACATAGCTACATCTCTCCTCAAATCATGGTTTTGTAACATTTTCCCATAAACACATTACGTTTAGAGAATTGTAATAATGAAAATCCCAACTGGATGTGAATTTGAAATAACACTCTTCTTCCCGCCAAAAAGCATTGAACCGCTATATTCGTATAAATGTATGTATATGCGGGGGATACGGGCAACGATGCCGATGGTGGCGTTGGCGTTGGTTGGCGCCACGCCATGAAACGAGCCGCAGTTTAAATTGAGTGGGCTGGGATTATTGTACCCATTCTATGGCATTATCCTTCGCAAAAAGGTCCTTATCCCCATTCCATCCGAAAATGATGCGATCTGAATCCCTTCTATTTTTCGAAAAGAAAGGTGGCGCGACGACGATGGCAAATGTCGATGGGTGCTTATTTACGCAATGCGATGACTTTGGGTACTGGAGCCATAGAGCTTATGCTAAAGCCATCTGCTTCTTAACACCGTTACAATGATGGCGGGTGGTTGGCAGTTGTTGCCAGTATGGCAGTGCTGGAGAGTATTCTGGATATAACATCGATATATTATAATGTTCTGCGTGTCTTGTGTGTAAATGCGTTTTAAGTACCCAATTTCATTCTCATGCCTTGATCCTTTTGCCTTGAAGTGATTGCTAAAACGAACCTAAAGAAAAAAAAAGTGTACTACCATTTTTCTTTATATTCCTCTGGGTCCGGGTGAGACTTAATTTAGTTTTCCCTTTGTCCTTCATCCTGTATAAATTGTTATCTAATCGAATATCTTAAAAATGATTGCTGGTATACACAACACATCCAGGACCAACCAAAGAGGACTAGAATGACTACAATGACGACAACGACGACGACGTGTAGGAACTCCGTCTCAGGCAATCGAATGAATTTATGTTTCTTTAGGTGGCTTGGCTTGGTCCCGAATCTAATGATAATCGACCTTATAAAATATTTGGATTTTTTTTTTATGTTGTATGTAAGTATGTAGGTATTGTACATATTTCCTATAAACTTAACCTTCGGCGGGTGATGTTGTTTACTTTCTTGTTTTTTCTTCTTTTCTTCTTTTTCTAATTCAAGGACCCCTCTGTGTCATCAATATTACAACGTACAGCTTGTCTGCGCCTATATTTAATGGCTTCCAAAACGGTCGGTGGTCTTATTTTTATTTAGGTTTTTATGCCTCTTTTGAATGGAAAAGCAAATATTATTTTATGGAAATTTATTGTTTTGAAATATTTTGGTTCTGCTTTGTGTGCAAGATGTCGCAGAGCTTTAAAGTCAATAAAAATAAATAAATTGCCGGAACGCAAGTGTCATTTGAGGATGGTTTTACCCTTTTCTTTTTTTATTTGTTTGCTGTGGCCCATATACGTATATGAATTGAATGTATATAGCTAGGTACATTCGTTTGTGTTCCAAATGTTAAATTCACTTTTAAAAATGCCATAAATTATCATGTTTACTGATTACTAAATCATTTAGAAGGAAAAATAAAATTTCGTGATGAAAAAAAAACAAAAAAAAAAAAAAAAAATGGGAGGATCTGTAGAGGGAGGGTATAGTCAATTAAGATTGATTGATGTTGGTTTGTGGAATGCAGAGAGTGCTTCAATAAAATTAATAAATTCGAGAGAAATGGCTGTTTGACACGATAACCGGTATACCTACTAGGTCTAGGTTTATAATTCTAGCTTCCTGCAAAAGAAATGAATTAAATACCATAAAAGGTTTCAAAAAGACTGGAGGAATATAGCAAGTGGTTTGCAAGCTACAGGCAAAATAAATAATCGTACATGTGGGTAGGTATGTATATAGTTTATGACAAAGTGATTATTGATTAGCGATAGGATAGATAGACCTGGGTTGAATTTAATTCTTAGCCAAGCTAGAAGCAATTAAATGGATACCTGAAAATATATGCATAACCTTATGATACACAAGATTTTATTGAAATCGGTGCAAAAATCAAAAACACTTCTATGTTGGGAGGAACCGATTTTGAAAACTTTGTGTCTATAACACTGGAAGTAAAATCGCAGGACAAGTGCATTGAACTTATTAATAGATTTAGTTTTTCTGTGAAATTAAAGTTTACACACTCTTGAAAGAACAAGGCCTTATGCACAAAAATCGTCTAGTCATACGCATTGTATACGATTTGCATTGCGTCAACGATTCCACTACAATTCTGCACACGAAGAAATAACGTCATAAAGAAAATGTCTAAGTGCCTAGACTCACCGCTAAGATGTGTAAACATAAACTTTCGCCCGAGTCTCAGATTTCGGGTTACATATTCGTACCGTATACGTATGACACTTAACGTATTACACGTAACATATTACACGTAACGCGATACACATAACGTGTAACATGTTTAGGCACACCCAGCATAGATGATTACACATCAATAAAAGAAACTGGAGCATTTTGATTTTCTATCAATTTCACACAATTTTGACATGTATTGAAATTTGACATTAACATTTCACCAAAATGGTAAATAAATACTTCTAACTGTACGCCTGTGGCAACTAAAAGAAACACTGCTTTAGGCCCGGTGATTTTCAGCTTGTGTGATGCGACGAAAAAGTGTAGCTTTCGCCTCGTGTGCGGTTATCAATTGAAACTAATGTGAGCTTCACATAATCTGCACACAAGCCGTAACCTTCCGATGACGAGAGGCTTCGTGTGCAGAAGGCCTAAGGTTTCAAAAATGACAGTGGAAGTCTAGGTTAATAGCAACGTTACTACCAAGTAATTTAGAAGAAAAAAGTAAAGTGTGATAAAGAAATATCGAAGTAGATTTTAAAATGAATTTTTTCAAAAATATAAATCTATATTTTTAAAATTTTAATTTTAATTAAACAATAAAAAACTAAAACCAAAAACTGAAATTAAATCAGGCCAAAAGAAGTTGATAATCATATTGACCTATAGTGCTCGCCGTTCATCGGTGATGGCCTGGCCAACGTCCTTCTCATAGAAATATGAACCGATGACGCTGCGCCAGCATCCCAAAATCCACACCAAACAGTGACTTTTTCGGGATGCATTGGACGCTCTTGGATCTCACATGGATTGGTATCTACCCAAATAAAACAATTTTGTTTGTTGACGTTCCCATTTATCCAGAAATGGGCCTCATCGCTGAAGATGATTTTTCAATTAAAATTAGGGTCAATTTCCAACTCCTCCAAGTCCAAAGCCCATTCAGCGAACACACATCGTTGTCTATAGTCGTTTACCTTCAGCTACTGGGTGAGTTGAATTTTGTACGGGTGCAAGCCGAAGTCACGATGTAAAATTCACCAAGTTTTGTTGTGGTCTGCGAAAGACCGAGTTCTTGTGATCGACGCGAAACCGACTGCCTCGGATTATCCTGGAGACTCTCGTTACGGGTGTTGGTTGATCATTTACTGAACAAGTGACCTCAAATTTATTTACCACACTGCGAATAGTTCTCTCGATAGGATCATTATGGTGATCGTAAAATATGGGCGAAGCACGCTGAACGTTGCCTGAAGAGAACACCCATTTTGATACAAATGTTGTTTATCATTTGCACATATTTTTGAACGCTGTTTCCATCCATGATGATTTGGCAAGACAGATTAAATAAATGACAGCTAAATTTGACAGATGTAGCTTCAAAAATATGGCATCTATCAACTGTCAACGTTTAAAAGTCTAAGTTTGTGTCTAAGTTTGGCAGCTAGAAAACAACAATAAACAAAATTTTTTAACACATTTTCCAAAGTTGGACAGTTGTCTAAAGTAAGACAACGTTTATTAATAAGACCATTAATGTTTTCTTTGAAAAGTCTTAATAGGAACAACAAAAAAAACAACTTTAAATTCACATTGGTATTGGTTATTTTTTTGTTGGTTTTGTAAGGAAACCCTGGGGTTACATATTTATTATAGTGAAATAGAGAACAAAGAATTGTATGTGGTCTTTTTTTTGTAAAGTTAGAGTAGGTTGAAACAGAGATTTCTACATAAAATGAAAAAAAAAAACTCAATATTTTGGTGATGGATGGAAGTAGGTATATTTTAAAATTTTTGAAAAAAAGGATTAGATCTACTTTCATTGAAGTAAATTGTAGGAACTATGGGTTTTACAAGAAATTCATATTTTTATAGAAATATTGCAAAAATACCAACTGGCAAACCAATTTGGACTCGACTCGTTCAGCTCACATTTATTACAAAACTACTTCACATATTGCCAAAATTTAAAATTTGTGGTAGCTTATCAGGTGGCCGGTTTCCACCTTTGGACAAATTCCCAACTGCGCCAGTAGGTAACTAAGGAAGTTCGAAATAAATATACGTATGTAGGTTTCTTGTGCAGTAATATTTTTTTTAATACAAGTTTTTGATTAAAAAATAAATTAACTTACATACATTAAAGAATTAACTTGCATGGTTTTATTTTTTTAAGTTATTTATAAATCTATCGAACAAAATTAACTTCGTGTAAACTTTAAAAAATAAGGTCAATAAATTAATCATAACTTGAATTCCCATAAAGTGTACAAAATGTCATTGATTTCGTGACAAAAATATTTTTTTATTTATTTATGGACAATGTTATCAATCATCTTCAATACAACATAATATATGTATGAATGAACTGTGAAGTACATATATACAACGTCCTTATCAAGTTTAACGAAAGCACTTCATTATAAACAAAAACTCAAATTAAGTTCATCCAAAATCCTTTTAGTTGGTTGAAGAGATGCATTATTTATTAAACCATTAAAACTCTATCCATATACATACATATATTGGTGGAATACAATATACATACACAAGCAACCGATGACAGACTAACTTCATTTTGATGTCATCTTTCTATATATTTACATACATACATTTACAGGGTGGACCAAATACAAGTTTCTTTTTAAAAATGCAATAAAATGAACTAAATTAAATTATCCATGTATATATTATGGCTTTATTAGTAAGAGCAGACATTCCCATTAACTATGTAACACAACGTCGTTCAAGTGACTGCCTCGGCTGGCTTTGCAGTAGCGCATTCTGTCACTCCAATTTTCCAAGACCTTGTTGATGGTTTCGGGCTGTAGCTCATGGATTGCTTGATTGATATTGGTCTTAAGTGCTTGAATCCAGATTGTTGGCATGACATCGGTCCTTCACGGTTCTCTACAAAAAAAAACTTCAAAGGGGTCAAATCGCAGCTCCGAGGTGGCCAATTGACATCGACAATGTGGCTGATAACACGATTTGGGAATTTGGTGCGCAAAAGATCTATTGTGGCATGGACTGTGTGGCCGTGTCATTTCAGTAAAAAGAAAGTCGGTTAATATGACTCTGTAACGCCTACCGTTGACCGAAATTTTCGAAGAAAAATGGTCCACCACTCCACAATCCGCACCAAACTGTCACTCTCTGTGGATGCATTGCCTTCTCTACAATAACGTGCGGGTTTTCTGATCCCCAAATGCGGCAATTGCCAATTTTGTTTGTTAACGTATAGCCGCCGAGATGAAAATATGTCTCTCTTCAAAAAACGCAATAAATGGGCTACACAGCACTCACTTTGGAAATAAGTTTTCAATATTTCCCAACGTTGTTCAAGTGAAAAGCGATCTCATTTCGTTCCGCGGAGGTATGATACTGACTTTCTGTCAAGATTTCAAGCGTGAAACAGCTGTCAGTGTCAAAATAACCTATGATTTAAACAGAAACCACTAGATGACCCACCCGTTATAGCAATCGCAAACCATTTGCTGGCTCTGCTCAAACAAACTCAAACCATCATGAATTGGAAGGACTGTCGCAGTCGCAGTACCCACCGACCGCCACCGCAGCATGCAAAATTTCAAATAATGCATTCTCGTCTATCTGCTATATCATGTGATGCCACGCTATAAAATGGCAGCTTTTAGTTCTGCTCTATATAAAAGGACATTTCTGGTCTACCAATTCCTTCGCAGAGTGCGGCCTTTCAGGCGGCAGCGGCGGCGCGGCATTTGAAAATGCTCTACATTGCAAGTTGGACATAATATCGCCTCATTCTGCTGCCTCTTCAGGCTGAATTGGTGGCAACCACACCATCACAATCGTTGTGGCATTGGCATTGGCGTTTGTTAGCCCCCCCCCCCCCCCTCTTTAAACCCATTAGACGAAAAGTGCTTTCTTTCAAAGTGGCAGTGTAAGTGTTCACAAAAGTGTTGCATAATTTGAATTTGCATTGATTTTGCATTGGTTTTGCATTGGTTTTGATTCAATTGAAATGCGTTTTTGATTTTCGACTCGATATTAATAATTACCTAGAGATGACAATCCATCAGATGAATCGATTAAAGTTAAACGCATATCCCAGATATGAACACAAAAATTCCACACACAAATTTTCTTTTACCTAATGAATGTTGGTAAGTTTAAGTTTGAGATTTATCTTTTGTCAGGGGCGATTCCTCATAGTTACCAGGTTTAGCGGCGGTAAACCAAGTATTTTAAAATAGTTTTTTTTTTGATATTCGTAAAAGTTTGCGCTTCAAAATTTGATACGACCTTCAAAAACAAATAGGAACATTTCATTAAATGCCTGTAAAAATAAGATTAGCGCAAAAAATAGCGATCGTTCTACCCAGAACGTAGCATACAAAAATCTATCATAACACGTTACCGCAAAAATTTGCGCTATCCAATTTCATACAATCTTCAAAAACAGATAGATACACACATTCAAATAAATGCCCGTAAAAATTAAGAGAAAGGTTAGCGCAAAAATAAGCGATATCTTTTGACTGAGAACGAGAAGAGAAGGCGAGAATGCAGAAGTAGAAAATGAGAAAGTGAGAAGAGCAACAGAAACACATTCTTTTTTTTATTAGCACGAGGCACGACGACGCGACGACGCACGACGCACGACGGCACGAGTTTATGTTCGCTGCTCTCTTTAAAGAGAACTCTGGTAGGCAAGCAAATAGATCGTAGGTTTAGCCATAGAGTACCTATATTATCTAGAGAACCGACTTCAGCGCTTTTTCTCTTTCACCCTACAAGCTGCACTGAGAGGATTTCCTCCACAAGGCTGAATATGTGTTAGTTGCCGAATGCATTTTTAATGGAATCGCACTAACCTAGCGATAATTTAATGGATATTGGCTCAGTTTTGCTCAGTGCTCAGTTCTCCCACCAGATATGAACTACTTTTTTTAAAACTGCATTATAAACCATATTCATACTTCTTGTAAAAAAAAGTCCATCGCTGGAATTTGATCTCTCTTTTACTGAGATGAAAACAAAACAGAAAAACCAACCCACCGACCCTCAGTCACATCGGAGCTGCGATGGTGGAAACAACGCTTGCGTGCACGTCTTTCTTTTCTTTTTTTAAGTTATGTTCGTATTTTTGTGTGTATCTTTCAAAATTAAAAAGATGGGGAGAGAAATTTGAAGAGAGATGCGCTTTATTTACAATTCACACGAATTCACGGACAGGGAATTTAGGAGAGTGTTCTCTTACTGTGCTCAAATAAAATTTGCGGGTGTTTTAGGCAAGGGGGGTACGAGTCGGTTCTCTAGATAATATAGGTACTCTATGGGTTTAGCTTTGAAATATTGCGCTTATGGCTTTTATGTATCTAATCCAAACGCGTTAAACGAAAAATCAAAAATGAACTCCATTGCCATGAAGAATGAGCCTTTAAAGGTAAGAATGAAGAAAATGTATCTCTTCATTTGTGCTATATCCTAAGTTTTAGATTTTTTTGGCTCCGGTTTGCGGAAGAGGGGAAATGCAATACCGGTATTTTGTATTACTTCAGCGCAGCGTTGCAAAGTGAATGTGTTTTCTCGGTCGTGAAGTAATTTTTTGTTGTGGACTAAATTGTGAGTTTTAACAATTATTGTCATTGTTGTTTATGTTTATACATTGGTTTAAAAACTGAGATTGAGGGTTTGTTTTACAATGTCCCATTAAAGTTATAATTACTTACTCGACATTTAAAGTATCCGACAATTAAATCTTCCCATTAAAAAAATTTGCGTTTCACAATTTATCGAAATAATAAATCTATGTGTCAATTAGTTTTCCAGTTTTCCAGACAAAATAGTTTTTTCTGATGAAAAATTAAAAAAAAATAGTTATTATTTTCGTTGCCATGTGAATTTGATAATCGACGATAACTTTACTTAAAAGTTTGACTATTCAGATGTTGTGAAACGCAAATGATGTTGTTAAGTGAAGAGTAAGTTCCATGTAGCCTAATTGAAACTTTAATCAGACATTGTGAAACAAGCCCTGAGACTGCAAAATATTTTTAAAAAATTAAAATAATCCTGTGTGACATAAAATTTAGGCGAGAGTACGATAACTCCGGTGCCAAGAATTAATTACGGTTTTCGCTAGAGGGGTTAAATACAAGCCTTTTTTACTATTGGAGGAGGGGGTCTATCTCGCCCCGTTTGTGCAAGAGCGGCAATTTAATGAAAAAGTACTAAAAGTGGAAAAATAATAATTTAAAAATAACGGTAATACTTACAATTAAGTTTAATACTTTTTTTTAAAGCCAATTTTCTGTTCTATAAGTCAGTTTTTCAATCAAGTCAAATTTATGCATAGTTTTTGAAAAAAACCAGTTTCAAACTCAAAATTCACGAAAAAATCATTAAAAAAAAGTTTAAAGTGTAATTTCTCAAAATCGTATGATTTAAATTTTATTGAATTATTAAATTTGACTAAGTTTTGAACAACAACAACTTTGAGGTTTTGTTTTTTTTTTCGAGGAACGTAGGTAACCCAAGGATCTTGACCAGGAATCGCCACTGTCTTTTGTTGCGGTCTTACTTAAACTTTTGTTTTTTTCTGAAAAGATACAGTTATATGTCTTTTTTCTTATCGCATGGGTTCATCTATAGCGTATTACGTAGCATAAGACGACTGATGCTTTTCAAGAGGTCACCCCCTGGCCTATAGGTTTTGAGATATGTGTGACCAAATACATTTTCTAGATTAAAATGCGGTTCAAGGGAACGAGATGATACGAAGAAAAAAAAAGTTTCGGCAAAACTTTTTATATATTGTGTGATGGTGCGGGTAAAATATGTAAAGGAAACAAAAGAAACTATAACAAAAGATCGGAAATCATATAAAATCAGTGAGACAATGGGATTACATCCGTATATCTGTATGCCACAAAAACGATGAGATTGTGGTTTGGTTATAATGTCACACAAAAGGGATGGATTTGTGTTTTATCCAATTTATAGGGCCCTATAGACATGCATGCACCCTATGATTTTTGGTCCCGTCTGCATAGATGGTGAGTGGAGGAGAAGATACAACCACGAACTGTACGGACTGCACAGCGAGACTGACCTGGTCAAACGAGTCAAGGTCCAATGACTTATGGACCCCAACGCTCCCGACCCGTAAAGTCTTCGAATCCAATCCCGAAGGTGGGAGAGGACCTCAACCAACTTGGCGTGCAAACTGAAGACAGTTAGCTAGGGACCGAGCTGGTTGGAGAGGCATGTTGGTTGAGGCCCTTGTCCATCCCGTACTGTAGCGCCACTTTAAGCAAGTAAGTAAGTAAATAAGATATGCGCCCTTGATATACAAACGTATAGTGCCACAAGACAGATGGGCTGTTTTAACGTCAAACTGAATTTCTAAATGTCAAATCGCCCAAATCGACAATTATCAAAAACCCAAAAAACTGACATATCACCGAGAATCTCAAGAAAACAGTGTCGCAAGTGCTGAAAAAGAAAGTCATATCACAAAGAAACCAGACATATCATAATTCTGCACATTCAAATCATGAAAATGAATTTAAGGCCATATTTATATATAAGCGTGGTTAAACCTTGGTTAAGTATTTTAATTCACCTATTTCGGTGGATTAACTGAGGATTGACGCTTGTTTAAGCATTTAATCAGCCATTAATACAACTTGAAAAGTGTTAATGTTGATTCTTTGTTCAAAATCTTAAATCACCAAAATTCTTTACCGATTATTTTAAAGTTTTGAATTCGAAAACGAATAAACTATTTGAAAAATGGTACATAAGCTATACTGATATCAAATAAGAAGGCTTGTTCCTCAGAAATCTAAGGACATGATTCTTCAGTTTTGCTTTGAATATTCTTAGCAAAAAAATGTTTTGAATCGCTTGCTCAAAAATTTTTCAATGTATAAGGTGAAAAGGGGGGACAAAAAAAAGTTGCATTCGATTTAAAAAATTCTTTTTTTTCTAAATTTTGCTATTTATGTGATAAAATGGGGTAAAACCAAAACATGCAATAATAATTTAATATTCTTTGTTTTTTTAATTAATTTTTTTTTTTAATTTTAACGTAAGTGGATGAGGATATTTTTAAAATTTAGCTGTTTATAGGGTGAAATAGGGAAAAATTAGGAAAATAGTATCACATTTTAAATTTTCTTTCTCAGCAATCTTAGTTTCATGAACAGAATTCTTATGCAAAATTTCTCAGTTTTATTGACAAAATACCAAGGAAAAATTGGAATTAAAATTAACGTATTTATAGGGTAAACTGTGGGATAAGAACAACAAAATTGTATCCAAATTAAAAATAACTTTTTGTGTTTGAAAGGTTATAATTTGAGAATATATACTTTAATGATCACTGTAGCACTAGATGTTTTTCCTAATCTTAGCTAAATAAACAAGTATAGGGTAAATTGGGGTAAAAATACAAACATGACATTTTATATTTTATATTTTTAATTTTTTTATTTTAGAAACGACATAATGGCTAAATATTTTTCATTATGTTTTAATGTTTAAATTTTGAGAAAGCAGTTAAATTTCTCATCGTAAAAAATTACATTTATATGCAACTGACTCAACTTAAATTGTTACACGTTCAGTAAAATTTAAAAAAAATCCTCATGTTGTTAAAAATTCACATAGCATCCCTAACATATTACATATTTAAATTTTTATAGTTATTTTTTGTTAACGAAATTAAAATTTTTAAACCCGTGTGAAGCCGAAACGGCCTAGATGGTTTTTATCAAAAAATAAATCCACTCCTGTACACAAGTAAACGCAAAATAAGAAAAGAACTTTAATTATCCTTAACTTTTGCTTTCCCACAACAGCAGGAGCGTACAGATTGTTATATTATTCGCCTGATGCTCCTCAACGACCACACAGATATCACATATCCAAGGACATTTAAACGAAAAACCTATGAGTATATATATACCTACATATGTACATAAGGACGTTATTGAACCAAAAAAAGGGATTCCTGCTCTTATGTTTGAATGATAAATTGCTGGCAATAAAACTTATGACTTTATGTCCACGTAGCTTTACCCACCTTGAGGTTTCTTTTGGTTCCTTCGACTCATCCTTGCTATACCGCAGGTTTCTTCTCAAAGACTTATCAAAGAGGATTATTTCCTCTTTTCTATATATAAAACGTAGGGCTGTATACATACATATATATGTGTATATAATCATGTTGTTAAAGTTTTATATGTGTGTTAGAACTATAACTGAATGCATGCATCAGGGCTTAAGTAAGAAGTTTCTTACGGTAAAAGAAAGGGCCAGCTATATAATATGATGGTCATGGTGGTGGTGGTGCTGGGAAGTGGGATGGAATTAAATGTCATGTAGGAAGAATGGCTGCTGAAACGCAACTATTGTCCGAACTTTTCAGAACGATAAAGCTAACTTCAACTTCTGGCTTTTTCGTTTTCAGCTGATATGAGAGTTTTGGGTTCGTTTTTTTATTTGGACCAGCAGCTTGTTTGAGAGTATAAAATTTGTGTCTGGGAAAATTCATTTAATTTTTAGAAAAACATAAAAGAAAAAAAAAGAAGAAGAAAACAAACCAATGGAAAGAAATAAAACTTTAAGGATAAACTAGGGTTAAGGGAAGCATCAGCAAAGTTATTCCATAAGTTCTTAGCTTCTTATATGGTTGAGAATATATGCGATGCTGCTTAGCACCGGAGAAGACTTGGTTCTTCAATTTAACGAAGCGGAGTTTTCTTTACTCATTTTTTTTTTCTTAATTCTTTTTGTCTATACATATTTCTCATCATGAACTCTGAATCAGGAAATAGGAGAAAAAGTTTAAATTTTCTAACCACTCGTTTTGGTAAGTTTAATCAGATTTTGGTCAAGGATATTTGAATTTGAATATTCAAGAAAATGTTAGCTTTGATGGTGGTGTTGGTTCTTCTTCTTTTATATGTAGGTATAAACCGACAGATATTTAAATTTGTGAGCTTATGTTTTAGATGATGTGCTCCTTGATGATGATAAAGCAAAATTTGTGCGAATACCTATATAAGAAAATAAAGTTTTTATAGTTTAAATGCAAAGAGAAAGAATTTGTTGTCCTGCAAGGTAAAAATGTACCCATGCATACTCCTTAGCTTGAAAAAAATCCTTTAGTGGGTAGATGTATATACATATGTAGATATGTAGCTAATTTTTGCTATGAAATTGATTTTTATTTTTCTGAAGCAAAAAACGTGTTCAATTTTGTTATTATTAAGGTTTTTATGATATCGCTAAAAACTAACACTCTCTATTTTTAAGATGGCGGGTTCTTAACACACAAAATAATTATGCTCCATTCATAACATAAAAAAAATTTCAACGGGGAGTTTTCATTTTTATTAAAATTTGCTCATAAATTATGTCATAATCACAAAAACTAAATTTTCAAAGACCCTTTTTCACTTTATTTTTAATTGCAAAACTGTTATCCGTAGTGATCATTGTGTATTAATTTAACAAAAGATATGAAAAATAATTGACTTGTTTCCGAAGTGCTAGTTTTTTTTAAATAAAAAGTGCAATATAACAAAAAAGGAAAACTAATATGACAATGTGGTAAATTCTTGATGGAAGGGAAATTAAATTTAATTTAAAAAAAGTAAAAAGCTCTAGCATTTTCGTGTGAGAAAGAAGTAAACAAACACATTTTGGGTAGATTTGGGATACTTCGGGATCCTGCGGGTGAGTCAAGAAACATACTACCTACCTTATTGATTTTTTGACGACATCCGCAATATTTATAACATGTGTATATCTTAAGATCTGTTTGGTAACGTGAAATTTCTTGCGAATTTGAACAAATTTTCCCATCATTTCACAATTTTTTGTCAAAGTCCATAAAAAAATTGTTTGAGAAACTTGTTGAAAAAAAAGTTACCGTGCAATATTTAATTAAAATAGAATATATCTATTCTATAGCTAAAATGGTATCGTTTAGTAAAACATACTTCGTTTTCATCAAGCGAAGCGAGGTATAATTTCCTAAATTACAAAAAAAAAGTATTTCTATATTAAATTTATTAATTTCTTTTGACAGCTCATTTCATTTTGAATTTGATTTGTCCGTTAATCATTTTTTTTTGTCGAATTCTCTGCCACTTTTTATATATTTACCTTCCTATACATATCAAAATTTAACATTTTCGATGGATTCCAACTTTGCTTTTGCAAACAATTAATTTCCTACCGAAATTCGTGTGAATTTGGTTGAAATAACTTCATTTTGAGGTTAAAAACGTAGTATAATCTTAATATAAATATTGTTCATAGAATTCCATAAAAAGTCAACGTGTGGACAAACCAAAATGTATGCCACATCAATAAAATAAAATGCACAACTGAGTCGCACCAACTTCCTCTTTTGTGCGATCACACTGTAGAAAAAGTCACATTAGCTTAGATTTATTAATTTTTTTAATTTAAAAATTAATTTATTTAATTTTAAATTAATTAATTTAATAAATTTAATAAACAAATAAATAAATTTTGAATACATTTTTAAGAAACAAAAAATTGGTACACAACTTTTTAGTATTTCAAAATTTACATATTTAAAAAAAAAATCATCCATTTTCGAAATATCGAATTTTGATTTTTTTTTTTTTTTAATCCTGAATTCGATAGATAACACTTTTTTACAAATAATATAGTTGATCGTACTAATTTTAGGTGACATACAAATTTTAATCAAAATCGTAGGAACCGTTTTGTGTATAAAAGTGAGATTTTCCTTAACGGTTTTGAAACACTTGTATAGGAGGTACCGTTATTTTTGGTCAAATAAATAATTTTCATTTGAAATCTGCTAGATAATGTTAAATAACAGCTTAATGCTAAGTTTTAAAAAAATCGAACAAGTCGTTTTCGAATAAATTATTAAGTTATCAAACAAAAATTAAACTTTTTTAAAAATCTAAAAACTGGGAAAAATCAGAATTAGGTACTGAATTTGTTCTTTAAAAGTTGTGGGCACGATTTTGAGAAAACTAAGATTTTCATTATTTGGTAAAAAAAAATATACGGCAGGTACCGTCACGTTTTGTCTTCAAAAAAAAATTAAAAAAGCATTATGGTGAAAAACCACTAGGTACCAAGTTTAAAGGAAATCAACCCACCCATTTAGGCTGCAGCCGAAAGGATATGACAGAAAGACAGACGGACAGAATGCGAGACCCACTTTTTTCGACTTCGTTGTCATCCTAATGTCAAATTTGATCAAAATATTTTTAAATAAACTTGGAGCCATTTTCAACACTACAAGTTGAACTCAACTTGAGGATTTTTATTTTCAACTTGTGATTTTGTTTTTCTTCACTCAAAGTTGACAGTTTCAACTTTCGATTCTCAACTCTCGAGTTGATCAACTTCTGGTTTTCTGAACTTCCGAAAATAGTAGAAGTTAAGAGAGCAAACTTGAGTTTTCTGTGAAATTGAAATTTGTAATACATTTTTCTGCATCTTCTGTCAAAAATTTTTCTCGGTTTCGGTTTAAATAAAAATATTTTAAAAATAAATTGTTCCGAGAAAATTTTTATTTTTATTATTTTGAAAATCATCCATCGTCTGCTTCCGGAAGCGAAGATGAAGAAGAAGAAGAATTGTTGACGATTGAAAGAAGACAATATATAATGTGTCCACGGGTCGGGCTCGAAAAATGGGACGACCATGATTTTATCTACCGATTTCGTATTTTAAAACAAACGACAATTTTGCTTTTGGAATTGATAAAGGGTAGTTTGCCTTACACTGAAACAAGGTACGCAGTTCCTTAGTTTAAATTATGCTAACTTACATATCTGTAGATCGCGCGAATTACGACCAATTACCCAATTATTAATCGTGCTAAGGTATTATGCACTCGGATCAATTCAAATCTAAAGTTGAAATATACGTATCTGTCAAAATTTTCCAAGGGAAATTTTTCAACTCTCGAGTTGAGATTTAAAATAGTGAAGAAAAACCAATTTCAACTTGTCACTCAACTCTCAAGTTTGTGTCAACTCTAGAGTTGGCCTAGAGTTGCAAAATAATTTAATCAATAGTATCAAATTCCATCATTTTCAAATAAAGTTTTTTTTTTTATTTCTAAAAAAATATTTCAAAATATTTTTTTTTTTATTTTGAAAAATTAAAATCTGCATATTTCGAAAACAACGTGGTCAATTTTTAGTAAACTTTACACCACGTAGTTTCTAAACACTATCTAGCTGATTTAAAAAAATATTGTAGCCTACCATGCAAGTCTAAGAAAACCATTAAGAAAAATTTTATTTTCACGAAAACCATTGGTGCGATTTTGATTAAAATTTTTCATTAAGCCATTTTCAGTAAATTTTGTTTTAAAAATTTTCTTATAAGCTTTAAAAAAAATTGCATATACATTTTTTTTCGATTTATAAAACAAATTTCAAAATTAGATCCTAATACCTACATACATACATACATATATTAAAAATTAATTTCTTTCGAAATTGTATTTTTCAATTAATAAATTAATATTATTTATATTTATAAATTCTAGAAATAAGCGTAGGTACCAATTTTTTTCTTAAAAATGTTTAAACGTTTTTATAGGTATAATGATTTAAAAAAAAAATATTTAAGTTAAATTGTTTAATTTAATGCAAGAATATTAACACACAAGCTATTTGTTTTTTTTTCCCGAAATCATATTCATTCAAATTGAAATAATTTCCTGGTAGGGCGATACAAGGTTCCCCGTGCTCCAGTTGTTAAAAATAAATCATGATAATTATTTTTATCTTTTTTTTTTATAATGAAAATAATAATTTTTTCAAAAAAATCACTAAAAGAACATGACTTTTGTTGCATCTTATATGCGAACCACCCTGTTATAAATATATATTTATGCAAGTATCCAATTGCGAAGATTACAAAAAACAATTCCTTAAAGATTATTGAACTCAAAACAAAGGCATGTAATTTTAATTTTTGTAATTGCCTGACTTAATTCTAGACTTCTGAACTTATATGCCACATACTCTTGGTCACAGTCAAAGTAGATATCAAATAAACATAAGTCTACTTTAGTCAAACACAGAAATCCAATACTCATTAGAAACATCCTGATGGTTGAAAATCTCTTAAGGTCTATAAAATTCCCTTACTATACATCAAAACATTGCCAATCTTAATTTAAATGCATCCTTAAACACACACTACATGAAATGAATGGTCAGCAAAATAAGGTGAAAATCTTTGAACACACAACAACATTATATGCCACCCTTTTATCTAAATACTTCAATATTCTTATAGTCAAGGACGACGGACAACAGACTGACTGACTGACTGACTGGACGACGGACGGACGTCCACAGAACCTGCTCCGGACACATTTACGCATTAATCAATTGCAATAATATATATAAAGCCAGGAAGTTGGGTTTATAAACAAAAACCCCGATAGGAATGTGTCCTTGCGGGTGAAATGATTTGTAGGCTTGACCCAACTTATCATTGATTAAATTACAATGGAGACAAACAAGATGTCCTGCTTTGTTTGCTCTATCATTTACAAAGTTCACCACCATATAAATTTATATATATATATGTGTATGTAGAGTATTGTATAACCTAACAGAGAGTTCAGCTACCCGCCTTAAGGCACAACCGAACCGAACCGAACGGACCAACCATCCTGGCCCATTCCACTTCGACCAGCCTCCGGAAATCTCGTAAAAGTCACTGAGAATTGAATTAAAATTTAAAACTTAAATGAATGAAAGGACTCGGCATCCATGAAGGACAGGAATAAGACGACCAAACTGACGACGACAAAGCAGCAGCAAAATAAAACAGACCTATGTATAAACTTGTATCGTGTATATATGAAGTCTAAGTGTATATACAAATACATACTTATATTTATTCACGCTTTGTGTTTATTGCTTTTTGTACATTTCGGAGATGGAAACTAGGGACGGGTTTTGAGGCATCCCAAAAGAATAAACGAGTATATATATACATATACACGGTCGCGAACGGGGACGGGAATGGGAATGGGACGAAACAGTCCTATTTTGCTATGAATTCCTTAAATGAAATCTCTTTCCAAGCTTTGCCAGTTGGCACTGATCTGATGGGGGGATGTGTTCAACTCAACGGCCAACACAACAACACGGGTCACTCAAAAGATATTCAGCTGCCTTGTGTTCCTATTCTTCTTTTATTACTTCAATAAGGAGATGGCCTGTTGAAAATTTCATTTCGCTAAAATAAGGACAACAGCTGAACTGAGGGAGAGGAGCGACCATCAGCATCGGCATTGGATGTGGTGTGGTGTGTTATAGTGATGCTGCGATGGTATTCGTTTTGGTCTAGCATGATGGAATCAAGGGTCGATGAACAAGTGTCTATTTAACAGTATGTTTGGAAAGAAAATTTTTAGTTACTTATTTAACTTTTTCGTTGTTGTTGTTCAAGAAAAAAGTATAATTTTTATAAATAGTATAAGATGGAGCTAAGAACTTGTGTGAGGTTGTTTATAATATTTAAAGATCAAGAGCAAAAATTCCACATAAAGAACCAGGGGACCCTTAATAAAGAACCATTACCCAAGAAAAATGTATTGAGGATTTTTTAATGCATTTATGGTTATTTTGTCATAAGGAATATAAGGAATGCCGGCTTAAAAAATCTCCAAACTCTGGTTTCATAATAAGTTATTTAGGGTTATATGCGGGAAATATCAGTTTTTCCTATAGAAGTAATAACAAATGGAAAACACTTCCAAACAACTTAATGATTTTATTTAAATGATTTTTTTTATAAAATTTGTTGATAATTCGATTTCTATAAAAAGAAGCATTAGCATATTTTTTCTAGTAGCTATAATTTCAAAGATGTCAGTAATAAAAAAAAAAAAAAAAAAATTGGTCAAACTAAAAAAAATACCGGTTTTTTAATTCTTTTCCCTTAATTGTTAGTTGTATTACCTGTTTCTATAAAAGGCATCTTAAAAATTGTCAAGTGAAAAACCCGATATTTTCGACATCTAAGCTTGAATAACATTTTACACAAGCCAGATTTAGCAATAAACTTTTAAAACAGTATTTCTTATGCCAAAATAAAGAAATAATGCGTTTTAAAATCTTTACTTGGATTTGATTTCTGCAGATTAGTCTTAATTTTTGTACATATTACTTTTGGAAATTGGATAATTTTTAGAAGTCGTAATATTTTGTAACTGATGATTCATATGGAAAAAAGTTTCATGATGATTTTGCTGTAAATATTAAAATATTTAAAGTCAGCATAAATTAGTATTTCTCGAAAAACGCTATTTGAGACTTAAATAAAAAAAACGGTATTTTGACCAATTTGTTTTAATAATAATTAAATCTTTCAAATGATAGTTATAAGGTAAAATATTTTGATGCTTTCTTGTAGAGTCCAAAATAATCTACAAATTTGTAACAAAAAAAAGAAACTTTGTAAGCGAAAAACCTTTATTTTTAGTACTTCAGGTTTTCGGCGTCTAATCTTGTAACTGATCGCTCCAATGGAAAAAAATTAAAAATTTTTTGTAGTAAATGAGCATAAATTATATTTTTCAATGAATTCGACATTTAAGAGTAAAAATTAAAAAAAAAACAGTATTTTAAATTTTGACAAATTTAATAATATCTCTTAAATGATAGATTTAAAGATGTTTTATTTTAGGTCACATTAATGTACATACTTTGCATACTTATGTTTTCGAAAACACTCACCGTCAAAAGTCACATTGATACTAACCAGTGATGCCACTTGAAAACAAAAGAAGTACCTACAGCATAAACAAAAAATCCCTACATTTTCCCTACACCCACAAAATAAATAAAAATAAAAATATTAAGATTTTTTCTCACTCACACATTAAATTTCATGAGGCACTGTGTTATTTTGAATCTGACATAATAAATAAAAATGGTGGAAAGAGGGGTGGAATCGCCTAAGGCAATAGTTGATTGTCGCTTTTTTGATTGTCGATTTTGATTATCAACTATTCGTTGCTCTATGTAAATCGATCGCCAAAAATGGTTTGTTCTTTGGCATCACTTACTTATTCTCTCATGAATTAAATGTCATTTTTGTTATTGTGTTGGTTTTGTTTGGAGTTTGTGTTGTTTTTTTTTAATTTATTTTTTAAAATATGTGAGTATTAAAATTGTACACTTTAGAAATACTAAAAATAATAACTTTGGTTTCATTTTACAAAGCAACAAATTGCCATTCTCTGTGAATTTATGGAAAAACACCCGGAGCTGGCTAAATCCTACCACGCTAGCTCAAGCTCTGGACGAACAACCTAACGGCAGCTGTGGGAAAAGTTGGCTCTGATTCGTACATAGGTTCAAGTAGTTCCAAAATATTTGCTTTGTTTCTCAGATTTGTTCTGATCAGTCGGACCTTTTTATAATTAATTTCACTCCTTACTCTCTGTGCGGTTTGAAAAATTGCAAATGATGTAAACATGGCACTTGAACTAATTTGCTATTTTTTATTCTTTTTATTATAGATATTAATTCTATTATTAAAAAACCAACCAATTTTAAGCCGACCGCATCAAACTGTTTATGAAAAAGACCTAAAAAGCTCACTTAAAAATATCAGTACAAAAAAAAAGATTGTCGATTTGATAATCACCTTACATGGAGCAAAATTGTCGATTTTGATTATCAACTATCAACTATCGCGTTAGCCGATTCCACCCCAGATTACTAAATTAAGAGTTTGTGGCAAGATGTTTAGAAAGAAGAATATTTTGGGATAAAAATGTCTGCAGGTTGTGTGGTATGATTTTAAAAAGAAAGCTGTCATAGAAAATTCTAATATTTCAAAAATTCGTTCTTTTTTTTCCCTACGGTGTAGTTTTTAAATTGAAAATCCCTACGTGAAGGGATTTTTCCCTACGTATAGGGATTTTCTCCTACCTGTGGCATCATTTATACTAACTGATTTAAGTGTTGCAGAGCAGCTTAGAAGCTCACACAGTCCATTGAATAGGGCATTAAGAGCAACATTTAGCCAGGGATATACCTCGAAGTTGAATTCTTGGATTAAAATTCTTTTCCAACAGACTGTCATAATATTTTTTATTGATTGGAATTTTTTTTCCCTATCTCTCTGTTCGATATAACCTACTCTAATTGGATATTTTATGTGTGAATTCCAACAATAGCTGCAAGCAGCAGATGATTGCCTCTTGATGAACGGGAAACAACAAGGATAAAATTCCTTTACATGCGTTGTTGTCGTCGTCTACGTCTTACGCCAGCTGAAACTTTCTCCCTCGCCCCTTTTTGCCCCTCTATTACAAAATCTGAATCAGAAGCTCCAAAGGAATGTGTGTGTGTGTATAACACGACTACGACGAGAAGAACAGCCAGAATTATTTTCTTCTTGTTGTTTTGTTCCCCAAATCGCAATTACCGTTAAAATTTAGTATTTCTTGGTAGTCTAATTTCTTGGATTACTTTTGAAGAATAAAAGGAAGAAAAGAATCCGTCCGATACACAAACCCTTGTCTCTGAATAAAGAGGACAACGAAAAACAGATTTTCCACAAAACTTTTCACATTTTTTTGGCAGAAGGGAGGGTTGCTCTTTTCAGCAGATTATACACGTAAAATTTGCCATCTCCCCTGTACCGTGTAGATATACCTCGATCTAAAACCACTCAGACAATGCGTACGACTTGGGCAGACATTCGCCCCCATTTAGTCGAAGGGTTGGGATGGGACTTGAGATTGTTCAAGTACCTATCGTTCGTTTTGTTGGAATATATATAAACCTACCTTCGATATCGTTGTTTCGGTTGGAGTTGGACTTAATGGTGATGGTTATACCCCCACTACCTCCTCCCCACCCCCATCGAACCTGGTATCTTGCGTATTCTTCGAGCGACGTCGAAGTTCAAGTGAGCACCGGGGTTATTTATTATCGAAGAGGGGTTGAATCTTGAATTTATTGATAAATCTCTCAAAACAAAGATTGGAACCAGCTGCTTTCTAATGATAAGAAGACTGCCTTAGATGTTATTCGGTCCGCATTTGGGAATTCCATTACATAAAAGCTTTTTGCATGAATAAATTTTAAATTCGATTCAAATCGAAGTTTTTCTTCCTTCCTCGTCTTTCCTTTTGCTTCCTCTTGATGCTACTCCTTGATGCTTTTGTGTTATTCCTTTGTACTTTGACAATCTTACAATGCAGGTCATTATGTTTTTTTTTTTTATTTCCATTTTGATATCGTCGAATGCGAAAGGTAGAAAGGAAGACTGGCAAAGGGGGGCGGGGGTAGCGGGGGCGGTCTCTTTGGCATGGCAAACAAATGAAAAACCGATAAACGTTTAGATATATGGGAGAAGGAAATATTGAATTTATTTCTTCTGTGTTCATAGGGAACGGGACACACTTTTGTTCTATAAAACATGAATGTCTGACGAAGTGGGTCGTACCCACTTTTTTTTTTTTTGTTGATGGTTTGTTTGAAAGGAAACGAAAACAATGTCACATTGACGAATCTAAAATGGGTCGTCCTGTTTTATGAATATAAACAGGCGGGTTTAGCTTTGGCGGAAATAAATATTAAGCTGCTGGTTAAATTTATGCAAGAAAGAGAATTTATTATACCTACTATCTACTTTGAAATTGGTTAAGAGTTGGGCGAGAGTTTTGGATTTGCTTCTTCTTGGAAAAAAATAATAATTTGATTTCATAAGTCTGGTAAAATTGTTTTTATACCTTTTACTGTCGAAAGTGCTCTTACCTACCGCTTAGTTGCTCAGCCAAAACCTTATTATTATTATTATAAGAACTCTCTGAATACCAACTCTACAAGTTCGTATGAAGTTTAATCGGATTTGTAAGAACCATTTTGAACACAAATTTGAATAAAAAATGAAACAGACGAAAGTACTAAAAGAATGCAATAAAAGTGTTGACAAGGTTTTAAAGTACCTACTAGGTTCCAACTGTATAGCATTAGACAGCAGAGCTCGTTTGAAAACTTGTAATAGATGTAGGTACTGCGCTTTTACGCAACCACATTCAATCCACAATAAAAAGTGTAAGTGCCGGGGCTCATGGTTAAGATGTGTAAACATCAAATTAGACGCTGCTGTTTAGATTGGGTCTTGTAGTTATAATGGCAGTTGATTGGCCAGAGAAATCTGGGATGAGAATTCTTGTGAGGCGCGAAGAAAATATAAAATCCCTACTCATGAGTCCCATTTGCTGTTGTTTTAATGTATTTTCAGGCGCCTTAAAGTTTCTAACGTAAACACGATAAGACTCACCAGTCCGGAATCAATCTTTCAAATATAAACAGGGTTTTAAATATTCAATTACTGGTTTTACTTCACAGAACGCCGCGAGTTAAAAATGTCAACCAAATTTCAAACAAAACTTAACTCGACCTTAAGTAAGATTTAACTGGAGGTACGAAGGAACGTATCCAATATACTTCAACGTACCATTACGTGTAACAGCACAACGCAATGTGCTACAGAAATGTCCACGTTTTATTTCACCCCACCGCTGCCATAGATGTTTATACATCAAAATTTGACACAAATTAGAAAATTTTCTGATATTCTTAAGCATATATAATATATGTATGTAGGTAATCCAAAATTTTGAAATCAAAATGTTTTGACTTTTTGTTTAACTGCTTCAACGATTTCAAGAACAACATTTCAGCCGGCAAAGTTTTAATAAAATGGATTTTTGTTTTGTTAAAAAAATTATTTTCAAAATTTTGATATGTGTAATGTTGTTTTAATTAGTCAGGAGGATCTTATCGAAAAATGATATTAAAATCGGCCAAGTCATTTAAAAGCTATGCGAGAATAAAAAACTAAGGATATTTTATCAAAAATATTTCAAAATCCAAAATCATATAAAAATACTCTGTAGGTATCTACCAATTTTTAAGAAAATCGGTTTACTGCCTCAACACAATAGAATGCTGCAACTCGAACTGGAGTTGGAGATGCAACAGCTGTGAAAAAGTGTCGTAAGTTTTTTATGTGCACACAAAGCAGCTGTAAAGCATTTTGTATATTTTAAAGAAAAAAGACAATCACCGTTTCATTATTCATTTTTTTTTGTTTCCCATAATTTTCTTTTAATTAATAATATTTTCGCGAAACAAATAACCACAAAAAGGTTCAATATTTTTTCCGGCTCTTTTTTTCTTCGTAAAAATTGAAACGTCAAAAGTGCTGTACGTGAAAAGTTAAATGTTGGTAAACTTTTGCAGCACTGTCTGCAACACCGACTGCAGTTGCTCGTAACATTGAATTTGTGTGTATTGAATATTTTGACAGTTATTCCCAGCTGCAGTTCCAGTTGCAGCTCCGTATCAATTGTGTTCAGGCAGTTACCCGTTTAGAGGCGCATAGACCAACGAAAACCACTCTTTCGGACTTTTCCATCATCGGAGTTTAATTTTAAATTTTTTTATTTCAACCTCGAATTTTTTGTTAGCACAAAACCAATTATTTTCCCTTTATACTGTGAGATGATTTTTATCATAGGCTAGTCGGGTCCAGGGTTTTACAAAAGAAGCAACAAATTTTAGTTTTATCGAGGTTATTTTTCCAATCACTGGGTCTTTATTATTTCAGTAAAAAGCTTATATTTACTATATAATTTTATATTTATAAGCCAAAATGTTCTTATAATCAAAGTTCATTTTTAATGCAAAGATCTGAATAGGATAGCAGTGTCCCTGTCCACTTAATAATAGTCTGAGCAGACGCTACTAAATTACAGTCTGATATATAGCAGACCCAGACGCCACTAAATTACAGTCTGAGATAGCAGACGCCACTAAATTACTCACCAAGTACTCTTGGCATGTTACTATATTCAAACTATTATTTATGAGCTCGGTTTTCTTCTTTCTAACTATTTAACTTTTTTTATTGAACAGATATATTTACAATTGGTTTTTAATTCTATGTTTGGGTTTCTCCGGTTCAATCACGGTGTCTTATATGTATTTTGGTTTAGACTGAATGTAAACTATAATATTACAGAAAAAAAAACATTCTTATTTTATTGATCTTCACCATGGATGGTTGAAGTTATATATGGTCAGGAAAATCGGAAGTGTTGGTGGATATTTATATTTTTATATATGGTATTGGTCTGTCGGTGGTGTAGGGACACGAAGTGTAATGCATCATTACAAGATCAAGTAAAATTATTTAAGAACTTAATTTTTCTTTAGCTATGTATAAGCTTACAAAAGCTTTAAAAATAGCGTAGCTATATTTGTCAACTGTATTACTATATCGTTTTATAATTATATCAATCGATCCAACAGAATATATTCGTGATGTTGAATGAGAACTGCCACAGGATATTTCGCACGATACGACATCTTTCACATCTTCAAACTTTTTTTTTAACTTTAAACAAAGCACCAGTGACTTAAAAATGAATCTGACGTGATCTTGAAATTGTAAACCCTGTTTCACAGTGCGACGAGAAAACGAATATGTCATAATACACGCCACGTTATAAGTTCAGGAAATTAAAAAAAAAACAGACCGTGACGACGAGAAATTTTGTATTTTGTATTATGTATTATTTTATTGTTTTAAACTTGGTTTTAAGAAAGAACAACAGCAAAAGATCTTCTCACGCTGACGTCTGGTTTTTTGTCACATTTTGAATCAGGCTTAATTTGTTAACTTATACGTTTCGTTAAATATACCTATAAAAACACGTCCTTTCATAATCTAATTTTTTGGTCGGTAAAGGAGCAGACGCTTCCTTACCAACAGGCAATTTCTATCAAAATCAACTCAGTTTACATAAAAAGTTTTTAAAACTCAAACTTCATATACGTATATTGTTTTCAACAAATAAACTTTAAGATATAAATCCAAGATATTTAATTATTTGCCCTATTTTTTTTTCAATTTTAAAATAAAGATATTCTATCTTTTTCTTACAATACTGCCTTTGTACGTGATTTAAATATAACTTTCACTTTTAAGATGAAAACGTTTCATTCCAACTCAAACGCTCACTTTCAAGGAAATTTTTATAAAAAAAAAAAATTGCAGTCCTTTCGCTATTGACTAACAGAAATTTAGAAGAAAAAAAAATCAAATTGAAGAAATTCTCAAAAGAATAAAATACTAGCAGCAAAAATAAATATTTTCTCGCTTTCTATAATGAATGAAAATGAATTACATTTTTTCATCGGCCATGACCGGTGGCGGTGCACGGCGAGAGTGGCGCGGCAGGCGGTGGCGGCGGAAACGGCTTTATTCCTAAAAATCTATTTTTATCTGCATTTTTATCCTTTCAAGGATCCAGTTATGCAAACTAATTTTTTTTTTTAGCACACAGCTCAAAGGAATGGGTACAGTTATTATAAAGGTTTGTAGGTGTGTGTGTGTTTTACTTTAGGTACGATAGGAAAATTAAATTCCACGAGAGATGATGAAAAACTTCAAAGAATACAAAAAAAGCAGGGGCAACTAATAAAAAAAAAAATAAAACTCCAAAAGGAATATCTATGTATTTCTCGTTCAAAAAAAAAAAAAAATAAAAATATTTTCCACACGGACGATTTTAATGAAATGGGATTACAATGTCTGGAATTACAAACATTCCATTTCAATCTAATGTAATAACTATAAATTCCCCTTTCAATTCGCGAGCGAAAGGATGAAATATTTTCATAGAAATATAAGTACATATGTATGTATGTATGTATGTAGATATAAAATCAATGCCTATAAGAGCCTTAGATTGTAAAGTTCGTGTTCAGTTTGCCTTGGATATCCTTTTTTGGGATTCTTTTTTATATGAACGTTTTATCCCTCTTTCTTTATAGCAAAAAAAAACAAAAAAACAAACCGAACTTGCTCCAATCAACTTGACATTGAAAGTATCCTTATGCTGAATTCTTAATCCTGTACGATACGAAAATGAATGAATTTTAATTATTATGAGTATTAACTCAAAGCTGATGCGATAAACCGTTTATATCGAAACGAGATATTAGTATTGTAAGGACCTTTTTTGGAAAGACGTTAAATTCCAATTCGGTTTTATAAGGATTTTAGGGTGGCAATGGGGGGGGGGAGGGTTTCAATTATAAATTCTGGTATTGAGTTATTATTATTATCATTATTATTATTATTATCACATGATTTTTGAACTTTTCCTTATATATATTATTATCATCTTTAGGGAAATCTGAAGTAATTGAATTAAACTTTTCATTTTGTGGGTGTCATCCGTCAAAGGAAGATAAAATGTTTTAAATAACTTCCCATGAATGGAGGATTAAGAATTTAATTAGTTTGCAACGATTTGATGTCCCAATTTGTAAAAGTTGAAATTTAATTAATATTATATTGTATCCCTTTAGGGAATGATAATAAAATTGAACTGTTGACATTTATGACAAAGGATAATAAAAAAAAATTATAATTGACATAGTCTCTAATATTTTGTTATAATTTAAGTTTGTTAAGTTCAATTAATTTTTTTTTATCTCATGAAATCAGATAAATTAGGTTACCCATTAGGAAGGGTTTTCATTTTGTTAAAATCGTTTTAAAATATCTTGTTTTGGATTTAAATCTTTTGCCAAGTTTTGTTCGGCTTTTTTCATTATGTTAATATTTTCATTTTTTTTTAAGACCAAAAATAACCTGCAGTAAAATTTTTTTTACCAAATTATGAAAATCTTATTTTTCGCATAAAAATCCCCACAACTTAAAAAAAAAGTCAGTAAAAATTTGTTCGGATAAATGGTTTATAAATGGTACCTCCAATGGAATCACTTTTTTCATGGTCGGTTTTCTCCTAAAAACAGGTCGACTGATTTTGACAATTTTTTTTTGTAGAAAATATTTTAAAAATATATAAAAGTAGATATTGTATACTTACCAACATTTTCATTTTTTTTTTTTAAGTTTGAAATATTTTTTTGAGAACTTAATAATTCGAAAACGACTTCGTCGATTTTATTTAACTTGGCATTTAACAGTTTTTTAACATTATCTAGCAGATTTTAAATAAAAATCAGTCTTATCACCATAAATAACGGTACCTCCTATACAAGACGTGTTTAAAAACCGATAAGGAAAATCTGATTGGGCGCATTCACTAATGTAGTCACTACGTAGTCAAGTCATTCTGATTGGCTACATACAACTACAAAATGAGTTGAAATTTCCCCTCCGACGTAGTGTAAAAATTTCGGCTACAAAGTTAGTGGAGAATGATTTTGACGTTTCACAATCAGCTGTTCGGTTAAAATACAAAAGATTCAAACTATTCAAAATGAAACCTGACCACAATTAAATTATTTTGCATAATTATGACTTTATCTTCTTCTGAATCACTCATATTATATCTTTTATTTGATATTATTTAATTTATAAAGAAAAGATTACTTAAAGTTATCAAAACACAAATGTTTCTTATTTTGTGTGTGTTTACATCTGTCATTAATATGACAGTTCAGAATTGACTATCTTTGTAGTGCAATTTTGCATTCACAAAGCTAGTTGAATTTCGACTACGTAGTCACTACATTAGTGAATGCGCCCATTTCTTTCAAAAACGGCTCCTACGATTTTGATTAAAATTTTTATGTGTGCTTATTTTTTTTTTACACAAGAGTATGTAGGCTTCTATAACTAATTTATTAATTTTAAAATCAGATGAACAATAGTGTAAACCAGGGATGCCACTTTGCTGCGATAGCAGTAAATCTACTGCACTTTTCGCAAAAACTAAATCTACTGCCACTAAATTCAATCTACAGCACTTTTTATGTTTAATGAACCTTCTCTTGGACAGCTGTCCATAAAACATGCAAACAAATACCCGCTGTAAAGAACCTCTGAACGAAGCCAATTCATTGTGAACTTGGACACATTCTCTTATGACATATGAAATGGATGCTTTCATTCATGAAACAAATCTCCGTCTCTGTCTCTGTCTCTGTCTCTGTCTCTGTCTCTGTCTCTGTCTCTGTCTCTGTCTCTGTCTCTGTCTCTGTCTCTGTCTCTGTCTCTGTCTCTGTCTCTGTCTCTGTCTCTGTCTCTGTCTCTGTCTCTGTCTCTGTCTCTGTCTCTGTCTCTGTCTCTGTCTCTGTCTCTGTCTCTGTCTCTGTCTCTGTCTCTGTCTCTGTCTCTGTCTCTGTCTCTGTCTCTGTCTCTGTCTCTGTCTCTGTCTCTGTCTCTGTCTCTGTCTCTGTCTCTGTCTCTGTCTCTGTCTCTGTCTCTGTCTCTGTCTCTGTCTCTGTCTCTGTCTCTGTCTCTGTCTCTGTCTCTGTCTCTGTCTCTGTCTCTGTCTCTGTCTCTGTCTCTGTCTCTGTCTCTGTCTCTGTCTCTGTCTCTGTCTCTGTCTCTGTCTCTGTCTCTGTCTCTGTCTCTGTCTCTGTCTCTGTCTCTGTCTCTGTCTCTGTCTCTGTCTCTGTCTCTGTCTCTGTCTCTGTCTCTGTCTCTGTCTCTGTCTCTGTCTCTGTCTCTGTCTCTGTCTCTGTCTCTGTCTCTGTCTCTGTCTCTGTCTCTGTCTCTGTCTCTGTCTCTGTCTCTGTCTCTGTCTCTGTCTCTGTCTCTGTCTCTGTCTCTGTCTCTGTCTCTGTCTCTGTCTCTGTCTCTGTCTCTGTCTCTGTCTCTGTCTCTGTCTCTGTCTCTGTCTCTGTCTCTGTCTCTGTCTCTGTCTCTGTCTCTGTCTCTGTCTCTGTCTCTGTCTCTGTCTCTGTCTCTGTCTCTGTCTCTGTCTCTGTCTCTGTCTCTGTCTCTGTCTCTGTCTCTGTCTCTGTCTCTGTCTCTGTCTCTGTCTCTGTCTCTGTCTCTGTCTCTGTCTCTGTCTCTGTCTCTGTCTCTGTCTCTGTCTCTGTCTCTGTCTCTGTCTCTGTCTCTGTCTCTGTCTCTGTCTCTGTCTCTGTCTCTGTCTCTGTCTCTGTCTCTATCTCTGTCTCTATCTCTATCTCTGTCTCTGTCTCTGTCTCTGTCTCTGTCTCTGTCTCTGTCTCTGTCTCTGTCTCTGTCTCTGTCTCTGTCTCTGTCTCTGTCTCTGTCTCTGTCTCTGTCTCTGTCTCTGTCTCTGTCTCTGTCTCTGTCTCTGTCTCTGTCTCTGTCTCTGTCTCTGTCTCTGTCTCTGTCTCTGTCTCTGTCTCTGTCTCTGTCTCTGTCTCTGTCTCTGTCTCTGTCTCTGTCTCTGTCTCTGTCTCTGTCTCTGTCTCTGTCTCTGTCTCTGTCTCTGTCTCTGTCTCTGTCTCTGTCTCTGTCTCTGTCTCTGTCTCTGTCTCTGTCTCTGTCTCTGTCTCTGTCTCTGTCTCTGTCTCTGTCTCTGTCTCTGTCTCTGTCTCTGTCTCTGTCTCTGTATCTGTCTCTGTCTCTGTCTCTGTCTCTGTCTCTGTCTCTGTCTCTGTCTCTGTCTCTGTCTCTGTCTCTGTCTCTGTCTCTGTCTCTGTCTCTGTCTCTGTCTCTGTCTCTGTCTCTGTCTCTGTCTCTGTCTCTGTCTCTGTCTCTGTCTCTGTCTCTGTCTCTGTTTCTATTGTTCTTCTAAACTAACGGGATTCTGAGAGTTTATTAAAATTCGATTTAAGAATATGAATGTACGAGCTATTTATTTTTAAAAATCTACTGCGGAAAGATCCAATCTACTGCATTTTTTTTTAATGATCTACTGCACTCCTCTTTTCTTGAAGTGGCAACGCTGGTGTAAACTATTCAGTCTTTAAAACCACAGTGTGATCGCACTTAGGAGCAAGTTCGTCATGCATTTTATTTCTTAATACTTATTGTACACAATGCTTAAGTAGTTTTTCTATGTAGGCAGAAGTTATAGCTTTCATTGAAAACCATTGAATCGTTTATCACATCTTTAACATAAATACGACAACATGTAAACGCACCCTTAGTCATACACTTTACAGTTAGTAGAAATAAAATAAACTTACACGAAACGTAAACGAGTATTTTTTCAATAAAAAAAAAAAAAAACAAACTATACTTGTTGAGGAAAAAGTTTCACTTTGCAAGTATTGTAGAAAATAGAACCAACAAATCATCCGTTCATATTCCCTTCAAACGCTTTCGGTGGTATTGGTGGTGGTGCGGTTAAAGAGATAAATTTTTTTTTTTTACCGTTAGCCAAATACAAAACATCTTCGTGCAGGCGACCGACGTCGACACTCTTGCCATCTTACAAAGTCTTAATTGCATAAAGTACCATACCAAAATATGTACGTGACTGCCGCTGGATTCGGACTTTTATTTCATAAATAGTTTACGAACAACTTTTCTCGTTTGCATAGTAATCTCGGTCTGAGTGGGTGTAGTTATAAGGTTTTTCAATTGCGATTAGTGTGACCAGGTGTATGAACATTGAATATCTTCGATTAATAATCAGTTGTTTTTGTCGAAAGTCCAGCTGGTAGAGATATGGACTTTTTTTTTTTTAATTCTTTTTTGATATCTGATTGATTAATAATACAATAATAAAATTGAACATAAAAAAGAAAAAAAAAGCAACAAGTAAAAATAAAAGTAACAAGCAAAAAACTGTTTCATGCGACATAGCATTTTGAAGCTGGCGCTTGGGAACATTGTTAATAAAATTGGTATTTAAAATTGAATATTGATTTATTATTGTTGTTTTGTTATACTTATACGTTTATACATTGCTTTGTGAAATTATTTCTTTTTCTTATGTATCTCTATACTTCTTGTTTCATTAAAATTGTCCAATTTTATTAAGGGTATATTTATGCAATGATGTAAAACACTGAATAAGTTAGCCACGTTCTTTATACAAACAAACAGCCTTATTCTTCTAAACGTTCACGTGAATTTTCGTATTCTGCTATCTGTCGGAGGGAAACGAATGTTCCAAAAAGCATATAATTTGCTTTAAAAATGAAATTTTAACAATATAATTAGATTCTCTCAAGAACTTCAAAATTAATTATTGATAGAGCTTTGAACTCGAAAGATTGGAAAGTTTATAAAATAATTTGTGACAAATTTTGTGAATAATTCACGTGAATCGAATGATTCGATCGGATCGGATAGCAGAATAGGGCTGAAAATAATTACGACCTCTACATTTTCTGACTATAATTGATCTGTAATGTTTATTTAAATAATGGGCCATATGGATAAATGAAAGTAAATGCTTTTACTTGTATTTGTTATGCTTTCTGAATTGTCATCGAAGTACCATTTTCTTTAATGATTCCTCTTTCACAAAATTTCAGTTTTATTGAGCTCAGGACAACTTTTACTAACGAAAACGAAACTGAACTAAATTGAAGGAAAAGTAGATATCCACCATTATGGGCGCGTCATATGATTGTTTTTGTATTTGTTCATTTTCGTTCGATCACTGCCGTGAGTTTGCGACCATTATGGTTCTTCATATAGCCTTGAAATCATTTTCTCACATAATTCCCGTCGGACTTAAAAAGAAAATCGTGACTTTTGCGATGTATCTTACATTATTTTCCGTTCCGAGACATTCGACTCCGATTCCAAGTTGGTTTGGAAGTGGTTCTCTATTTAAAAATAACTTCGGAATCTGAACACGCTTATTTGTATATACATATTTTGAAAATTAATATTTGACGTTTACCGAAAAGCTGATTTAATTACACAACATTTAACAAAATGAATTAAAAAGGGCGTTCATGCAAACTTTTGTGTAAACTTATCATTTTACGCACAATTTGTAAACTTACGACGTTGCATGAATATCCTTAACCTTGATCACATTTGCGTCATTTAAACTGTAATATTTGCAAATTATCATCAATATTATTTCTATAGTCTGGATCCCTTTTCCGACTCTTATACTTATACTATACAAATATAGCTGCCGATTTGAAGAATAACAGTTTTATTTTGAAAATGTAAATAACTTGTTCAAAACTGCATTTGTTTCTTAAATATTTATTTCAATAAAAATGAACTCTAAAATACCTAAACACTTCCACTTTCCAATTTCTAATAATATTTTGGCATGTGACATAAGGTCAGTTCAATTTATTAGGTCAGTCCATTTTAAAATAATTTGTATGTCTTTTATTTATTTATTTATTTTTTCTTATCAATAACATATTAAAATATACTATTAATAACTAGATTAATAAGAGCACTAGCAGCACAGTACTATCGGCTCTTAGGTAAAAGAAATTGAAGTTATAACTTAATTTTAAGTAGGTTTAATATTTTGTTTATAATAACAATATTGTGTTGAGTAGGTTCTTTTAACAAGTCGATAATGTTTGCTTTAAGATTTATTTTTCTAAAAATTTCTGTTGAGGAGAGGAGGCAGGGACCAAGTAGATGGCTGATGGTGAGGTTGCTGTTGCAGATGGGGCAGATCGGTGGTGATTCTTTTTTCAGTAGGTATTGGTGTGTAAGATTGGTGTGACCTATTCGAAGCCGGACAAAGTTAGCTATCATTTCCTTCGAATTTTGTGTTGGGTATATGGCATGAATTTTATTGGGATTGATTGAAGCGTAGTGATGTCGGTATTCGTTCCATTCCTCGATTTCCGATTCATATAATTTGATCCGTATAAATCTTTGCAAATCACGTGGGGAGTATTGGTCGAATAAGTATACCGGGGCAGAACAAGTCTCGTTGGCGGCTTTATCAGCCAGTTCGTTGCCTTGTATTCCAACATGTCCAGGGGTCCACATTAGCATTAACTTGGAAGGTTTTGTAATAATTATATCTCTAATTTTAGATATAATAGCAGAGTTATGATTGGGATTTGAAATGGCTTTCAGGACTGAGAGGCTATCGGAACAGATTGTCCATTTGCCTGATGTGTTGGAACACTTTTTAATGGCTTCAAATACCGCCACAGCTTCCGCGGTAAAAATAGATGCCATGTTTGGTAAAATTCCTTGTGTGAGTATGTTGCCTTCTTTTGATACAACTGCAAATGAGGTGTTATGTTGATTTTTGGAACCGTCTGTATAAATAAAATTCCAACCTTTATTGGAAAGTTGGGATGTAGTTTCATAAAACATTTGTTTGTAAACCTCCGCGTTGGTATTTTGTTTTTTGAGATTGCATAAGCTGAGACTTAAAGAACTGCTGTTTAAAAGCCAGGGTGGTTGTGATGGCGAATATTTTGGGAAGCGTTTGAATGGTATTTCCAGTTTTTTGCCGAGATCCAAAATGATGCGGATTGTGGAAGGGATGCGCCTGGTTCGTTTATGTGATAGGATTTGCATTATGTCTTTATCAATCACTGAACCGGTTTGAAAGGTAAGCTTGGGTAGAAATGAGGCGCTGACTTTAAGATAGCGTTCTTCTATTGTTGGAAGTCCGGCTTCAGCGAGGATGTTTTTAACTGGGCTCGTTGGGAATGCGTAAATACTTCTCCTTGCCGCTTGGTGGTACGTTGGTTTAAAAATGTTTTTTGTTGTTTTTGGACAGGATCCGTATATAGCTAATCCATAGTCTATTTTACTTAAAATTAACATTTTTGTTACATAGCAAAGAGAATTAATATGAACCTTACTTTTTTTAGAAGAAAGATACTTAATAATACTAAGTCTTGCTGCTAGTGACTTTTTTAAGTTAGTGCAATGATTTTTCCAGTTATATTTATTGTTGAAAGTTAATCCAAGAATATTAAGATTCATAACATTTTCTATTTTAATATTATTAATTTCAAGGTCAATATTCGTACAGTTCTTTTTTCTACATACATGAAGGATTTGGCATTTGTTTAATGAAAGTTTTGATCCAGATATAATTGACCAGTCATTAATTTCTTTGAGCAAGTTTGAAAATAATATTTTTGTTCTTTCTAGGTCATTGTGTTTACAATCATGCATCATCTGCATAGACACAGTGATCTAGATCTTTATGTTTTGATATTATTGTGTTTAATTCTTCAAATGCAATCGAAAACAAAATTACAGAGAGCGGTGATCCCTGGGGGATGCCGTTGTCAAATGGAACGATTTTAGAGAAAGTTGTTTTAATTTTTACAGAAAATTTGCGGTTTGTCAAAAAGTCTTTAATATAATTAAAAATTTTAGAGCCGATTCCCCATTGTTTAAGTTTGTTTAGAACGAGATGTATACCGATTCGGTCAAATGCCTTTTCGAAGTCAAGTGCCAAAATAGACACGTGATTTCGAGCTGACAGAGCATTGGATATAATGTAGTCAAGGTGAAGAAGGACGTCCATGCATCCTTTTTTCGGTTTGAATGCTACTTGACGGACACTTAAAAGTTTTTTGAATTCGGTGAACCACAAAATGCGATTGGCTATTATTTTTTCTAGGACTTTGGATATACATGGTAGCAGGGAAATAGGGCGGTAGCTGTCAATAATGTCAATGTCTTTTTTTGGCTTTGCAATAGGAACGACGACTGCTGTCTTCCAGCTTTGCGGAATTGTACCATTATTGAGAATATAATTATATATGTCAATAAGTTTTACTTTTGCTTTGTCCGGAAAATACTCACAGATGAGAGTTTAATGTCTGCGTTTCTCGGAGCGATTACTATGAATTTCGGATTTTTTATGTTCTGGTTTGACGGGAGCTCAGGGAAGTCCTCGAGACCGTGTTTATTTTTTTTTGCCCTAGGCTCAAACGACACGTTTTCAGATAAACTGTCGTAGTAGCCCGGGGGCTTCTTCTTCGAGCCCGTCCCCGGGCCCATACCTTGATCAAGATTGAACAATAAAAAAAAAAATTAATTAATTTGCTTATACACACGAGTTTGAGTTAAACAATGGTGCAAGAAATTAAGATTCAGCGGGTAAGAAAAGGACAACTAATGTTGCCAAAAAAGCACGTTTTAACAATACGAGAGCTCTAGATCGATCTTTACCCTTTGAAAGCTAGACATCGACTGTATGTCTTTTATTTTTTGTTGTTTAATTTACTCGAAAACAAATTTAAATTATTTCAAGAACTGAATTCAAAAAAAAAAAAAATGCACAACAAACATAAATTTAAATTGGCAAACTCGGTAAAAATATCAACACAAATGGTCACCTTAAGTCAAATGCATTTTGTATAATATTCGCAGTTAAACCAAAACTATTGCCAACGAAAACGTTTCTAAATGCTGCCGTCTTCCCAAATAATGTTTGTTGATTTTCAAAGTCATGCCGAAGAGAGAGAAAGTTTTCCGGGATGATTTTTGTTGTTGTTGTTGTGATTCACATCACAGTTAAACTTTTCAATATTCTTTGTTAACGAGGGCGAGAACACTTTGAATGCAGTTTTTCCTCTTTATTTTGTGAATTTAGTAGGTATTCAATTATTTTGCACTTGCATTCGGCAATATAATGCAATTCCCCAGCTCACTTGTTAACAAGCACTCAGGAGCTGCTGGAGCTGGAGCTCGCTGGCTCCGATGTCTCTGTGGTTGTTCATCCCATCATTTATTATGAAGATCAGATGTGCTCCTGGCAACCATTGCGGTTGTGTGGAGGTATCGGCAGCGATGGTAGACCATATCTTTATGTTCACCTAGGGATGGGAAACCTCATGTGTCAACATAGCTGTTAATACCACTTGAGAAATAAATTACTAAAAATAATCGCACGCATTTATTTCATTTTATGAGGTTTAAGGTTTAACGGCATTCTCTCTTTTCGTTTTTTTTTGCTTTTTTTATGCCCCACGTAGGACATACCGCACCTGTGTCCAACTGAGGCAAAGTCGTTGCAGACCAAAAGGTACGTATAGGATATCTGCCTTTGGTTCTGGTTAGTTGGGGATGAAAGTTCTTAAAAGGTTGATTTTGAAACACATTGTGTGTGTGTGTGTGTGTGTGTGTGTATAGGTTTATGAATTTTCATTTCCTCGGGTATTTATTTCTAAGTAGATCCCATCTTCGTAAATTGGGTACAGGATTACAGCGAGGAAATTTGTGGAAATTAGTTATTTTTTTGTTGTTGTTCCTGATGCTCGGAAGGATCCAGGATCAAAGTAGAGGTTACAGGTTCGTTTGGCTGCTTGGAGGCATGTGGCCAAAGTTGCAGACAATGAACGTAATGCTTACACCACACTGAACAACTTAAGCTAACATATATCTTTTCCGTATAGATTCTCTTTAGCCAAAAGTGATGGGTATCTTTATGCTGAGGAGCATGGGATGGTTAAAAAATAAAATTTAAAAAAAGGACAAACAAAAATAGAAAAAAAAAAATTGTTTGGATGAATGAATGAGGAGGAAAAGTTTGCCAAAGATATTATGGACTCTTATAAGTATAACGAGGGAAGTCAGCAACAACTTATCACTTGGGGTTGATACCAAAAAATTGGAAGGGGGTGTGTGTTGTTGGGGTATGGGTGGGAGGGCGTCTAGTTGAAAGCTGACTTTTCAATGAAAATATTTGCGGATCCTTATATAGTAATGGGGGTCTTGAAATTTTCACAGATTAATGTCGAACTGCTGTGGCATGAAGAATGGAAATGACAACAATTGGAGGAAATTAAACAGCTGAGATTCAATGTTGATTTTTGGAATTTTAAGTTAAAGAAAATCCCTTTTTCAAGAGAATTAAGTCTAGGTATATATGTACATATATACATTACAGTGTTATTGGATTACCGTTTGATTGATAAGATTAAGATTTTTTTTTTAATCTTTAAGTCAGAGAAACAAATAAAAATTGTGCTGAGAGGGTAAAAGCAACTTTGGTGTTGTTAACTTTTTGAAGAATGTTAGAAAAATGTATTTGTTTTATGTTTCTGCAAATATATTTCAACTAGCCTTCCCGTGGGAAAATTGTCGCAATTATACATAAAAATTAAAGACACACAAATTATTTTAAAACGAACGGACCTTATAAATTAAACTGACCTAATGTCATAGCCAAAATATTACCAATTGGAAAATGGAAGTGTTCATTTTAGAGTTCATTTTTATTGGAATAATATTTTACAAACAATTGCAGTTTTTGAAGAAAATGTTAGAATTTTTAAAATAAAATTATAATTCGTCAAATCAGCACGTAAACCCGCTTCGTTTGACACCTCATTTGTCAATCGTTGGAAATTGCACTTAACTTTTACCTAAGAATATTAAGGGTATTCATGCAACGAGATAAGTTTACCAATTGTGTAAAAAGATAAGTTTACGCAAAAGTTTGCGTGAACGTCCTTTTTATATATTTGGATAAATGCTGCGTTTGTTAAACGTCAAATCAAATCAGAATCAGCTGTTTGTTAAACGTCAAATATTAAACGTATGACGTTTGTATAATTTTATCCAAATAAATTTGTATAAGTTTCCGCAACAAAATCTTTGGATATTTTATCCAATTTGCGTAAACCATTTCCCATACAAAATTTGACAGTTCATTTACCAAAAGATAAATTTATCCAAAAGGTAAACTTATCTAGTGTTTTACGACGTTGCATGAATCCCCCTATTATGTATTTTAAGATAATAGCAAAGAAATTTGTATTGTATGTCCATAATGTGTACAATTGCTCTCACAATTAATTAAAGAGAATTGATAGAAAAGACTAAAGACACTATAAAGATTTGAAAGTTGATATTTTCATTTTACTTACTTACTTATAAGTAGGTAAGGTTGAGCTAAAGTGTGGAGTGAACCATAGCCTTAACCAACAAACTTCTTCCAGTCAGCTTGGTCCTTATAGCTAGCTATCTCCGTTTTGCAGGCTAATTGGGTTTGAGGTCCTTGCTTTCACTGCTGAAGCATCACCAAAGTTGTAGTCTTCCTTTATTGTTCCTCCCTCGGTGTCGGATTCAAAAACTCTTTTCATTTGTAAACATTTATTAGAGATGGGTCAACATTTTGGTAACAAGTATTGGAAAATAATAATACCTAAAAATCAAATTAAATAACACTTATTCATTCAAAAAATTTGTAGTTTTCAATTAATTCATGTTATTGAAATATTTTTATATTATTAAAAGAGCAGCTATAATTTGAGGGGGGTATTATGCTTGGTACAGTGCAATAAGACCCGCGAAAATAAAGCCCGTGGATTCTATTTCCAAAATAAAAGGAAATAAGCCCTGCGGGCTTCTTTTCCTTTTTGAAGTGGCATCATGGTAATAAGATCCTCCACAAAAAAAGCATTAATACCCGCGGGAGTTATTGCCTATCTGAATTGGCATTAAGACCCAGATTTAAAGTGTGATTGGATAGGGTCTTAGTCCAAAAATAAACGGAAATAACACCTGCGGATGTTTTTTTTTTCTTTTTTTAAATGGAAACAAAATCTTTGGGCTTTAATTCCTTTTTTTGTAGGTTTTAGTTCGGAAAATATGGGATAAAAAAAAAACCATTGCCATTTCATGGTGGAAAGATATACGAGCCAACAACGAGTCGAAATTATTAAAACTTACTACCGAAATTCGGAGTCAGTGGCTTCAACGTTAAGAGTGGATTTTCATCGAAAAATCATCTTCAGCGATGAGGCTCATTTCTGGCTGAATGGCTTCGTCAATAAACAAAATATGAGGTATTGGTCAGGCAGCAATCTACACGTACTCCATGAGTTATCATTGCATCCCGAAAAAATTACGGTTTGGTGTGGTTTATGGGCCGGCAGTGGCGTCATTGGGCCGTACTTCTTCCGTGATGATCAAGACCGGCACGTTACTGTGAATGGGGATCGCTACCGTTCAATGATAACCGAATATTTTTGGCCCCAATTGGATGATATGGACTTGGAGGACATGTAGTTCCAACCGGACGGCGCGGCGCCACAAGCCACACAGCGAATGTCACAATCAATTTATTGGAAACCAAGTTTGGAGAACGTGTTATCTCACGAAATGGTCCAGTCGCTTCGTCGCCTCGGTCGTGCGATTTGACGCCGTTAGACTATTTCCTGTGGGGCTACGTCAAGTCTATGGTCTATGCCAACAAGCCAGCGACGATTGATGAACTTCGTACGAATATCGAACGTGAAATTGCAGCAGTATCGGCTGATTTATGGTTGAAAACCGTCGAAAATTGGGTTCAGCGTCTGGACTTCTGCAAGAGTGCCCGTGGTGGCCATGCAAAAGAAATCGAGTTTCATACATAATGGCATCGAACGTACTTTCACAGGAATAAAGAATTTCATTGATATCCAAAACCGTTTTTGTTTTATTTAAAAAAACTTTTGTAGCGCTTTTATTGAAAAACCCGATAGTTGTTTCTCTAATCTTAAATAAAATACAAATAAAAACAAGTACACCATCTGGAGAAGCAGATTTCTGTAATTTAAGATCTTAAAATACTGTAGCGATTTAGGAAAATAAGTAGTAGAAATGTGGTAGAAATGTGTTTATTATTTCGCTTAACTTTTCTTTTGTTTGACAAATTTCACAATAAAAGCATTGGTTTTTATCGTAGGCCTACGAAAAGAGTATATTCTTAACAAATAAATTACAACTATTTAAATATTGATTTAAACACTTCTGGTTAAAAATTAAAATTAAATAGTCTCATGTAACGTTAGTAACATTCTACAAATGTCGCTTTCTAAAAGCATCTAAGTTGCTGCGAACTAATAACAGGATTATCATTGAAGAAGAGCTTGGGAACTGATGAAGATATTGATTTTTTTTATATTTTACCGATGAACTAAATTTTTTACTAATTTAATGGAACTGCAGTATTTTTGGTCTAATTTTTTGTTCCTGTAAGAATTTGTTTTTTTTTTTTTAATCCCGATCAAATTTTGATTTAAACTGAAAATTTGATGACCACGTTTCCCTTAGTTTCTCAGCAAGTTCGCCACCAGCATCAAGTGCATATGGCCAGTGGAATCACAGCTAAATTGCCACCCCAACAAAATAACTGGTTGGATGAAGAGTGACGGCTGGGATATGTGATGTGTTCCTAGCCTTAATTTCCAAATTCCAAACAAATAATAGCCAGCCCCTTTGCAAATAAGAATATGCCTTGAATTTCTAAAAAAATACACAGAGCAAAATATGCTTTATCCTATAGAAAACATCTGTTTCTATTTTGGGGTTTTAATAACCGCCTCACTTGTTTCTTCAATTAGTTCTAATCAGATCGGATCTTTCTATAATAAAATCCACCCTCTCTACTTATAATTTTAAACTAATTAGACTTTCCTTTGCTAAACATTATTTAATTGAAGGCATATCCTTAAGGTTACAGAACATTCCCGCATTTAAATTTATTAGACACACATTTGGGTCTATGATGTATAAAAAGATATACGCCAATTTCTCCGATAACAGATTCTCTTTTTAAAGAAACAAATTTTGAAATTATCTATCTTTGCTAAACAATTGAAAGTCTCAAAGGGACTTATGCCAAGAACCACCCTTAAAGACAAAAATATATAAAAACAAAATATTGTTTGTACGACAAAATAACTTGTTACAGTAAAAGAAATCGTCCAAAACATTAAACTGTCATAATTATTATGCAACTTAAGCCAAAGTCAAGCCAACAACCACACTGATGATGATGGCAATGAAAAATATGCCTGCCCTTACCAAAAAACACGTGTAATTAAGATTTATGAATACACTTTGCTTAACATCTTGTTGCCTGTAAAGAACCGAAAGCGCAGATGGCCGAACATACCTCAAACCCTTAACTTGGAGAACTTGCTCCGTTTAGCATGTTCGAGAAAATTATGGGAGTCTCGCTTGGAGCAGCCAGCAAACGCAGGAACATCTCTCCTCGTTCGTCGTCGTCGTTGTTGGCATGATGACAAGTTGGCCATGGAATGAGGCACAAGTACTTCTCGCGATAGAAGCTTTTCACATTAAGTTCATGTAATCTTCCTATACTCCTTCTATGAAAAAAAAAAAAAAAAAAAATACAGTCTCGAGAAAAGAAAGGTGGAAATCCTTACTATTGCCCCCATCTAACTCTAACCCTGACTATATGCCCATTATTCTGACTTCAACCCCACAATGCACAAGCCCACAAATAATTTTTTGTCGTTCTGGTTAAGGCACTCTTGTTCTTGGCGGATGGTGGCGTTAGCAGCTATACAGCTCCTTTGCCAGATGGCACCCAGCTCCTCTATACAAGAGGCATCATATTGTACTTTTTATGGTTGATGGTTATTTATAGTAAACTGTGAACAGCAGCATTATGAGCCCTCATTGAGTCCAAGTACCTTTGGCGCATATATGATGAATGATGCTTGGCGTCAGCCATAAGTGTGTAACTCGTGTGCACTCCATCTAGTTCGGCATCAGAGAATCAACCCACAATTCTCATATATAGCCCCATCACCACATCGATTTAAGATTTAGAAGATGCGATGATGATAATGGTCCTTTGGGCTTCTCCTTCTTTCCTCAGCGAGGCAGCTAACTCTTAAGAAAGAAAAATGTTTAATGGAAATAACAGCTGTCAAATTATTGATAGCCCCCGCTTTAAGGAGGCTTGTGCGAAAAACGATTTTATCTTGCTTTCGAATTTAAGGACTACATAGATACGAACATACTTCTATAGTATGATGCCTTCCACCCAATTTGGCTGGGCGATTTCGTTATGTATATACATCTTCTCACAGAGAGAGAGAGAGAGAGAGAGGGGAGGAGAGAAAGTATACACGAGAAAACTGATGATGGTAATGTTTAGCCCCCGTTATCATCGTTAATCATTCAGGGCTTATTAATTTCTTAGTGGATTCTTCAGGCCATTTGCCAGATGTTTTCTGTCTTCTTGGGATGATGGCCTTTTTGGAGAGAACTGTTGTCACATTTTGCTGGCGGAACAACTTTTAAGTGATGACTATGTGAGAGCCCTTTGCCGTTCTAGTTGAGCGTTATTCGTTGTTTGCCTCGCAGTTTGCCAAAAAATGAGGTCGTCTTTTCCTTTCTATGAGAAATGATGGAATTTTTTTTTTTTTTTTCAAAATAACATTGAAAATTGTTTTTGATGGAACATAAGTTTTTTTTTTTTTTTTTTTAAACATTTAGCTAGAGGGTGGTGGTAAGAGGTGGCAGCCAGCGTTGTGTAATTTTATTAATGGAACTAACGACTATTTAAGTTGAAAAAGCACTTGACAATAATAATGATTCTAGCAACTTGAGTTGCCTTCTATGATGGGAAAGTTTAAACTTGAAGAGATGTTAAGCTGTATAAAAGAATTGTTATTGAGTTAAATATAAAGTAACTCCTTATGCTGATGAAAGAGAAGGATAATGCTTTTTATATTTCATGCATTTTTTTTTTTTATAATTTGAAGTTATGGAATAAACTTTTAAGAGTTCCCGCTTATAAATTATGAGATACAGGATTGCCAACAGATGGCGTTAGGCACTCAGACTACTTAATAGGGTGGGCCAAATAAAAGTTTCATTTTAAAAATGCATTAAATTGAACAAAATTATTTTTTTCCATGTATTATAGATTTATTAGTAAGACCAAACATTCCCATTAATTATGGAACACAACGTCGTCGTTCAAGTGGCTGCCTCGGCTGGCTTCGCAGTAGCGCATTCTGTCATTCCAATTTTCCAAGAGCTTGTTAATGGTTTCGGGCTTTATAGCTCACGGATTGCTTGGTTGATATTGACCTTAAGTGCTTGAATCGTTTCCAGATTGTTGGCATGACATCGGTCCTTCACAATTCCCAGCAAAAAAAAGTCCAAAGGGGTCAATTCGCAGATCCGAGGCGGCTAATTGAAATCGCTGAGACAACTGATAACACGATTTGGGAACTTGCTGTGCAAAAGATCGATTCTGGCATGGACTGTGTGGTATAGCGCGCCATCATGCATGAACCAGAGGTCGTCCAAATCTATGTCTTCAATTTCCGTTAAAAAAAAATTAATCGGTTAACATGGCTCTGTAACGCCCACTGTTGACCGAAACGTTTTCGAAGAAAAATGGTCCACTCCACAATCTGCAACAAACTGTCACTCTCTGTGGATGCATTGGTTTCTCGACAATAACGTACGGGTTTTTTGAGCCCCAGATGCGGCAATTTTGTTTGTTAACGTAGCCGCCAAGATGAATATGCGTCTCTTTTAAAAAAACGCACTGTTTGAGCTACACAGAACTCACTTTGGAAAGAAGTTTTCAATATTTCCCAACGTTGTTCAAGTGTAAAGCAACTCATTTCGTTCCGTAGTAAGGTAGGATAATGACTTACTGTCAAGATTTTGAGCGGGAAACAGCTGTCAGTGTTAAAGTAACCTATGCTTTAAAAAGAAACCACTATTGTTGGAGCATCCCAAAAATTGTACTGTAAATTGTGGTTTGAAGGCCCATATAAATTTTATATACACTTTTTAAAATACAAGAATTCATAAAAAAATCCGTGTGAAGCCTGTCGGTGCAGCTAGTTATTTATACTTTAGAATTTTGAGTTTGAAAAACTATGAATTGAAAAAAATTGATTTGCAGTAATAAAAGGGGTATTCATGCAACGACGTAAAGTCCTCTTAAACGTGGTAAACTGCGTAAACATGTGACATGTTCATACAAATTTGACAGGTTTACACAGTTCATAACACCATTGCATGAATACGCCTTAAATAAAACAAAGGTTTTTAGCTTAATTAAAAGCTATAGCATAATTTTGTAAGTGTCGCCGTTGTTTTTTATTTCAATAATTTTGTATTGGGGATAAAAGAGTTTTTTTTTTATTAAACATATAATTATTTCCTTAATTATTATGGTTAATATTGGAAACACCCTGTTTTTGTATAGAGAACATATCGCGCACTATATCACAAGGGAAACAAGGTACGTATACGCCAGGGTTGACCATTGCTTCACAAAGACGCTTTTTGGTTAGGCATCGATTGAAGGTGAATACAAAAATGTTAGTTCGCACATATATTACAATATGTCTGACATGTTATAGGGTTAGAATCGAAAGATCGAGTCGGATTAAAATTGGATTGTCGACACATTCGATAGAATGTCCTATAATTTCCGAATAAACTTGTTGTGTCGATCGATGTACAAAAGTAAGAGATCCGGCGTATGATCAGGCACTAAGTGACGAGACGAAGCGAAGAACCTGATGACACAACATGGAGATGACATTGTTTTATCTATACATTTACAGTCGTATTTATTAGATCTGTGCCTACTTAAAAATAAATACCACATTATTTACGGTTAAGACAATCTACTATTGTGTCTAAGTTAGGCAGCTATACGTAAACAGTAAAAAAGGTTTTTGAACACATTTTCTAAAGTTGGACAGTTGTCTAAAATTAGACAACGTTTATAAATAAGACCATCAAATTTTACACCACCATAGTAATTAAAACCTAATATGTAGGCTTACAAATTGAATGATTGATCGATCGCAGGTTAAATCTCATAGAATATCATAACTGACAGCCGTTTATTACAATTTCCCCGCTACGCGTCACTCACAATAGGTGATTTATATTTTATAAAATAAACAAAAGCCTTTATAATTTTACATCCCCATACATTTTAAATACGAAACTCTATAAATTTCTATTCTATAATATAACCAAATTTAATTGCAAATCAAATAAAAGCAGAAAAGGCACAAACAATGCCAACAACAATAACAACATCAACAAAACTTATGTAAATTAATTCTCTTCCCGGACAACCACTGACGACGAAGAAAACTTAATCGAATTCAAATGCAAATCTGCCTTCCGACATTTTTCACCCTTGTCGTCCGTCGTGTCTCTTGTCTCTTTATTTCATCGGTTGTTGTTGGAAAAAATGGCTAAACCCAAAACATCGTCTGACAAAAGTCAAACAATTTAAATCCTTACTTACACATTCCCCAAAGGTCAATTAATGCATTCCACATTCCACAAAACAGAACAGACAAAAAAAAAACATCCATCCCCCCCTCACAATCTTATGGGGAAACAACAACAACAAAAAAAAAAAAAAAACATTAACTGAAAGGGGAGAACAAACATGGAAATAATCAAAAACACAGAAGACAACAAGAAATAAAAGAAAACAGAACAACAAAAAAAAAAACTTTCCAAATTGTTTTTAATGTAAACGCACATCTCCCGCTGGGGGCGCTGCCAACCCTTAATCTTATTCAGGATCCCAAAACGAAGTGCACACAAATAAAAAGTTTGAGCCAAAAAAAAAGAACAAAAGTCGGTTAAAAAAAAAAAAGACAGAGAGACAAAAAGGACGACGACGAGGATACCCAGCAGGCAGACTGACACAATCCACAATTTAAGTCTCAACCCCCTGCCCTCGCCGCCGCCCATTTTAACCATATAAATAAAACCAAATACAGTTAGAAAATATTTATGTTAACATATTCTGCCAAATTTACCACGCAAAATAAAAACCAAAACGGTACACAATATTCTGCAAACAGTGAACCAAAAAGGATATTGGTTGAGCGAGCTTGAGTTAGTTTGGTCTAAAAACAAAATGGATGGGGCTTGTGGACTTGGTAAGTGCAGAGAATACCATCATTGCGGCGGGGTGGTGAATTGAAAGAGCAAAAACGACGCAACTTTCCAATGGATGATCGTTGATGGTTTATGGCACCGTATAACTGTAATCCTGGTCGCTTTATTGTACTGCAGGATTTCGCGTCCCGTTGATGTTTTACTATTTTATTAAGGTGAAGAAGTTTCATGAGGCATGAATTCGACTTCGTTCGACCATCAGGGGGGGTGGCTTACAGGCAACATCTCACCCAGCTGGCCCCCAATGCTATCATTACCCTGATAATACTCAAAAGGTATGCTGTTACAGTTTCGTTCAATAATAATTTCAACCCCTCGTAAAGAAGATATTCGTCATGGAGGTACATATACTAGGTATAATATAAGTAGGTATAGAAGTGGGGTTGATGGTGGTGATAGGCTGATGGTAATTTTATGAGTAAATGGCCCTTAAGACAAAAACTTTGAAACCGAAACCGAAGACGAGCACAAGCAATATTTATAACAAGGAAGAAGAAGAAGTGCGGGAAATATTAGATATAGACGTAGCATTATATCCTTATAAGAATCTTAGGCACTTTCTTGCTCTTTCGTTGTGCATAATGCATGAATGAAATATGATAGCACAATAGAATAAGTGAGGACCAAAAAAACACTGAAACAGCAGTGATGGGCATTTTGGGGGGAATAAACTGTGTGTTTGCCAAGAGTGCCAAAGCTATCTCATTTAGCTTAAGGGGATGTTTGAGTTGAGGTTTGAGGGGGGAATTAGTTTGAGATTTGCTCCACGTGCGATGGACGCCCTTCAGCTGTTATTTTTATATATATTTTAGGCTTGCCAAGCCGGTTAAATAAAATAATAATAATATTGTTTGTATTTATATACCAGACCATGCCGTTTAAATTCCTTTTCATTTGAAACATAATGAAAAATTCTAGAAGTGGATTCATATATGAAAGTCAATATAGGGGGAGTTTGTGACGGAATTATTGTAAAAATTTGCTTGCATTATTGCTCTAGAACTAGAAAATATTATGAAGTCATAGCTCTCTCTAGAGCAAGCACCTTAAACCCAACCAAATATTTTTCTTCTATATGCCCTCATTTTTCAATACTTCCTTATGGCTCGTATTAAGCTTGTGTATGTGTACCTGCAAATTTATGAAACTCTATTTTCATATACCACTTCTATTAAAAGTTAAATAATTGGTAGTTTAACACATATATTTTTAGATAAGGCTATCAGAATTTCGTTTGATAAAGCAAGAGAAATAAAATAGTATAGAAAAATAATAATTTTGTCCTTGTGAATACAAGCTCAATAGAAGCTTTTGATAAGGCTTTCAGAATTTCGTTTGATAAAGCAAGGGAAATAAAATAGTATAGAAAAATAATAATTTTGTCCTTGTGAATACAAGCTTAATAGAAGCTACCATGTACATATGCGAGAATCTATGTTTTCGATTACTCTGTTTTAGCTAAGTGATGTCAGTAGTTAATTTTTATTAATGAACACAATCCTTATACTTCTTTGTGTAAAAGAAGGCCTTTCTTAAGCAAACGCAAGTATTTCTCTAAACTCAGTACTTTATCAATTTCTGTTAAATTTTTGATCATATACTTCCTTAGGATTCCTATTGAGCTTGTGAATCGAGGTAGCAAATTTTCGAAGCAATGTTTTCGTATACAGCTTCATTAAAATCTAAAAGCTAGGTGGAACTGGAAGTTTAATACAAATTAAAATTTTTTAATGTTTCGATAAAGCTTCCAGAATGGATGAAATCCTGGTGAAAGTATTACATTTCTTAAGATTGTATTTGTTATTTTCGACCATTTTAAAAAAGCAGCAAATAAGTTCTGAGCGATGTGCGGTATCAGATAATTTTATCCTATGAGCACAAACTCAAATGAAGCTACCATTTGGATATGCGAAGTTTTTATATAGGTACATAAGTCCTGTGAACACAAGACCCATTCCTTTTTTGGTTATAAGAAGGCAGTTAAAAAACAATAGTTCTTCTTTTGAGCAAACCCAATTCCTACTTTGAACCCAATAATAATTTTTTCTTCTATAAATCCCAATTTTATAATTCTTTAAGTTACTTTTTTTTGAGCTGAGCTTGTTTATCGAAGTTTCAAATTATCGAAGGTATATTTTCGTATAGTTGGGTATTTTTTTATAAAGCTTTCATAAGTTAGTTTTTGGAAGTTTCATGAAACTCTAACAAAAACATAACAAAAGACTTGTTAACAAAAACCTTAAACAAGCAATTTTTTGTTCAGAAACAAACTTCGATAATCCACATATTTAAAAATCTTGTAAAGATATGCCTAATGAAAGCATAATTTTTCGAACTCTCATTTAATTTCGATAAATTGTTCCTACCGAAAATATTTTAAATATTTTTTTCTCCAAGTATTCCTTAGCGAGGTGATGTCAAATAATTTAACTGGTGTAAGTCCTATAAACACAAGCTCGATACAATCTGTCTGGTACATGTTCGAAAATTGAGAAGCATTGTTTTCGAATATTTTGTCTTACCGAAGTGATTAATTGACTAATTTTGTTTCTATTAGTCCTGTGAAATAAGCTTTATATAAACTTAACTTCGCACGTTTGTTTGTTGCGCAGGTTGTCAAAGTTGAAAGTTTCAGAAATTAAAAATGCCTTTTCGAGTGTTCACAAGAACTTCTCAGCGCATCTTTAGAAACAGCAACAAAAAATAAAAATAAGACAAGTAAAAGCGCACTAGATCCACCATTTTCCTTTACTGTGGTATAGCAACACCTTTATCTCTAAAAAAAAAAGTAAAAGTCGGTATAGTTGAGACATGTAGAGTGGATATAGATCTCAATACTCCGGTCCGGAAATTCTTTGATTTCAGTCCTGAAGGACGGTGTGGCGGTGCAGTTGAGAAATACTCAGATGGCGGACAAAAGTGGAAGAGTTCTCAACCAACTTGGCGTCTATAACTGAATATAATATTAGCTACGGACCGAGGTTTGCTAATGAAGCTCATTGCTTCCACATTCTATTTTGCGCCATTTTAGGTTTGTAGCTTTGTTTTGAAATTTGAAGAAGTAAAAAGAAGGAAGAAGATGTCATTTCGTGTTAATCAAGCCATACAATGCTTAATATGGTACTCTCAGTTAAATATTACTGATTTGGTAACCTACCCGGTTCAGTAATTTTCAAGACTCTTTCTGTATAAGGCTATAAGATTAACACTTTTTATTTTACCCTCTACACCCTCTAGCAGGGACTGCTGCTTCGACCACTTGCTGAGTGGGGTTAATACGAATGATAGAGAAAGAAGAAGAATTCGCTTCGCTGTCTGGGAACTTTTTGTGTTGTATTTATAAATAAAAAACAATATATGGATACCTCCTGCAACGTTGATGTCTTTCACGTGAGCGACATCTCTGTTATTACTATGTTGTATATTTACACAAGTTAGTGCTCTACTTTCTTCGTATATTCATTTTGCAAACTTTCTCGGAGTTTTGAAAAGAAAAAAAAACGAAGATATAACAAAAATTGTGGATTCTTGACACCTTCAACAAGGGAAAAACCATCATACCTACATAATACAGCCACATCTAATATAACACTGTGGCAATAACTCAAACGAGATTTCAACAAAATCACACAGCAAGATGCATATATGTATGTACATATGTATGATGAAGTGAAAACTGTGTTTTCTTCAGAGAACAAAACCGAAAACGGTTCGTTTTTATATTTTCCTCCCTAATTTTTGGAAAACACAAGCAAAACTTCAAGCATCTACAATATGGCGGATAAGAGCAAGTATACATACGTCGTCGTATAGTGAAGAAAAGAATAAGAAATAAGAAAAAAAACTTTAAGTGGCTATAAATCCGGGATTTACGTTACGATGAGTCTTCTGGATTTCACTGTACATATACTTTGTACCTGAACCATCTTTTTTCTCATTCCACCAAATTGGAATTATAGAAGAAAGGGAGTGCCATTTCTTTGGAGCTCATAGTCACCGTGACACACAACTCAACCTCCCCATTAGGATAGATTACCTTTTGCCCGTATATACATATATATAGTCGTCTTATTTCGCTATACAGAGCTCTCCTCTTCGTAAATACATATATAGAAGACAAAAAAAAAAAAAAAACACCCAACAAACTTGCATTTGACGGAAAAGCAGCATTCCACATATGTGGTGTGAACAACATACCTACTACAAGCTTTCAACTCGTACAACAATCTGCCGTAATTCTGGGCTATTGCTTATGGATTATATTGGAATATCGTAAATAATGTTTACGTGATTTGATTTCGGAATGTGAAAACTTCTGTTATAAGTCTCGGGCTATGGGGGAAGGGGGCTAGCTTGTTTGAAGCTGCTTCTATATATGGTTTGGATTTCATATAGCCCCTCTTCTTTTTTTTTTTTTTTTTTTTTTGTCTCCCCACCATATTGTGTTGTGTCGAAAAGGCAAATTTGATTAATGTGCGGACTGTCTAATGACGGCAACGCAATGCCGACCAAATAATTCCGAAATGTGTTCACGTTTCTCGTTTCGTTTCGATCTGATTCGAACCTTTTTGCGGTGGATGGGGGGGTTTATAGGGTATGCTGTATAAGAGAGTGAGGGGTGAAAAGTGCGTGATGTCGTAGATTTAAGTGGTATAATTTACAAAGGATTAAAAATGTGCAATCCATCACCATCACTGGCGAGGATATAGCATTTCAATTTGGGGAGTTTTTTTGTTGTTTTATTTTTTTTTGTCAGTCCAATGTACCTACCTATCGAAGGATGGTAAAATAGTTGTGGTTAACTCTACTGTAAATTTACGTGAAAAAATTTCAACTTATTTTCCTATAGATGATGATGATGATGATGGGTATGCAACGGATAAGAACTCCAAAGAGTTGAATGTTCTCTGACAAAGGTGCTCTAGCTCTACAGCCCGATACTTTTATAAATGAGTATAAAAAAGGGATAAAGTTTAATTTTTTTTTTTTCATTAATGCGTGCAGGTGACTTAGAATGATTTTTTTAGATTAAATTGAATTTCATCACGTGCGTTATAGGGATGAGCATCAATTATTTAAATATATTTTATATTTGTAAAGGATAAGGGACCTCTATATATATTATAAGTAATGTACCTACGTCATTCAAAACAAATTTATTATGTTCATTAAGCCTAAAAATGTGTGTGTGAGCATTGTGTAGTTTAGATTCAATTTGTTTGGTTTCCGGATTGCTGAATTGATTATATTTAATTATTTATATATAATTTAGAAGACTTTGAATAATTTATCATTATATGTAGGTTACCTTTGTGAATTTTAATTTATCAGTGTTGAGCCAAATTAAAACAGTCTTAGGAAATAATCAATTTTTAAAATCTTAATTTGCAAAACTATACTGCTCAAATTTAAAGCTGGAATTGATAGGACAGCACGTTGTTGTGATTCAGCAGTCATATTTTGAAAGACGCACTCTAAACCAATTTTCAAGAACGACTTAATGTTCAACATTGAAACGAATTGTCGTTACAAAGCATTTTGCAAGTTAAATAAAATGCACTAGTGGCTGACACGAACTTGCTCTTATCTGCGATCACACTGTGGTTTTAAAGTCTTAATAATTTTAAAAGACTTTACATCTGATAAAAGAAATGTATTAATTATTGTAGCCTATATTTTATGCCACTTGCCAAAAAAATAGCCTAGTTTAAAGAAAGTATTAGATAGTTAGTTAGATAGTTAGATGTGATCTTTATTCAATATTCATTTCATTTTCATACATACATACATAGTTCACAATTAGAGCATGGCATGAGCCGTCAGCCAAAACAAAAAGAGAAAATATAATATTTTATAAAAAATTGAATAGAAAAGAAATAGTTGTTTTTAAACTTGAAAAATAAGAGTATCTCACAATTAATAGAGTTAAATTCATCAAAAACTTTCGTTTATTATTTGGGTACGATATTTCCAGGCAGTTTTAACGTAGCTCACTAGAGTTGACCAGTTGTCGTTGCCGTTTAAAATAATTTTGAGTTCATCCACAGTTAGGCTATTATTGCCCCAGTGAGCGCGTCTAATGGAGTTAAGAATCGGGCAAGTTCCGAGGAAATGTATTATGTTTTCTTCCGTATGCAGGTTACAGAGTGTGCATTCACTGTTTCGGTCGCTTCGATGGGGCATGTAGTTTAAGTTCAAGAGCTCCCCTCTCACTTTGAAGATTGTGGAGATTGTTTCAATACTGTTGCTGTCGTGGAAATAGTTGTTTATTATTATGTGAGCACATAAATATGAACAATACAGCACCGTGCTGTCTGTCTTGCACTTTGCTCATATACATGGAATCTACAGTTTAGACTGAAAAAATGTCAAAAAATCAATAAAATTAGAAATTAATTGAATACAAAAATATCTGAAATTGATTAGATACCAATGCAATGTACACCAAGTGATTTCTTATACAAATATCAATTTATGAGAATAAATGTTTCCATTTTTAAACTGTAGATAAATGTTGTTCCCAATAATATGGTAGAGGTAGATCGTTCTGATATTTGTTCACACACAAATTTCAATCAAAATCGTAGGAGCCGTTTTAGAGAAAAATGAGATTTTCTATAGCGGTTTTTAAAAATATGTATGGGAACTACCTTTATTTTTGGTCATAAGAAAAGGTTGTATTTCAAATCTGCTAGAAAATGTTAAAAAACTGCTGGGTACTTAGTTTAATAAAAATCGACCAATTCGATTGGAAGTATTAAGTTTTCCAAAAAAAAAAAAAGATTTGAAACTTTGTTAAACATAAAAAAAAATGTATTGAAAATTTTGGTACACAATCAGTCGTATTAATTAGATTTTTGTCTACTAAGACACTGTCTAACTATTTTCAAATTGGTGGAAATATGCTTTATTTAATAAAAATAAATATCACATTATTCACGGTTAAGACAATCTACTCTTGTGTCTAAGTTAGGCAGCTTATAAGTCAACAATAAACAAGGTTTTTGAACACATTTTCCAAAGTTGGAAAGTTGTCTAAAGCTGGGCAACGTTTATAAATAAGACTAAATATTTTTATAATTATTGTAAACATTCTCTATAAACAAAATTGATCAAAATCAGTTGAACCGTTTTTGAGAAAAATCGAAAATTAAAAAAAATGGTTCTATGGGAGGTGCTATTTGAAATTATTTTTCGGAAAAAAAATTTTAAATAGTATATGGTAACATTTTTCGAAAAAAATTACTGATTTTTTTTAAAGTTGTGGGCACGTTTTTGAGTAAATAAGGTTTATATAATTTGGTAAAAAAAAATTGTACGATAGGAACTGTTATTTTTGGTTTTAAAAAAATAAAAAAAAGGTGTGGGGGGTAGCTACATATGTCAAAAAACGCTAGGTACCAAGTTTAAAGAAAATTGATATGCCCGTTTAAGCAACAGCTCAAACGACAGAAATACATGCAGACAGACAGAATTTTGAGACCCACTTTTTTCGACTTTGCTATCATTTACGAATACAATAATCTGACATATAGTACTTATATCGCAAGTAATAATATAACGCATAAATTGACAGCAAGAGAACGACAGAAAAGTCCATTATAAATCGTCAACGAAACTTGTCAATAGTCCCGAATAAACAAAAATTTAACATCAAATTACAATTGTTGGTACTTTTATTTTTTGTTCAATTGTTTCGTTTCGTTTCACCATATCTTTTTTATTTCACCATATCTTTTTTATTCAGCTGAAAAGCTAGCTGCATCACTGCTTTTTTTACAAAATTTTTCAAATCGGCATATCAACAATGTTTTTAAATATTTTTATATTTTTATTCTTGTTCAATCTCTTATATTCTTATATTCAATCTATACAGCAACAAATAAATCAGAAATATGGAATGGAATTAGAATGAGTTGTCAGATCGATTTGGAATAGAAATTGTTGTAAAACAGGGATGCCTGTTAGGGTCTTTAATATTTTCACTGTTTTTTGACGACATTTCAAAATGGATATCGGCTGAAGGCATTAAAATTAAAATTTTGCATTTCGCAGACGATCTTGTCATAATACCACAATCAAATAGCTCATTATACAACATATGATTAATAAGTTACAAAATTACTAGAGGTAGATACAATTGCCTACACATTAACAGAGCAGAGCCAAAAGTACTACTTGGTCTTCAAAAAAGGAACATACCTTTTAATTGGATGTACATATAAAATGGAAATATGGTGGCGATCTGGAAGCCGTCAAATCACATAAGTATTTACCTTGGAGCTACAATTAATCAATGAGCATTACCGTATAAATAAACTTCAAAATAAAACTCAGCGATTCGAATAATAAGGCCAGAAAGTTTATCGAAGGATCGAATTCAAATGGAATCGAAATGTATTTAAAGGGACAGTTTTATTTTTAGTGTTTTTGCATTTTAATGATTACACGTGCAAAAATAATTGTAGATATATTATGTACCTTAATTAAAAACAGAAACAGCTGTCATCTGCATTTTTTTAATTCTTCCATTCAGGTATTTCTATACCTAGATGGAATAATTAAAAAAGCTTTCGCTCGAAATGTTGAATCCGATCGATAAATCTCATTTCAATCCAATCCAGTGCTTACGTTCTGTAACACTCACATCGATAAAATTGGTCGGTCGATGGGAAAGTTACCGCCATATTATTCCGTCGATATACATACATCCAGATTAAAACTGAAATCCGGATGTGTTTACATTGAATTTGTATAATTTACATCCGGATTTAAGTTTAAATTATTCGAGTGAATAATATGGCCGTTACAGAACTAAGGCACTGGATTTAATTTGGATTCAATTCTCCATGTAAAAGGAGTATTAATCTGAAAAAGAAAGAAAGACTTTAACTCAAGCTTGGCGGAACATAATGTCTGAATATTCAATTTCTTCCTTAATTGGAAGACGCTTCAAGGTTTTCCTTTTCCATCTAGAACTTCTCAACTTTATTGGTTATTCTTTATACCCAATAAATTATTGCTGATTGGTTATTCCTATAATATCTATGTATAAGATGAATTGAAATTAACAAGAACTGAATATTGACAAGGCCCTCACTAGTCAACTGATGAGTCCAAGTGAGATCACCGGGACGAAACGCCAAAAATGTTTGTGGACTAAAGGCCACTAAAAGCTATTTTGAATCTATAACACCTATCCATAATGCAGATAATAACAAAATTTTTTGGAATACCTCTTGAATCATATTAATAATAAGTCCTGCCTAAAATTGCCGTTATCAACCCAAAGGAATTCAACTTAATGTCAAATAAATTTGTTAATCCACGCTCTAATCCGCACACTCTATTTTTTTCTTTTTGTTATTATCTAGTTATAGACGGGGGAATAAACCATTCCAAACATAAAAAAAAAGCCATTTTCATTCTCAAGAAGTCAATTCGAATACCACTCAAGAGGGTAAGTTAAACTTTCTGTTTATTAGCTTTTAATCTTAAATCGGAAAAACATTTTTAATAGACTTTCAATGCAAGAAAAATAAACAAAAAGGTGAAGTCACAAGGACTATAAATATATAGCTACTATAATCGCGCCAAGAAAATAAAAATAAAAAAAAAAAAATCATCTTAACCAAATCCCGCAAGACCTAACCAAACCAAACCAAACCAACAACGCAAAATGCCAACTGAAGTGAATTTATATTTCGCAGATAAGACAAGTTTGAATTTTCTTGGTATCAATGGAATTGAATCAAATTACCTTGGAATCTTAACCTTAAGGTTATTTTTCCATTTGACTCTTTGGGTTTATTTTTTTTTAATTTTATTATTTTTACTATGAAGACAACCACCCTGGCTTTTTTTTTTCTATATAGGCGGGTGTAGCTATACTATATATATGTTTATAGAGAAAACCTTTTTGCTCGTCTTCTTTAACTTCTTATGCTTCCACATCGGCCTTATCTAGATCGAAAGTTACTCTGCAAGATTGCTGGTGTGTGGTGGAAAATTATCCCAAAGTATCTCATTACTTTGGATAGCAGCAAATTCCAAGAGCCCAAGATACCAAGAAGAAGAATTGCATATAGGGTCCTATATATTGCCATAAAGAAAAGGAGAGGTGAGCCTGAGCAGTCAGTCTTCTGATGATAACATCGCAAAAGTTCATTTCTTTGGATTTTTTTTTTCTGTTTTGTTGCTTTTCTCGTAATAAGTAAAATTGCCAGGTATTCCGAGCGAAAGAAGTTTAATCGACATTTTGTCCATTCAATTCTTTGGGACGAAACATTTTCAGACTTATTTTTCGAGAGACTTACCCACCTCCTTACCTTTTATGGATAAGCTTAAACTGATGTCATTGTGGCTTGGAGTTGACAAAAAAAAAAAAAAAATAAAAAAACAAACGGTTAGGTAACAGATTAATTAGACCAGATAATAATGAACGGCAATAGCAGAGCAGATAAAAAAATAAAATAATTAGAGAATTTAGCAAGGCAATAGACTGAAAGAGTTAATGTTTCATTTAAAAGCCTTTGGCATATTTTTATATCTTCACAGATGATTCCCGGTAATTTAGATAAATTATATATCTGAACCCTATGCTTAAGCCCTTAAGGGAGAATTAGAATTTCAAATTTTCTGATTTTTGCGAATAGATAATAATACAATCGTATAATCTTTGTAGGAACTGGAAGCAATTCACGACTTGACGATGTGGAAAACTTTCAAGATGAGCCTCAAACAAATGCTTACAGTCAAATGACAACAAGGATATATGAATAACTTGAAAGAATGGAACTAATTTCTGGAAAATCTGAACTGGAGGATTTTTTCGAACATTATATTTAAAGTTTTTTTTTATCTGTCAAAAAAAAAGTCAAATTTTAAAAATGTTTAAACGAATTTGGATTTATTCAAATAAATTAAAGATGGTTCGAGGCATGATATCGTATGGAACTATTTGGCCTTGTGCTAGTCTTGTTGAGCAGACCTTAGTTGAAAAGCGTTCATTTAAAAACTATGATTGGATGAAATGCCTCAGGTACAAAATGTCATAAATGTCTTTATTCTTTTTTCGCCAATGGAACATTTAATTCATATGTATGTATATTATGTAGATTTAGTCTATTTGGGGGATTTTTTATGGGACCAACTTTGTATATTTGGTTTCGATTGGCAGAAGTTATGTGGCCAAAGCGAAATTTAAAATCATCAATTTGTAAAATTTGTACAGAATCAATATCATATGATCCCATGTCGATTTCAACATTCTTGTTTACAATGGCCCTGATGGAAGGAAAAACATACGAAGAAGCGAAAAATGAGGTTTGTAAAGCACAACGCAAATAGTTTTCTAATCTTTTTTTGGGATTTTTGACATTTTGACACTGTCGAAATGCTAAACAAAGGCGTGCGGTGGCAACACAAATTTGTCGATTGATAAAGCTAATCTTTTTACAAGGTGGCACAAAAGCTGTCATCCTATCGGAAGATGCTATAAATTTTTTTAAATTATTCCGAAAAATACGGAAAAAATTAAACCGATACTACACGTATATATTTGCCTACTTGATAAAGTAGAATTGACATTTACCGCCATTTTCATCTGGTGATAACTGTTGCCACTCCTTGTACATTTGGTCAGTTTATATTTACGAGTCTTCACTAATTTTGCTCCGTCAAAAGTTAAGCAGGCGAATCCAAAATTTTTTGTCCTATTTGACACAAAAACTGAGAAATTTTGCTGAGGAATCCTATTTATGGGCGTTTTTCTTCTTTAGTTTAGAGAAGAGCCTGAACTGTCAAAAAAGAAATCGTGTTTCTTTTTTAGTTCAGAGCTCCAATTTTGCGTTTCTTTTTTCGCTCTGAGCAAGTTCAGAGCACGCTCTATGAGTTCAGTATAAATTGATAGAGCAGACGGAGTTGAATAGCTGAACACAAATTTCGCAAGTGGAAAAAAAACATCAAAACAGTACAAATGGCGGACGAGAATAGAAGGTAAAATAATTTAATAAATTTACCAACAATAATAAAATAATTGTTTTCAATTGTGACAGCTGGTGAAGCGTGTTTTTTTTTTAAATAAATCTGAACTATCAGAGCAAAGCGCGCTCAGTTCGGAGATCGCTCAGAGTATGTTCGAAGTGTGCAGTTCAGACTCTGTTCAGAGATCTACTCTGAACTAAAAAAGAAAAACGCCCTTTATTTAATAGATTACTAAGATCTTCAATATCTCTAAAATATAAACTAGCCAATTAGGAGAGTTCAAGAAAATTAGATCTTGGAGACCTCAGCAATTTTATTTCTGTGATGATCGAGAGTAAAAAGACCTTTTCAACGGTTGGTACAAGACTGACTTTATTAGCGAAAGAGTTATTAAGAATAACTAATATAAGAAATAGTATATTAGAAGTAATTATTAAGAGTACAGTAGTACAGTTATGACTCTTCTCATATGCATACATATATATTCTAAGGGTAGCTACATACAACTACTACAATTTCCTTACCCACATTTTTTAATTTTGTTGTCAAACTACTGAAAACTCTCTTGCTCACTTAATGATGTAGCGAAATCCTGAGATCCAATTTTTCTGAAAGTAAATATTAAAACTTGCAAGTCAATTTCATAATAATCTAGCACTAAACAATGGATTGAAAAGTCGACAGTCGATTTGGTTGACGACGTTCAGGGGTAATCTTTGATCTCTTCACTTTCAGTCGGAATAATTTAAAATATATGTTTTTCTTTTTTAGGTCAGAAAAAAGTTTTTTGAAATATACAAAGTTGGACTAATATCCTGGCCTCTAGTACAAGTGGTGAATTTCACATTTATTCCACTACGCAATCAAGTAGTATTTGTGTCTTGTTTTAGTATGGTATGGACATCATTCTTAGCATACAAAATTCACCTGCAACAAAAGAATCAAAATTATGAAAGTTTTTTCGTTGTGACTAAGAAATAATAAAAATAAGAAAAATACATATATAATTTCTAGATGTATGTCGGTTCAATCTTAAATGCATCCACCATGTGACAAATCTGCATTACTGGCATGTCACGCTTCAAATATATTTTGATGTATATTTGCAGAAGGACAAAGCTCGAGAACGCCGAAATAATGTAACAACAGGTGGTAAACCACATGCTTTAAAAGAGGTAAAAATGCCGTCTGAAGTTATTAGGCTAGTAATTTTGGAATTGGAGAATCTGTTGGGAGTTTCCATTTCCGATTTGGTTTCAGTTCAAATGTGCATTTCTATAAACTGACAATACATTTCGGAACTGAATGCTATTAATAATCCAAGTGAAGAATCTCAAACCTTAGCCGAAACTCTTACCTGCAGTATTGTTTCGAAAATACAGTGTATGGAGTATCATTGAAAAAATCTACAGGGCAGGTCAAATAATTCCAACCACTATTACAAAAGAATAATTTTTATATACCAATATTATTGCATCAACTTCTGACCCCAAAAAGTAAATTCCAAACCGCAATTTTGTGAAAAAGACTTTCCATAGCCAATCCGCAGAGCAATTTATTGTGTATGGTCAATGGTGTGGACACAATATTTGGCCACACCACTGACCATTTGGATTCTCTAAAACATATTTTGAAATTGGATGCAGAAAATATTTTCGAATTAATATAAAATGCCTCTAACCATTTTTCTACAATATCCAAAACTTTGAAATTGGCGGAAAAGTGGACATATATTCAACGAAAATAATACTTTTCAGATGCGAAACGAATCAATCTCTTATGGAAAAACAAATTTTGCTAAAAATTCGACAATTCCGATAATTTATACTAATTGTGAAAATGAATTACCTGCGAGCCTCCTGGTGATAATATTTTGACATGTGTGTATAGCCTAACAGAACCTATAATGAGCTCAAAATCAGCCAATGAATGAAATGCTGTTCAAAGCTTCCAAAACTCAGCAACAAAAAAAAAACAATAAATTTCTGCTAAGATTTAAGATAGTGAGACCTGTTGGAACTTGGAAGAAACTTCTATAGTTAAATAGTAATGCCATTTATGTACATACTCTTATTATTTTTTCTATTTATGTGGTATTTTCATGTCTGTTTCCACAAAATCAACATTACGCTGAAAAGTGTGCTTTTGCTTTGTCATCTTAAAGCGTTTATAAAACGCCAAATCATCCCACTCTTCTACTTCAGCACGACTTCGCACCAGTTCTCGTTCTCTTTATCGTTATCAGAAAAAAATTGTCGAATATTCAATTTATCTATATTTCAGTCAAGAAATTTTTCACCCCCAATTCACAGAATACGGTATTACGTGCCATCGTAAAAATTATTTAATATTTTTTAATATTGATTGATGTGATTATTGATTATTATTTTTGTTGACTTTTCTGATTATATTTTAATAGAAAACACTTGACTAGAATACAAATAGAAAATGATGAATGTAAAAAACATCGTCAAAATTAGTTTTGAAGCTTCTAAATGCTTTCTCAAACTGGCGCTAAAAATTCGGCAGGCGAATTTCAATTTTCTAGAAGAATAAAACCATTCGGTTTTTTGTGTTCGATTCACAATTGATATTACCATTGACCCCGAAAAATCAATTTAGCACTTCTTTTCACAAATTGAAAAAAATTGGTCTAAACTTTTTTTTTTATCAAAATTTTGAGTTTGCATTGGAATTTTTCAAAAACTGATGACATAAATAATTTAATTTAAATTTAGGATTAAAAAACGGATTTCTGGCTTTCAAAACCGGTATAGTACCTAATTTTAAGTGTTATCGTTTTTTTTTTTTCATTTTAAGTATTTTTTATAAAACTGCCCCTATCTCCTTAAAGGGACGAGATAGACCTCCCCCTCCCATAGTAAAAAATACTTGTTTTTGACCCCTGTATTTAAAAAACCGTCATCAATTTTTGGAACCAAAGTTATCGTACTCTTCCCACATTATGTACGTACCTATTTTTAAAATGTACATTTTTGCTCCTTATTCTCCCTCGCATCCTTCCGTTTAGAGAGAGGAGGGGAGGGACTAACTCAACTTTTTCAAGTTGACAAAACTAAGTATCTTTGGTTAATGCAGAACAAAAACAAAGAAAAACAAAAAACAAAAACAAACATCAAAATGACAATATAATATTAAAAAAGTATAAAGTATTGAATTAAACTGTACCTAAAAGTATTTCCATAAAAATCTAATTTTCTTCATTTCATCATTTTAAATATATTTCTCAAATAAGTTTGCATATACATACATATACCTACGAATACCTTTTGTATCCTCCCTGGAGTGCTTTTCAAAAACAAACAAGGCAATAATTAAAAACCACAAACATTTCACGCGTATAATATGTTAGGTATCCTTGTTTCACCGCCATGAATCCAATTGAAATAAATAAATTAAAAAACATTTGAAACTTTCTCGAAAACCAAAACCAAAACACTTTGCTTGTTGTTTTAGAAAACAAATATTGTGGTTGAATATGGTAAGCATTCCGCATATCCGTCAATTTGGTGGACTTCCATCCTTCTCCCTCTTTCTCTTTGCAAAAAGACAGTTATTTTGAACAACAAACCTCCGCATATATTTATATTTATTGAGAAAGTTATCATACTATAATACCTTTCAAGTGACTCTTCTTCTGTCTACATGCAAATGTGCTTCCTAATTTCATAAACATAACGGCCCTTCTCTCAGTTTTCTCTGTCTTTCGTTTTCGTTGGAAGAATAAAACAATTTGATATGAAAATTTTCTGCTGAACTTTTCCCTTAGAATATTTGTTCGAGAAAAAAAAAACATTTAAGCAAAAAAAAAAAACAGTTTTCTTGAATATTAATTTTGCGCACAACCGGGATAACCATTGCCGCCGCCACCACCACCGCTGCCGCCATCTTTTCCATCTCACCACTCATGACCGGAAACTATCAGGAGAACAATTGGCTGCACTGTTATAATATAGAAATGTAACGAATGCTAATTTTTTCAGTGTGTAAGGCAGAAGATTACCTCTCATAAATTCTTGGGAATGTCTAGCTCAAGTCATGAGCAAAGAAGAACCAAGAAAGTCCTCATCGAGTACATAGCTCTGTGCATGTGCTAGCATTGAGCAATGGCATGATGATATCCTATAGCCCCACCAGAGTGGACACATTTAATTCCAAGTGGCATGGCAAAATGCCACTTTAGTTACCCGGACCACAAATTAGAGCAATAAAACGTTTCATAAAATTTCAAATCCCTTCTCTGCTTGTATATTTCCGGTTTTTCTTTTGCTGTATGGTTCTCTTATATTGTTGTTGTCTAATACTCATTGTACGACTATATACGAGTGTATCCTAGAACACAGAGTCCTGATGACACACACACACACAGTGAAAGACAGCTTTATATTTTTAAAGACAAGTTGACTTTTGTCGTTCGACCCCATCATCGCACCACTATTCGCGTATAGTCCCCAGCAAGGGTCAACCATAAACAAAAGTGTCAGAAATATAATAAGACACCGACAATAACGACCACGATGAAACTTAATACCAGGGTCGCTCCTGGATTAAAAGACGCAAGTTTTGTTTTTATGATTTTTTTTTGTATCAAATTTAAAAAATTTTGACATTTTTGACAGTTAAAAAACAACTGTTAATTTAAATTCTATGTCAGATTTATAATTTTGGCAGTTGCAAATAGCGACCTTATATTAGTTCCAAAAAAACTATTGAGTTTTAAGATTATTTGAATTGTTTAATAAATAATGGTTTATTTAGCGGTTGTTCAGCAATCAACTGTCAACTGTCAGAATCTTTAGTCTAATCTCAGTTTTGAACACAGCAACCAGAAAAATTTACCATTTTAGATTTTTTCGCGAGTATTTAAGTCGTTGGCCTCAAAATAGCTGGCCCTCTTTCAACCGTCAAAATTGTTAAATTTCTATTAGAATTAGTCAGATTTTGTCTGGAAATCATTTTCAATAAAAGAAATAAATTAATTCAGAGTAACATATTTGACTAACTTTTCTAAAATTGGTATATAACATAATAAACTAATTACATGCAGTGCCTCCTAATTAAGTGGACCAAAAATTAACGTGGCAAATAATTCAGTTTGTCAAAATAAAAAAAAAATCGACCACTGTCGTTGACCTAAAATTAGCTTGACTTTTTCAACTTTAAAACTTCTATAAGAATTAGTCAAATTTGGTTCTGTAAAAGAATTGAATTAATTCTTATTCCTTGAAACTTTGCGTAACATTTTTGACTAGCTTTTCTAAAATTGGTAAATTGGTAAAATTAAATTAAAAGAAAAAAAAAAACCGACCACCATTCGCCGCTAGGCATACTTTGGGGTAAAGTTAAAAAATTAAAAATAAAGGTTCATTCATTTTTCGGTTTCGAAAGTAAAGTCAAATAAAACACAAACAGCGAGACATTTTTGATGAAAATTTTATTTCATTATAAAGTTTGGCCTTAGTGGCAAATTAATTGTGAAAATTAATATCATTCAAATGGCCGCCAGGGGAAGGTTCGCCGCATACGATTCTTTTGATGTAATTTTTAACCATCTTTTTCGCACATTTCGGGCAGTATCTCGGCCATAATTTCAGTAATGTTGGTTTTTAATGCGTCTAGAGTTCGGGGATTATTCGCGTAAATACTGTCTTTAGCGTGGCCCCACAGAAAAAAATCTAACGGCGTCAAGTCGCATGATCTTCGTAGCCAACTGACGTCGCTAAAACGTGAAATTACGAAATCAATAAATTCGGATCATCAGCAACACTCGCACTTGCAGCAGCAATATTTTTGACTGTGCGTGCATTACGATGATGCACATGGCCTTACGATATCAGTAACGCATCCGTTCTCTTCAAATTTCTTCAACCGATTGCTTGCGTAGTCTGTCGATTATCATCGCGTAATGCGCGAAAAGTGGCTATATTTGAATCACCACCTTTGTAGTAAGTTTTAATAATTTAAACGCGTTGTTTAATTGTTAAACGATCCATTATCGTAAATTGCAAACATTCAACTAATATTATGAAAGGAAATTTTATGAAAATATAAATAATTTAAAGAATAAAAAAATAAAAAAAATTAAAATAACTTTGTTTTATTTTTATTTTTATATATTTTTATAATGACACTTCAAATGTCAGCTGAGTTTGACAGGAGTGTCAAATGCCAGCGCTTCCAAGCTTCCAACTTGAAACTACGAAATGAATGACCCGTTACTAACAAAATTTACAGTGCTATTCTGGCGTTGTGAGGGCTGAAAAGTAACGAGCTCTTGTTAAGTTGATTTCTTGTGAAGAAATCCGACAATTCTTACAAGAAACCTCATAAAATACTCACCGCAGCAAGGTGATTTTTGTATTTTATTTTAAAGTTCTGAATTTCTGTTGAATGCGACCCATTGAATAATTTTTTTGTTCATGATCAAGGAGATCACAATTTTGATAGTTCTTCTGACGCAAGTTGCTAATAATACGAAAACCTCACAAAATCAATTTTAACTCACCTTGTGAGGTTGTTGTGACTTGTGAGGTATCAGGGAGGTTTTCCAGGGCTGTCATTATTTTTACAATTTTAAATGCAATATTATTTAAACTTTTTAAAAGCATCGGGCTTAAAAATTCTAGCAAAATTGGTTTAGCAAGTAAAAAGATACACGTGAAAAGAACAAAAATAAGGCAATTTTTTCGAGATGCGTCAAAACTTTTAATGGAAATTGTGCATTTTTTTCGCAAAAATTTAAAATGCAGAAGTTTCATAAAAAATTTTGGAGCCATTTTGAAAAAACTGGGTAAAAGGAAAATCGTTTTATGACAGCTAACCGTTCTAGATGCGCTAAAACAAAAGTTCTAATTTTTCATCTAAAAAATCATATAAAAGTGGTTTGTACCAAATTTCAAGCAAATCCGCCCATGCGTACCTATAGGATTTAGCTCGATGTACATCAGAAGCTTGATGTCTTTTAAATCAAAAGAAAAGTCTTTTAGAGCCGTTTGCTGATAGGCAACTTAAATATTTAAGTTCAACTTATAAGGCGCTTATGCTCTACTTTTTCCTATGCGTAAACTGTCACATAAGTTCTTAAAGTTCCAATTCCTTTCCCCTTACTGTAAAATTTGTTTAAAAAAGGCAGTTATTTACGATGAGGTCCTTTAAACGTAAACATTTTGAACTCATATTTTTCTAGGCTTTTCTTAAAACTCAAAGTAAGATGGTTTAAAAAAAAGCAAGTTCCAGAATTGTATTTACTAAATGCGACCATGGCCCAAACTCCTCACCCCTCAAACCGAATAATAAAAAAAAAGACGGGGTTGAATTTTAATTCCCACATGATGTCTCTTCCACCTCGCCCCTCACATTTTATATCCTGGCTCAGTGAATCTCTAAATTTTGCGACTAAATACTTTAACTTTGTTAAGCAGGAGATGACACAATCTGTTTGCTTCGCAGAGACCGTTTTCCCGTTTCTCGTTTTCATACTCCTGTCAAGCTGTGCATTTAACTTAGTCGCTCTCACACTCTATACAAAGTGTCCTTTCAGTCATGTCCTATAAGTCCTGACTCCTGAACGAAGAATAGCCGTTCACAGTGTACTGACTGGACGGGACGAGGCACAGCCAACATGACGAGAACGACAACGACGACGACGATGAGTGACATTAAGTGGAAGTGGCATATTTGAGAAATCATTTAAAATACCCAAATACGGGGGGATGAAGAGAAGTTGCAGATGCAAAGGAAAAGAAATAGGAAGGTTCAATTTTCCCGCAGAGACATAACAGAATTTTATGTTAATGTGATACACTTATCCCTTTACCCTTCGGTAATTTATTTTGCCGCTTCTTAGAGATGTTAAATGAGTTGGTTTTTGTAGTGTAAAAGTAAAAAGGGAGGGGGGGGGGGTGCTTCGGGGTGTTGGTGTATTATACGGATTTGAAGTTTTTACCAAAGGTTGGTAAATATGTTACTTTGAATTCCTTCGGGGCGGGGAGTAAAGGATGTTTTGTAGATATATGAAACTATGTGTAGGTATACTTTGTTTTGGTTAGTTTCGATGTTTGCTTAATTGGACACCATCGTTTTAATATAATTTATGGAAAAGGGTGTGTGGTGCGGTTGATAGATGTCAGAGTCGATTAAAATTGTTTTCGCCTCATCCCTCCCCACCCCACCCCCCCGGTTTCTGGTTGGCTGAAATTATATTATATTGTTGTGGTTTTTAAGACTTGACATTTGACTTGTCGTTAACATATTGAATTGATACCATGTCAGCTATTTAGATTGTTTGTACAGAGGAAACGAAATTTATTTATACATATAATTAAGAACAACAATTCAACATTTGGAGCAATTTGAAAAAAGAATTTTTTGATTTAGAAATGTTTTAGTTGTTTAGGTTTTTTTTTAATTTGAACATATCAACCAAAAATATGTTTTTGTAAAACTTCATGCGTTGTTTTTTTTTACATTTTTTCGTAGCTTCATTATAATTTTTAACCGCAAGCTATTATTACAAGATAAGATTCCCTATTAATTACAATTTGTAGCACAAGAAACATAGACTTCTTTCGTAGAAGGAAAAACCGGATTTGGTAATTTTCGACAATGATTTTTTTTATCAAACATTCAATCCTGCCAATAAGTTATTGCAATTTTTTCGGAAAACAGTGGTTGCAATTTTTTTTTTATTGAAATGAAATGTAATCAAATACTTCAAAAATGTATTCGTTAATTATTTGAAAATGAAATAAAATTATAGTTTGAAGAATTCATTATACTGAAAATTTTGATATGGGATTACCGAAAGTATGATCAATGGGGGCCAGCGTAGCCGAAGTGGCACGATCGTGCCTTTCTGACACGAAAATTTTATCAATGCACGGTGGCACGAAAAAATTCAATATGGCACGTTTTTTTTTGTTTCCAGTTTTTATCCAAATAAAGCGAATTTTGAAGAAATTTTGAGAAAATTGTTCCAAGTGGAGGCCAGATGGAGGAAAAACTGGCAGAAACTCTTATTTTTTATAGAACAAATTATTTCTTCTATTTTTTTTTGTTGTACTTCACCCCACAATTGATTTATATATTTTTTGTTAACATACGAATTTTTGTTTTTTTCATATGGCACGAAAATGACACGATTTTTTAGAAAATGTGGCACGGAAATTTTTTTTTGGGCGGCAACGCTGATGGGGGCCCTTAGTAATGAATTACGCAAACAGGACAAAATACTAAGAAAAAAAAAATAATTTGCTTTCTCACAATCTGAAGCAGCTAAATCTCTGAGGTCTTATTTTCTGAACACATAGTAGGTACACATAGTGGGTGTGGACACATTAAATCCGGCTCGAAGGACCACAACATGTTTTGTATTATTGGTGTTAAATTTTTTTTCTGTGTGTGGACTATATAATTTGTTTTATTTTGTCTAGTTTTAGTTTTCGTTTAAAGTCTTTATAATAAAAACCATAAAAAAAAAGAATTCTATAAATGATTGATTAAAAATATTTAATAAAGTAATGTGTTTGTACAATGTTAGCTTTTTGTTACCAAGTTCAAGTTAGGTGTTTACTGTGTGGTGTCCAAAATCAAAAGAGATAGACATGTCGATTATGGAATCTGCAATACTGGATTTGAAGTGCAGAGCTCTCTCTTCTCTGTACACATTTTTCGTGAAAAGAAGAGAGAACACTATTCTGCGAATCACTGCGGATTCAGTACTGCGGATTCCATAATCGGCATGAGAATTTAGTTTTTTACAAATTGATTTAGCATACAAAAATAGATATGAGGCAAAAGAAGAATGCAAAAAGTAATTTACGTTAGGATTTATAAGAGAGAATTAAATTAGTTACTTGTTTTATAAGATAGGGTATTTTTGGACATTGTTTGGCATTTTTACAAAAAAAAAATATATTTTTTGATTTGATTGCAAAACACTCATTAATGTCGAAAAAACATTAAAAATTTGAATTGATTTACCTTTTTCAGCTTCTAGCAGCTTTTTTGACGTTTAACATTTGACAAAATTAATTCGGATGTTATTTTGTGTTGCCGCTTGAAGGGGTGATGGACCAGTGGATTCTCTTTTGTTTCTGATGTCAGCTTTCTGCTCCGATAATCTTATCTCCAGTGATCTCTTCGTTGCCCCAAAGTAGATCAAATTACACGCTTCACCTTCTTTCCCACCGCAGCCAATTTTATAAGATTTAATAAACTACCCCTTAAGAAGTTGAGAAAATCAAACGAAACGTAGGGAAAATTATGAGTTAAAGTTTTTTATTTGCACAAAAGGAAAGTGTGACCAAAAAAGCCTGATAAAACTAAAAAATCAATAAATACTTTTTTATTGTTAGATATGTTATCTGCCCTTCTTAAAACACTATCTTTCTATTTTTTCCTCGGCTGACACTTTAATGTGATTTAATAAAATAAAAATTTATAACAAGTTATTTGGAAAATCATTGAATTAAAACTGATTTTTTTAACATTTATTTAGCAAGAGAACAATTAAGAGTTAATTTCCTTTAAACTGACAGCTCTCAAATGACATTGATCAGTGCTGCCAAAGTATATAAAATGTATGCAAATTTATTGTGTGGGTACGTACGCATACAAAAACGTAAACTTCAGACTCGATTGAGTGGTTGCTACCTGAAAAATATTTGTTCGCCCGAAATTTTAAAAGCTATTGTGAATTTTGCACGAATGATTTCATTCGCATACTAAAAATAAGTAAAAGTTTAGGCTGCCAATGGCATTACATTCCGCCCGAAATTAATGTTCACAATACGGGGAATTTTTGGAATGTGGAATTTCGGGTGAAACTCACAATAGGCGAAAAGCGAAATGTCAGTTTTTTCGAGTGGAATGTTGTTGAAACTCACAATAAAAAATAAATAAATAATAAAAATAATTGTTGCCAAAAATATCTTAGGTATTCTTAATATAATTACTCATTAATGCAACTTGTTTGAACTAAATGATTAACAAAAATTGGCGCCCTATCTCACTTGCACTCATCAGTTGAGTAGTGACTTGTGCTTGTCAATACGCATTTTTTATTTAGTTCAGTTTATCTTAAATAGTTTCATGACGAATATATTGTCTTATGTATTTCAGTAGTATATAAAATTTGTATTATTTAAAAAAAACTTTCGAATTAATTTCAATATTGATAAGATTTCACACATAATTCACTGATTAAAGATAATTATTAATCTCTTTCTAGGTGTCAAAAAATCGTATTCACTTAAAAAAAGAAAAATTGACATACGTAGGTACTACTCAAGGCACAAAAAGTATCGGTGCCGGTCGTTATTCCATATTTCTGTTTTCTTGCAGTTAGAATTTTGTGCTTTTAACAACACAAAAATGTCTGAAAAACATTTCAAAATAAAAATTATTAAAATTTTTAATTATATTAAAAATCTTAACAAAAAATGTGTCTTATGAAAACTAGACATGTTTATAATTTTGACTAGAAATTATCAAAAGATGGAACTCAATAGGGGAGTTTACATGGACCAGCATGCTCGACAACATGGCTCGATGGCAAAACTAACTGTATGCACAACTTTGCGTTTACATTGATACTGATGTTGTCGAGCATCAGTATTTTAAAATTTTCGAATCAAACAGACGCAGGATGGCGAAAATGATTTTAGCAGCGTCAATTATGAATGAGGTTCTTGAAGAGGAAGAGGAAGAAAAAAAAAATAAATGAAAAAAAAAAAAAAAGAAAAAACTCCAGCACCTGTTTTTTGACTTGTTTTTACTTTTTTAATTCCCGTTGGCATTAAGGTTTATTTCCTTTTTTTTTTCCAGCAACATTTTGTATCCTTTTAGCTTAAAATTTTTATTTTTATAAATTTCACTTTTTATTTTCCATACCTCAGGTAAGCTTTTGTATAGTTCAAAAAACTCTTTCCAAAACTCAGTATTATTTACCATTATTTTCGCTTACCGTGACCGTGTTATCTGGCCGAGATAATTTACCGAATGAAAAAAAAAAAAAAAAACGATGTTGTCGAGCATCTGTTCACATGAGTTGGCTGGTTGGACGAGCCTTCAGGTTTTCAAAAATTTTTGAAATCCATCCAGCATGTTGGTCAAGCAGTTGTTTTGGCGTTTTAATGATCGAGCATCGATGGTTGTCGAGCCATGTTGTCGAGCATGCTGGTCCATATAAACCCCCCTAATCCCCCTTCTAATTTCAGTACCAATAAAGTCATAAACTTTGCCAAGCTGGTCAACTATCAGAATTCTTTCTCTAACATTACAGATTCAAATATAGCAACCAGAAAAAATAACAAGATTTTTAATTAATTTTTTATTATTTAAATATATTTCGAGTTTTTAAGTATACTTGATCTAAAATTTGGTACTAAAATATTTGAAAATTTCATTTAGATTTAATCAGATTTGGTCTATAAATCATTTTTAATACAGAAATATTGAAGCAATATCATAACAAATTATTTCTAATCACTTGGGAAAATTGTGCAACATTTTGGACGCCTTTTTATCTATTTGGTTCATATCTGCATTGGAATGAAAAAAAAAATATTTTTTTTAAAGCGCTACAAACTTCACACCTATTAGCAAATGTCAAAATACATACAAGTGTTTATAAATTTAGTTTGCATTACTCCAAGAAAATGGTTTTAAATTCTGAAGACTTTTTTGAAAGCGAAGCTGAATCTTCATCTGAAGAAGAAACGCGTGTAACAAGAGCCTTCCTAGTTCTACGTAAGTAAAGTTTAGTCCTTCCCACATTGTATTCAAGGAAAATCCTTTAAATATTTTCAAGGTTCAAGCAACTTTTCCGCCTGAGGCGTCAGTTATAGCGATCAGGAAAACGAAACAGGAAAAACTTTCAAATAGATTATTTACTAGGTTTTCATTCGATTTGAAACGCAAATGTTGTACTAATCGATGACAAATAACTCAATGAATTTTTTATGCAAATAAAATTTTCAACTCAACAATTATTTTATTGTTAAAAATGCATTAATGTGTTTTCCTGATGTAAATTCATTTTTCGTGCCAGCTGATTGTCACTTCACACAAAATGGAACAAATCGTTCCAATTATTTGCGTTCCAGCTTTTACTTGTTCCACTGACAGATTTGTGAAAGGAAAAAAAAATCGTATCCATCTGTTTCAACTTTTCCTGATCGCTATAACTGACTCCTTAGCAAGGAAGCATTTGAAAATGTATAGAAAGAGATCGACCTTCCCCTCACAATGTACTTTTATTTATTACATTTGACTCACATTTTTTAATTTTAATCAAAACCACCGAGGACCAAACAAAAACACAATTTGAACACAAATGACAACAAATCCAAAACGAAAGCAAATGTCACTCGTTAATTTAAAACGAGTTTCGTTTTTATTTACGAGTTTCGTTACTCGTAGTCGCAAATAAAATACGAATTTCTTTTTTTCTACTACAATTCTCGTTTCTCGTAATCGCAATTTAACGAATACGCGGTATAACTTACGATTATATCGTTTTACATAATAAGCCCCCTGAATCATTAAGTGTACCAAATTTCAGCAATTTTGTTCTAGAACTGCTGCGGTGGGAAATGATTTTTGTCAACATCAAAAATTCAACAAATGGACCCAAATGTTAGGTGGCACCTCACCAATATTCAATTTCTTAGCATAAATGGTTGTGAGATACAGTAAAATCTCGGAAAGATGAACAAATATTAAACAGACCCCGTTCATCTTTTCAAGCACCAAAATTTAGTTAAAGAAGACGGTATAGCCATACATAAAAACATTAAATATATCAAAATAACAATTTTATTTAAAAAAAAAAAACAAGAAACATAACAAAAAGAAAAAAGTTCATTAAAAAGAGCGTAAAAACAGACTTAATTAAGTGTTTTTTTTTTAAACTGCTCTATGGTAGACTGTCGCGTGGAAGAAAGTTGTCTTATAATTGCCTTCTCTCGCAAATTTCTCTAATTTAAAAGTGTAGAAACGTCGGCACCATTTTGCTCTGCAAATTTCAAGCAGGTGTTTACGGCTGAAATTGCCGCTGCTGGTTTGGTGAAATCGGCAACTTTAAAAATTTAACTGGAGGCATCTTACCTGTACAAAATTCACATCACACTGAAGAATTTATGTAACAAGTTAAAACACGCTCGAGAGTAGGTACCGTTACCAAAACAAAATACCGTAACTTACATATAACACGACGAACTAAAGACAAAGAAACAGACAAGTGTTCGTCTTTTCGAGTACCCGAATTTCAACGCGTTCTATTTGGAACACTTCAATGGTGGAGAAAAAATCGTTCATCTTTCCCAACTGTTCATCTTATAGAACCGTTCATGTTTCCGAGATTCTACTGTATAAGACTTACAAAATCTCTAAAACCGTAGGTAACTGCCTGGCTGACTCAATGACTGACTGACAGATTGTCAAAATTATGGAGAACTTGGCGAAACCGTAGATTTTGGTAATTTAGAATAACTGTTGGCATTGCGGTTAATTGAAAGGAAACAAATTTGAAGTTTTCTATTTAGAAGGCGTGGCATCCACCCACTTTGCCGTAGAATAATAAAATTTGGAGGAACATTAAAAATTTGAAATTTTTAGATTTTATATTCAAGGGGCGTGGCATCCACAGATTTTCATAATGGATTAAAAAAGTATCTTATGTAGGCAACTTTTATATCATTAGAATTTTGATGAACACGGAGTTTAAAATTAAAAATTTCGGCAATTTAGAATCAGAATTTAAAAAATAAAGAAAATACTTACAGAATTTCGATACCAGACATATTTTTAACAAACTTAACAAACACTAGTAAAAATTGAAAGACTTTTTTTTTTAAGTTCATAATTTCTCTGTTTATTTTTAAATTAAAATAATAATTTACAAAAATGTGTACAAAGTTTTATTTGTAATTCGGAGTTAAATTAACTTTTTTATTAGAATTGTTAGTAGTTGTGTTTTTTTTTGGTTTTTATTTTAAATAAACAAATAAAATTTCGATAATTTTGTTTTGTATAGTAGGTATGGGTAAATATAAAATAATAAATTTTAATACTTTATTTATCATTATTTTTGGTATTATCTATTTTTTTAGTGTAGCGCTGATAATAATACATTACTTATTTTTCTAATCTATTAAGTCTATATTACAACATTTTGTTTATTTGCTTTTATTTTTATTTTTTAAGTTTTAATTTTACACATCACAATTCATCAGTTTAGTGGTTTTTATTTTATTTTATTTTTTCTGTTTATTTTGTGATGACATAAAAGATACTTTTCTATCTTAGTCTAATTAATTGCTTTGTCTCTCTATATTATGTATCTACAGAGATGATGTTTTTTTGTTTTTTTTTTTTATATTTTTGCCTTTTCGGGGCCTTCATTTATTTTTATTTAATATCTTTTCGTCTTTTATTTAGCTCTGTTTTTCTGTACAAATAAAATAAAATTAAAATTTATGATGGTATTTCGCTATAAATTGTCCAATCAGAAAATCTTAAATCGCCATAATGTCAATAAATCATGAACCAATGAATAAATTTCTTATAAAATATAAATTCTCTTCTTTTGCTTTCTTTGCCTACCTCAAATTTGAGAGAAATGGAAAAAAATAAAATAAAATAAAAGTAATACAAATCAGAAGGATTCGTAAGATTACAAAAGGATTATAGGATATTGGGCAGGATTGCAAAATTATACAGATGAATGTTTTTTTCCTTTTTTTTTTGTTTTTTTTTGTTTGTTGTTGGGGGGGAATCATAAAACAGGCAAGGTCCAAGAGAAAAGTGTCCTTTCTCCCTGTTATATGTATGTATGTTTGTATATGTTTACTCTTTTAATACGTATTTTGCTCAAGTAGCTGTTTTGAAAATTTGCAATGCGAACCTCATATAGGTTAAAGGATGTTTATTATAAACACGAGGAAGCACTTAAAGAGGGTCATAAAACGGGGTTTTTATGATCATTCAGGAAAAGTGTACAAACCATGGTGAATCCAGTAGGTATGCTGTATGCTTGAATTGACCCCTTGTAAAATAAGGGTTTTTATACCGGATTGTATATACTGCTGACTCACAATGTCCTCCTCACAGCAAAGCCAATTCACTGACTGGCATCGAGTGTAAAAGTCCTGTGGAATTCTGGCCGAATGTCGAATGACAAGAGAGAAGAAGAAACAGGATGCTTTTTCATGATAAGACCGAGAACACAAAAGAATGTACCTATACTATACTTATAATAAAGAAAATCAGATAGCTGTGCTGATTCAGACAAATTCTAGTACATACAGTGTTGAGGATTTGAAAAATCTACCCTATATGATTTCGATATAAATACTAAGGAATTTCAGTACAGTATTCAGTATACCTGAATATACATACATAGTTACCGGCTTGCGTGCGCTTAAAGTGTTTGTATATTTCGACCTTCATATCTTACATACAATGTTTTGGACCAGACAGTATAGGTACTTTTTGGATTTATATATTAAATTGTTGTCACAAGGAAGGAGAGCAAGGAAAATGATGTTCCAGCAATTTGGCACTAATCGAATTAAATTGATTCTTTTATTACCCACTTAAAGGGGAATGGGAAAAGCATGACAGTAATGTATTACATTTTGATATCTTGTGTCCTCCTATGGGACTTCAAAAATATTTTGGGCTTAAGGGAATGACAATGAAACTAAGTCTTTTTTCACAAGACAATTATTCATAAAATTAATTTGTCCTCAAAAAGTTTGGGGTTTTCAAAGAAAATTATATAAAAAATACGAGCATATTTTTATACGAAAGACGAAAAATCTCGCAAAAATTAGGACTTCTTTTAATAGCGAAAAACTGGCCCAATTTAAAAATGGAAAAATCGGCACAAGACAGAGCCACAGAGCCACAGAGACACAGAGACACAGAGACACAGAGCCACAGAGCTACAGAGCTACAGAGTCACAGAGCCACAGAGCCACAGAGCCACAGAGCCACAGAGCCACAGAGCCACAGAGCCACAGAGCCACAGAGCCACAGAGCCACAGAGCCACAGAGCCACAGAGCCACAGAGCCACAGAGCCACAGAGCCACAGAGCCACAGAGCCACAGAGCCACAGAGCCACAGAGCCACAGAGCCACAGAGCCACAGAGCCACAGAGCCACAGAGCCACAGAGCCACAGAGCCACAGAGCCACAGAGCCACAGAGCCACAGAGCCACAGAGCCACAGAGCCACAGAGCCACAGAGCCACAGAGCCACAGAGCCACAGAGCCACAGAGCCACAGAGCAACAGAGCCACAGAGCCACAGAGTACAAATTATAAAAGCTCTCGAGCGGAACATTTGGATCGAATATGTGACGCCGCGCCGGAAAAATGTTCAAAACTCTATTACGCCAGTCTGGGTACCTACTCTCATTACTCAACATGAAAATTAATTTATAGATAGGCGAAAATTTTGTTGTCGTTCCGAAGTATTCGCGTTGGCTTACGATTTTAATTAGATCTTCAAAGATTTTAAATTAACATTCAAATTTTTTGTATATGAAGGTATTAATATTATTTCATTGGCGCATACTTTTTGTTTAAAATTTTAAAAAATCTGATTAAAACCCTAAAAAAATCGCGCATTTTTTCTTGTCCTTTAAAGCTCCCCGCGATTTCTTCGCCTGTCTATATAAATTAATTTACATGGTGACTAATGAGAGTACCCACACTGGCGTGATGGAATCTTATACATTCTTCCGTTCGTCACATATTCACTAAGAAATTTTCGTGTCGGTTTGGGAGAGCCTTAAATAATCGTAAACAAAATCACGCGATTTTTAATATTTGAAGTCAACGAATACAATTTTTCAATCATTAAGAGGATTGAATTCACAAAAGATTTAATTCTTTTACAACGCTGATAAGTAGATCAAGTGGCGTTTCCCAGAATATTGAATTTACCCGGCTCAACGTACCCAAAAACCCGAACTTAGGCTTCACTAATCAGATACATATGGAAAAAATGAGCCTTCCACAAAGCGGGAGTTTTTGACGCTAAATAAATAAATAAATTTGGTGGCACGACAGCTCGTGTAAAACCAGGATCAGGTGACTTTAAACTCTCAACCATTCTTGTGTTATTGGTGGGAATGGAGGGGACCTACAATTTTCTACCGAATCCGAATGTCTAAGATGGGAAACACCTTTTCATGACAAAAGTTACTTTTGGCGGAGTTGTCAATTCCTTCCAAGAGGCAGTAGGCCGTGAAAAATATTTTTTTTTTTTTTAAGTTGGCATAGGCTGGGAATCGAACCCTAGACGCACTAACCACCACGCCACCTAGAATCTCTATATTTTTGAATACCCAGTTTTCTAAGGGTGACCAGACCATGTTGTTTTTATTTTAATAAAATAAAATATTTTTAATTTAATTTTGATTTTCTTGATATGTTTAATTTTGTTTAAAAACGCTTCCGAATAAGTTTATCATCACTTGTTTCTCAAAAAGAAAGAATTCCACCCTTTAGTTCATGATTTACTGTAAAGCCCTTTTAAGCTCTTTCAAGCCCATTTTTGAGTTAAATTTGATTTGCATTTCATAACATAATTTAATTTCTAAATTCTAACTTACAGCCTCACTATTTTGAACAAAGCGATTTTTGCGCGTGCGTCTTCGTTATTTCGAACAAGAAAAATATTTTCATAGTTTCCACATCTACATATGAATAGTATGTATTTATTTAGTATTTGCCTGTGCCATTCATCGTTTTGTTATTATTATTATTATTTTTTTTTAATATTTATAAACATTTTTTTTTTTTTTTAATTTTATTTACACAATATCACTCTTCCCAAAACTAGTTAGATACTTTTGCGAACCGGCACTACAATTAATACTATTTATATTGGATTTACTACTACTTACTAAACGGCAACTCTCATCATCGGCGGCACCGTTACTAGTGTCTGTTGCATTGGAATTGCTTTCACTGCAGTTGGTTGTGCTGCCACCATTGCTGCTGCTGCTGGCTGCTGTCTTATATTGATATGCATCGCTACTCACTGCCGACCATGTACCGTCCTTGGCCTTAACATACAAGTGCTGCTTGGGAGGCAGCTTACTGCCAAATTGATCAGCATAGTCATTCAGGAGCAGATGATTACTGCTCGAGCAATAACTGTCCTCGTTATTGTGTACTGCAGTTGTTGGCGGCGGCGGTAGTGGCGTCCTGCCTCCTAGAAGGGGAGAATAGCAGTTCTTGTAGCTGTTGGTATTACCGGCACTACTACCGTTACACGCAGTATTTATGTTATTATCACTCTTGAAAAGTTTGGGATTACGATTGCGTTTCATTGTTCCACACCCGGGCGCCACTTGGGAATGGTGATTCTCGGTGTTGCTGGGGGAGAACGTATTGACCATTTGATGCTGCTGATGCTGTTGGTGGTGGATACCAGCCTTAAAACCATTCAGCAATGAATGCTGCTGTTGATGTTGTTGTTGTTGTTGTTGTTGTTGTTGGTGGTGTTTGGAGGGGGACGAAAAGGAGGAGGGCGACGACGACGACGTTGAAGTTGAGTTGAGGAAATTCGGAATGAATGCGTTTGTTGTTGTTGTCGTTGTGGCTGATGCTCCAGCTGCTGGTGCGGAGGACACTCCAAGTACTCCAATTGTATACGATGGGGGAGATGATGAGGTCGTTGAAGAGGACGTTGACGGTGATGCCGTTGATGATGATGACGTAAGATTTAGGTTATTTATGAGATCCATTTTATTTTCCGTTATGTTCATTTTTGGTGCTCGGGAAATTAGGTTTGATACTCCCACCGACGATGACGACGACAACGATGTCGACTGATGCTGCTTGTTATAATGCTGGCCTAGCTTACCAGGCTTCCCCATTGATTGTTGAGGGGATGACTTGGTCGATGCTGATGACAATGATGGTGGTGCTAGTGCAGCTGCTGTAACATTGCTATCCTGGCTCATGGGATAATTTGTTTCATTGAAGCAGCTAGCATCAAATCCATAGTGGGCGCTAGGTGGTGCCGAATACATCCCTGTAGCTCGATAGTCACCGAGGATGTTATCCGTCGAACGGGCTATTGCTGTTGTGTTAGCCTTTGTTGCTGTCGCATAACGATTCTGATACAATTTGGCATTTGCAACTAAATTCGTTGTTGCGTAAGCGCCACAGCTATCATAGAGGGCGGCTGTGATGGCAGCATGATTGTTGTTCGCCGTGAGGGTTGAGTTGGGATTTTTAAATGTTGAACATGCAACTTCAGCGTAATCGGGCATATTAAGTGGAGTTAGCCTGTAATTTATTAGACAAGAGAAGAGATGAGTAAAGTTAAAAAAAAATGATATTATACGTATGTAAATGTATTTATGTATTACAAGTATCGTTTGAGTTTGTAGGTAGATATAAAATGAAACGGATGTGAATACGTATAAATTTACAACGGCATGTCTATTATAAAAACACATTTTTCGGATGTGTCACTTTTTTTAATCGGATTTTTTTGTTGTTGTGTTTTTAACAATTTATGGGTGCTTCATAATATTTTTTTTTTCTAAAAATTTATGTGGACTAAGAGTCCAGAGGTTTGGGAATATTATGGCATAACATTTGTTACAGGGGTAATATTGGAAGGAAAAATCATTGATTTGTAAAAAGGGTTTGGTTTCATAACATGTGTGGAGTATAGGTAAAGGCTGCAAAGCATTTTTGTAGCACCAATTAAGATTAAAAATTTAATTGAAACAGCAAGAAATGAAGTGTGTTGTCTGTCAGGAAAATCAGTAGTTCGTATTGAAACTTAAAAATATGCACGACTGAGTCGCACGATCTTCCTCTTATGCTCTTATGTGCCATCACTCTGTGGTTTTGAAGTCTGAATAGTTTAGATAATGTGATTTTAAACAAAATAGTTATGGGAGCCTACATTTTATGACACCTACCAGACACGTAGTTTAGTTTTAGTTAGTATTATGTAAGTTCATAAATATGAACAATAAAGGACTGAAGAATTGTTAAAAAATTAATATAATTAGAAATAAATTGATAAAAAAAATTTTATTGACACCAACGCAATTTAGACTATCTGAATTCTTAAATAAATCTCGATTTATGGGAAAAAATCTTAAAAATCGTTGGAGTAGTTTTTTTATAAAAAAAAAATTTTAGATATAAAATTTTAAAAACATTTTAAAGAAAAAAAATTGGTACGTCATTGTTTAGTATTTATTGATGCAGAATTAACAACTTAATTTTGAAAAAAATCATGTACCCAAACGAATTTTCAAAAAATAATTTTTAATTTTTTTTTTAAATCAAAAATATGATTTTTTGAAATTTCGATATGCAATATTATTAAAAGTTACTAAGAGCTATTTTATAAAAATATATATTAAAATCGATTCAACTGATAAAAAAAACGGTTCTAGGAGAGATACTATTTTTAATTGATAGATATATTTTTTTCCAATAGCATGGTAGATAATATAGAGTTGAAGAAGTTTAAGTTTTTTTAAGTCCTCGTTAAATTTACAAATTAGTAATGGAATTAATTTGCGCTCTCTATGTGGATATATGTACATATATACCTATACGAATTGAATGAAATGAGATTTTAATTCGTAATTCTGATTTGTGAATTGAAAAATTTATATTTCACCAGTTATGTTTAATTTTTGAAAAATATGTTTTTTACATTCAAAAATTCAATATTTGTTATTATTTTTTTTTTTTTTAATTTTCGATATGAAATAATATTTAAACTTTTTGGAAGCTTTTTTGTAAAACATTTAATTAAAATAGGTTGAACAGAAATAGTCCAAAATCAAAAATAAAGTGGTTCTATGAGAGATATAGTTACATACATTAGTGTGGATTTAATTTTGTTTAGAATAATATGGTCTTACGGATATAAGTTCACAAAAAAATTTTAGTCAAAATCGTAGGTGTCTTTTTTCGGAAAAATGACATTTTCCTTACTTATTTTTAAACATTTGTACTCATAGCTTACGTTATTGTTATCTTTTGTTTAAAACTTTCTAGATAATATTAAAAAAAAACAACTTGGTGTCAAATTTAATAAAGATCGAGTAAGTCGTTTTCAAATTACTTAATAAGTTTTTTTAAAAAATTTTTAAACATTTTTTAAAAATCCCAACAAAAATTTTGTTGAAATTTTGGTATACAAAACTTTTGAAACTTTTTAAAAATAATATCCATAAAAAATTATCAAAATCAATTGCTCCAATTTTAAGAAAATCAAAAATTGGTTCTATGGTAACCATTTATAACCATTTTTCTAAAATTTTATTTACAAAAAGGTAGCCTTTAAGTATAAAAAAATTACTCATTTAAAAAAAAAAATGGAACGTTTCTGAGAAAAATAAGATTATCAATAATTGCAAAAAAAATATAAGATAGGTACCGTTTTTTTTTGGTCTTAAAATAATAAAGTTTGATCAAAATCGACTGATTCGTACAAGTTACACAATTTTGTATGTATAGATAATCTTTTAATAAAAATTTGTTCATCAAAATTAAAAAAGTTTTTGGACTTTTAAAAAAAGTTAAAATTTTTTGTAATCGCTCAATATTTAGAAAACGAATTTCTGCGTGGTATTGTAGGAGTATTTTGACACAGTAAAATAATTTATTTTATCATCAGAATAACGGTACCTACAGTAAAACTCTTAAAAATGCAAAAAAAAATTTCATAAAAAAAATTAACTTATTTTACGATATTACGTCGTTATTAGGTTTTTCAAAAATATGTTTTGAAAAAAAATAAAAATATTTTTTGAAAATTCTTTATTTCAAAACGAATTATTGTTTTTATTTTTTTCAATTAAATATTTTTAACTGAAAATTAACTGAATCTTTAAATTGACGAACATGCTAAAAAATTGTCTTAAACATTTTAGAAACATTTAATGTATAAAAAATAATAATTTTTAAAACGGCCTTTAACGATTTTAAAATTTTTGTCATTAATTAAGATTTATGAAAGAAATCAGATGGTGTACTATACATCGCGTTGGTGTCAAAACAATTTCGGAATAAGTTGCTATAGTGTCAATATTTGTGTACCTTCTTATTTTTTTATCAGTTTATCTTAAATGGTGTTCTTTATGGTAAACAACTTGGATGAGCATTTATCAAAAATCACACACTTCTATGTTGTATTTTAACTTTTTCTTTCACAATGTTTATTGCAATTTTAAGTTGTTTTAACAGAAACATTTTTAATTAGTATTTTGTTGACAAAGAAATTAAACAACTCAATAAAAACAAGAAGAACGTGACTATAAAGGTGTTTAAATTTTTGCTGAGTAAAAACACACACAATTATTCTTAAAAAGTCAATGTCCAAGCAGAGTATTCCCAGCTGTCAATTCATTATATTAGTATAGGTACCTTCAACCTATCATACTTATATATAATTGCAACAAGAGACCTAAATGTTGTAAAACTAAAACGAATTAATTTAATTCGTTGTTGTTTGATGCCTTACACAAACAACTACTATTACTCGCCCTCCCCCTATTAGTTATCATTAATTAAAAAAATAAATGACTCCAAAATCACAATTCCTCTCAAATCGGCACCCAAACACACCGCACAGAGGGAATAAAATTATCATTAGGCACATTTGTTATTATATGTATATGTGTACACACCACTCATTAGATCCATCCGTTGTCAAAGTTCCTCCACTCCATTTCCCTCCACTTTACCCTGCCAACCTTTTTTATATCCTATACCCCCTTCCAAATGAACTGAGACTGGAAAAAAAAAAATAATATACATATTCTCACGTTTTGTCTAGTTGTTGCCTTTTTCCAAGCCATAAGCTTCAAATGAAACTCATAAATATTGCTGTTGTTTTCAGGTAGGTATATAGGTATACAGGTTTTCTGTCAAAATTTTCAATTAAAATGCGAACTCAGGTAAAACGACCTCGAGGACGAGAATGAGGTAAACAAGGACGATACAAGGGGGTGCAGCCGGGCGGCGCGACGACGGTAGCGTCGGTTTTGTGGCTTAAAACGACAAGCAGCGCAGCGCCAGCGGTGTATGAACAATACTGTGACACAGTAATAAAGTGGAATAATGAGGATGTGCTTAAGTGGGAGAAAGCGAGTACAGCTACTCTTACTCCTGGCTTTAGCCCTCAATTTGGTTATGTTTTAAAATTATATATATTCCTCACCTACCTACTTACTTGTATATATGTATGTATGTATGTATGTATTATCTGAGAATTCATTTTGAGTTAAAACGCGTAGGTAAGCTTTACCTACTTGTTCCTTTAAAATAGGTACTTTACTTTGTGTGGCTGCGATTAGTGGCAGATGGTACGCAATAGCAACACAGGCAGGCTTACTTTACGTTAAGTTTTGTTTCTTTTTTTTTTTTGTTTTTGGTAAGTTTTATGGCTTTCGTCGTCGTGGTAAAATTAAAGTCATAAAAATGTTCTAGAAACATCACATTCAAAAAAAACAAAGATGGAGCAAGGATGATCAAGTGTTTCACACTGCTGAAGATAATAATCTAATAATGTTATTAAGTTTTGAAATTTGCAAAATATAAATAAATTTTATGGCCCCACCAAACCAAGTTGGGGAAAGTTGCCCATATCGAATAGGCAAAAAAAAAAATAACAATTTAGTCAATTTAATGAAGCAGTTTTACATAATGATATGTACATAGGTGTAGATAATTTCAAAATTAAAAAAAACTTTAATTCAGAGCATTACGAAGTTCCTTGACATCATTTGCAGCACAAAAGGTACCTTGCATTTTTGCAGAATGTGCACTTGCATAGGAAGGCATTTTTTTTGTAGTTACATATATGAATTTTACGCGATAATAGTGACACTTTAAAGGGGGGTATTTGGAGCGAGTTCAGCGCAAAAGTGAGTGGTCGGAATTGTTCGACTTTTTTTTTTTAAAGCCCCCTTAGTCCCCCTGCGTATACGCCACACTGACACTACCCACACTACACTAATCCGTCATTCCGGAAGTTTCCAAAATTCTGCTCTTGACAAACGCTTTAAGCTATATAGGAAAATCCAGACGATTTTGCCATCGATAGTTTGTATGGAAACGTCAAAATATTTGAACTATCTAACGAAACAATTTTTTTACGAAATCAAAATGGGCGGTCATATTGTTATGGAATTTATTTTACTTTATTTCATTAAGTCAAATAATTTTCTATAAGTTATTTTTTGTTATTTTAATTTTAAAGTGACTTCGCTGATAAGTTTAAGTTTTGCATGCTTTTCACAAAGCTAGTAATGGGATTTTATACTATTGTGATTTTGTTAAATCCTGATGTTGTTATTTTCTTGCAATTTTATGAGGGGCTTGCAAAACATACATATTTATGAAAAAAATAATTTTTACCGCCCACGACCACCAAAGAGGCGGGTGGTTAAAATCAGCTACACTATTTAATTGGTTGATTCACTACTTGCACATCTTCGTTTTTGGGATTTTGTCTTGGGGATATTTTTTTCATGAGAGTTTAACTTAAGGAACTTTTGTTTACTAGCTTTTCATTTGAAGATTTCGGTTTTAGAGATTTTCGTTTTGGGATTATGACTTTTTGGTAAAAATTAATAACCTGAATATTATTTACTCAAATAATTTTATCCTTAAGAAAAAAAAAAATTGGCAAACAAGGGAAGTAAAGTGCTATTTAAGATATAAACGAATTTTATGTATGCTTTATGAATGTGTTTCATAAATTTTTGTGATGCATCTCCACAATCCACAGATGTGTTCATGCTAAGATTTTCATAAAAGTCTGTAAGCATTCGACCATAATTTACGCGTCTTAGCATTTTACTGATTACCCCAAATTTCATACTTGGATGAAACGTATTTTGAAGTTGAGGACACTCTAGGTGAATTTAAAAGTTCAAGTGACCTCAACTCCAAGATACGTTTCGCCCAAAAACAGACTCTAATAAAAATCGCATACGCATACGAATATACTGTGAATTTTATAAGAATCGCCTATAATTCGAAAAAAAGCATTTGGCCCTACCCTTATAAACAATTTAAAAATTAAATAGAAAAAGTAAAAAGTATAGTAAATGGAAGCTATTCCAGCAAATGGAAAGCAAATTCGTTTAATTTAATAAATTATTTCACTGGCTAAACAAATAAGTTTGCTTGAATTAACGAAATAATTTATTGGCACAACAAACGAAATTGGTCACTTCAATAAACTATTTCATTGTCCTAACAAATTTGTTCCTTAAAACAACAAAAAAATAAATTACCGCAACAAACCAATTTTGTAAATAAATTAATAAACATGATCAATAAACTTTTGCTTGTATCAATAAACTTTTATTGGGCCAATAAACTCCTTTTTAATGTGCCAAAAAAACAAGTTCATTGGACGAAAATTGATGAAAAAATTTACTGTTCCATTAAACTTTTTTATTTTATTATTATTTTATTTATAATTTAGAAAAAGCTAACAAATATCTAAACCTCGCATTTTGGAGCGTTTTTGTACGCCTGTGAAATTAGCATAAAAATTTTCACTTAGCCTAACGGGACCTTAACAGGTTAACAGGAATTTGCAGTTTATTTTGCATTTTTTTGCATTTCTATTCCGGATTTTGCAGATCAACAAAAGTGGGTGTAACCCCCTGTACTGCTAACTTCACTATGAAGTTAGCAGTAAATGTTGCTTTTTCAACAAGAAAGCAAGCTATCAGTTTGAAATAGGTATCCAAATTTGCGGTTTTTTTTTTTGTAGTTCAAGAAAAAAATTACCAAAATTTTGAAGTCCTCATTTAAGAAAAAAAATTAAAAAATGTTATTGAAATGTAAAACGAATAAAACTAAAATGTCACTTTTCGCATACAATTTAATGGTGCAAGCAATTAATTAATATCAACATTTTGGTAATTTTTTTTTCTTCAACTGTAAAAAGAACTGCAAATTTGGAGGCTTACCGCAAATTTGGTTGCTGAGAAATGGATTTTCATTCTAACTTTAAATTGAAGTCGGGGGTGTAATATGAATTTTTTTTTTTAAATAAGGACTTCAAAATTTTAGTACATTTTTTTCTTCAACTGCAAAAATAAAACTGCGAATTTGGATCCCTAAATCAAAGTGATAGCATGTCTGGTTGTCGAAAAAACACACTGTACTGCTAACTTCACAGTAAAATCGCATGATCTTCAAATGACAGCTGAGTTTGATAGGTGTCAAATACCAGCGCTACCAACTTCAAACCACGAAATGACTAACCCGTTACCTTATAAAAAATATCAATAGAATTTTTAATAATATCCGTATTAGCATTAAGAGACTTGTCTATAAATAATAAACCAAACAGTTTTGAATATTTTTTTCTTCTGTTTCTGATTTTATCATCATACATAATAACTGTCTTGTTTATTCCAATTAATAAAATTATAAGGTTACACTACCAACTCTGACCAAGCATACACCTTACAACTACAGACTGATACCATAAAAAATTAATAAAAAAATATTCTATAGCCACAAGATTTTTAAAGACAAGATTATTAAAGGTAGATAAGGTCGTTCTCGTCATATATTATAATTAAAACATTCCAAAGTACCTACCTACCTCTCAACTTATAAAAATAGTTTGTGTGAAATAAAACAAACGCTATGAAATCTTTATAGGTATCTAGATATACTCAAACTCATCGACCTTAACCACTCCAAGTTATTACACACATCCATATACTATGTGTGTTTGTCCTTAAAGAATGAAATATTAATGTCGCAATACCAAACAAAAGACATTTCGGGGGACAATATTTTCAAAAAAAAGGATAAATGCGTAGGTATCGATTAAAACGTAAAAGCGTGCCCATGTGCCATACGATACGATAAAACTTGTTAACCATAGCAATATTTATATAAAAGTTTGAACTACATATAAATATAAATGTATTGTATAGGTGGGGCTGGGACAGCTTTGAATGTAAAAAAAAACTATGTTAACAAGGAAAACAACAAAATAACATACCTTTCATAGTCCGGAAGGGGCAACGTCGGATGCAGGTGTTGTGGTGCGTAATCCGAAATAGGATCTTTTGTTGTAGTAACAGACGTTGCCTGTCGCCAAACTCCTCCAGTTGGATCAATCCAAACTCCATTCGCATTAAGTGGCAAAGTTGGAAATTTTCGTACCGTTCCGATTGCGTGATTTCCTGAAATTCAATTTTCTCAATGTTATTTTTTTTTTCTTTTTTCTTCTATATGTGGATTAATGGAAGAAAAAAAAAAAAATGAACCGATAAAAGGATAACAAACTATAAGCAATAAAATAAATGAGAGAAAGAGTTATAGCAGAATAGAACACACATATAAAGTTATATCTTATCAAGCTAAATAACGCACCATGTAAGCTACCCAAGGAAGTCTGCTTGATGTACTGATACCGTTTGAACAGAATCATGGCACCGAACAGGAACACAATAATGGCTATAATCGATCCAAGGAGCACGATGAACCACGTCTGGGTTAGAAAGTCGTCAGCAATATCCCTGTTGATAGGATACCTGCAAGCACATACATATGTACATAAAAACAACTTTCAAAATTTATATATGGATTCATTCAAAACTGCCTTACCTGGCGGTATATCCGGTGTCCAGAGATTGTGTCCTCGGATCCATTCGCAGCACCGATGGCTGCGAAAAGGGACCAACACCCATTTTAGTTGCCGCCGCCACACTAATGTAGTACGTAACACCAGATGTCAAATTGGCCAAAAGCAGCGATGGTGTTGCGGCATCGATAGTCATATTCTTGAATATCCTCGTGGTGTTGTGCAAGTCTAGACCCTGAACGATGATGTTGTAGGCGATGAGGATGCCTACGAATACGAGAGGTATACGCGAAATGGGAGATTTCAGAGAGCATATTTAGGAAATGTGTCAATTAAAAAACAAGAGTTAGGTGGATTTGCTTACGCACCATTTGCTGTACGATTGGATGGTGGCTGCCATTTTAGAAACACTGAAGTCCTATTGAATGAGATTGCTTCCATGTCCACGGGTGGTGATTCAGGAACTGTGGATGGACATATATATATGTTGTATAGTTTGCAAAAGGGGAAATTCAATTTTGAGAATTATTCGATTGTGAAATACAATGCAGATGGGTTTCGTTTTCGGTCCTTTATATTCTTGTACCTATACGCTTAGTGTTAGGCTGAGCATAACAAGATTTCCGAAAAGAGATATGGTTGGATATTCTGTTATGCGTTGGGATTTAATTGGGTGCTGGTTTGGAAAACATGGTACCTTTCATATAGAAGCTGTACCTTTTCGGGCGGGCGGAGGAGTCTACAGAACAATAATTTTGAATATGTGTCTTGCAATCGTTTGAAGGCTTTAAATTGAATTTAACACTTAGATTCTGTGAAAAGTGGACAGCTCAAAAGGACTACTAGATATATGAGGGTTTTGTAATGGGGGATTATTTTGTATGCAAAATGAAGAAATATTGACAGAAAATCAATCAAAGTCGTTTGTCAAATTAAGAGCTAGGAGAAAACCCTTTTTTGTTGATGAATATTATTTCTTTTTCGAAAGAATTTAACACCACCTGATGATGGTGACAGATGGTGTGTCAAATCATTGGGATTGGGAAATTGAAGGAGTTTCTTTATAGCGTATAAATATTTTATTATGGTTTGTTAGGTTTGACAGTTCAAATTGTAAAAATTTGACAAATAAACAATGGAATAGGACCAAGGTGTCGCAGAAATTTAACGATATTTTAAATGTTTTTTAATTTAATAAGTTGAAATAAATTCTACCGACATCATTTAGCAGTTTCAAGACATTTCTGGCGACAAAATGAAATGGTTGAAAGTTGTACGTCATTAGGCCTTAATTCTCCACAAAGTGTCACACCTACAAATTTACTAATTTTTTTTTATACAAAACAAACCTTATGGTCAAAATTTGCTTATTATAGGTACAAAATCATTTTTTTCCAAAAGATAAGAAAATAGGAACTTTTCGAGGCAATATTTTTTATAATGGTAAAAACTGTCTTAATTAAGTTCTATATGCATTAGACGAGAGAACAGCATATTTTTATTTTTGAAAAAAGGAATAGTGATTTAGCTTCTCAACTGTCAAAAGAGAAATTGAAAAATTCAGGGAGACTGTACTAACTGATCGTCTAAATAAAAGCCATTCAAATGTCAATATCGAAGCAGTCCGTAAGAGTGTTGGTGAAAGTCTAGGAACATCAAGAAAATAAAATGTCGATAATAGAGAGTGCAGGTATGTGTCATTAAATTCATGGAGACATTTGTCTGATGTGCTATTCTACACATAACCCTATCCTATAGAAAAAAAATAAAATTTGGTCCGCCTTGCTTCGCAAGAAAGTTTTCATCAATTTAAGAATTTTAAGAAGTAAAAATTAAATTTGTAATAAATTTTTTGGGCACGATCCAATAATTTTTATATATAAAATGAAGCAGTCTGAGAGCGTAACGCCATCTCCTGGCGAAGTCATTTTTTAAAGGTACAAAATTAGCCGATTTTTAATTTCGTAGTCAGGCACGTAGCCAGGGGGGGGGGCTTGAGGGGCTGAAGCCCCCCCCCGAAAGTCTAAAATAAAAACGAGCAGAACGTGGGCGATGTCTTCGAAGGCATCAACACTTTTGGCAGCGGTCCAAAAATGTGATTTCCTAGCCCCATTATTATGCGAAAAGCTGTTCAGTTTAACGCTGCCCTTATCAGTTTTCCTACAGAAAAAATCCTTAGATTTCGTTTCTGCAATCGACCGCACCAAAGAAGAGTTCTGAATTCTCTTGAGAACATCAGAGAAGAAGCCGAAGATTTTTTCAGAAAGGCTTTTCAATCCGTATCTAACCTTGCCGAGGACTTATTTAAAGTTGAATTAAGACTCCAAGAACTTCATTGAAACAAACCACGCGTTCCAATCCAGAAACCTCTTCTACTGAATCCTATTTTAGAGTGTCTGTATTGATTCCTTGAAAAGATTCGTTAATACAAAATCTTACGGACAGATTCATGATCAACGAAGACGTTCTACCATCGTTTCAAGCTCTTCTACCAGGTTTTCCTGCGGTTGGGCGAGTCAACGAAATGGAAAAGCTAACATGTTACTTTGATAATGCAATTTTGTTGTCAGCTGTGAAAGCTGAGTACATTCTCTGGTGCGAAAAAATATCGTCGATTGATCCTTCTATCGAAGTTTTAAAATTGCTTGATATATGTGACAAGACTAACTTTAGAGGTATAAACTTCTTGCTTACGGTTTTGGCCACGCCTCCAGTGACCACAGCTAGTGTTGAAAGAACCTTTTCAACTATGAAAAGGATTAAAACAGTGTCCCGAAGAGTTATGGGGAATGCAAGATTAAGCTCACTTGCTATGATATCTGCTCATTCAGATATTAATGTGGATCCAGATAAGGTGATTGATCTCATGTCAAAAAGAAAATCAAGACGTCTTCTGCTTTGATAAAATGTGTGTATAAAAAAAGTAATTTAAGTATATGTTCGTTTGAGTACATACAATTTAAAAACTAATAAAAACCAATAAATTGGGATATATATATGTATGTAGTTTTTTGTTTAAAGAATTCTTCGTAAAATTTGGAAGCAAGCCCCCCCCGAACCAAAATCCTGGCTACGGCACTGTTCGTAGTGTTTGTCATTTCTTATATTATAATCAATATTTTCTCTATCCAATACAAAATTAAATTTTCAGATATCGCCACCACTAAATCCCTAAAAGTATGCAATTTCGACCACCATCGACTCCTAAAAGTATACAATTTCGGGTTTTGACAATTTTCCTACATTTTCGTTAAAAATTTACAATTTTCGGCTTTGTAGTGCCTTTACCTGATTCAAAACGAATCCAACAACAAAATCCCCATGTAAATCGGATAATTTTCGCCCGAGTTATCAGCGTACAACAAAACAATCAGTTCATTTTTATAAATTTAAGATAAATTTTAAGTCATTAAACTTAGCAATCACAGATTAATTTAATAATAACTTAATAAAGCTGAATTTAAATTTAATTATTTTTTTCCATTCCATTTTACATATCACTGATTTCAACAAAAAAAAAAAAAAAATTAAATTGTACCTTATACTACAATCAGATAAATAAAATTTAATGTTTATTGACTTGATTGTCACATGAAACAACATAAAGTTCTGCCCCCCTCAATCAAAAGATATTTATCTATCTGTCTATCATTAATTAAATCAACTATGTAGATATGTATATGTATGTATATAGGGTGTTCGTTCATGGAGATATAAATAGCAAAATGCAATTATTTCTCTTCACATTACCTATGCAAAGAACACTTTGAAATCTCATTGACATATCACACGCAATTGCTTTCTCTCTTGGTTGCATTTTTAATTGATTTAAAATGATTCAATATGGAAAAATATTTAAAATTGATATTAATTCAGTAAGAGAGTATAGATATAAATAAAAAAATGAGATTATTTTAAAGTTTTTCAATCAATCAAAGTACGAAGAATTACAATTTAAAAAAATATCTCTTTTTTTAAATTAAGAGAATTGAATAATTGCAATTTTATAAAATAATCTCTTAAGTTTAAGGAAACAATTTTTATATGTGGGTACATAATCTATATTGGTTCCTCGGAAACGGCATTGTAGATTTTAATGAAATTTTGAATTTTGGTAATATTTTCTTTTCCAACTGAGTCTAGATTAGATAGAAGATTAGGTAGATAGATAGATTAGAAAATTGGAAAGATGCCAAGTTATGTTGCGGTCATCGAGCTGCTGATACTTTACACGCGTTTAAATTAAAAAGAAAAAGTTCACAGAAGCAAGATGAAACTAACGAGAGGCGGGATAACCACCTGTACTTCAAACTTTAAACACAATCAAGGTTTGTACTATGAAGATAAAAATCGAACTGGATTCACCTTCAAATAAAATCATAATAAAAAAAAAAATGTTTGGAGTTTTATTTAACAAAAAACTTCTGTGGAGATATTTCCGCCCCCAAAAATTAATTAAATATAATCGATGTGTTTGAATTTTTGGAGCATATAACTTCAGTGTTGAAAAGATAGACCTTCAAGATTTAAACATTTAAAATTAAAAGAAAATAACTTCCTTAGCTATGGTATGGTGAATTCTACATGCGTTTGGAATTTTTTTTAAGGCAAAGAGTCTTTGTGGGTATTCAGAGGGGGATGTGAATAAGAAAAAAAATCGTTATGTAGCTTATCTTTTTTCGGAAAAATTGATAAATATCTTTTTGATTTTCGATTTTAAAAAACCGTTGAAATGTTTTGATCATATTTTTTATATAACGGTTTTTAAAAGTTAAATTATTAGCCCAGATACACCAAAATTTTTTTGTTAAAAGTTAATACTATTTGGATAAGATTCATGATTTTTCAAAATTATCTCAAATATTTTTGAAAAAAAAAACCTTAGAAGCGAAAATAACGGTACCTTCACTTAAACTGTCAAAAAACCGTACATAAAAAATCTTGTTTAAATTGAAAACACTTCCAAGAAATTTTGTATTTTTTTTCTGTTTGCTTAAATTAATTAAGTAATGGTTAACCAGGCTATTATTAAAAAGGAGAAAATTTAAGATTAGGTTATTATAACAGCTTTTCTTATAACGGGTGTTTTTTTTAGAAGTATAGAACTTTAAGTTGGCAACAATATATTAACTGGCGGCCATTTTTCAGCTGTCAAGTGATTTTTTTTTTAGTTTGGTTTGGAATTTCAACATGAATAGACTGGCGCCTGAACAATGCATTCAAATTGTTGTGAATGGGCTCGAAACGAGATTGCTGTTGATCCCAATTTTCATAAGAGAATTTTGTTTAGCTATGAAGCTTACTTTTGGTTGAATGGATACGTCAATAAACAAAAGTTCCGTATTTGGAGTGATGATAATCCTCAAGTGTATTTTGAGTCACCGTCACATCCACAAAAAATGACTGTTTGGTGTGCTTTATGTGTTGGTGGAATAATTGGTCCGTACTTCTTTAAAAACGATGCTCGTGCCAGAATTGATTTATTGAAGGAACGATTTATAGTAACCGCATAGTTTTACGTTACGGACCTGTGAATTGGCCTCCAAGATCGTGCGATTTAACGTCGCTTGACTATTTTCTATGGGGATAAAGTCGCTAGTCTACGCCGATAAGCCCGAAACGATTGACCACTTGGAGGACAACATTCCCCGCGTTATTACCGATATACGGCCACAAATGTTGGAAAAAGTCATCGAAAATTGGACCTCCAGATTAGACTACGCCCGAGCCAGCCGTGGAGGTCATATGCCAGAAATCACATTTAAATTATAATTCCAGAAGATTATCTTTCGAATAAAGTAAATTTCATGTCAATTTAAAAAAATCATCTTTGTTTTATTCCATTTCAAAGTTCTATACCTCTAAAAAAAAACACCCTTTAGAACCATTTCTTATTTTGCATTTGTTTAAAAACGACTCTCATCAGTATTTTGATTAAACTTTGTACCTGCAATTTCCCATGTGATTCCAATAAATGCAATCACAATCAAAAAAAAAAGTTCTTCAACTCACACTTCAATTTCGTCCTTCGCCTGTCTAACTTTAAAATTAGAATATCCAACCATTACAACAATAAAACAAATTTTGAAATTAATAAACAAAAAAAAATGCAATTCTTACCGTCTTCCAGAGTGGTTGCATATTTCGCATTCGAGGGCCTGCCTTCGATTGACTTATAAAATGGAACAATGAAAAATTCATACTTTGTGGCCTTTTGAAGAGCACTAATAGTACACGCTGACGCTCCACCACCATTCAGCACGGTTAACATTTTATAACTTCCTCCAGTTGTGGTCGCTACCATTCCCAATGAAGACACATCACGGGCATAAATGTAAAAACCCTCGATAAACTTTCCGCTGTCGATGTCCCATACCAATCGTACACCAGTGGAATCAGTTGCATTTGCTTCCAGCAGCTCTACGGCACTATTTGCTGTCAAAAGTGCCTCGGCTTCACTCAAAATTATATCCTTCTCCTCTCGCACAACTTGGCCAGCTGTAAAAGTTTCCGAAATTGCACTGGGATGTGAGAAACCTAACAAATTTTCCGCCCGCACTATGAACATGTAGACAGCACCGGCATCCAAACCAGTAGCCGTGTAAATACTTTGCATCAATCTGTTGGCCAGAGGTATCCATGTTCGACTCTTGTTTGTGGAAAACATTTCAACGGCATAGCCCAGCAATGGGGAGGCACCCAACTTTTCACTTGGCATCCATGCCACTGTCACCGAGTCGTTTGTTGAGCTTACAACTTTTGGCTTTCCGGGTGCACTGGGGCATTTTGATGGTTCCGGAGCACGAAAGAATTTTATGTTGGGGTTTGTGGGAAATTCTATGCGTAAGTAGCCGCTCCATGTTGATTTGCCACTCTGACTGCTAACCACACAAGTGTATAGACCCTGATCCTCGTTACGGTCCAAGTCAGAGATAACGAGATCTCCCGACGCAGTGATGTTTATTTTATTCGAATTAATTACGGGTATGCCGTCTCGGTACCAGGAAACAGTCGGTTGTGGTTGTCCAATTGACTTGCAATTCAGCACGGCTAGAGATTTCACGGGTAGGGTTTGATTGACAGGGCCTGCAATGATGATGGGTGGTGGATGGTCGTCTTGGGAGTTGATGCTTAGTTGTGCTCTGGCACTAATGGCACCGGCTTCGTTGATTGCATTGCATATCACAACAAGACTGGAGTCGGAACGTTGAAATTTGCTAATAGTTAAGGTGGTACGGCCATTGGCATCTATTGCTGAGGCTTCGAAACGATTCAACTTGTTGCCGGGAAAGATGAGCGACTGGTTTCCTCGAAGCGACCAGAAGATGGTAGGTGAGGGACTTCCTATCGCCTGACAATCAAGTGAAACATCTGAGTCGACTTCCACTGACTTTGAAGACGGCCGAACGGCAAACTTTGGAGGAGCTGTTTTGGGAGAAATAAATTATCAACTATAGTTTGACTTAAAATTTGTAGAAACTTTATGAAGTTTTTAATGAACAGATTTTTTAAGGAACTGAATGGTTTTGACATTGTATTTTTTTTATTTCAAAATATACTTGTATATTTTATTTGGAAGCCTGTTTTGGGAAAAGGCTTCATGTGATTTATAAAAAACAACCTCTCAGCACGAAGGTTTTAATTGAATTTATAGTCAAATTTAAAAAATGCTAACCTACCTAAATTTATTATAAAATATAATATGAATAAAATTACTTATTAAATTTCATTTGCTTACAATGAACTGTCAAAGTGCCAACAGCTGAGATAGATCCCACAACGTTGTCAGCCTCGCAGCTATATTCTCCTTCGTCCTCCAAAGTGACCCGTTCCAAGCGTAGGGACCGGTCCTCCAAAACATGCACCCGATCTAAGTATGTCACAAAAAAAAATAAAAAACTTTACTCCTCGTCCTCCTTTAACAAATGAATGACATTCAAAACCTACCCAATGGCATATTCCCCCCTGAGGCTGTACGTAGCCAAAGGACATCTGGCATAGGGTCACCTCCTACACGACAAGAAAATGTCACTGAAGAACCTTCCAACACAATTTGGTTATGTGGCCCACGGATAATAAATGGTTTTACTGATGATGGTCGGACATGAAAGAGATAAAAACAACAGTATATATTTATACGTTCACCTTACTCACACTCTGTATTTATATATTATATGGGTTGACTTCTGTCAAGGATTCAAAGTTAAAATAAAAAATAAAAAACTAACCGTGAACTTTTAGAATGGCAGCAACCGATTCTCGTACTCCTACTGGATTCTTAGCTACGCACTGGTATTGACCCTCGTCACTTTGACGGGCCTCTTGAATTGCCAAATTGCCACCATCAACAATGCGTATACGTTTGTTGCCATCCAATTCAAGTTTTTGGCCACCTTTTTTCCAGGTAACAATAGGTTCGGGTATGCCACGAGGTGCCGCACATTCCAGAAGAGCCGTTTCTCCTTGGGCTATTCGGGTATTTTGAGGCTCCAAACGAAATTCATCTCGAAGGACTAAAAAAAAAAAATAAACAAAGAGAATTATAAACGTTGACATGATTTATTTTGAGATGCGTGAAAAAGTTTAAATGTATATACATTATAGCTACAGAAGTAAGAATTAAAAAAAAAAATGAACTTTTATCCAAGAGTGTGGATTAGTGTTATATTTTAGGGTTACAGGACTTAAGGCCTTGACACATAACTCAGCAGGTTAAAAAATAAAGGTCCTATAGTATGTTTGTCGCACTGACAAAGAACAAAATTTACAACTTGTAATATTATTATTTGCCAAGAAAATAAGAGTGGGCTTAGTAAAAATAAAAAGAATGCACGACTAAGTCGCACGGCCTTGCTCTTTTGTGTGATCACACTAAGGTTTTAAAGTCTTACCTAATACCTAATTTTAAAAACATTTCATCTGATAAAAAAAAATTATTAGTTATTGGAGCCTGTATTTTATGCCACCTGCCAAAAATATAGCCTAGTTTAAGGAAGTATTATGTGAGTACATAAATATGAACAATATAGCATCGTGCTGTCTTGCACTTCGATCATATGCATGGAATTTACAGTTTAGACTGAAAAAAATTTTAAAAATCAATAAAAATAGAAATAAATTGATTAAAAAAATATCTTAAAATGATTTGACACCAACGCAATGTACACCAAGTGATTTCTTTCACAAATCTCTATTTATGAGAAAAAAAACTTTAAAAAATTGTTGGAGCGGTTTTTTAAAAAAATAATTTTTTATATATAAAATTTTGAATATATTTTTAAGAAAAAAATTTGGTACGCCAATTTTTAGTAGTTATTTATGCGGAGTTTAAGAATTAATTTTGAAAAAATCATACACCCATTTTCGAAATATCGAATTTTCAAAAAATAATTTTGAAAATTGTTTTAAAATTGTTTTTTTTTTGAAAATTTTGATATGCAATATTATTCAAACCTATTAGAAGCTTTTGCGTAAAATAATTCATTAAAATTGGTTCAACCGATAATGAGATAGTCGAAAACCAAAGAAATGGTTATATGAGAGGTACCATTTTTAAACGATATATAAATATTTTTTCCCAACAATATAGCAGATCGTTCTGATATAAGTTCACACACAAATTTTAATCAAAATCGTAGGAGACGTTTTTGAGAAAAATGATATTTTCAATACCGGTTTTTAAACATTTGTATGGGAGGTACCGTTATTTTTAGTTCTAAGAACAAATTTTATTGAAAATCTGCTAGATAATGTCAAAAAACTGCTGGGTGCTAAGTTTAATAAAAATCGACCAAGTCATTTTCAAAAGTTCTCAAAAAAAATTTTTGAAACTTTTTTTAAAAATCAAAAAAAAAAAAAATTTGTACACAATGTTTTTAAAATTATTGTAAACATTCTTTATAAAAAAATTGATCAAAATCAGTTTAAACGTTTTTGAGAAAATCGAAAATAAAAAAAAATGGTTCTATTGGAGGTATGTATACCATTTAAAACCATTTTTTTGATTTTTTTTTTTTATAAAATGGTAAAATTTTTGTTAAAAAAAATTACTAAATTTCTTTAAAAAAAAGTTGGGGGCACGTTTTTGAGAAAAATAAGATTTTCATAATTTGTTAAAAAAATTTTTACGGCAGGTACAGTTATTTTTGGTCTTAAAAAAAATAAAAATATTGTGGGGAAATGCCCAAAAAACGCTAGTTAACAAGTTTAAAGAAAATCTATCCACCCGTTTTGGCTACAACCGAAAGGACGGACAGACAGAAATACGAGACCCACTTTTTCGACTTCGCTATCATCTTAATGTCAACTTTAATCAAAATCTCGAGTTCGATTTTTTCCACGAATGCATAACTTGCCATATATGTAGTACCTACACATACATATGTTTATCGCAACAAGTAAAATTTGGTAAAAAATAGAAATTAATTTCGGACAGGGTGACCCAAAAATTAAATCAAAGTAGACGTTTTTCTAAATAAAAAAATGTGATAGTTCAAAAACCGATAATTTTAATTTTTTAATTTTGGTGGGGGTAAAACCTCCATTTATTTGGCTTAATACAAGCTAATTGACTTAAAAACTAAGAACTTAAGCTAAGATCGTGATGAGGGATGGAGGCTAAGAAGGCTAAGTTTAAGGCAAGGATAGCATTTAGTGTTAAAATATTACAGGTTATGAAAATCTTTAGAAAATAATTTAATAAAAATGCATTTCGACGCACCCTGTACCGTATAATATGAGTTATTTCTACATCGCAATTTTAGTATTATTTTGAAAATATTGTGTAAACAAAATTAAGAAAGAAATTAAATTTGGTGTAGGTTCTTGTTCACTGAAAGACATTTTCGGTGTAACAAGACGTAATTTAAAGTCGACACCAAGTCTCAGATCCCTTGCGGTTTTTTTCTGTAACCGTTTACTTTTTTGTTATAAACACAAAAAAAAATATAAATGTATATTTCAAAAAATTCGAACTGAATATTTTGATGTTTCATAAAATTTGTGAAATTTCGATTTCGTGTTTTTATGACCAGGTTTGAACATTTGAAAATATTTGAAAATAGTTCTGATTTTCAAGCTAATTGGTGGTGCTCAATTTTGAAGTTTTTGGTCCAAATTAATTAAATTCAATCTAAGCTTCATAATTTGGGCTGTCCTGGTTCAATTTTGAGCAAGGTGTTATTTTGAATCACCCTAATCCCCAATGATACTAAGTTTTTTCTTTTTATTTTATACTCTATGTATTATGCATTTCCATTAAGCATACCTCCATATACGACAGACAGATATATGTTATTGCTGTTTTTATGATATTTTAATGGCATTCAATTAATAATTATACACAAATTGAATAATTATGGTCACCTGCATCTACCTCATACAATCTACCTTCGCCCAGTGTACATATATTAATCTTAGAATTAATATAAAAAGTTATTTGATTTAGCTATATACGCAGCAACTTACTATACGCTTGAATCCACCTTTTAACCCTATATTTTTCCCATAAACCTCTAATCCGCATATAATTCACTTTTAATCTTGAATAGGAGAATTTTAACGAAGAGCAATAAAAAATATATGTAAAAACTAAAAAAGTCCCTTTAAGGCAGCCATTACAAGCTTAAGACACCTCTACAGAAAAGTTAAAACTATCTCCGTGCTATAGAATAGATTTTTTTTTATTTTTTTTAATGTTCAGGTTCCACATAACTGGCCATCCAACATATATAAGCGCCCATCATCATGCTTAAAGCTCCACACCTTTCCTTCATTTAGGGACTTGATTTATATCTGTCTGTCAGAGATGGACGTTTGTGCAGTTTTTTTTGTACTCCTTGCTCGAGGCAAATTGTGGAATTTTACGGAATTCGCATAGTTTTTGAAATTCCTATCCCACGAACTATGACTAACTTAACCAATGGAATGAATTCATAAATCATGGAGCTGGTAAAAACCGACTTGAACGAACACACAGTCCAAACCGCTTGTAACAAAAGAACAAGAAAATTAATAGTTTTCTTTTTTTTTCTCTCTCTCTCTCTCTCTGTCTCTCTCTCATCGTCGTCATCATCATCATCATCATCACACTCGCATTCACGAACATAGGAACTCTACGAAGGACACTCTTGTGATTTAAGCTTGGATAAAATTTGAAAAGGGACGATGGTCGGACGTTAACAAAAAACAAACAAAAAAAAAAAAAAGAAAAAAAAAAAAGAAAAAAAAAAGAAAGAAAGCTTGGTTGTTAAAACAAAAGCTTCTCGATGAAGTTACTCCTAACTAGCGTGGGGAGTGTTGAAATGGAACAAGGACTTGAATTAAAAACGGATTTTGATTGGACTTTACTACTGCTGCTGCTGCTGCTGTAAAAGCTGGACTGACTGAACTCGCAAGGAGACCAGACTATCCGTTGTGCTTGCTACACAGTGTATACAGCAGTTCTCCCATTCATTGCATATTAGAATTGATTTTGCTTTTTTAGTGGATTTTTTTTTTTGTTTTTGAAAAATTTAATCAGTGGTTTACGCCTTAAGCTATGACAAGTCTGTAATTAATTAATGATTGAAGTTCAGTCATGCATTCAGTTTTTTTTTTTATTTTTTATTTTTTTATCAAAGAATGATTCACCTTACTCGTCCTCTTGTATTCTTATTTCTATAGAGAATGATTTTTTGTGATTTACATTGAAAATGATTTGTTACAGTCTCGCCATTTTAATAAATTAATCGACTGAATCAGAAGAGACGTTAAATTTATTCTTAAGTTGAAATATTATGTTGGTGGAAGATTGAGTTGAGTTTGAAATAAAGGAATTCAAATTTAAAGAAGAAAGAAAATAAAATTTATTTTTAAGAAAAACGTTAGAATTTTCTTTTTTAATTGAAATTGAAAAAAAGGCAAATAAGGCTGTAATGTTGGAAATTATACCTGACTGAAATAAAATGCACGTCTGGGTTGCACTACCTTGCTCTTAAGTACGATCACACTGTGGTTTTAAAATATGCATGATACTAACACTTCAGACTAAAAATTAAAAAAAAATCAATATAATTAGAAATAAACTGATTAAACAACTTCTGAAATGGTTTTGACACCAACGCAATGTAAACCATCTTCCATTTCTTACACAAATCTCAATTTATGAGAAAAAGATTTAAAAAATCGTTGAAGCGGTTTTTTAAAAAAAAATATACATATGTTTCTATATAAAATTTTGAAAACATTTTTAAGAAAAAAAATTGGAACGCCAGTTTTTATAATTTATTAATGCAAAGTTAAAAAATTAATTTAAAACAAAAATTTACCACCCGTTTTCGAAATACATATCGAATTTTTAAAAACTAATTTTGAACTATTTTTTTTTTTGTAATCCAAAATTTGCGTTTTTGAAAGTTTTGATATGCAATGTTATTTGATCTTATCAAAAGCTCATGTGTAAAAATAATTATTAAAATTTCTTCAGCAGATAATCAGATAGTCGAAAATCAAACAAATGGTTCTATGAGAGATACCATACGATACGATAGATAAAATTTTCTCTTTAATAATATGATAAATCGTACTGATATTACTCACATAAAAATTTTAATCAAAATTGAGAAAAATTAGATTTTCCTTACCGGTTTTAAAACACTTGTATAAAGGAGGTAGGTATACAGTTATTTTTAGTCATAGGAATAATTTTTATTTAAAATTTACTGGATAATGTTAAAATACTGCTAAATGCCAAGTTTAATAAAAATCGACCGAGTCGTTTTCGAATTATAAAGTTCTCAAAAAAATGTTTAAACTATTTTTAAAAATTTAAAACAAAAAAAAATTTAAATTTAGCTATAAAATGTTTTTAAAACACTTTGAAAGAATTTCTAGAAAAAAAATTGGTCAAAAGCAGCCGTTTTTGAGAAAATCGAATATCAAAAAAGTTGAAGGCGCGATTAATAACCATTATTTATAAATATTTTTTATAAAATTACTGATTTTTTTTTAATTTGTAGGGAAAAAATAATATTTTTTTTTTAATTTTGTACAAAAATTTTTACTGGAGGTACCGTTATTTTTGGTAAAAAAAAAAAACGTATCGGGGGAATGCCCAAAAACTTCTATAGGTAGGTACCAAATGTAAAGAAATTCGACCCACCTCTTTATGCTGCAAACGAAAAGAGAGGACAGGACAGATACACATCAGACAGACAGACGCACAGAATTGCGAGCCCCACCGTTTTTGACTTCGCTATAATTGTTATGTCAAGTTTCATGTTCGAAAAATTCCGCGTATTGTAAACATTCATTTCTAGCGGAATGTAATGGCATTGATAGCCTAAATTTGCACTTATTTTTAGTAGGTGAACGAAATTTCGTTCGTGCGAAACTCACAATAGCTTTAAAAATTCGGGGCGAACAAAAAATTTTAAGGTGAAATACTTTTCGGGTGAAACTCATAATAAGGCTGAATGATTACGTTTCTTTCTTCAAAATTTCTCCAAGACAGTTCCAACGATTTTTATTAAAATTTGATACCTGCAATTACCAAAGTGATTGTAAGAAAACTGCGTTTTAAGGTTTTGACAAAAAATTTCAATACGGAAATAGAATTTTGGCGTTTATTGGCCTTATTTTTAAATTACCTATTCATCTAATAATCTATTTTTAATAACTTGAAAGATTTTGTGGAAATTTTGCTATTTTTTTCATAACAATAAATGAATTTCTTGGTACTTCTGGGTTTTTCAAGAATTGTTTTTTTAAGATGTAACAATGTAGCTCTATTAAAGTTGTTAAATACAAGACCAGTAAGTGGGATCTTGCCGTACTCTGGTTTGTCATTTAATTATTATCTTCTGCTCAAGCATTTTTTGTTCGTATTTAAAAAATGTTTCTACCAACAACTTTGTATTTTGTATTGAGAAAGAAGAATTAAGAAAGTGCAAACAAAATAGATTTTTTAAAAGTTGTTAAGATATTGGGAATTTTTTTTCAATTTTAACGAAACTGAGCCGAGACTTACAAAAGTGTCGTCCTATTTCATCTCGTGGACACTTAAACAGCCCTAAAGATTTTAAAGATTTGATTAAATTAAAATTAATTTTTTTGGTCTAAAATCGACTCACATTTTTTTAGGAAGTGGTTAAGGCTAATCATGAACATTTTAGAAAGATTAATAGTTGTATTTAAAAATATTAAGCATTCTTAGAAATAATAAAAAAAACAGATTTTCGATTTCCCAAAAATAAAGAAATTGGACGTTGGGCCGTTTAAAACCAAGATACAGTTGTTTTATGAATTATTTTTGCTATCCGAAAAACAAACTCTCAACCACTCCTGTGTGCGTGATTTGACAGAAATGGATGGGACCTACAATTTTCTGCCAAATCCAAACAGCTAAGGTGAGAAACACTTTTTCAAAACAATTCCTCGCATAATCCGTGAATAACATTTTTTTGTAGGTGAACTCAAGATCTTTGGTGTAACAGTCCTAAGCGCTAACCATTACGCCACGGGCTACTACTTAGATCTCCCATCGATTGGCTCACCTAAAACTCTCAAGCTTTTAAACATCACTGGTGTAATTATTTCTTTTTCTTCAATAGATGGGTTCAAATAATCAAATGAAGATTAAAAAAAAACTTTTGAAACAAATCGATGAGAATTTCGAGTGAATTTTAATAAAAATGCTTCAACTCCTTTTAATAAAGAAAAGGCTTTTTATAAATATTCTTATAAAGTGTCAGTATCTATGTAAATAATGAATATTCGATTCACGTGCCTTTCTAAAATTAAAAAAAAAAAAAAAAAAAATTATACTCAACTCTTTTGTAATTTTTCAACTGAGTTTATCGAAGCGTTTAAAGGATAAATACCTTAAAACAACAATATACATTATACATATAAAACCAAAGAAGCATCGCCATCTATACAAGCTTATCACTTACAGTATATCTCTCTGCAAGCAAGTCAACCGTCAATGAAAATCTTTATTACATAAAACACAAAAGTCATTGTTTTCCTATTTTCAACCACCACTTTGTAACGCACATCACTGAACCGGCGCGCATTTTTCTTTTATGATTCTTGGTTTGTTCGCCGGAAACATCAAATCAATACACTTCAATTGGCATCAATTCAATGGTTGCTTTTTGCTTTTGCAGGGGCAAACAACCGACGACGACGACGAAGGCAACACGGAGCAAAAGCCTTAATGCGGGAAAGCCGATTTCAATAAAGAAGAAATCAGGCAATTTCCTTGCGAGAGGAAATATTCCCTGCTCCCGCTGTAGACATCAAGAAATTCCTCCAACCCTCCCCCTACTCCCATGTTAAAACCAAATGAAATAACAACTTCTGAGATGTTTTCCCTAAAGGGGGTAAACGGAACATTCACCAAAAGGGTTTTATTTTTATATACATTTAGATATATTTTTTTTTTTTTGCTTGCCTCCCGCAATATGAATGAATAAATTTAATAGGAATTTATATTACAACTTACCGGCAACTTGTAATGTAGCATTCCTGCTCTGTGACACTCCAAGTTCGTTTTTAGCCTCACACCAATATACCCCGGCATCACTTTCCCGACGAGAATTTACAACCTGAAATGAAAAAAAAAAAAAAAAAAAATACATGGAAAAATTCAGAATTAAAAAATATATATCCACATAGGGGGTCGGGTCGGTATAAGGTTAGGCAGAAAAGGAGAAAGGATTGGGTTGGGAAAATTGATGAAAAAAATAGAAGAAACATCGACACACTTCGATTTTTTTTTTAAGATTTTTCATTGAGAATAAACAAATAGAGTAAGAAAAAAGTGGAACAGAAAAAATGTTATGATTGAACAAGGTATAGGTACAAAAAATTATGCCTTTCAAACAAATGAGTCCTTGACTTCAATTTTGTGCCTTTCTTTATCGATAAAGGCGTCCTACTGTGCGAACAATCAAACGTGCTTTAGTTTTTCTTTTTTCTTTTTTTTTTTTTTTGATTTTTCGCGTTTATACTTTAGGTAGATGAGATTCCAATTGGAAAATGAGTTTTCTTTTTCTCAGACTGGAAGGTGTACTGCTTAAGAAATTAAATTTTATTGAAAAGTATTTGCTTTAAAGAGAAAAGTTAATCAATAAATTGGTTAAACAAAAAAAAAATAATATTTTGGCTTGGAAAAAAGTTGAGTTTTGAAATAAACCTTCATTCAAGTTGCTCCCAAAGTATTAAAATGTACTTTTTAAAGTTAAATTAAGTGTTATAAATGAAATGAAAACTTTAATCTTAGAAATGAACTTCGGATTTATTGTTGTTTAAATTTTTAGCAAAGAGTTTTTACTTGTTCATTATACATATAGGTCCAGTATAAGTTTTATGTCAAAAACATTTTTTCAGATCTTAAAATTAAATAGAAAATAACATTACAATGATGTGAAAGTTTAAAACGACAAGTAATATTCATCATTATCCTCCGCGGGTCTGTGCGGATAAAAGTCTATTGGTGCTCCTCTATACACATCGAGTTATGTATATCGAAGAAGCGAAAGGATTAATTTTAAATTTGGTACAAAACATTTTTATGTTAAAATCACTTTGTGTTTGTTATCTTAGACCTTCATTTTTCTCCATTAGAATAAGAAGAGAAGCTCCCATAGACTTTAAATATCCAAAAAAAAACTTCATAAGTCTAAGGTTTGAACTTGAATTTTTTTTTTGAATTTCTATCAATTAATTCCTTTGTCAAAAAGTTTTCAAAATTATTTAAATTTGTGAAAGAATTTTCTTTTAACGGCAGGATATATGTACATGTGTACATAAATACAAAAATAAATAAAATATATCCCTTTGTATCTTACGCACTTTAAAAATAAAGCCAAAGGTCCGGAGATTTTTTAAAAGTTTTTCAGAATATAATAAGTACATGGTATATGCATTGTTCTTACATCTTACAGGTTTGTTGAAATAAATCTTTATCCATCAATTTTGTATTAATTTTTTTAAATTTAATTTTCAGCAATTTATTAAAATCAATACAATGTATGAGGGAAATTCAAGAAATACCAATCGCAGTGCAAACAAAACGGTCAAAAACATTATTAATCATCCTTTTTGATTTTCTCATAAGCTTCAAAGCCCTATAGTGCCAAAGGGAGCTGACGATTATGATAAAATGCCCAATAAGACATTAAATTCAGTCCAGAAAATTTCATTTGAAAATATTACAAATAAAAAAAATTTAATTTACATCAGTATTTGAACATATATGCTTTGAATATTTTGAAATTGAGAAAAATGGGTCGCAGCTATCTAAATCTCATACCAATTTAACATATTTATCACTTTACATATTCCAAACTATTTCTCTAATCAATTCCGGACATTTTATAATTATCAATTTTTAAATTCATAAATTATAAAAGCCACAACTTAATAATTTAAATAACCTATAACATATGAGATTTCTCCAACTGCCCAACAGACCCCTAATTCGGAATGATTCAAATTTGAATTAGTTTTGTAAAGTGACGAAAAAAAATCTGTGAACTATAACTGGGAAAAAAAATTCATAAAATGTCTTGAATGTGTCAAAACTTTGACAAGTTTTTGTCAATATGACAGTTTATCAGTCTGTCATTTTGACACTTGTCATACTGACACCTGTCCTACTGACACCTGTCATACTGACACCTGTCATACTGACACCTGTCATACCTACACATGTCATACTGACACCTGTCATACTGACACCTGTCATACTGACAACTGTCATACTGACACCTGTCATACTGACACCTGTCATACTCACATCTGTCATACTGATATCTTGCAAATTCCCATCTGTCACAATGACATCCATTACTGACTTATAATTTCACAATTTATTAAAATTTTGGCACGTTCAAGACATTGTATGAAATTTTTTTACCCAGTTATAGTTCACAGAATTTTTTTCGTCACTGTACAAAACTAATTCAAATTTGATTCATTCCGAATTAGGGGTCTGTTGGGCAGTTGGAGAAATCTCATATGTTATAGGTTATTTAAATTAATAAGTTGTGGCTTTTATAATTTATGAATTTAAAAATTGATAATTATAAAATGTCCGGAATTGATTAGTGAAATAGTTTGGAATATGTAAAGTGATAAATATGTTAAATTGGTATGAGATTTAGATAACTGCGACCCATTTTTCTCAACTTCAAAATATTCAAAGCATACATGTTCAAATACTGATGTAAATAAATTTTTTTTTTTATTTCTAATATTTTCAAATGAAATTTTCTGGACTGAATTCTTGGTCTTGCTCAACAGTTTAGCATATGGTTCCTTTGACACTAAAGTGTTTTGAAGGTTATGAGAAATTGCTAATGTATGATAAGATTCTGACAACTTTTGGCGAACATAACCATTAGTTAGGTTATGACATCGGTCATTTTGTTTTTGCAGATTTGCATTTTTTGCTATTCTTGCAGTCTTTTGTAATCGTTTGACCATAAATAATAATTGCTAAAAATGAAAAAAAAAATAAACAAACATAATATTGGTGTTTAAAGAATAATTTAAACAAACCTTTTAATAACAATTTACCCTTCATGTATTTATTAAAATTTGACTTTTTCTCCTTTTTTCTTCGGATCTTCGTCTTTAAATAATATTTAATGCATTTATGTACATGCATACCATACACTTACATAGATACATATATGTATGGATGTATTTTATTTATTTGTTTCTGTTGAAAAAAAATCTTTCACAAATTTAATTAAATTTTAAAACGTTTTGACACAGCAGAGTTTGTTGATAGAATTAAAAAAAAAAAAAAATCAAGTATTAAATATGCATGTTGAGGGAATAGAATTTAATACTTCTAAGACACGACAGGTTAACAGAATATGAAGCCGAAAATTGGAAATTTCGACTGAAAATCAGAAAAATCGTGAAAGCCCAAAATTGCAAAATTGCATTGCATTTTATATGCTAAGAAGGAAATATTGATTCTAAGAAATGACACAGAGACTACGGAATTGACAATTTGTTAGTTTTATCCCTGTCTTAATCCCTTAATTGGATCGCCAAAAGATGGCGTTAAACTCGCAGATAAATGGTTGTTTGATGCCCCTATACATTTTATTTTCACTTTTTAAAATGTTAGAACTCATGAAAAATTCTGTTCAAAGGCGCGGCCAGCCAAATTCTCAAATGTTTGTCTGCCTAAATATTATTGTTTTTACACTGTCTTGGCTCAAGGAAAAAGTGATATCAAGCACAGATATCCGCATCTTCTCAGGTAGCCAAGTAGCCATAAAATCTATGGATTATGTCTCTATAAATACAAAAACAGCCCTTAACTGTGGATCATCTCTCATAGAGACGGCAAAGCAGTTCAACATTCACCCTTCCTGGGGTGCCAGGTAATGGGGATATTCCCAGGTAATTGTAAAGCAGACGAACTCGCTAAAAGTGAAACATTATTTCAAATATCGTCCAATCGGATAATCATTGGTATACCCATTGCTACATGTAAACTCATGCTTAAGCAAGATGCAATAGAGAAAACAAACCTCAGGTCAAACAACATCGCCATATGTCAGACCACAAAACAGATCTGGGCTATGAATCTGAAGTGCTCTAAGAGTTTGATATCTCTAAGCTGATTGCATATTAGCTCATTACCGGACACTGTCTAATAGGCAAGCACGCAACGAGGCTTGGAGTATTTCCAATGCAGAAGCTGTATGGATGAGGAAGAGGAAGAATCGATTCCTCACCTTCTTTATACATGTCCTGCTTTATCTCGAAGACGTAGGCTCCACCTAGGAGAATTCTACTACAATGATCCAAGTGATCTGGCAAATCATGACATCAGTAGTCTCGCGCGCTCCATAAGAAGCTCTAAGTGGTTCAACGGGTAGGAAGTAGGTTTCTTAGATTCTTGTGGTATCACAATGGGCCAACCTATGGTCTAAGTGTGTCAAGTTTCTCTGCTGCCAGCCACGTAAACCAAACCAAGCCTAACCTAACCTACACTGAAAATATTTGTTAGTGCTTTTGCACAAGTTTTTGTATGATATATTTTTTTCAAATAAATCTTAAGAAAAAATCGGTAAAACAAACGAAATTGTAAAAAGAATACATATATTTTAAATCTTCAATGATTTTTAGTTTGACGTTTTTTTGCATTTACCACAGTCCTTTAAATCAAAACTAAACAACAAAGTTAAAGCGGAGAGTTTTGAGATCGATCTCACCAAGTTTACCAAGTCAGAGCTGTTCAAGCTGTTTAAGTTCTATTCTGTTCTGTTCTGGTAAATCGATCACAAGACCCGCATGTCAGATTAAGCTCATAAGCTCTGACACTTGAGGTCTTGTTCATCTTTTAGTCTATGACTCGAAAGTCTTTACAAGAAAATCTGACATAGTTTTTCGAAAAATCGTAAGAATTTTAAAAAGTTCTATGCAATTATAATCTTACGAATCCAAAGCCAAAGTTTTGTTAAAGTTTCCAACATACAATAATGTGTATCCCACAAAATAAAGTGTGTTTTTTTAGAGGTATAGAATTTTAAGTTAGCAACACTATTAAAAATTGTGCAAATTTATTTTGAAAATCATGGTTCATAGTTTCCAATTTTCATAATCGAATTTTGTTTAGCGATGAAGCTCACTTGAATGGATACGTCATTAAACAAAACTGCCGTATTTGAAGTGATGATAATCCTCAAGTGTATGTTGAGACACCGTTACATCCACAAAAACTGACTGTTTGGTGTTTATGGGTTGGTGGAATAATTGGTCCGTACTTCTTTTAAAACGATGCTGGCCAGAACGTTACAGTCAATGGTGACCGCTATAGAGCCATGATTACTGACTTTTTCGTTCATCAATTGAACAACCATGCAGGAGCTGTGGTTTCAACAAAACAGCGCAACATGTCACACAGCTCGTGCCACAATTGATTTATTGAAGGAAATGTTTGGCAACCGCATGGTTTCACGTTACGGACCCGTGAATTGGCCTCCAAGATTATGCTAATTAACACCGCTTGACTGTTTTCTGTGGGGATATGTGAATTCGCTAGTCTACGCCGATAAGCCCAAAACTATTGACCACTTGGAGGACAACATTCGCCGCGTTATTGTTAATGTTGGAAAAAGTCATCGAAAATTGGACCTCCAGATATAATTACGTCCGAGCCAGCCGTGGCGGTTATATGCCAAAAATCATATTTAAATTATAATTCCAGAAGAATATCTTTCGAATAAAGTAAATTTCATGTCAATTTAAAAAAATCATCTTTGTTTAATTCCATTTCAAAGTTATATACCTCTAAAAAAAACACCCTTTATAAACCATAATTTAAGTTCCTGTATAATGAAGTGAAAAGTTTAAGAAATTCCAACACAAATATGCACACAAAAAATAAAAAACCAAAATCCCATGGACACAGTAGTCACATAATTTAAACTTTTTACTTTTAAGAATTTATGATTGTCTGTTTCATTGTTTAATTTGCAATTCACATAAATGAAAATATTAACTGCGCTATTCCAGAAATAAAGCGAGATATACATTCTTCTCGAGTATACCTTTAGTATATTATTGTTTTTGGTTATTGTTGTTGTTGTTGGTTTTTCATCTCACATTCAACCTCATTTATACATCCGTATACCATATCCGCAATTCTTTGGAAAAAGTGAAGAGAGCAATCGTGCCTAATGCAATCTACAAGACCATCAATTTATACCACCAGGCACCAACACAAGCCATCTCGTGTCTCTCTCTTCATTCAATTCCCTTCCCTATAATAAAGGATTTCCTTCGCTATTCCAAAATAACACAAGAGAAAACATAAAATACCATATTTTGCGTACTTGCTTTGGTTCTATATTTACATCGAGAACATACATTTATAAATGAATGCCACTTAAGTTATGAAAATTCCTAGAAACGAAAAAGCTTAGGTTTAGAGAGGGTGGGAATGTTGGATTTGGGGAAACTATATGGCGCAGTTGATACTCCTCTGTCTTCGGTGCTCGATGTTCTCTGCTCGGTGGCAATAAACTATATGGCAGTATTGTTGTGTTTGTTTTAAGGTTTTTTCTTCTATCTTTTTACAACAACTTATAGGGATTGAGGATGTTTGTTCCTTATTCACACAATTATTATTATTCAACGGACAAAGTATTGGGATGAGAAAATAATTTTAAAAGCAAAGAAATATATGGGTTTGCCATGAGATATACGAATTTTGAATTTGTTGGAATCGACCAGAGAGAACATTATGTGCATATGTAATGTATATGAATATGTAGGTATGTTCGGTTAAAGTGAACAGCAACGTTGTGTTTATAAACGAAAATTATATTGGTAGGCGAATTGAATTGATTAATGTGATATTCTATTTTTTTATTATTGATTATGTTATCTTATTTGGATTGATTTCAATTTTTAAAACAAAATTAGCCTAATTTAAACTTTTGTATTTATTTTTCCAAACATACAAAAATTAATGAAAATCTAACCAAACCAATGAGTGGTCTGATTTATTTTTATTAAACGTTTAAATTTTAAATTGAGTTTTTACGTCTACAATTATATTTAAAATAGGTCAATAATAAAAGGTAATATAATGGGTTTGTAGATATAAGGTAAGTATTAAGTCACATTGTAGGTATTAGGTACAAATTTACGGTTTACGGAAAAAAGCAAAAAGTAAGTTTAAAGATGTATATCGCCTTGTACCCGAAATTAATTTTAATTTTTGGCATTTTCTTATTTTTTTTTTATTTTTTTTTTTTAAATAATTTTAAATGTATTTTTTGGTAAAAATATGTTAAGTATTTTTAAGAACACATATTGGGCTTCCATAATAAAACAAAAAATATACTTAACGTTTTTTTGTGAAAAAATCATATCGAAGTCAAAAAACAACATAAAATGCTTAACAAAATGTGTTTGGTAATAAATTGTGGGAAAACGGTTATCCACACAGAAAAAATTGTATGGTAGATATAAATTTCTAACTGTTTTTGTTTAAATAAAAAAAAATTCAAAAATACTAGAATATCAAAAAAAAAATCAAAAATGGTTTTAGTTTGGCAAAATTAGAGCCATACAAAGGAAAAAAGGAAAAAAAAAAAACATAAAAACTGTTATAACATGAAAACGAAGCGGAAACGAGAAAATGACCTATTAAGTTTTTTGACTTGAAATTAAGAGCGATAACTTGACATTACGATGATAGCGAAGTCTAAAAAAAATTAGTCTCGCAATTCCATCCGCCGGAATGTCTTTCCGTCCGTTCTGCTGTAACCTAAACGATTTTCTTCAAGATAGGTAATCTGGCGTACAAATTTGTGAACGAACGAACTTGTACGAACTTGCTCTTATTTGCGATTAAAGTATACATATGTACATGGTACTTACTTGAAAAATTGTTAAAAAATCAAACAAAATTGATTAAACAACATTTCTGGAACTCTTTTGACACCAACGTTCTGTACAACATCTGATTTATTACACAATTCTCAATTTATGAGAAAAAAATTTTAAAAACCATTCGAGCGGTTTTTTTAAAAAAATATGTAGAAATTGCAAAGTACAGAGTGTTATGAATATTTTAAAGTTTAAAGTAAATAGTATTATAGGTATTGAGAAATGATGAGAGTCTCCACAAATATTTTTTTACATATGTGTATAAAATGTTGAAAAAAAAAAAAATTCACGCCATCTTTTAGAACTTGTTAATGCAGAGTTAAAAAATAATTTTGAAAAAAAAAATAATCACATATTTTCGAAATATAGAGTTTTCAAAAAACTTATTTTAATTTTTTTTTATTAAAATCCAAAATTTGTTTTTTTTTTTTGAAAATTTTGATACCCAATATTATTTGATCTTATCAGAAGCTCATGTGTAAAAAATTTCATTAAAATTCCTTGAACAGATAGTGAGATAGTGGAAAACCAAAAAAAAAAAATAGGTTCTATGGGAGATAACATTTTTAGACGCTAGATAAAACTTTCTTTTCAATAATATTATAGATCGTAGCTCACATAAAAATTCAAAATCTAAGGAGTAGTTTTTGAGAAAAATTAGATTTTCAGTACCGGTTTTTAAATATTTGTATTGGAGGTATCGTTATTTTTAGCCATAAGAATAACTTGTATTTAAAATCTGATAGATAATGTCAAAAAACTGCCGGTTTCCAAGATTAATAAAAATCGAAAAAGCCGTTTCATCATTAAGTTCTCAAAAAAAAATTTTGAAAATTTTTGTTAAAAATAAAAAAAATAAAATTGAAAATTTTGGTATTGGAGGTATTGAACTTTTTGAAAAATTCTCCTTTAAAAGAATTGATCAAATTCAGTTGAATGATTTTTGAGAAAATCAAAAATCAAAAATATGGCTCTATGAGAGGTGCCATTTACAACCATTTTTCGGAATTTATTTTTTAAATGGTAGCCTTTTTGTAAAAAAAATTGTACGGCAAGTACCGTTATTCTTTGTCTTAAAAAGAAAATGAAAAAAAAAACATGTGGGGGGAATGCCCAAAAAAAGTTTAAAGAAAATCGTTTCACCTGTTTAGTCTACAGCCGAAGGGACAGACAAACAGAAATAAAAAATCCACTTTTTTCGACTTCGCTATCATCGTTATGTCAACTTTGATCAAAATCTCGAGTTCGATATTTTTAAAGAATCTATAACTTGACATTTTATACTATCTGTGTATGCATATATTGCAAGTTAAAAAAACGTGCACACAAGCTCTTCTTTTAAAAAAAAATTAGAATTTTTTTACATGCATACACAACATCGAAAAACAAATTTTCCGATTTTTATTAAACTTGGTACCGAACTGTTTTTTAGCATTATCTAGAAGATTTGAAAGTTTTGCATAACAACATTTTTAAATTTGTTTGTTTTCTGATTTTTTAAAAAAATGTTTTAAAGTTATTTTTTTTGAACACTTTATGATTTGGGAACTACTCGTTCGATTTTTATTAAACTTGGAAACCACCAGGTTTTTACATAATATAACGGTACCTTACATACAAATGTTTAAATACCGTTAAAAAAAATTAAATTTTCTCAAAATTAATTCCTTCAATTTTATTTAAAATTCTTACATGAACTAATATCTATCTTTTATTAAAAAAAAATATTAATTGTTAAGTAACGAATATCTGATTATCAGTTTAAAACCAGTTTATTGATTTTTTATGCACAATGAATTCTTATAGTTATAAGTTTAAACAATATAAAATATAAACAAATTTTCAAAAAAGAAATTTTGGATTTTTAAAAAAGGATAATTTAAAGGACAATTTTATAAATAATATTTCATAGCTAAACAATGTATTGGAAAAATTATTATAAAACTTCGGAAATCAAACTATTTACGATGCAAGTTCACGGTGACGTATACGTAATATTAAAAATATATTTTCGTTGGTAGAAACTTCTTTTATGAAATAAAATATTATGTTTGCAATGTTTTAGGCTTAACTTGAAAAACAAAACATTGCAGATTGCTTACAAGAAATAATATATTCTATGATTACCAGCTGGAATAATTTGGATGTAAAGGGTGCCCCAAGATTCAGGCCAGAAGTAATTTTTGACATATTCCATGACACAGTGGATTATTCTTGATAAAAAACTAAAAACTAAAAAAAAATTAAAGATAGTTGAAGCCCACAAAATTAGGAGACAGCTATTTTGAATTAAAAAGTCACGAAAAAAGGAATAATTAAAAAAAAAATTTGTTTGATAAAAAATAATTAAAATAAATTTAAATGTCGTAAAAAATTGTATTTTTTTTTCTTTTTAACTTACTACACTTTAGAAAGTTGAATTTTTTTAATAAAATATCTTGATTTTTCAAAATTCCGCCTATTACCACACCCACTTTTCTTTATTTAATCATTTTTTTTTTATTTAAATTCTTTTTTTAATTTCAAAGTTTTTCAAAAGGTGGCCCGAAACTGCGAAATTTAGCAAGGTTCAAGTTAATAAAGTAAGTTAATAAAGTAAGGAACTTTCATTTCAAACAGAAAGTACCTGTCAAATATGATTTAAACAGATCATGACGTATCTATTCCTATAATATTTCAGTTAATCAATAAATCCTTTCATATTATTACAATAAGCCTACATATGCGACTCCGCCACGAGCTTTATTTCATTTCATTTCATTTCCGGATAACTCCTAAGGAGGGCTGAAATCTTTTCTTCTATACAGCTGGTTTGTCCTTTTGAGTTACTTCAGCGAACAACCTTGCTTGTTTAACCTCATAGGTATATACCTACTTACAAAGAAAAACAGTAAAATTTCCATAATGAATTCTATTTCTATCTTTTTGATTGTATGTATGTATGTACACCTCCTACCTACACAACAGCCTTTTTTGCTAAACAGGAAATGTAATAACCGATGTAGGTATGTATGTGCTTTTGTGCGCACGAATAGAAAAAAAAAAACACGAGATAGACCTTTTGCGCGCTTTCCTTCAGCAAAGAAAAAACAAACAAACAAACAAAAAAAAATAAAATAGAACAAGGCAGAGAGGAGGTACTTTAGGAGAACAGCATTAAGTAGGCATATTAAAGTATCTTATTATTATAAACACAAGCTGGATGTAGCTCTGCTAACACCAACTTTTGCTGATGGTGGTAGAAGAATATTAGATATCCCAAGCGAGGAGTCCTTATAATGTTCGTGTTCACGTGCCTCGAGTCGAGATGGTACAAGAGAAGAAACACGAACTCTAAATATAATAAGAGATGGGTAGATAATATCCGACGACGAGACGCGATGCCGCCGCCGCCAAAGCTCGTCCTTGTCCACAACTGTATAGTATATGTGTTTAAGTGTATACGAGTATAAATGAAAATTGGGATGGTTGTCGGTATAGGAAGGAACAGAAAAGCGTGCGGTAATGTTCTTTGCCGGGGTTGCAAATGGTTGATTTAAAATTTAATGTCGTAATTTTTGTGTCACACATGAGGTTATAATCACATGACACATTGTTATGTTGATTTTATGATACTCCCAGGATGCAGCCAAAAATAAAGTGGCAGTGCTTAAAATTTTAAATTAAAAAATATGTAGGTATAGTAGGTTGGTATTATATAACTACATACTTAAGTATATATACGATTAGGTAGTAAAATATATAAACGTGTACGATGTGCTTTTTTGTACACGCTTGAATGTTATAGCGGGTGTTACAATATTAAGCGTTTACCGTGAGTAATTGGTTAGGTTTAACATAACAAGACATGCAAATTTAAATTAAAGGATTGTATAGTTCAATAGAATAACATTATTTTAATATTTGAACAAGAATTTTTCTTTGTTGTTTAGTGATATTAAAATAATCAATTTAAACAAAAATAAGTTTGTAAAAAAAATCTTTTAAATCTTTTATTTAAACTTAAATGAATTTCACAATTTTATATTATTATTATTTTAAAAGATTTCGGATTTTTAATTAATTTCTGAAAGTTCAAGTTTCAATATTCAACAGATCATATGTTTTTTTACAAATTGATTTTTTTGTTTGTATTTTATCATTTTTATATAAAGGCTTCAAAAAATTCATCGAATTGGCTTTGAATTTCACGACATTTGTGCGTTAAGGTGTTACAAACTAAAAAAAGGCAGGTTGACAGCTGAGAGTTGACAATTAAAGGTTAATAAAAGTCGATCGAAAAGCACAAGATATTTTCATTGCTAAGCAACAGTTTGAAAAATATAATTAAAGTTTGGTGGTGAATTTCGAAAAAAATCATTTTCAGCAATTAGGCTCATTTCCATTTCGATGGTAAACAAATTTTCACATTTGGGATCCAGAAAACTTTCAAGCTATTGTTAAGAACTAAATGCATCAAGAATAATCTACTGTGTCATGGAATATGTCAAAAATTACTTCTGGCTAGAATCTTGGGACACCCTTTACATCCAAATTATTCCAGCTGGTAATTATAGACAATGTTTGCTCACCATAATAATTATAACCAATATAATTTCTTGTAAGCAATCTGCAATGTTTTGTTTTTCAAGTTAAGCCTAAAACATTTAAAACATAATATTTTATTTAATGAAAGAAGTTTTTGCCAACGAAAATATTTTTTAAATATTACGTATTCCCCACAGTGAACTCACATTGTAAATTGTTTGATTTTCGAAGTATTACAATCATTTTTCCAATACATTTTTTAGCTATGAAATATTATTTATAAAATTGCCCTTAAGTCAAATTCACGAATGATGCGTCGTCCCAAGAACTTGCTCTTGCGTTTAAAATTTAAAATGAAGTTATTGAAGAATTTGAAGTCTATAGTGAATTCTGGTAAAAATTTTGTATAGGTAGTGAAATTATTATCTATGTATACACTAATGAAAAATATAGCACAGTTATGCACATATCACTTCATGAAAATGCAGTTTAAATTGACAATTTGTTAAAAACCAACCAAAACAATTACAATTAAATTGAATGAATAGCTTCGTTAACTGTTATGACACCAACGCGAGTATTTATTTCTATAAAAAATTTAAAAATAGTTGGAGCGTTTTTTTTTAAAGAATTTTTTATGTGTATAATTTTGATGAAACATTTAAAAAAAAATTGCTCCACTTTTCACATATTTATTAATGCGGAGTTGAAAAAATAATTAAAAAAAAATAATGTTCACATGAAATCTTTTTAAAATTCCAAAATTTGTTTTTTTTTTTTTATTTTGTATATTCAATAGTATTTAAACTTATTAGAAGCTATTGTGTACAAAAATCCATTAAAACCGGTTCAACTGATAATCAAATATTCGTTCATAAACGATAAGTAATTTTTTTTTAATAAATGATAGATATTAGTTCATGTAAGAATTTTAAATAAAATTGGAGGAGTAATTTTTGAAAAAAATTAAATTTTTCTTAACGGTATTTAAACATTGTAGGTACCGTAATTTTATGTTAAAAAACTACTGGTTCCCAAGTTTAATAAAAATCGAACGAGTAGTTCTCGAATTATTAAGTGTTCAAAAAAAAATTTTAAAGCATTTTTTAAAAAATCAACAAAAAAAAAAAATTGAAAATTTTGCTATGCAAAACTTTTAATACTTATTTAAAGAAATCTCAAAAAAAAAAACTTTTAAACCGGTTTTAGTAGTAACCCGTGGCGTAATGGTTAGTGCGTTATGGACTGTTCTGCCGAAGGTCTTGGGTTCGATTCCCAGCCTATGCCACCTAAAAACAGGAATGTTTTTCACGGGTTACTACGAGGAATTGATAAATCCTCAAAGAGTATATCTTGTCATTAAAAAGTGCTTCTCACCCTAGCCATTCGGATTCGGCAGAAAATTGTAGGTCCCTCTATTCCTAAAAATAACACGCATATATGAATGGTTGTAGGTCACTAGGCCCTGGTTCTACACGAGCTGTCATGCCAACCAATGTTATTAATTTATTTTGAACCGTTTTGAGAAAATCAACAAAATAGTTCTATGGAAAATATCATTTAAATATAACCATTTTTCTGAATTTTTGAGAAAAATAAGATTTTCATTTATTGCTAAAAAAAACATTTTTACGGCCAGTACCGTTATTTATAGTCTTAAAAAAAATGAAAAAAGTATTGAGGGAGTGCTCAAAAAACGCTAGATATCCATACATTATTATATACGTGTAGTTCCTGTGTACAATGTAGGTACATGTCGTTTTTAAAAACATGGGATTTAATTTTTTCTCAACAACTTAATTTCTTTATTTATTATTGAAACTATGTATAACATTCAATTTGAAATGCACATCTAACGAGTAGTAATTTTTTTTACTACTCTTTTCCTCAAAAATATGGTGATTTGGATTGGACTTTGTGACACGAATGACATAAATCAGTATGAAAAGGATATAATCAATTTAACAATTTAAAAAACTTAACGAAGCTGATTTTATTTAAAAAAAAAAATATAAAATTTCACGTAAAACAGTTTAATATTTTTTTTTATTTTAAAAATTTGTGACGATTTTAAAAGGTTCGTTAATTTCCTATATTATAGTATCTAACCTGTAACTAAAACTATACCAACATTGGTGATTATAAAATTCAATTTTCGATATTTGACTTCAGTCTCAGAACTTAGATTTAATACAAAAAAAGTCATTATTGTAACAAAAAAATACAAATAATGTGACAATAAAAATTCTATAAATCGTTTTCGAGGAACTTTCGAGGATGTGATTTTTCAGAAAAAAATAATTAATCTAAAATTTATAAAATTAAGGACATGTTTTAAAATGTTTAACTAAAATCCACAAATAAAATTTTTTCAGACTGTGAACTTGTGGCAATATTTATGTATTCAGTGGAAAGCCGTTAAAAGCTATTTTGAACCAATAATTCAACAAGTCAAATTAAAATAGTTCTAAGTCTTTTGCTTGGCTGATTTATTTTAGTAGTATATAAAATTTGTATTATTAAAAAAAAAAAACTTTCACATATAAATAATGCCACTCCACGGTCTAAAAATTTCCATTAATGATTAGGAATTCTAGTCTTGTTGGATATATTTCACACTAGATATTCGCCATGAAATCTATGTAAGATGAACTGAACTTAACAAAAATTGCGTATTGACAAGGCCCTCACTAGGCCCTCAGAACTTTACTCAGACAGAATAAATTTTGGAAATCAACATTTTTGAAGCTAAATTTTCGACTTTAAAAATATTTTGTTGCAAAATTATAATTATTTGTGTATTTAAATGTCATATAAATAAATAAATGTGAATAATTTTCATATTGAAAAAAAAAAAAAAAATAAAAATAACCTATGCATACTATCTCCATGTCTCCACTTCATTTATCACTTTATAAAAGAGTTATTTGAAATAGCCAATTTAACAATTTGCATACTAATGAAAATATGCACAACCAATAATATCCAAACGTGTTAGCCATAAACTAGAGTAGGTACTAGTTATACAAGTACCTATACTCCAAGTTTATATAGTTTACGAGTATATGACACATTTTGAGTGCAAATAGCGTGAAATTTTCAAATACATTCAAATATTTAAAATTTTCTTTTGGTGAATTTAAATGGACTGTTAACATTCTCTCATGTAGATAAAATTGCACGATTTTCCAGTTGACCACACAAACACAGAAAGTGGCTTTATTGTGTGTGTGTGTGTTTTTTTTTTTGTTGTTATTATTGTTGTTATTTCTTTCACCATAATTTGAAAAGTTATTTATTGAGGTGTGAAATCACAACATTGGAGGATTAAACGATTTAACAATCCCTAAATAATATATAACGGCACGTAATCTATAGAGTGTTATATAGTTCTAATTTAAATGTATTTTTGATGGTGATTTTATTTTTTTTTTTTGTTTCTAGGTCATAAGTTTTGTATACACAAATGTGTTATGCTGACAAATTGTTAATTTATTTCTCAATGCGGAAACATTTACATAAACAGTTTTTCCTCTCGAAATGAAATTAATGAAAAATATTAATTTCCTTTATTTAAAATATTTTCTTCTAAATAATAATACAGTTAAATTTAAGAAAAAAAAAACAGGCTGGGTTTCCTTAAAGTCCTAAAGGATAAAAATAAATTTAAATAAGATCGCTTTCAATTGCTCAGAATGGTGGACCTCAAATCTTTTCTACTTCTGTTTCCTTGATAAGTGCAATGAGCAATTGCAGAAAAAAACAATTAAATAGACTTTTACATCCAAATATTTGCATTTGGAATTATTTCTTTATATGTAATTTGGAGTGAGGCAGAATCTTAAATCCAGAAAAATCAAGTTCCAGAAAGCCAAACTCCCGAAAATCTAAATAAAAAAACCTAATATTTTTAAAAATTAAAATTTTTCGAGATCTTTTTCCAGATCTTTTTTGGATGTTTGGTTTTCAATATTTTAGGGTTTTTGAATTTTTGATATTCGAGTTTTGTGTATTTGTGTATTCTATATCTTTTTGGGATTTCGAGATCTTACAGCTTTTATAAATTTTTGGTTTTGAAAATTTTGAGGTTTTAAAATTTTGGTTATTCGTGTTTTGGGACTTTCGGGATTTAGGATTTCTGGGATTTTGTATATTCTAGATTTGTTGGGTTTTCGAGATCTTACAGGTTTTCTGAATATTTGGTTTTCAGAATTTTGTATAATCGAGTTTTGGGTTTTCGGGATATTGAATTTAAATGTTGAAATTTTGGGTTTTTGAGATCTTATTGGTTTTCAGAATTTTTTATTTTCAAAATGTTGAGGTTTTAAGATTTGATGAATTTTTGGATAATCGAATTTTGGGTTTTCGAGATTTTGACTATCGGGAATTATGAGTTTTAAATTTTTGTTTGGGGTTTTTGAGATTTGTTTTCTGTATTTTTGGTTGTAAAGATTTTGGTTTTTTAGAATTTTGGATAGTTTTTGGGAATTTGAATTTCTGAAATTTTGAGTTTTCTAGTTTTTTTTTTGGCGTTTTTGAGATCTATTGGTTTTCTGAATTTTTGGTTGCAAAGATTTGAGTTATTCGTGTTTGAGACTCTAGGGAATTCGGATTTCTGGGATTTTGAGTTTTATTTTTTCAGGTTTTCGAAATCTTAAAAGTTTTTAAAATTTTTAATTTGTTAGAGTTTGGGTTTTCAGTACTTTGGATATTCCTGTTTTAGGTTTTCGGGAATTTAATTTTCTGGAATTTTGAGTTTTATAGTTTTTTTGGGTTTTTGAAATTTTATATGTTTTCTGAATTTTTGGTTTTCAGTTTTTTAGGATTTTCGTTATTCGAGTGTGGAGTTTTCGAGATTTCGGATTTCCGGGATTTTGAGTTTTCAGAATTCTAGGTGTTCGGAATTTTTGGGATTGAATTTCTTAGAATTTGGGCTTTGGATCCTCTTTAAGTATCTAATCTGAACTTTTTTAAGTTCAACTTATCGATTTTTTGTACTAAACCTTATAAAACTTTTCCTTTCACAGAATATAATTTAATTCAAGATTCCATATTACTTAATCATACATAGTTCCAGATACAAATTTTGAAAAAATGCTCTGGTTATGAAAGTAAAATACATACATTCCACGAGAAAAAATTCTAAACTTAGTGTTTATAGCATATCTTTTGTTTTGAGCCGAAAATATTTATATGTATATACTTTTTTTAGTTTATATAGATATAGATTCCATTCCTGTGAGAATTCGAATGACGCTATGCCAACCCACGTTTCCGTATAAGCACTTAAAGCTTAAAGCCTCATTTCATTAACTTAATATTTATAAAATATTTACTAATTGCCTATACCTTTTATTATGACTCTTATATCACTTTAAAAAAAAGATATCGCTTACACACTTTTGTCTAGACTGTTTCCTGAATATACCTTTCTCAAAGTTTTCACTTCCCAAAATTCCTCATTTAAAACCTTACCTCAACCGAATCTTTTGCATCACGTTCCTTAGACCTAACGAACATTTTATTTATTACACCACTCTGACTTTCCTTAATGACTACAAAACTAGGACTCTTGTTTCCTTTTAATTTAAAATAATCATAAATTTAGACATTCATTCCATTTCCTTATATATAAATCTACTACAACAGCACCCCGACTTATTCTCAAAAAAGGTATATCTGTACACCTATGTATATGTAGGTATACTCTTCGTACTTGGTAATGGCAAAACGAGCGAGGCTGCAATGTCCTTAACTGGGGAATGTATCATTTGCTGAGGCACGTCCTGTTAATACTCCTAAATCACATGAAGGATACTTTAGAAAAACGATGTTCGGATAGCTGTGTTGTGTACATATATAATTCTTTGGACGTGTATGTACAATTTTGTCCATAAAATATGTGTAGAAGTCTATAGCGGGTTGAATTGCAAACTCAAGAAGTAGGTATAAGAAAAAAAATAAAAAAAAAAAAAATACCTCACGAAAAGATGAATGCGACTTAAAGGTTTACCAGCAAAACTTTGACCCTACAATCAAGACAGCAATTTTCACCTTGGGTCTGTCGTATAAAGAATACACATGTTTACAAATATCCATACGGATAGAAGGTGTAGGTATCTACACAAATAAAATGGCAAAGCCAGAAGTATCTTTTAGGTACATCTATAACTGCGGCTATAATGGAGAATACAAAATTTGCTCCAGGCAATTGGAGAAGCACTCAGATGAAAATCGATAAAACGTTCCCGTTTCTGGTTCTTGTTCTGGTCCTGGTTAAGGACACAAAATTTTAGTTTTATCATTTGCCATAGATAGATAGATATACGATTCGAAACTGGAAATGTCGAAAATACAACCTGTAAGCGAACATATGCGTGTGTATGTATGTAATGTAGGTAGATACATAACTAACGGTCCGTGTCGTCTACGCTATTTAAATGCTAAACCAACTGACTGCCTCCATTACTGTCTGCCTGCCAGTCAAACTGCACATTAACGTGCTATAACCGTATAGGTAGGTAGGTAGGTAGGTAGGTTTATACGGAACGGTATATGAGTATACTATGAAAATGTTGATATTTCAATACCAAAAAACAAACGGAAACCGGAAAAGGGATGCTCTTTGCTTTTTCAGGATGATGCTTTAGGCGAGAGGAAGATGAATAAATGAATGAAGCGTATATATGTAGGTAGATACAGGAATGTTATATCTGTACTGTGTTTGCTTTCGCGCGACTCCTCTATTCCCTTCTCCTTCTCCTCATCATCATATTATATAAATGCTCTGTGATCCCTTTTACTTGTATTCTTTTGCTTATTCTGCGCAGAGCAAAGCATAGAGAATATTTAAGTTGCGTTTGTTTTGCTTTAATGAAGTCGTAATGCGCTTCACATGGTTGTTCTAGGGTAATTAGTTCTCTTTTTCTTTATATAGCATCAAAAGCCGCCTCGAGTACTTTTAAAATGCAAATTCATTAGACAAAACCCTCTTCGGATAGCTTTGAATATTTTTTAGGGTGAATATCGCCATATTTTTAGTGTTTATGCAGGATGCACCTAAAAATAATACAAAACATTTTTGTTAGATAAGTGTTTTGTGAAAAGCGTATTTACCCATTATCGTACAAAAAAAGACCCTACAAATTTGAATTGGAAAATACAAATCAACGGTATTGTTTCGACACATCACCAAATTTCACAAACAATACACTTAAAAAAAGTTATTAAATGAGACGAAATTGAGTTGTTAAAAATATTATCGACTTGATCCATTCTCACAACTTGAAGCAATTATATTTTTACTTCTGACAGGTCTGGAGAAGATTGTACCTACTTATAATTGAAAGGACATAAATTTGATAAAATAAGAAAATGAATAAAACATACAGCCCACAACAAAGATCTCTAGAAATAATTTGTTTTCGATTTCGCGTCAAATTATTATTTATAAATCTTGCATTATCGATCGAATAAATGGTTTTCAATTTCGCTCCCATGCATTGCTTTAACTTTTTTTTTTTAATCATTTAGTCAGTTCAGGTTTCTCAGGATCACTGAGATCTCAGAGGTTTCACCAAAAAGCTGAGCCTGATATTTTTTGGATTCGCTTGCTCAATTATTTTTGTCGCATTTAATCAATTTATAAAAAGAAAAAAAGCAATATCTCCATGCTTTAGGTTTTTCTCTCTGCTCAGTGAAACAGACAGAAGTTTGCTCAGTGAGATCTCAGAAATGAAAACTGGCTAATTTTAGTGCAAGAAAACGATTCAGGAAGCTGATTGAATTTGTAAAAAAGTGAAACGAAAAACTTTTCATTCTTTCACACTAGTTCCGATTGGAGTTCTATGAAAATGTCAAAAAAAATATTATTTCACGTCACCGTTCATCATATGAAACCATTTGAGAAACTATCTTAACTTTTGACCATAGAGCACACCAAAAAGTCACTTTGTCTGGATGCAACGGCACCTCTTCGATCGCTTGTGGGTTTTCTGAGCTCCATATGCCGCAATTTTGTTTGTTTACATACCCACCGAGTGAGAAATGTGCCTCATCACTGAAGAAAATATTGTTGGAGAAATAGGTGTGTATTGTTGGTGTTGTGAATGTTCAGCAGGAAATCCATTATCGTAAATGGCAAACATTCAATTAATATTATGACACTTCAAACGACAACTGAGTTTGACAGGTGTCAAATGCCAGCGCTACTAACTTGAAACTAAGAAATGAATGAACATTTATGTGTTTCTTTTAATTCAGTTCTGCTTTAGTGCAGATTTTTTATCGAATTTGGGATTTCTAAATAAAAATACCAAGATGTTTGTAAATATATTCCATTTATTAATTTTAATTTTTTATTAGCAAAATTTAATAAAGAATATGAATTTATGATGTGATGGAAATTTCAAAATGTTGTCGCTTTATTTTTAGTTTTTTGCTTCTTTTTACTTTTTGTTGATGTTTAAAAAGTGGGATTTATTTCTCTTTCAAGGTGTTCGTGTATTTTCGAATAATTTCACTTCTGTTTGAGATAATTTCATTTCCACTTCTCCAAATTTGACACATCGCCATTTTTAGTCGAGAAAGTACCCAAACAAATCCATTATCAAACCTTGAACTACCTTTTCATTAAATCTAAAGCGCATTTAGCCCAATATACGAATACTCTCATTTTTGTTATATTTTGAAGGAAAAAGAGAAACGCATGAGAAAGAAATATGTGACAGAGAAAGAGATTTGGTTGAAATTTGTGTTGTTTGTTCATATTCACTTAACAAAAAAATTCTGCTGCAGATTTTAGGTTAGGTCAAAAAAGTTAAAAATTTGTATGAGAGAGTTGGTGTATTTGCCTACTTTTAGGCGGAAATTTTCTTAAAAATAAATCTAAAAAGAACCGCAACACTTGCAATGCCATGCTTTATTTTTTTTAATTCAGACATTTTTTTTATTTTCTTTTTAAATTAAGTTGTTTCGGTGAAGTTTTTATTTTCAAACTCAAAATTATGAAAAAAATACGAAATTTTCTATAATATTTTGTTTCTACCAAATAATAGGCAAATTTAAAAACTGATAACTGATTTTTTTTTAATCTGATGAAGACATTTTTTCTGATTGGGCTATAGTTTGAAGGAATGAAAGTTTTTTGTTGCAGCTTTTCACAAAACGTTGCTTATGCTTCATTCATCATACATCATACATATGTACGTTAATTGAAGCATTTAGAATGAGAAGGTGTTATGTGACAAAATTTTTATGTGTTGATTTATGGTTTTTTAAACGATCTTTAAGTTTTAGAACTACTAGGCCATACAAATAGAGAAAAATTCATAATTTGTGATGTTTTTATTTAAATTCAAATTTAAAGTATGTTTTAGCAAATATCAGTCAATGTCACTTGACACCTTCTCATTCTAGACGCTTCAATTCCAAAAGGGATTCGTAATTACGAATAAATTGCACGACTGGTTCGTATGAACATGCTCTTATGTAGGCTTTTGTTTTCTTTCACAAATCTTAAATACAGAAAACAAAATTAAAAAAAAATGATATACAGTCGACTCTCCCTAAGTCGAATTTTCATGAGACTCCAAGACTTGTTCGAGTTAGAGAGAGTTTTGGGAAAATTCGAGTTATAGAGAGAAACATTTTTTTTTTGTTTTAAAAGGTTTAACCAAACATTTGAGCACACACTTTACTTCGCATTCTTCGCAATAATGTACAGACATTTTAGTCACATCAAAACGATACTTACATTTTTCTTTATAGATCTAGCTACAAACATATGCACACAAAGACTGAATCAGCTCTGTTGAATGCCTTGGATCACGATCAACTGATTTTAAAATTCCAACTGTAATTTTACTAAAATGTTGTTTTCATATGCAAGTTCTTTTTTATATACAAATGCAACGAACAACACAAAAAAAAGGAAAACAATGTTTTTTTTTTGTTTTTACGTAGCAAGTTTTTAAAAACTGTATTTTTGTATGGAGGTACAAGGGATATGAATAGGAAGAAACACAAAGAGCTGACGATGATGGCACACGCGATGCTACACATACATATTAAGGGTGTTGAAGTGTGTTGGTACGAAGTCCGAAGAGGTAATTTTTTTGTTTTTGTTTTTTGCTTAGCAAAATTCGACTTAAGGAATGTAAAATCATACCAATAATCGAGAGAATGTGTTCGAGTTAGAGAGAGTTCGACTTAGGGAGAGTCGACTGTACTTAAATAAATTTTTATATTTAAAATTTTTCATTAATTTAAAGAAAAAAAAGAAGCTATTTCATTTTAAAGTACTATTTATCAATTCAAAATTTAAAAATCAATTTCAAAAAAAATTATAGACTAATTTTTGAAATATTGAATTTTAAAAATATAGCTAATTTTGAAATATTTTAAAAAATCCAAAATTTTTTCCTTCAAAAAAATTGATATGAAAAAGTATTTAAACTTATTAGAAGCTCTTGTATAAAAAATTTCATTTAAATCGGTCAAACCGATAATGAGATAAGTATGTGAAAAAAAAAACTGGTTCTAAGAGTGGTAGTTTTATTATTGGGCTTAATGTAAAATTTGTTTCTGTCCAAAGTAAAATCTAGAAATAATATAACCCACACAGGCAAAGTTTTATCAAAATTGTAAGAGTCGTTTTCAAGTAAAGTCAGATTTTTTTTTTAACAGTTTTTAAACTGTTGTATGGAAAGAACTTTTAATTTCAACTATGCACATTTGTATTTAAAATTAGCTAGACAATGTTAAAAAACCGCTTGGTAACAAGTTGAATAAAAATTAAAATTTGTATGTATTGAGTTTTCAAACGAAAATTTTTCCAACTTTTTTATAAATTCAAAAAACTTTTTTTTTTGTTGAAAATATTCGTACACAAAAATTTTGAACTTTTCAATACATTATCCATACAGAAATTGATCCAAAATAAATTGAACAGTTTCCGATAAAAGTGAAAATAAAATAAAATGGTTCAATGGGAGGTTCCATTAATAACCATTTTTTGTTTTTTTTCTACCAAATAATAGGCAAATGTAAAAACATGATAACTGATTTGTTTTTTAATCTGATGGAGCCATTTTTTAATAAAATAAAGTTTTCCAAAAGTGGTAAAAAGATTTATCTGGTAGCTGCTGTTACTTTTGGTCTTAACAAAAACTAAAAATGTGTTGGGGTAGTGTCCAAAAATCAACCTAGTCTTTTAAGCTGCAAACAGACAGACGAACAAAATTGCGAAACCCTTTTACCATCGTCTTTAAGTTTGATTTTTTACGAATACCTACATAACTTTCTATATAGTACCTTTATATCGCAAGTAACAAACACACAGACAAAAATTCAAGTTAAGCTAAAAAATTTCAAATATTTTCCTTCTGATGCTCCCGAAGAAATTCACTTGAAACTTTTGATCTTGGTTCATGGGAGGAATATATATACATACATATAAAATTAATTTATAGACAAGCAAGTGGGCCATCATTTCTTTTTGACAAATTCTTTCCCAGCCATTCACCTTATTTCCCCGTTTTATTTTTAAATCGATTTATATCAATTCCTTTAGGTCGTAGGAGAAAAATGTATAGACAAAAAATATTCAGATTGAAATTTTAAATCTCTGTAGTTAGTATTCAAAAAAAAATATAGGCCAACAAAAGACTCATTGTTTTTATTTTTATCCTTAACCTCAAAGATTTTACTACAGGAACCCAAGTCATAGACCTTGACCTTGTTTTTTACAGATTTTGATTTTTTTAAATTAAAAACAATTTTTTTTTGACTCCCTATCCAGTTGAATTAAGACTGCTATTATTTTAGAGTTAAGGGAATTACTTCTTTGTAAAATACTATTTTTCAAAATTCTTATCTTTTTTCTTTTTAATTAATACAGTTTTTAAGAGTTTCGACTTAATTTCGAAGTTACTTAACACTTCTTATAAATATAAGAAATAATAGAGTTTTTCAAATTATCAATTTTCTGAACTCATAAAATTCTCCTCGTTAATATTTCTGAAAATCATCCTGTAAATGCATCACGAGTACTTTTACTACATATACAATTTGAATTATTATTTTTTTTTTTTTAAGTTTAATTTTTGTTATGAAATAAAATGAAATGTATTATCCTGTAGAATTAAAAAAAATACCCTCCATTTATATGTACATAAGTATATACCTTGAGAAAAAATAATCCTCCCGCAGGCAAAGTTATCCTATGTGAACCTGGCAGTATTTTCAATGGGACCCCATCCTTATACCATTGTATTGTTGGCGTAGGTGATCCTTCGGCCTTGCAATTGAGTGTTGCTGGTTCATGCCGTGGTACAGTTGTATCTGTGGGATGTTCTGTAATTCTAGGTGGATGTGAAGCTGCAATAAAAAAAAAGAAATGAATGCAAAATAGGGAAGATCTCCGTTATAAAATTTATTTTATAGATATATACAAAAAATATACATAGATATGTTTTCAAAGGTATGTTGGTTTGGTATACCTGCAGCATAGCATGAGAATAAAATAAAAGTGTTTTAATTGAAAATGCTCACAGAGCAGACAGGATACACAACCAGGAGAGCGTCTAAGTGGAAAATCAAAACGAAGGCCGACGCGACGATGATGATGAGGAGTAGAGGGACGACGACGAGACGTCCCGCCGCTGCCGCCACCACTGACGTCGACGGATGCGACCAAATGCGTTGTATTTATATTTTGCTAGCGACTAGGGGGGAAATGACGAGAAAATTTTGAAAGCGTTTTAACTTAATTTATTTACTTCAATTAATTTAAATGCATTTCAAGTTGGACGACGACGACTACGATGATAGTGATGATGGATTTAGAAATATTTTTAAGTCTTTAATTTCTTCGAGTAAAATATAGTGACACATCAGGTATATTAGAATTTAGGACAGGTACAATTTTGGCTTAGAATTAATACACATAGATTATTGTGAAGTAGAGAACTATATGGTTTTGCATTTTTGATAAAGTATTAGGACTGATCAGGAGACCAGAAAAACTTCGATTTTGTTAAGGTAAACCCAAAGTTCCGAGAATTTTATTAGATTTATACCAAACTTTTTTTTTTTAAATAAAATACAACTACTCCCAACTCATCCAAGACCTTTATTTTTTTACCACTCGAATACGAGATTATGTTATTTGTGTTTGGTTGGAATAAATATGAATATATTCGGATGCAAATAGTGAAGTAAAATTATTTGCTTTGAGGATATGGTTTATTTTTTTTTTTTTTGGCTTTCATTTAATTTAATTGATTTTGTTGGTTGGAGGGAGCAATTGAATTAAAAGCATTCGTTTTGAATACAAATTCCGCTATATAAACAGAACGTGGTGTTGTATAATATTTACTTACATATTTTGTTTCATAATATTTTAATAAATAAGCTGTATAGGTACTATAACACTACTTTATAAAATAAATAAATAATTTTTGCTTTGGTTATAAAAACTAAGTGATTGGATTAATATGGTGTATTGAAATTTTGTGATTATTAAAATAATAACCTGGACTTTAGGTCAAAATAATAAATACATTTTTCACGTTTATCTTTGCTGAAAAAAAAAAATACATTATTTTTAAATTAAAATTTAATACGTTAAACATGAGCAAGTGATCCAAATAAGATAAGATTATTTTTTTTAAGGATTTTTGGTTAAAATTTGATCACAAAAAAAGAAAACACAGGCAAGACGTTATTTGAGAAGCTTAATGTGTAAAAAAAATGTTGTTTTGTGTTTAAATTGTAATGTACCATTCCTCTTCAGAGCTACCTGAAGAAACTGATCTTTAGAAACTTTGCTGCTTTCTATCTTTTTAGGTTAAAACTATAGAGAACAAATGAATGTTCATGAATTGCAGGTTAATAATATTTTGCCCTTACATACTTTTTCGCAAACCCAAATAAAATTGCAACAAATCAATTAAAAAAAAATAAAAGGGTAAATTGAAAGCAGCGTCGACCAGTCTCTACATTTTACAATACTCACATCGATACAATTAATCGAGAAATGTTAAAAAATTGAACAGAACTTATAAATTTTGTATATTTTAGACTTAAGAATTCTGTAAATTGGAAAATATAAAATATAGAATTATTAAAAAAATATTCATAGTTTGTCGACGAGTTTTATTGATGTGAAATTTAAATAACATAGGGACAGCAGGGTCCAAGTAAATTTAAAGAAAAAGGCAGGTAGATTGAGAAAATTCGAAGAAGATTTCAAAATGACCTTTTTGATTGCGACATATGTACACCTATGGATGTAGGTACTATGTACATATATGGCAGGTTTGCATTCGTCACATTATCAAGCAGATTTTAAATAATTTTTTTTTCTTATAACCAAAAATAATGGTACCAATACAAATGTTTAAAAACCGGTATTGAAAATCTCATTATTCTCAAAAACGGCTGAAACGATTTTGATTAAAATTTTTGTGTAAACTAATATCAGACATATCTTGTATATTATTGAAAAAAGTAATTTATGTATGGTTTAAAAATGGTAATTCTCATAGAACCATTTTTTGGGTTTTCGACTATCTCATTATCTGTTGAACCAATTTTAACGAAACTTTTTACACAAAAGCTACTAATAAGTTTGAATAATATTGCATATCAAAATTTAAAAAAATCTAAGTTTCAATTTAAAAAAAATTTACAAAGTTATTTTGTGAAAATTCAATATTTCGAAAAGGGGTTGAAGATTTTTTTTAAATTAATTTTTAAATTCTGCATAAATAAGTACTAAAAATTGTCGTCCCATTTTTTTTCTTAAAAACATATTTAAATATAATTTTATATATAAAAAAGAAAAAAAAATAATTATTTTTTATTAAAATAAAAAACCACTCCAACAATTTTTAAAATTTTTTTCTCATAAATTGAGATTTGTGTAAGAAATCACTTGGTGTAGATTGTGTTGGTGTCAAATCAATTTCAGATATTTTTTTAATCAATTTATTTCTAATTTTATTGAGCAAGTTCGTGCGACACAGTCGTACATTTTATTTAAATAAACTTAAAGGGCGGTTTAACAAAATAAAAAGAAGCTTAGAAATACAGGAAACCACATAAAGTAAGCAAAAATGAAACAGTATTTTTTATAGGCTCCTGCTTTTGAAAAAAAAAAAAAAACAAAAATACAAATCAATACCAATGCTGTTTAATTTTATTAACTTTTTTTTTATTAAACCAGCATGTATTAGAATTGAAAGCAGCACGAAGCAAGGTCCTTTACAAACAAAAGCACTGTGCTACTGAAGTTGATAATTCATTTCGTACCTATGTACATCAATGTATCTTACTTTAAGCAGAAAAAATGATAAACTACCTTATCTTATCGTATAACTAAGATAGTTGTTTTAGTAAAAACTTTCTTTTGAAAATAAGAAGAAAAAAATTAAAAACTTTCACCACAGCAATAAATGTACGTGCCAGCCAAACTTTATTCTATATTCATCCATCAAAAGACCAAAAAAAACGAGAAAAATAACACTCATCCATCAACCAAAGAAATGTTTACTCATCTTAAAAAGCTATTATTATCTATTGACATCTGTCAGTTTGCAATTAAGTAAGTGAAAATACTATAAACAGGATAAAGAAGACAAAACGTAAAACGTATTTCATTAAAATTAATTGAAATTTATCTCCCAAAAACTTCATAGATACATTTATATCTTATATCTAGCTATGTACATATGTATGTACGAGTAGGAACACTCTGAATGTATACAGAAGCCCCAAATAAATAGAAAATATACAACCTCATCACAAAAACACAAACTTAAACAAACATCAAATATATTTATATATATATGTACAGCTTATACCGTATACAGCTTATATAGTTAGCTATAGGTGATAACTCCGAAAGTTTTCCTTTATATTGAGAGATAAGAATTTTGTATACCTAAATATATTGGTGTGTAAGTAAAAGTAAACTCATATAGTCAACAACAATCTGTCAGTTAGAACTTATCTCATTTATCTGTCGCGTCAGATTCCGGATACCCTAATAAAATTTTCCCATCAAAGCTTTTGACTTTAATTAAGGTCGGAAAATAGTCCCAGAAGAGGAAAGTCTCGCCTCTTTGCTCTTGAATATGCTCTTTCTTCTACATGCATATAGATCAAGGGAAACAGGTCCTTATATAAGTACACTATAAGGGTATCCTGTGCCTGGTGAGCTTGTCGAACGTTGGGTTTCCTGGTTTTAGGTATTCATCTGCTTTTAAACGTTGGCAGCCGGCTACAAAGCGATAAAATCATAAACTTTCTCATTTCAGGATCAATAGGTAGTCAGTCAAAGCAAAACAGAGGAGAACAGGCAACTTTTCCACAATTCTCTCTCCCCGTAGTCGTATATAGTCTTCGTCGTCATCATCGTAGTCGTCAATGCAGTGGCACAGAAGAAGCAATACCAGCAGCATCCCTTCAATCTATTTAATTAAATTAATTCGACATTTCGCCTCGCCGCCCCATTATGATGGGAAAATGCAAACACACGAAGTTGAGTGTTTTTCCCAGACCTTATTTCTGTAAATTAAACCTGCGAATGAGAGTCTGCGGGCTTCGGATAGTTTATGATGGCATTGAGACTGCTGTGCCACTCTGTATTCTCATTTTTCAAGGACTTGCTCTGCGTGTATCATATCATTATGATTTCCCCAGATGCTGCCGGATGGAGTTTATTTCGACGTAGAATAAATTCCTACGATTTTTACCATATGCCCCTTGTTTTGCGGTGGAATAGCAGCCGCGCCTTAACGCGGCAGCCTGGGCTCAGCACGGTGCCATTTCCGTCGTCATCGTTCGTCGGTCGTTGTTGTTGTTGTTGCACAGCCGCCTTCGATGTAGGTAGGTATAATACGCCTCACGGAAATGTTTCTAATTAAAAAGTTTTTTATTTGCATAGAACTTGTATGGGGGATGAGGCATGCTGCTGTTTTTAATGTGAGAATTGAATTGGTTTTAAGGATAAAATTGTGTTTTTTTTTATTTTAAGAATTTATCACCCATACCAATGAGAGGAGAACTTTTTCCCAAAAAATTCAGCTCCAAACTGGAAACTTTTTCAATAAACTGAAACTCAATCTGTTTGGTTAAAAATTAAGAGCAAAAAGGTTTTAATTATAACAACACAATTATATAGAAAAATAAAATGCAAGAATGAATCACACATTCTTGCTGTCTTATCGGTTCAAGTTCCGTAGGATTTTCAAATTTGTGTATGCCTTTGTACAAGAATAAGTAAATTATACATATATTTTTTTTTTTATATTCTAGCCATAAAGCTTTATTTTGCTATAAAAATTATTACCTATTTCGATTTTAAATCTTCTTAAAAACAGAAATGAGCATCAGCTTAAGAAAGTAAGCAAGCCGATAAATTGGACTTTCAAAAATATACTCTTTACCCGATTGCATTGATTGACATAAAGCCGAAAATGAAAGGAAAAAAAAAAACAATTCCTTCCAAAATTTGAACTGTATCTGAATGATTTTTAGTTAGAATCTTTGGAGCTATTTTCGAGAGCAATAAGATTTATCTTAAGGGCTGTAAAAAGTTGTGTTGTCGGGAGCTAGAAAGTCCCGTTATTTTTGGTCGTGAAAAAATTTCAGAAATTGATCTGAAAATGTAACAAAATTTGATTTTTTTACAGAAATTGACCCACAGTACGGCGCCGGCGGCGGTGGCATTGGAGGACACATTTTTTCTTATATATATTCACGTTTTGTAAGGTTTAACTAAAATTTCGACATTTTTAAAAAACAATACCTAACTTGTCTAGCTTTTTTTAAAAATAACTCTCATAATGCCAAATTTTGCCAAATTTTCTAAACCTAAAATTCGATAATTTTTCATTATCGATGTTTCGCAATATCCAAATCTTTCCCACTATCAAAATCATACCCAAGGTAGAGTGGGTGATTGATCACAATTTAAAGAATTAATTTTTAAAATCTCACTAAATAAAATCTCACAATTATGACATATCGCAATTTTAAATCTTGAAAGCTGAAATCATAACCTCGTAGTGAATTAAAATATGCGTTAATTCGCATGCGATTATGAATGTTACTTACATGTAATCCCCTATTAACCGTACTCTAAAATGAAATAAGCAATTCTTCCATCTCACTCCTTTCCCGTTTTACAAAGTAAAATAAATTCACCGTTATGTCTGAAAAGCGCAATGTTTTGTGTCGTGCTGGTTAATTTAATTTTTTTTTTATCATAAAATAAAAACTCAATTTTAATTTTAATATAAAATGTAGATTTTAATAATCTAGTAGGTAGTTACGTGTAGCAAAGTTCTCGAAAGAATGACCTTCTTCTTCATGAAGGTTAAATTATATATTTTTTTAATTTTTAGTACATTTAATAATCATTTGACAAGAAGTCGTGTCAACAGAGGTGAGCAATTCGTTATTTTGTTTACGTTCATTCACAATGGTAGGTAATTAAAATTTAATTAATTTATTTAGCATTAATAAAGTAAATTATTTAATTTAATTTAATCATTTGTAATTTTAATAGTTAAAAATAGTTTGAGTGATGAACACGCAAGGCAAAATATTGTAAATCCAAATAAGAAATTATCTTTAATCGAATCAAAAATATGACAGCAAAATTAAGATTATTTATTTTGTGATTTTGTTATAATTATGCGTGTAAAAGTAAAATATAAATTTAGTTGATTTAAGATACTTTTCTACCGTGCAAACCAAACAAAAAATTTATCCTTAAGTCGACTTAAGATAAAACACCACCAAAAATTCTTAAAACGTCAGACAAGGAATCATCATCATATGTATGCTAACATGTATGATATTTCTTTCCGTTATTCAAATATAGGTTACTTTACCGTTAGAAATAGGAACAAAATACACAAAAGATATACTTTCGATGGCTATTTGAATTTAAATATTTTGCTCAATGTGCATTGTGCATGTGTGTGAAATTAAAATTGGAATGTTATTCTAAAATACTAAGTAAATTATTGTATCTCGATTTAAGACAATTGTCAACATTTCAAAAAAAAATAAGCAAACTATCTTAAGTCATAATTTACCCTTTAACTTTAAATTAAGGCCGAATTTCTAAACGCAAAACTTGCGCAGATTATGCAAAGCAAACTGTTCCAAAATTCAAAAGTACACATCCCTGCTAACCGGATTGTCCCTAAATGTAGTAGATTTTTTTTCTTGTGCAAATGTCAAAAATATCGTCCGCATTTCATTTGCATTTGAATTTGTTTATTGTTTGACGTGTCTGAGATTTATTTATTATTTTTTTTCTAAATCATAATACATACATATGTGAAAAAAATGAAGAAAATTAAGTAAAATTAATTGCAAAGACTCAGGCCAAATTCCTTAACCAAAAATTTTCAAAGCAAATGCAAAAAGCAAGACATTTTTTAATATGCAAACATGCATTTCCATTTGCCCAAAAAAATAAAAATATAATACATTTTCGGACAATTTGGTTTGCAGGGATATTTATGTCTTCAATTTGAAACTGTTAGTTTAGCATAATTCGGCTTCAATAACAAAATTACTTGTTATTACAATTTTAGAAATTTGAAAAACTGGAGCATTAAGAGGTAAAGTTGGTGTTAACAGTTCTATTGGTACATGAAAAGGAATGTTTCTTAGGCAAAAATTCATAAATAATGTTTTTTGATGTGAAAACATCTATGCCGGCGCGGGGGCGGGCGTGAGTCCCGGCGCTGAGCTATTTTATTTTTTTACATTTGTATTCTTGTCTTTGTAAAAAATTGAACTCTTGGTGCAAAAAGTAAGCAAGATCTTTATTAAATTTTTATTTTTTTGGGAGTTCATTTTCAATTCCAGAAACAGTCAACAATTTAAGCTGTATGCAAACATATTCTTAAATGCAAACATATGCTTTCGACACTTTAACTTGTTTTTTGCATTTTTCTTTGCATGTCTTTTGTTTTGCAAATATTGTCTTTAAGAATTTGGCCTTATTTTATGTCTCTCAAAATAATTTTAAATTTAATTAAATTAAATATTACACTGAAAAAGTTAGACACAACAAGTCTATGACTTAAAGGTTTATTGGGAAGCATCATATCTTTCTAAAACAAACAAATAACAATGGACTTAAGATAATTTACATTTTTAATTGAAATATTAACTTTTAAGGAACATAATTATTTTAACTTAAAGTTTAGTGATAATTGTTTAAAAAAAATCTGTCACATCTAAATAAATTTAGGTAATTTAATTAAAAATTTAATTCTGATACGAAAGTAAATATTTAATATCAACTGAAAAAAACGCATATAAAATATAATTTTTTAATTTTAAGGCATTACCTATTTTGTTAAAATAACACATTTTAATAAAAAAAATAAATAAAAAATTAAATAAAAAAATAAAATAAATTAAAAATGGCTTATTCTTAAAACAACACTAATTGCCATAATAATTAGATTTTTGACTAGTAAGACAGTGTCTAAAAGTCTCTTCAGTGTTAAAAACAGTTTTTTTTTTTTAAATGGTTTGTTTAATTGAATAAAATATCACATAAGTCCAGGCTTAGACATAACCGATTCTGTTGTCCAAGTAACATAACACTCAGACAATAACTAAACAGGTTTAACTATAAAATGGACGGATGTCCAAAGTTAGACATTGTTTATAAATACGACCCTAAATATTTTAACTTTTTTAATTTAATTTTTTAACTGATTCTCCAATTAATATCGATTTCAAAAAAATATGTTATGGCAACATTGCCTCACACCCATTCTCAAACTCTCTTATACATACATACATACATACAAAATGCGAAGGCATTTAAGATATCGGTTTTGTGGCTAAAGTTTAATCTCCATTTATTTTGAACTGTGTATTATTATTATGTACAATGTCCACTTTTAAATTGGTTAAAATAAATAGCTTAAAGTTTTTGCGTTTGTTTTCAATCAAAATTATTACGATTATTTTTAAATCAATGCAACTGCATATACATTTTTTTTTGTTTAAATAAAAAAAAAAACTCTGTCATTTTGTCGTGTGACATAATTTGTGTGAAATAATGACGAATCATGAAACATACAGAATGTGCTGGATTTGTTGTCAATGCGTGTTTGGTTAAATATAATTTATGTAACAATTTATGATAATGAAGTCCTTTGATATTTGTGGTTCATAAATAAAAATACATTAACATAAAAAAAATACTTTAACGGGTTAATATCCAGAACAACGGTGAGTAGCGTTAGGGGAATTCTGGGTTGAGTTATTTTTTTTTTTTTGTCATCCCTTTGTTTTTTTTTTTTTTTTTTTCTTTAATAATAAATTGATATATTGAGAGTATTATTTATACACTAATTATTTGTGTTGAAAATCCCAAGAGGATTTTTGACATCAGATTCGTTATAACAGTTAAAACGATTTTCAATACAAATTTTTGATTGATAGTTTTTAAATGAAAATGATTTTTGGAATTAAGCCAAAACTTGGCATACGTGTACAAATCGAAGGATTGTTTTAAAAATAAATAGCAATTGCAAGACTGAAAAACATTTTTCATGAGATAACTAGGGTTTAACTCCGAAAGATGGATGATCTCGCATTAAATTAAATTGAGTCTGAACCAAGTTACCTTCAGAGCCATCATATATGCACTACATCATTGCGCTACCGAGGTCACGTGATTAGGTCCATCTCAATTTAGATTTAATTGTTTGACAACTGCAGTTGAATCAACCAGCATTTTTAACACAATCCAAGACAATTTTATAAAAAAAAGTCAAATATTTTATTTTTATACTGTAATTTTTTGGCAAAAATCACCGCAGTTTTTCTACAATCATTTCTTTTGTTATTACAAGTATATGAAGTTTAATCAAAATTGTTAGAGCCGTTTTTAAAAAACTTAAAAAAAAAACAAAATCTTTGTTTGGCAACGATGAGCTAAAACAAAAATTGTCTGTACTTAAATATGCTTTGTACTACATTTTGAGCAAATCGGTCTTCCCTTGTCCCATTCAGGCTCTAGCTTACAGTGGATGCACTGACGCACAAACCAACGAACGGTTTGACGAAACTCAACTTTAATCACTGCACTGTCGTTAATTTTTATCTAAACCTCGAACTATTTTCACCCGGAATCAATACTTGCAAGTAAAATTAGTTAGAAATGGCGGCCACAAGGACCTAGCTCCTTGTGGATTGTGCCATTTTAATAAAGGTAAAATCAACTCCATGACATTTTCGCCTTAAAATTCAAAAATATTTTTTTACTTATTGCAGCGAGTTCTAAAAATGTATGTTAATTAACTTCATTTGCATACAAAACATATCTTTCTCATATAGCGCGTTGTTTTATTTCTCGATGACAAAAAAAAAATTGAAACTCATTAGAACATCGTTTAAACTCCATTTAAAAATCCAGGTATAACCATATATAATTAAATATGAATTACCCCTCCTCTTAAAAGATAATTTGCATTTCTTTACAAAAAAAAAAAAAATATATTATTATTTTTTGTCAACTTTAACAAAAAAAAAAACTTGCTTCATAATTAGTTTTTGTTCTTTTGTTTCACAATCAAGAAAACATGAGCGAAACAATTTGCAAAATTAACGACCCACAACCATCATCATCATCATTATCTCAGTCTAATTTTCTATAAAAAAAAGAGACTAACTTAAAACCATTTTTTTTTTTCTTCTTCGTCTTTTAGGTATATTTTCGCTGAAAAACTGAAATACCTCAATTGCACCCGCAAGCAACGTGAATATATATAATTTGCTCTTTCTCGCTAAATTATTCCACAATTGACAGGAAGAGTTTCTCATTCCAAAAAGAAACTATTAATAAAACCCATGCAGTTCCTTCAATCAACTCTAAGGCCCCATAAAGTATGCTATACAAAATGAATATATATGTAAAAAACGGAAGATACACAGAACGCCTTTCGACACAAGAACAAAAAGCAAAAAAAAAAAAGAACAATCAGGCCATCATGGGGACCTGCGATTTGCGACTACTTGCGACTCGGGACCTGGCACTAATGCCAGAACGCCAGAAGGCTCTATAAACCGCATTAGACCAAATGGCGGCGGCGGGCGGCACACCGTATTTGAAAGCTATTGTCTTGGCTTACCGATAGGAGTTAGAAAGGTATAAATGGTGGTAGTGGTGGGAGGGTAAAAAAAGAGACCCTTTCACCTGCAATATCTTTTCCTTTTTTTTTTGTGTTTTGTTACCCTTGTCTTGTGCTAAGTTGTGAAAAGGTTTCACTCTCTATATACGATGTTTAGGCACGCAAAGTTTTACCTTTTGTAATGCAAATTGCTCCACTACCGGTCCAATTTATTTTTTAAAAAGGAGGGAGTGCGCTATTATAATGCACAATAGAAGCGAAAATCGGGACAACAAAACCCATCGGATGTTAGGGCATAATTTACACTCTATGGTTTTGCGACGACGACGAGGACAACGGACAAAGGAGGAATTTATGGAGCAAACAAAAAAAAAATAAAAAAAGACAAAGGTCACAGCAGCTAAAAGGTGGATTTCGCAATTTTCTAGAGTTTGATGATTGTCGTGATATTCACAAGGCCATTGTGTTGTCACATTTTGATTGGCACCATTAACTATTTTATGTCTTTTATTGACTCCGAATCACCATTTTATTATTATTATTATGACAATGGCGAAACCTTCCCTCATTCTGAACTTTTCTTCTTGACAGACTCTTCTCTGGCAATAGTTGTTCCATGTTTGACCGTATACTATTTTGATTGAAAGTCAAGACACATTTAATGCAAGTTTCACAATTCAAATAAAATCAGCTTTCTATAATATTTGGTTCTTCAGTAAAGCCAAGGAAGTTAACCAGCAAGAAAGTATTTCAACACATTTTCCAATATTTGTGTTTATTCTTATGATACCAGGATCACAGGTTACTAGGGATGGATGGAAGGACATCCACATGGATGCACCGGAAAAGCAGTTGCCCCCTATAGTTGTATTGTTTATTTTGAACATTAACAGTCGTATTTATTAGATTTTTGTCTACTTAGACACTGTCTAACTATTTTCAAATTGGTGGAAATATGCTTTATTTAATAAAAATAAATATCACATTACTCACGGTTAAGACAATCTACTCTTGTGTCTAAGTTAGGCAGCTATAAGACAACAATAAACAAGGTTTTTGAACAAATTTTCAAAAGTTGGACAGTTGTCTAAAGTTAGAGAACGTTTATAAATAAGGCCATAAAAGTTTAAAGTTTTATCAATATCATTGCAGTAAATTTTGAGAAAAAATTAATAAATACATTTTTTCCCAATAATATGGTTGATCGTAAAAAATCATACAAAATTTAATTAAAATCGTAGAAGACGTTTCTGAGTAACATGAGATTTTCCAATCCTTATATGGTGGGTAACGTAATGTTTGCCTATAAGAATATTCACTAGATAATGTTAAAAAAACGCTGGATGTCAAATTAAATAAAAATCAATCAATTTGTTTTCGAATGATTAAGTAAAAAAAAAATTTATACATCTTAAAAAAAGTCAAAAATACAAAACATTTAAAACTTTTTAAAATAATCTTTCTAAAAACAGAATCAAAATAAATTGAACCAGTTTTGAGATAATCAAAAATTCAAAAGATGGTTTTACGAGAGGTACCATTTTTAACAATTTATCTGACTTTTTCTTAAAGAATGGTAACGTTGTTATACAAAAAATTACTAAATTCTTTTTTTAAAATACTAAAAAAAAAAACATGGACTCGTTTTTCAGAAAAATAAAAATAAGATTTTCATTAATTACAAACATTTTTATGAAAAGTACCATTATATTTGGTCTTAAACAAAACTGAAAAAAAAACATGTCGGGGGATACCCAAAGTACGCTAGATACCAAATTTAAAGAAAATCGACACACCCATTGAATCTGCAGGTAATACAACAAGAACTTTGGGATCCTTTTCTCTATATCTGGATCTATTTTAAAGATCCCGAAATAAGTTCCTAGTTACAAGTAAAATATGTAGATGATCGCCGGAAAGGTGGATTTTGGCGTATAGCCTCTTCATGGTGTTTTTACGAAACTGTAAAAATTTCTCATCGATTTGAGCGCCGCTAACAATATTTTACAAGTGGTTAAATGCCCCGAAAATCATTTTTCAAGAATACTCCCAAATAGTTAGTTGTATAGAAAAAATGCCAAGCACTAATTTGTAGCTTAGAAAATTTCCTACAAAAAATATGTTGATACTTTTTTGCATAAAAATAGCCGTTTTCGAAATAAACCAATTGAAAGAGTTAAGGTTAAGAAAATTTATATAAAAAAATAAACGACAACACTTAGAATATTTCGTTATAGATTTTTAAAGACAAGATTTAATTCTTTACTTATGTTTTTAAATGAAGTAATTTTAGTACCTACTTAGTTATTGAATTAATTTAAAATTTTAAAAATAAAATTCCAAAAAAAATAATAAAAAAATAATTTTGGGGGCCTTTAGTACCTCGTAAAATTGTTAGCGGTGTTCATATCAATAGGGACTTTTTACAGTTGGTTCAGAAGGAGGCTATATACCAAAATCCAGCTTCTGTCGATTTTTCTGAAATGACGGACTAAGAATCAGTTGTCGTGCAAACGAAATTTCTGTTGATGCCAAAAAATATTCCCCAGAAAGATTTTGAAATAAATTAAAGAGTTATAGAATCTACGTCTGAAATAAAAGGTTTTCTCCATTTGAATCAAATTATTCTAACTATAAATATAGACACATCAAGCAATTTGATTTAATAAATTTGTTCTCATTACATTTAGAGTTTGGTTTTTGTTTGTTATTGGAAAATTTGCCCTATAGGATAGTATTTACCTACATCGTAAGCAAAACGAGGTCGACTTTCTTAAAAAATCCTAAACTTGCCCTATTAGTACTAATGTTTCTGTTGCAATTAAAAAATTAATGTTTTCTACAACGATTTTATCTCTTCCTGCCAATAACACGCACACAGGAATGGTTGAGAGTGAAGCAACCGTATTTGAACAATTTATTTATTACTCGTACCTATAATTTTCCTTATTAAATAATTATGCATTTTTACTTCTATTTAGCACAGCCCCAGCCCAAAGCAGGTGGTTAAGTTTAGAAAACAACTTTTTAGCATTCAGTGTGTTCAATGAAAACTTTATACAAAAGTTTGGAATGTGCGAAATATTGGTTGCGGCTAAATTGTTCCAAGTATTTTTGTGGAACATCAAAATTTGCATTCCAATATAAATTTCATTGGTAGGACCAAAAAAGGCTAAAGGACTTCATGTATAGAGATACATAGATATGTTGATATGAATTGTGTGTGTACGACAAATGATTACAACCGGAAGCAATATTATTGGCAGAAAACAATGACGACGACGTTCATTTTCGTGTACCTACTCGTAGCTGTCATTGCGGCCGGTTGTCATGTTTGGGAAGGGGTTTCGTTTTTGTGTGTTGGGTGGGGGTATTGAAACATTGAAACAACAAACAAGGGGTGAAAACAAAAGTTGCGGAGGGCATTTCAAAGGTGCAATTGAGTTTGTTTTTCTTTTGTTTTCGGTTTAATTTAAATAACACACACAAAAAAAAAACAATAATGTCCTTTTGGCTCTTTTCCATCAGGACACACCTAGTTTCATGTGCTCGGATTCTCTGAACCTCGTTGATTTTTTTATTTTTATGTAACTGAAACTGTAACTGTGTGTAAGTTGTTTAGCCCTTTTTTGTCCTCGGGTATATTTATGCAACCGTCATCATTGTGAACATGATGTCGTTTGGTTTTTGGTGTATGTATAGGTTAGGTACCTATAACAGTGAATTTCTTTTCGCTCTAACACACCACAAACGTATAATGTATATTTGGTGTGTACTTTCTCTAGGAAATTCTGTTTCCACAGGGGGCGAAAGCTTCAATTTCGGTATTGTTTACGATTGGGAATTTGATGGTTCGCTTGGTTTGTCATTTTGTTTGGTGACATTTTCATTTTTGCTGGCTGCTTTTCTCCCTGCTCCAGCTATTTCTGCTACTATAGAAAATATTGGTCGATGGAGTTTTTTGTTTTGCCTTGGGCATGTTTGTTCAGTGGTCGATAACCATACACTTTTTAATGGGTGCAGTTGTTTTTACAAATACAAATACATATCTATATCTTTATAATAGACTACTGTTGTACTGGTACCTAACTGAAATCAGTCAGGTTTGAAAAGATTGGTAGCTAACTTTATTAGAAATAGAATACCTATACATAGTTACACGTATATGTACGTACCTAATAACGTATATCACAGATATGGAAGAGAGGTAACAACCTAACAATATTTATTTTATTCAATAACCAGAGTAAGAACGATATGAATTTTCATAACAAAAACTTTGTATATTTCATCCTAAGGGCTTTTTATTTTTGATATCTAGTTAAAGAAAATTTTCCAAACTCCATCCTTATAGTTATACAAATAAAATAAATAAAAATTGTCAGATGTCACATAACATCAAAGGCAAAGATTGGAAACAAATTTAATCGTTAAATTCAAATTATTGATTCATAATTTATAAAATTCGTGTATGTATTAATTCAACGAAGACAGAGTATTTTATATATGCAGGGTATTTTGCATAAGATGCGACAAAAAAGGCTAAAGCGTGTATGTAGACAAGAAAAAACTCGTATGAGAGGGGGGATCTATTTCCTCCTGCTTAAGCGGGAGGGGCATCATTTACAATACCATGTTTTACCTTTTATAAATCCAGAGAGCCATTTCTAATTCCGCTTTTAATTTTTTTTAATTCGCAAATTTGCAAATTTTACGCATATTTTTTTTTCACAATTGCGACTTTAAAAAAATCTAAGTTGTGCTGTATTATACGATTTTTTTTATCTCTTCAACCTTGATTTTTTGAAAATCGCAATTTTGCAAAAAAATTTATACGTAAAATTGGCAAATTTGCGAATTTAAAAAAAAAATATTTACGGCACATCATGGCACAAGTTGAGCATAATACAGCACAACTTTTTTTTGAATATCGAAAATGGTGGTGCTAACTTCACGTTGAGGTGCTTCGCAACATTTGCATTCGATCGTAAAAGCTGCAAATATGCGAATTTTTTTTATCTCTTCGGTTCTTAGTATCATTTTTTGAGCATAATACAGCACAACTTAAATTTTTTTGAAAATCGCAATTTTACAAAAAATTTTATTCGTAAAATTTGCAAATTAAAAAAAAAATATTTACGACTTCAATACATTTTATCTTTTTTTTATTCTTCTTCTTCTTCTTTAGAAATACGCTTCTTGAAATGCAATTATTTGCAAATTTTGCATTTTTATTGCAAACAAGATTCAATATGGTTATTGATCATTTAAAAAATTATTAATCTTATGTGAAATTCATACAAAAATGGCTCAAGATTATGAGGATGAAAAACGGTTATAAAATTAAGTGAACAAAAATCCTTTATTTATTCAAGCCTACCATACTTTTTGTTTTTAATTCAAAAACCTAAGGATTTTTAAATCAAAAAATTTCCAACTTCCAACCTCATACATCCTTCCTCAATTTTTTATAAATAAATAATTATGATGTTTCCATGAAAATGTATAAAGAACAAAAAAAAAAAATATTACAAACAAATTCCCTTATGTAGGTATGACGATGAAATTTTTGATAAGACGAAATAATTAATTGTTTAATTAGCCATACGATAAACTGGAACACACATTCCTTTGAATCCATCGTAGTTAATTATGTATAAATGTTTTTATGCATGTTGTATCCTTTTAAAGCAATTCCCAAACAAACATGAAATGATTTAATTATTTTCGACAAACACACACATACACATATGTATCTCCATAGGCCCTTTTACAAAATATTAATATTATATAAACGGAACGGACATATAAGCATAATATTTGTTTATAACACGAAAGCATATAACTTAAGTTAACCTACCCCAAACCCTGCTTATATGTATAATAATTAAGGGGTCTGGGAGTGATGGCAAAAATATGGGGAACATGGAGAAGCAGCGGCAGCAACGGCGCGGCGATTCATTACGGATTCATTAAACTTGCACAAGGTGTCAACGCAGCTCGTCCCAGAACCACTGGTACCAAGACAGGTAATCCCAGCCAACCGGTCCCAGGCAATAACTGGTCCCAGGACCACTGGTCCCCGGACAACTGGTCCCCGCATACTCATCCCAAAGTGTTATAAATAAATGTATAACTAAAATAAAAACTGGTTTGTGCATTTAATATATTTGTTCAAATGGTTAGTGAATTTGAATTCGAGAAAGGATATTTTTGTGGGAAGAATTATTTTTGGGATGATTTTTTTGTGCTGTGTTGAATTTTTTGCTATTGCTATATATATTTATTGCGAGGAAGCATGAATAATGTGTAGTTGTATGTATATTGTTTTTGCATGAAATCGTCTGTCGCTCGCTAATTGGCTGTTGTTTTATTAATATTGAAATAAAATGTGAGCAAAAAAAGAAAAAAAAGCTACCTTTCTGTAGATAAAGTGTGAGGGATGTTTTGGCTGAGATGAGGAAACATATCTTTTTGTTGTGATTTTGTTTATAGTGGATACGTACCTATTTCTTGATTGGTTTATTTGCACAATTAATGGGAGGGAGTGTGAAACAAAGTTGGTCACCTATATAGGAAGGTGTATATAGCTATGTAGGTAGGTATTTTGCGTTGCCGATAATGAAAACAAATTATGGGTACCTACGTAAGCAAAGAATTTATACTCTCAGTTTTAGCTTATAGGTAATAGGTATAAGAAATATAGTAGGTACCTATGTGTAGCTAGGTAAGTATTTAGGTACCTGTTAGAGTTAATATGATTATAATATAATATTCTTAGCTTTGTTATAGGAATTGAAAAAGTATTTATTTATTGAAATGTACTGTTTAGATAAGTTGTGTACCTACATAGGTAGGTAGGTAGGTACCTATAGGTATAATGTATTGATTGATAAAAACGTATCCTTATCATTTTTAATATGTGGATGCGTAGGTACCTACGATTATTCGGTGAGGAGAAAATAGATAGATTTTTTGTTTTAGGCCAGGTAGGGTATGTATGTATGTAAATATTTAGTTAGCGAAATCGCGGGTGCATGAGAAGGTAGGTGGTAGGGGTATTTATATGTTGTTGTTGTTTTTTTTTTACGTATGTATGTTATTAGGTAGGTATAGGTATACCTACACTACAAAGGTAACTCGATATAGATATTTATAAATTAGGTTATTGAAATAACGGCGTATAAGTAAGATAAAACAGACTTGTAAAAATACTTCCGAAGCTTTTTACTATAGGTAGGTAGGTACCTACTTACATATTATGCACTTGCGATATTTAAGTAAGGTACCTACCTACTTGTATCTAGAGCAGCGATGCCATAATGTGCCCAAACGGGCCATTTGGCCCTTGGACCGGGGCCAATAAGAAATGGCCCGCATATCTTATTTTTTTGTATTCCTTAAACAAAATGTTCTATGAAACACATCCATCTTATTTTATCGCAAAAAGTTGCATTGTGTTTCCTCCATATACATTTAAAATGACACTGAATTCGTCATTTATTTAAACAGATGAGACCATAGTTTTTGTTATTGAAAAGACATACAAAGATCTGAAATATAATTAGGTACCTAGTTTCTAGAGAATACAAATTTTTGAGCTGTGAATTGTTATTTTATTACCAATTTTAATATGTATTATGTACATATATAAATATGTATACGAATAAATTGAATAAATATTTATGTTGCCCTATACCTTTCTTAATATTTTTTTTTTTAATTTTTTCTGAAGTGTAGTGGCCCGCACTTTTTGGAAATGGCCCTCAGAAAGGCCCTCAATTTATTTTTCTTCGCGGCATCGCTGATCTAGAGGTTACATAGCTGATACTACTTAGATACCTATTTTTTTGGCATAAATTATTTGCTCATATGATGTGTGAGTCTCGAAAATCTGTCTATCTCTGTTCGATTACACCTAAAAAGAAAAGGTAAGGCACCTAGATTGATTTGGTACAATGTGTGGAGTTTGGACATTAGCCCGATACATTTTTGCTATTGATTTTAAGGCCAAAAACAACGATAGCTGCCTAGATATTTGCAATAAAAACCTTTTAGTCGTTAAAGAAAATCTTATTTAAGCCAAAAACGCTTTTAAAGATTTTTATTAAAAAAAATAAAAGATATAGGTACCTAGGTACCTTAACTGTACACATAGGACACATATATAATATATTTAGGTAACTAACCTACGCAAAGTATGCTAACTATATAACCTATACCATACCATGCTCTAAAAAATTTAACCTAGGCCGTGTGTGATAAAATTTAATCCTAGATTAGATTTTGCATAGGTATAAGATTCAACTCATTGGTATCAAAAACTAAACTTTGGATAACTCGATTTTAATTAATACAATTCACACACATATATCTACCTACTTTCAAAATAAAACGTGAATAGGTAGGTATATGTATGTATATTTATTTGAATATACATATATACTATATATATATATATATATCTACATAGGTATAGGTATCGCTTTTTAAATGAAATCAACTTTTGTAAAATTCAAATTGCAGTAAACTAAATAAAAAAATTAGATTTTTTATAGGTAGGTAGGAAGGTAGGTACCTAACCTACTATATAATCGAACTCGAGATTTTGATCAAATTGTAATTGATTTTACAATATTTTGGAAGACGAAACAAGTATCTAAGTATCGCATGTTCTGTCCATTCGACTTCAACCTTAACGGATAGGTAGGTCGATACCTATTCTTTAAACTTGGTTGGTAGAAACCTACGTCCAACGCACAGCTTCAAAGGAGACCATTGGAAGAGACAAATAACATATAAGTCAGGAGTTTTTCGAATTTCCCAAAAAATGGACAATAATTCTTCACTGAAGCTCGCTGTTTGCCGATGAAAAACATACCAGTTTTTTTTTCAATTTTTGTGTGATTTTTTAAAGCAGATTTTTTTTAACTATTGTAAAGGTCGTATGGGGTGTACAGTTATGTTTGAGGTATCAAATTAATTGTGTATTTTCGTAGATACGAATTAAAAATAAAAACAAATTTTATATATGCAATAAGTAAAGAGTTATAAGGTGATTAATTAATCAACAGAAATATGTGAATATCTCGGTTGAAAAATTTTAACAAAACATGTTTTTTTAATAATATCTATTAGCTGTATGATTTTGAGATCATCCCTTAAGAGGATAAGAAATTTTAAGTGATCAAAATTGCCTTAAAAATGTCGATTTTCGATTTTTTTTCGGATACCATTTCAATAGTATATAATTTACTTAAATCGAACTTGAACTGGATTTTATAAAATTTACTGTATTTTTAATTTTCAACTTTTAAAAATTTATAGGTATCTAACTTTGCGTAATTTATAGAATTTCTTTTAATTTAGTAACATTCTGGAATTTTGATTACCTATACTTATATTTACTTATAGTATAAGCTGTGCAATGATTAGTTTGATATTTTATCAAAATTAAAAAAGCTTGACCTTGAAAATTTGACCATATATCTCAGAATTATAAATCTATCCAATTTCCCAAGTCAGCAGCTACTGTAGCTTGATAATTTACCAAAATTTAAAAAGCAAATCTGACCAATATATCTAACTTTAAGTTATAAATTTAACCGATTTTTTCAAACAGTATGTAACTTTCTGATAGGTATATCTTTTTCGTTTTTGTAAATATTTACAAAATTTTAAATGTATATTTTTTTTTTTTGAAAAACACTATAATAAAAGATTTTCATATTTTAGGGTATATTAGTAACAACAGCTCTTCTGCGGATATGAGTTCTGCGATCGCACAACTCTGGAATTTATTGAAGCTGTTGCCGTAAGCCCCCCCGCCACGTCAAGGCTTACCCAATGGGGAGGTAGGGTGCTTTATTATAGTGAGTTCCCCGTGCCTCTCACTCTTAGGGTGCTTTATTATAGTGAGTTCCCCGTGCCTCTCACTCTTAGGGTGCTTTATTATAGTGAGTTCCCCGTGCCTCTCACTCTTAGGGTGCTTTATTAAAGTGAGTTCCCCGTGCCTCTCACTCTTAGGGTGCTTTATTATAGTGAGTTCCCCGTGCCTCTCACTCTTAGGGTGCTTTATTATAGTGAGTTCCCCGTGCCTCTCACTCTTAGGGTGCTTTATTAAAGTGAGTTCCCCGTGCCTCTCACTGTACCTTTTTACCTTTATTCACCTAAATAATGTGTGCAGGCTAGCAGGTACTCTTCTGCAGTTTTAGAGTCGTATTGGGCGATAATGTTTAGAAGCCTTTCATTTGCCCTCCTATACTCAACTCTGGAGTAAAGCGGTAAGCTTACCCCAGCGTTGATCTTTTCAAAAAGAGCATGCACTCGCACATGCTCTAATAGGAGGGCATTCAGCAGTTTGAAAAAATTTGGGTGTTGACATCCGATGGACGATTGGAACGCCTTATGCCACGACTCCACGCTATTATTTGTTCGTGGAAGGTTTTCTATGGTACTGCCCTTGCAGTTCCACATTTCGTGCCTAAAGCGTGGATTGCGGCGCTGACGTCCCACCCATGTATTTTCAAAATACTGAAGAAAACTTTGGTGTTCCTCTGTATCACCAAAGTTTTCTAGAAAGGCATTCGCAAGCATCTCGTATCGCTCCAATACGTGCTCTATGCTGCAGAAACATAAAGCCATAAACTTGCGAATCGCAACATGGTACTCCATGTCCCCGCCGTATCTGCTTTGCATTCCAAGCTCTTGCACTTTTCTCCTAACCGCCTGCATGAAATGGAAAAAGCAGCCATGAATTCTTGCTTCAGGGAAAAGAGAACGAAGCGCGTTCTCCTCTCCCTTCTCAAAATCTATGAGGAAGTTTTCAGGCCGCATGTCTTCCATTCCTTGCGCATGGCGAATTAGCTCCAAGGCACGGAGATAAGTGGCTTCAAGCTTGTTTGGAAGCAAACAGTACAGGCATGGTAGGACTTGGTTTTCAAATAGGCCATGAATGACCCATAGCTGGTAGAACATTTCAGGACAAACCTTAAATGTTCCATCCAGCAACCAAGTCCTACTTCGGGACAGCCTTACCCGGTCCGATTCTGAACCGAAAATTATAATTCGGTTCTCATCCCCCCTGCCTGTGTCAGCCAGCAAAAAGTTTTCCGGGACTGCAGTTTTGGTGACTAACATGTCAGCAGGGATATTGATTTCAGACCGGGTATGCGGAATAGCCAAAGTTTGGTGCCGGCGCTTTCGTTCCCTTGACACTGCCTTTGCCATCGACTCCAAGGATGGAATACGGGCCAAAGATGGTGAGGAAACACCTTCTAAAGCCCTTAAACTAATAGTCCTTGGAGTCTCTGTTGAAGCAGTGGCTTGGGTCTTCAACGTCTGCTTCACTTTGGCTATTTCGCATAAAATAGGCGAAGGACCATGATTGTGGTTCGCAGTCATTGAGATATCTGCTCCAGTTTGGATTGCCCTTCCAAGGCACCTTTCTGAAGAATGCTTTTCGCATCTCCAAAAAGTTTGTAGTAAAGTACTACGATGTCTGGTATATATGTACCCTTCATAATGCAATTTATGCTCACCACGTTGTGACTTTACAAAACTTGCCATTTAAAAAAAAAAACTTGCCGCAAAAAACAAAAGAATCGTCCTTTCAGTTCGGATGCAGGCAAGATAGTGAAAAAAGAAATATAAATTAATTGAAACTTAAATAATATTAATTTTCAAAAAGGGGGACTACCGTTTTTTTTTTTAATTTCTAAGCAACCCTAAATCCTATCAAGCTTAAAATTTTTATATATTCAGAAATGACCATGGAGAACGTCCCAATTTTTTTTTGAGGGGGTGCAATCAAAAGGGGCCTTCAAATACCGTAGTGAAAAACTGGCGAGCCATTTTGGGATTCAGACTTGGGTACATCTTTTCATTTGGTAGTTACAAGTTCCAAGTTGCCCGCACCCCCCCAAAAAAAATTTGGTAGATTCTCTAAGACCATTTCTGAATATATACAAAATTTCAGCACTAAACGATTTACGGTTGCTAAAGAATTTGAAAGATAACCGTATTCCCCTTTTTTAAAAAGAATACGATTTTCAAGTTCTTTCAAATTCTTTAGCAACCGTAAATCGTTTAGTGCTGAAATTTTGTATATATTCAGAAATGGTCTTAGAGAATCTACCAAATTTTTTTTGGGGGGGTGCGGGCAACTTGGAACTTGTAACTACCAAATGAAAAGATGTACCCAAGTCTGAATCCCAAAATGGCTCGCCAGTTTTTCACTACGGTATTTGAAGGCCCCTTTTGATTGCACCCCCTCAAAAAAAAATTGGGACGTTCTCCATGGTCATTTCTGAATATATAAAAATTTTAAGCTTGATAGGATTTAGGGTTGCTTAGAAATTAAAAAAAAAAACGGTAGTCCCCCTTTTTGAAAATTAATATTATTTAAGTTTCAATTAATTTATATTTCTTTTTTCACTATCTTGCCTGCATCCGAACTGAAAGGACGATTCTTTTGTTTTTTGCGGCAAGTTTTTTTTTTTAAATGGCAAGTTTTGTAAAGTCACAACGTGGTGAGCATAAATTGCATTATGAAGGGTACATATATACCAGACATCGTAGTACTTTACTACAAACTTTTTGGAGATGCGAAAAGCATTCTTCAGAAAGGTGCCTTGGAAGGGCAATCCAAACTGGAGCAGATATCTCAATGACTGCGAACCACAATCATGGTCCTTCGCCTATTTTATGCGAAATAGCCAAAGTGAAGCAGACGTTGAAGACCCAAGCCACTGCTTCAACAGAGACTCCAAGGACTATTAGTTTAAGGGCTTTAGAAGGTGTTTCCTCACCATCTTTGGCCCGTATTCCATCCTTGGAGTCGATGGCAAAGGCAGTGTCAAGGGAACGAAAGCGCCGGCACCAAACTTTGGCTATTCCGCATACCCGGTCTGAAATCAATATCCCTGCTGACATGTTAGTCACCAAAACTGCAGTCCCGGAAAACTTTTTGCTGGCTGACACAGGCAGGGGGGATGAGAACCGAATTATAATTTTCGGTTCAGAATCGGACCGGGTAAGGCTGTCCCGAAGTAGGACTTGGTTGCTGGATGGAACATTTAAGGTTTGTCCTGAAATGTTCTACCAGCTATGGGTCATTCATGGCCTATTTGAAAACCAAGTCCTACCATGCCTGTACTGTTTGCTTCCAAACAAGCTTGAAGCCACTTATCTCCGTGCCTTGGAGCTAATTCGCCATGCGCAAGGAATGGAAGACATGCGGCCTGAAAACTTCCTCATAGATTTTGAGAAGGGAGAGGAGAACGCGCTTCGTTCTCTTTTCCCTGAAGCAAGAATTCATGGCTGCTTTTTCCATTTCATGCAGGCGGTTAGGAGAAAAGTGCAAGAGCTTGGAATGCAAAGCAGATACGGCGGGGACATGGAGTACCATGTTGCGATTCGCAAGTTTATGGCTTTATGTTTCTGCAGCATAGAGCACGTATTGGAGCGATACGAGATGCTTGCGAATGCCTTTCTAGAAAACTTTGGTGATACAGAGGAACACCAAAGTTTTCTTCAGTATTTTGAAAATACATGGGTGGGACGTCAGCGCCGCAATCCACGCTTTAGGCACGAAATGTGGAACTGCAAGGGCAGTACCATAGAAAACCTTCCACGAACAAATAATAGCGTGGAGTCGTGGCATAAGGCGTTCCAATCGTCCATCGGATGTCAACACCCAAATTTTTTCAAACTGCTGAATGCCCTCCTATTAGAGCATGTGCGAGTGCATGCTCTTTTTGAAAAGATCAACGCTGGGGTAAGCTTACCGCTTTACTCCAGAGTTGAGTATAGGAGGGCAAATGAAAGGCTTCTAAACATTATCGCCCAATACGACTCTAAAACTGCAGAAGAGTACCTGCTAGCCTGCACACATTATTTAGGTGAATAAAGGTAAAAAGGTACAGTGAGAGGCACGGGGAACTCACTTTAATAAAGCACCCTAAGAGTGAGAGGCACGGGGAACTCACTATAATAAAGCACCCTAAGAGTGAGAGGCACGGGGAACTCACTATAATAAAGCACCCTAAGAGTGAGAGGCACGGGGAACTCACTTTAATAAAGCACCCTAAGAGTGAGAGGCACGGGGAACTCACTATAATAAAGCACCCTAAGAGTGAGAGGCACGGGGAACTCACTATAATAAAGCACCCTAAGAGTGAGAGGCACGGGGAACTCACTATAATAAAGCACCCTACCTCCCCATTGGGTAAGCCTTGACGTGGCGGGGGGGCTTACGGCAACAGCTTCAATAAATTCCAGAGTTGTGCGATCGCAGAACTCATATCCGCAGAAGAGCTGTTGTTACTAATATACCCTAAAATATGAAAATCTTTTATTATAGTGTTTTTCAAAAAAAAAAAATATACATTTAAAATTTTGTAAATATTTACAAAAACGAAAAAGATATACCTATCAGAAAGTTACATACTGTTTGAAAAAATCGGTTAAATTTATAACTTAAAGTTAGATATATTGGTCAGATTTGCTTTTTAAATTTTGGTAAATTATCAAGCTACAGTAGCTGCTGACTTGGGAAATTGGATAGATTTATAATTCTGAGATATATGGTCAAATTTTCAAGGTCAAGCTTTTTTAATTTTGATAAAATATCAAACTAATCATTGCACAGCTTATACTATAAGTAAATATAAGTATAGGTAATCAAAATTCCAGAATGTTACTAAATTAAAAGAAATTCTATAAATTACGCAAAGTTAGATACCTATAAATTTTTAAAAGTTGAAAATTAAAAATACAGTAAATTTTATAAAATCCAGTTCAAGTTCGATTTAAGTAAATTATATACTATTGAAATGGTATCCGAAAAAAAATCGAAAATCGACATTTTTAAGGCAATTTTGATCACTTAAAATTTCTTATCCTCTTAAGGGATGATCTCAAAATCATACAGCTAATAGATATTATTAAAAAAACATGTTTTGTTAAAATTTTTCAACCGAGATATTCACATATTTCTGTTGATTAATTAATCACCTTATAACTCTTTACTTATTGCATATATAAAATTTGTTTTTATTTTTAATTCGTATCTACGAAAATACACAATTAATTTGATACCTCAAACATAACTGTACACCCCATACGACCTTTACAATAGTTAAAAAAAATCTGCTTTAAAAAATCACACAAAAATTGAAAAAAAAACTGGTATGTTTTTCATCGGCAAACAGCGAGCTTCAGTGAAGAATTATTGTCCATTTTTTGGGAAATTCGAAAAACTCCTGACTTATATGTTATTTGTCTCTTCCAATGGTCTCCTTTGAAGCTGTGCGTTGGACGTAGGTTTCTACCAACCAAGTTTAAAGAATAGGTATCGACCTACCTATCCGTTAAGGTTGAAGTCGAATGGACAGAACATGCGATACTTAGATACTTGTTTCGTCTTCCAAAATATTGTAAAATCAATTACAATTTGATCAAAATCTCGAGTTCGATTATATAGTAGGTTAGGTACCTACCTTCCTACCTACCTATAAAAAATCTAATTTTTTTATTTAGTTTACTGCAATTTGAATTTTACAAAAGTTGATTTCATTTAAAAAGCGATACCTATACCTATGTAGATATATATATATATATATAGTATATATGTATATTCAAATAAATATACATACATATACCTACCTATTCACGTTTTATTTTGAAAGTAGGTAGATATATGTGTGTGAATTGTATTAATTAAAATCGAGTTATCCAAAGTTTAGTTTTTGATACCAATGAGTTGAATCTTATACCTATGCAAAATCTAATCTAGGATTAAATTTTATCACACACGGCCTAGGTTAAATTTTTTAGAGCATGGTATGGTATAGGTTATATAGTTAGCATACTTTGCGTAGGTTAGTTACCTAAATATATTATATATGTGTCCTATGTGTACAGTTAAGGTACCTAGGTACCTATATCTTTTATTTTTTTTAATAAAAATCTTTAAAAGCGTTTTTGGCTTAAATAAGATTTTCTTTAACGACTAAAAGGTTTTTATTGCAAATATCTAGGCAGCTATCGTTGTTTTTGGCCTTAAAATCAATAGCAAAAATGTATCGGGCTAATGTCCAAACTCCACACATTGTACCAAATCAATCTAGGTGCCTTACCTTTTCTTTTTAGGTGTAATCGAACAGAGATAGACAGATTTTCGAGACTCACACATCATATGAGCAAATAATTTATGCCAAAAAAATAGGTATCTAAGTAGTATCAGCTATGTAACCTCTAGATCAGCGATGCCGCGAAGAAAAATAAATTGAGGGCCTTTCTGAGGGCCATTTCCAAAAAGTGCGGGCCACTACACTTCAGAAAAAATTAAAAAAAAAAATATTAAGAAAGGTATAGGGCAACATAAATATTTATTCAATTTATTCGTATACATATTTATATATGTACATAATACATATTAAAATTGGTAATAAAATAACAATTCACAGCTCAAAAATTTGTATTCTCTAGAAACTAGGTACCTAATTATATTTCAGATCTTTGTATGTCTTTTCAATAACAAAAACTATGGTCTCATCTGTTTAAATAAATGACGAATTCAGTGTCATTTTAAATGTATATGGAGGAAACACAATGCAACTTTTTGCGATAAAATAAGATGGATGTGTTTCATAGAACATTTTGTTTAAGGAATACAAAAAAATAAGATATGCGGGCCATTTCTTATTGGCCCCGGTCCAAGGGCCAAATGGCCCGTTTGGGCACATTATGGCATCGCTGCTCTAGATACAAGTAGGTAGGTACCTTACTTAAATATCGCAAGTGCATAATATGTAAGTAGGTACCTACCTACCTATAGTAAAAAGCTTCGGAAGTATTTTTACAAGTCTGTTTTATCTTACTTATACGCCGTTATTTCAATAACCTAATTTATAAATATCTATATCGAGTTACCTTTGTAGTGTAGGTATACCTATACCTACCTAATAACATACATACGTAAAAAAAAAACAACAACAACATATAAATACCCCTACCACCTACCTTCTCATGCACCCGCGATTTCGCTAACTAAATATTTACATACATACATACCCTACCTGGCCTAAAACAAAAAATCTATCTATTTTCTCCTCACCGAATAATCGTAGGTACCTACGCATCCACATATTAAAAATGATAAGGATACGTTTTTATCAATCAATACATTATACCTATAGGTACCTACCTACCTACCTATGTAGGTACACAACTTATCTAAACAGTACATTTCAATAAATAAATACTTTTTCAATTCCTATAACAAAGCTAAGAATATTATATTATAATCATATTAACTCTAACAGGTACCTAAATACTTACCTAGCTACACATAGGTACCTACTATATTTCTTATACCTATTACCTATAAGCTAAAACTGAGAGTATAAATTCTTTGCTTACGTAGGTACCCATAATTTGTTTTCATTATCGGCAACGCAAAATACCTACCTACATAGCTATATACACCTTCCTATATAGGTGACCAACTTTGTTTCACACTCCCTCCCATTAATTGTGCAAATAAACCAATCAAGAAATAGGTACGTATCCACTATAAACAAAATCACAACAAAAAGATATGTTTCCTCATCTCAGCCAAAACATCCCTCACACTTTATCTACAGAAAGGTAGCTTTTTTTTCTTTTTTTGCTCACATTTTATTTCAATATTAATAAAACAACAGCCAATTAGCGAGCGACAGACGATTTCATGCAAAAACAATATACATACAACTACACATTATTCATGCTTCCTCGCAATAAATATATATAGCAATAGCAAAAAATTCAACACAGCACAAAAAAATCATCCCACAAAAATATCCTTTCTCGAATTCGAATTCACTAACCATTTGACCAAATATATTAATTGCACAAACCAGTTTTTATTTTAGTTATACATTTATTTATAACACTTTTGGGATGAGTATGCGGGGACCAGTTGTCCGGGTATTACTTGGCTGCTGGGATTAGTTGACTGGTATAAGTGGTCTTGGTATCAGTGGTTCTGGGATCTGCTATACCCAACCCGATTTGTATAGGTAAGTACATTAAAAGGCGGTCTTAAGGTATGAGTGTGGGGTTTAGGTAAATAATTCGAAAGCAATACATTATTATATATAAAGTATAAGGCTATGTCTTGAGCGAATTAATCGCTGCTACAGAAACCATAGCCTAAGACCTATGTATATTATTAACTATTTTTTTTTTTATTTTTTGCGCGATACCGCAGCGTCATTGCACGTGTGTGTGTGCCACTTAATTTATTTGTATTTTTGAGTACTGTAAGATGCAAAGGCGGTGCCGCTGTGGCAACGCGCGTTAAAAAGACACAAGTGTACACCGGGGCTCACAAAATTGGCCAAGTTATTTAAAAGTTTTACTTGAGTATTTAAAAAATAAAATGTATGTCAATTTAAAAAAAACGTTAAAACCTTCTTTCCTTAATGAGAATTTCTTAGCAAAAGTCTAAAACTTAGTCTTCTTCTTACAATTACTTTAGTCATTCAGGTACAAAGTTTAATCCTCCCTCCACTTCCTAATTTCTTAACAATCGCACTGTGTTAACAAATAACATTTTAAGGGTAGTCGTACCCGTTAATTATAAAAAAAAATCGAAAGAGCCGTTCTCGAGAAAATCGGAAAAAACTATAATTTTTGTACGCAGCTTTATCCATTTTAAAAGAGCTTAAACAAAAATTTTAATTTCTCTTCTAGAAAATTACGTAAAAATGCTCTTTAAATAATTTGAAGAGAATCGAATAACTGTGGAGGTGGACGCACTGACGCACAGACCGGCGAAATTACGAAATTCACTTTTTTTCACTTCTCCATCACCGTAAAATTAATTTTGATCACAATACAACAAAATACTTGTCAATAGAGCAAGTAAAAATAGCGTATAATTTAAAATAAAAGTTTGAGCGACGCGATGGGAACTTTACTTAACTTTATACAAACAAACACGTACATTTCCGTTATGATAGATATTCATGCCGATTATGGAATCCGCAATACTGGATACGCAGTTATTCGCAGTATAGCGTTCTCTTTTCTCTCTTCTCTTCTCACGACAAATGAGTAAAGAGAAAGGAGACCCCTGCACTGCGAATCACTGTCGAACTTTCGTTGTCTCCTCTCCTCGCATTGTGAATCAGTATGAGACACATCCACGTGACAATGACGCTGATTACACGAGTCTTTTTTTCGTTCGTTTCGTCTTTCGTGCTTTTGACAGCTTGGGTGAGGGGTGTAGAAATGTAGGGGGAATGAAGTAACGAAAGCAGGAATGAAAATTTGAAGATTTTTTCTGGTTGAACATTGACGTTTATGGTTTGACAACAGGGTAGAGATGAGCGATAGGCAGTTGTCAGCAAAAATCGTAGTTGAATCGATTTCAGATATCGATTTTAAGATTAAATACATCGACTACAGAAAATTACAAAAATGCAAATAAAATGGTATATGTAACTAAAATGCAAAGAAAGCAACTTCAAATATGTGTGCTTTCTAAAAAAAACATCATTCTTATAAATATTAAATGTGAAAGTACATTTTTTTTGCGCTTTTTCGCTGGAAGGATTTTGGAAATCGATTATTTCATGGGAAAGGAACATGAATACTTTTCATACATGGGGTTTGTGGGGTCTCAGCAAAGGGAGTAGGTAATAACTAATTACAAATAAAGTATTCCAAATCATTGCCTATACGTTCTGTAACTCTCGCATTGATAAAATTGGTCGAGAAAGGTTGAAAAGTGGAACAAAACTCATACGATTTGTTTCAATTTTCATAGTTTCTCGACTGATTTTATCGATGCGAGAATTACAGAACGTAGGCACATGTTAATATCTACTTTCCTTTCTCATTTCTGCTGTACACATTTTATAAAAAGTAATTCTCTTTGTGTACAATTTTCGTTTTTAAAATTAAGAATTCATGTGGTCATTTAAGATTTAATCCCGATAAAATGTTCACACCACGTAAATTTAAAAATGTACTTGATAAAACAATATGTAGGATGGAAATATTTGTTTCTTTTTACATTTTCTATAGGGCAAGTATTGGTTTCGTGTAAACATAGAGAAGTCTAAAAAAGTAGTTTTATACCATACCGTCCGTTGATTTCTACGCTCTTTGCACTTTATGAGGACCATTGAGACAGAGGTTAAACAGGTGGACCGATTTGCTTCAAATATCGTACAGAGAAACGTTGAAAAATAAATTAAAACTTTAATCATCAGAACCAGAGTCGGAACCTTTATTACAGATTTAACCTACTATGAACAAACGGCCCTAAATTAAAAAAAACGTTTTGATGTAAATTTACATATAATAACGTATTTGGCTATCAAAATAAAAAAAAAGAAATACATCGATTTTGAAAAACATCGATGTTTCAGGTTCGATAAATTTTCCCACCGATTTTAAAATCGAAAAATTTAATCGCCCATCCCTCAAATCAGAGCAATGTGCGAAGAACTTATAAACTTTTAATTTCGAGCTGTAAAACAATTTTTCACACTTAAATAAGCTGTAAATATGAATAAGAAATGATTAAAAAACATTTTTAATTATTACTTCTGTTTATTTTCCAATAAATCCACCGCAAAGTTTCTGAACGTCAAAATAACGAAAGAGTCTTCACGAATGTAAAAAAGAACCATGTAATCACGAGGATACGTGACTGTCAAAAAGACGAAAGACGAAACGAACGAAAAAACGAATCGTGTAATCAGCGTCAATATCCCTTCACTGTTTCCTCTCTTAATGCCAAACTTAAAACAATGAAATAACACAAAATAAACCAATTCTAACTAACTAACGTTTTTTTAAATTTATTGAACTTCTGACGTGACGTGATGACGAGAAATGCTTTAATATGTATTATTTCGTTTTTTTTTTTTTTTAATTCGTGACTAGGAGAGAACATCTGTGAAGAGATCTCGTCACGTCGACGTCTCGTTGTGTCGTCGCATTGTGAATCAGACATAAGGCATAACTCTTCTATATACCTATACACCTGGGTGCCGATTTTAATTCTGCACTTAGTTAAATTAATACCTTAACAAAACAATTTTTACTGGAAATACAGCCAACTATCCCAACTGAGGATTTTTTATACTATTGGACATTATTTAATTTTCTGAGGCTTTGGGGTTTAATTTTTTTTTTCAAAAAAATGCTTTAACATCGAACTAAATCGTTTAAAATTTTGCGCCATTTTCTTTATTTCATATGTGGACAATTTTTTTCCTAACTTTTGCAAAAATTCTCAAAAACTTGATGAAAAATAAAATAGTACATTTCTTATTCCTCAAATAACTTTGTAGTTTCCACCATCAAACTATAATTCATCTACTTTCATCTGTCAACTGTCAAGTTCCAGTAACTGGAATGAAATTGGAAGTTTTAAGAATTTACTCTTGTTTCTATAGGTGTGTTGTGTTCATTGTGTTCATTTCAAATATGCCGGGAGTTATATTGAACGATATCTCCAATTCTGATCTTTTGTTCGTTGATTAAATGGGAAGTGAAAAGAAAGGGAGAAGAATCAAATCGTCAAATTGTTCCTCAAATCTTAAACGATTTTCCAGTCTGTTTTTGTTCTCTTGCACGTCCTTCTTTCCTAATGATGGGTAGGATACGCTTTTCAAATGAGTTTGTATGAGGTACTCATTTTTCGAAATGAGGTGGTAATTTGTCCCACTTCAAATGTCGCATAGGACAAAACTTATTTAATCGAAATTTTCATTAAAAAAAATCTTGACGTTACTGGGTATAAAATTCAAATAAAATATTGATTTCTGACGAAAATTAAATAAAAAACATCAACATCAATATATTCTTTTCTGTAGTTTTAAAATTTATATTTTATTTAGAAAAAAACCATGATTAAAAAAATGAATCGTAAAAAAACATTCTTCAAACATACACTTACAAGTCTCCTACTCCTTCATTTCAATATTCAATCCTTTCCTTTTGGTAACAATCGTGTGTCTTTTTCATTTTCTCTCCTCATTTCATCTCCTCACATATTTCAAATTTCACAACCTAAGACATTGTTACGAATTTTGTTACACTGGGACATTTGAGGTGGCTGGACATTTTTGAGTTGGCTGGGACATTTGAGGTGGCTGGGACTTTTGAGTTGGCTGGGAAATTTGAGGTGATTGGGACATTTGGGTTGTTTTGTATACTTGTAGTACAATTCCTCACTCATTCATTCATTTGTAGTTATAAGACAAATGTCCTAGGTGAAAGAGAGAGGGATTGTGTTACTGTTGTGACTTGTGAGTAGAGTATGCAGTTGCAGTACGAGGAGGAAGAGCGATGCGTTTCATTATTACTGCTTCTCTTTTCTCCGCTGATGTTAATACAATACCAAATTCAATGACGAAGACAAAAATTAGTAAAGAGAAGATTTTTGTTTGTTGTTTTGAGTGAGGTGTGAGGTAATACATTTTTTTGCTTTGAGGCGATGGGACATTTGAGAACGGTGTATGTGACATTTGTATTGCCTCATGTATGAGGTACCCATCACATAATAAAACTGGAAAGAATCTTTCCAGTTTTATTATGTGCGTTGATGTTGATGTGCCATTTGTTTGATGATGAATCTTTATGATAAATAAAGATGACAGTAATGCAAAATGAAAAGAACAACGACAAGAATTTCATTGGAAGAGATACGATCTCTGGAAAAATCTTTGTGGACAAAATCAGGAAATCAATTTCAATCCATCTTGTGACCAGCCCAGATTTCAACCGTTTACATATTCTTAAAAAAAAATTAATCAATTTTATTAATGTACAATAATATTATGCATCTATTTCGATTTTTGACGTTTGTTTCCTTCTTCAAATTGCCAATTCATTCGTGTCAAACTTTAACACCTTCATCTGCATTCAATTAAAGATAAGAACCATTTAAATACCTTGAAATATCTCATTTCTAAGAATAGTCAATTTCCATCGATATCTTAATGAGCCTACTATTTCGAAACATATCCTAAAGGACCATCTTAATGTTATTTAATTAATTCCAATAAACTGCCTTCTTTGACAGCTATATATGTACAACACTATTTCCCTTCTCTGATTAAAGTGTGTATATGTATAGGTTTGTATAATTCTAATCCTTCGTTCAAGCATTTGGTCATCAGACAGCTAAATAATATGTAACTATTTTGCAAAATAGCCTCCAAGATTGCCAAGACGAACATTTCTAACATTTATTGTATTCTATGTCGATGTAAGTAATTTTTATGATTGATAAAAATCCTAATTATAGAAGGGTGGTTGGGTGGTTGATATTCACTTAGGCATCAGTGTCCTCCAGTCTGCATTGAGTGTTATTGGAAACACTCATTCTATGCAGACACCAAAATCATCATCATCATCATCATGAAGCATCCCCATTCTTGCCCAACGGCAGCGGCGGCATATTACACCACATCAGCAGAGAGCAGAGATGGAGATCGTATTAAATGGAATCAGGATTACGTCGTACAATCAACAACAACCAGCCAAGCTATATAGCACCAGTACCCGGTTATCTTTCATATATTGAATTGAATGGACAGGACAGCACGCAAAGCAGGGAGTTCGAGGCCCTATAACTGAATTCAAATGACCAGTATACGTATACAGTATACATATATAGAAAGTATCGTGTTCGAACAATACTCCCTGCGTATACTATATGACTGGGTGTCCTCTGCTTTTGACTAGACCATATATACCTTACGTAGAAATACGGGATGTTTCCCAAAGTTCTAACAATGACCCGATAGGTACTTACTGACATTTTGATGAACGATAAGCTATCATAGTGGACCATATATACGTACAAATATATGTATGGCTGGTAGCAGTGTTTTTGAGAAGCAGCAAATTCAAACCAAACGGCAGCAGTAGGAATTGCACCTAAACCCACTTTGGGCAAATGTATGTACATATATGGATGTTGACTGGTCCTTGTTTTTTGCTCGAGTCCCAGTTCGTACAAATCTTCTGTTCGTGACAACTCCGGTACAGCTAAATTGAAATTTCGTCATTTGGTATCTGCGTCTCTCTTTGTTGGTGACAGAACGGCCAGTGGTTATGGCAGTGGTGATGGTGATGGTAAATGGTGGTGGTGGTGAGTCCTGAATTGAATGTGTGCAAATTGGTTGAATAGATAGATGCGGGAGTATAATGGGTCTGATAGAAAGCACCCTATAAAACCTGAGCCCACTTTTGAGTCATTTCCCACTTCAGGTTGGTTATAGAAGTTTGATTTTTTTTTTTTTTTTTTTTTTTGTATGTTGACAATTTTTGTGTTTTCCTTATTTTTTTCTATTTGGTTTGAGGGCTTTTAGAGAGTGCTAGGACATTTTGATTTAGTTCATCTCTCGTGTACACCTTTTATGTCCAATATATCCATGGAAGTTGAAAAGTCCTTTAGAGAGATGGTATATGTCAGTTGATATATGTACATATGATGTGTGTAGTGTGTGTATGGGTATGTGCTTTAAGGCTTGACGTTTTGCATTCACATGTAATTCCACTTTACAACATATCCTATTCCATTATACAAGAATGATGTGTACCTATACTCCTAACTCATTCGTCCTTATGGATGGGGATTTTATTTACCTTTTTAAAACAAGGGGTTAGATAATATTGATGAATGCGCTCTTAATGGGTATATAAACGCATAGCATCGGCAGATATATAGCTTTTGTGACATTTAAACCTAACAACATATACATAGCTATTTGATGAATATTTTTGATTCTCTTGTTATATAGATAGCAGCGGTAGGTAATAAAGTTTTTGATTAATTGGAGAGCAATTAATTAAAAAGTTCGTGTTTTTGGTGACACTCATTGTTCATTTGATATTAAACTACCTACTTCAATGGAGCAGCATCAGTAAATGACATTGTTTGAGTTTTTTATGACAGATATTACATATTTAAAAAAAAAAAAAAAAACTAATAAATATTCAACATTCCTTTGAATTTCTGAATTTTAGTAGAAGGCAGAGTGATATAATATTTTTGGAAACGATTGATCCAAGTCTGATCTGAAAGTGAGGTAATATTTTTGTTTGTGATTTTTTCCTTTAAATTTATTTATGGAAAACTATTATCTAAAAATCAAGAAAAGCTGTAGTTTTTTTTCTAATTTAACAACAATTTATATGAAATAATTAGAAATTGATTGAATTAATACAAAAACTATAATAATGTGAGCGTGATTATTACAATTATGGCAAACACGCAAGTTTCACCTTCTATAGGGACGAGACCTTTTTTAATTTAACTAGATTTAACTAAAAATAATAAACAATTATTTAGGTTTAATTTAAGAAATATATTTAAGGTTAAGGTTGAAAAAAAAAAATATGAGGGAAATAATGGAGTAATCTGTTTTTAAAGCAGATTTAACAATTAAAATGTCTGAGCCTAAATTTGTTTGATGATATTTTCATACTCAGAGTTAAAAAAAATTAATAAATATAAATAAAATTGAGTGGTGCGATAGCTTGTGTAGAACCAAGGCCTATAGTGACTTACAACTCTCAACTATTTCTGTGTGAATGTTATTGGTAGGAATGGAGGGGATCTATACAATTTTCTTTCGAATCCAAACAGCTAAAATGAGAAGCATTTTTTCTGACTAAAGATACTCTGTGAAATAATAATTAACTGGTTTATTATTTAGACGAGATTATTTAGGGTCACTCATTTTTCGGCTTCGAAAGTAAAGCTAAATAAAACACACACAGCTATATATTTTTGATGAGAACTTTATTTCATTATAAAGTTTAGACTTTGCCATTAAGTAATTAAGTGTGAAAAAATATCATTCAAATGGCCGTCTCGGGAAGTTCGCACCATGTGATTCTTTTGATGTAATTTTTAACCACTTTTTCGAACAATTCTGGCGTTATCTCGGCCATAACTTGGGTAATGTTGTTTTTTAATGCGTTTAGAGTGCGGTGATTATTGGCGTAAACACGATAATTTGCGTAACCCTACAGAAAAAAATCTAACGGTGTCAAATGGCATGATCTTGGTTGCCAACTGACTTCGCCAAAACGTGAAATAACGCGAAATAACAGGAAACTTCTCACGCAATAAAGCCATAATTGGTCGTGTTGTGTGGCTTGTTACCCCATCTTGTTGGAACCACATATCGTCCAAGTCATTATCTTCTATCGCCGCCGGCCAAAAAAAATCGTTCAATTGCTGCGAATGCCGGGATATCAATAAGTTCGGATCATCAGCTCGCACTTGCAGCAGCAATATTTTCGGCTAAGCGTGCATTACGATGATGCACAGGCCTTACGATATCAGTAACGCTTCCACTCTCTTCAAATTTCTTCACAATTTTACCGATTGCTTGCGTAGTCGGTCGATTATGACGACCATAATCATCGCGTAATGCGCGAAAAGTGGCATTGTTTGAATCACCACTTTTGTAGTAAGTTTTAAAAATTTTAACGCCTTGTTCGATTGTTAAGCGATCCATTATTGTAAATGGCTAATATTATGAGATTATGACACTTCAAATGACAGCTGAGTTTGACAGTTGTCAAATGCCAGCACTACCAACTTGAAACCACGAAATGAATGACCCATTATTTTGTTATACCATTCATTAGCTGGAATCAAAACCGGCCAAAAATTTTGATACTCTTAGGTAAAGTACAAGCAAAAAATCAACTTTCATCGGTCAATGGTTCAAAAGTCCTCTTCTCCATAATACGAGCATAAAAGAGAGCAAGAAACCATTATTGCAGAAAATGGGTTAATGGTTCACGGATATATATTATGATATTCGCATTTGGTATTCGGACTTAACAGAACATGATTCAAAATATAAGTCACAAATGTATGTATTAACTAACAGCACAGGAGGCTTTCACAAACACGAAAATGGTTTTTGCTTTGAGTAGGTCTAGGTATATTCTAAGTCAACCATCCGAAATGTTGAAATAAAAGTAAAATATATGTACCCAAAAACAAAAGTGGATATCTAGTTACATTTTGGTGTATTATATACATTTTGGGGTGTGGTTTTTGTGGTTTCGAACACTGTAATCCACTTTGAACTTTTATACTCGTCTAACCTTAAACATTGAATTAAATTTCAAATCTACGAGTAAGGAAATAGGTGTGGGAATTTAAAGATTTGAAGAAGAAATACAAATACACGACGAAGAGGATATTGTAAATAATTTTTGCGATGTAAATTAAACAACAAAAGTTTTTTAAACTAAGAAAGAGAGTCTTAGAGAAATAAGCGCGAAATTTTAAACGATTTAGTACGATGTTAAAGCCATTTTGTCATAATAAAAATGCTTTAACATCGTACTAAATCGTTTAAAATTTTGCGCTATTCAAATTAATTTAGACAAATATTATATATTTATTTTTCTTATTTAAAGAAAAACACTTTTTAACTTCCCATTGGAAGTTATTGTAATTGATCCGATTTTTTGAATCGCAAATTTGGACATATCTCGACGTTTTGAGGTCCCAGGAATGTGAATCTGTCATTTTTAGAGAGATGTCTGTAAGTATGTTTGTACGTACATACATGCGTTCGTTTTTTCGTGACACATTATATCGTTCACTGTATCTCGAGAACGGATAGAGATATTGACTTTAAATACATTTTATTTCTTAGATAATAACATCATGAAGTGCAGAAAGAATATTCAATTAAATTCAATTAACGGTTATTTTACTACATACATTAAAAAAAAAAAAAAAAAGTTGAAAAAAATCTTTCGTCTAGAATATTTTGAGAACAAGAATTATCATCGACTTCAAGCTGATTTTATTCTACATAAAATGACGTAATGAAGAATTAAAAAAAAAAAATTAAATAAAACAACATGCTAAAATTTGCTGAAAAACGTGTTTCGGTTCTAATATTTTGAGAACAAATACGATGTTAACTTTGGGCTAATTTTATTCTTTTCATGATACCATATTTGATTAATAATATAAATTAAAAAAAAAAATCAATTGACGGTTTTTTTTAAAGCAAAAAACCTACAAAAAAATACTAAAAATCGTTGAAAACGTTTTTCGGCTCAAATACTTTGAAAACAAACAAAGCTATTGACTCCGGAATAATTTTATTTTACTAACAATGATATAACTAAGAATTGATAGGGTTTTTAAAAAAAAATTCAATTAACAATTTTTTTGTTTTAAGAAAAAAATCTGCCAAAAACACAACTAAAATAGTTGAAAAAAAAAAATTATAATACGCCCCAAATTCAGTTTCCACGTGCACCAATGGGAAAGTTACCAGTGTGAGTCGCACCCAGCTTCTTTTTTAAGATTAAATTGGACTATATCATACCTCCCATGGAACTATTTTTTTGATTTTCGATTTTGCCAAAAAAAAGTGATTTTTTCTCAAAAACAACCCCTACGATTTAAATTAAAATTATCAGTACGATCTAACGGTATCTCTTATAGAACAATTTTTTTTGTTTGGTTTTCGAATATGTACATATCTCATTTTATTAGTTGAACCGATTTTATTGAAATTATTTAAACAAGAGCTTATAAAATGTTTTAATAATATATGAGATTTTCCAAAACATTAAATTTTTGATTTAAAAAAAAATTAAATCATTAAGGAAAATTATTTGAAAATTGGATATTTCGAAAATGGGTAGATGATCTTGTTTTCAAAATTGCTTTTTAAACTCCGCATTAATAAGTACTCATTTTTTAATGTTTTAAAAACTCTTAAAAAAAGGGTAAGTTCAATGCATTTTGGTGGAGAGAGAGCTTCATTTTATGTGACCAATTCTTTATAATTTAAAACATGATGTTAAAGTCTTCATTTTTGGTCTTTATTTTTAATTGTTAAGCATTTTCAAAAAAATTACATTACAGGGTATTTAATTTTGAAGAGAGAAAGTTTTTTGCTAATCTGTTAAAATTTAGGGTATGAAATATATAATAAAGGCCGAATTCTATGCCAATATTTCCCTTGAAGAATAGATTCCTCTTTTTATATTTATTTTCTGACATTTTCTTCAAATATGTATTATGTAATGATCTCTAATATTTACAGTCATTCTATGTACAAAGTATTTTCAACTCTAACATATATGTATATATAATAATCGAGCTAAATTTGGACACATTCTGCTCGAATTTTAGATGGACTTTGTATTGCGAGTAAATGAAAAATCGAAAAAAAAAATATTTTGGAACAAACTATGTATATTTACGAGGTCAAAAAAATGAATCCATTACTTAAAGCCAATATTTTCAAATGTTCAAATACTTTTTATTTCTGTGTAAAATTCTCCTAGCCAAATTTTAAAATAAATTGTATGGTTCTTATGTTAAAATTTGGCTAGGATTAGAAAAGATAAAGAATTAGAGAGAAAGAGAAAAGTGATAACTAATATTTAAGACAATCTGACTAATAGTAAAAATTCAAAATTTAGTACACGACACCAATACTTGCTTAATGGTAAGCAAAACGTGTTCCATTTTATTGACAAAAAACCCAAAACGTAAATAATATTTTTTTTATTGCTTAAGGTCATTGGTAAAAGCTATATTATTTATCAACATCAATAGCTAAGTAAGTACCTGATTTATTAATAGAAAGAAAATCATAAATATTTAATTTATTGGTATGAAATTAACAAACCTCTGAAAGCTTTTGTAATATTCTTTCAATTAACGAAAACAAATATTAATGCGCCACCCTTTTACCATGAACCTTTGATCGAATGAATTTTCTGAGAATGAATCTCTGTCACTATCCTCTTTTTCTCCTCCTTTATAGCAATATAATATATTGCTCTGCGTTATTTGCTTGCATATTGAAATTCTATTTTATAGTCGAGTTCTTGTAATCAATTTTAAGAGGTAACCCTCAACATCATTGGCAAAAACGACGATGGAAAATCCTTCCATAGAACGAACACAACAGAATGTAGGATATATATAAAGGCATAGTAGATAGGTAAGTAGAAACTTTTTGAACTTTTCATCACAGCAATTAATTGGTAAGAGTCTGAAAAGAAGGCAAATTAGGCAAACATTGACGAGATATTTTTGTATTTATATCTTTCTCGTTTATTCTTTGCAACATCCACTTTTGGGAGTTCAAGAGAAAAAAAAAAGAGTACAAAAAAAAAATAGGAAAACAGTGGAAAATGATGGAGATCCTTCACTCTTCTCAACACCACGGTGGTGTACGGCGACGGCGGTAGGTATATGAATGTGTGCATTCGTTTGACACTTTAGGGAAATACCGCTGAAACCAACGATGACGATGAGACACCAAAGACGCGACATGCTACGGTGGTGGTGCTGGTTATACAGAAGCTGCATGCTAACGACAATCCCATGTCGTGTCTCGCATGCTTCTTGTCCTAGTGTATATGTTAGCGGGTGTTAAACACTCCACCTGCATCATCAACTATCTTTCAAGTGCAAAACAAGAGAAATCCTTTTTCCATTCTGTGACAGGCACGGCACAGAGCCATGGCAAGGATGTTGACGTGATGATCATGATGACTATTATGCAGCCCATATAACCTTGTACAGGTTATCTACACGAACAGAGCTTTTATCTTCGTTGAATCACTTTTTTTTTTTTTTTTTTTTTTTGTTGTCAACGTTTTGTCAGTCTTAAAGATCCTTTTGTTTTTCAATTTATTTTCGAAAGTGTTTTCCCACTTGACAACATCAGAAGGAGAAGGAGCAGCATCAGCAGCGAGGGAAATGTCCTTTAATAGTGAATTGAAAAAATAAATATATATATATTTTTTTAAACTCCATCCTTATTTTTTTTAAATGCCTTGGATAGAAAAAAAAAAGAAGAAAATGTAGGTACAGAGAAACTCCTGCAGTTTTGTGGATTGTCTTTGGTTGGCTGCCAATGCGAATTGGATATGTCTGGGCCTATGCCAGCCAGTGCAGAGCTCATTTCGCCTCACAATATCATTCTGTGTGCAGCATCAACGAGGAGTCAGGAGTCAGGAGTAGGAATACCAGGATTTGAATGTATCCTAGTGGAATTTAATATTTATGAAATGCAAATACAAACAATAAGGTTGGCGACGCATGAAAAATGCCAACCAAGTTGGAATTTATTCATCTTTTTTTTCTTCATCCCAGTTTCATTTTTTTTTCTGCTTTAGTATCCTTGCAGTTTTTTTTTCTCATAATATTTTGCTATATTATATGTTTGTTCCTTCAATTTTATGATAACGAGAAGAAGAAAAAAAATGTTTCTTTTTTTTTGTCTGTCTTAGGTAAGTACGTAGATATATTTTTCGTCTTAACTAACTTTTTTTTTGTTGTACCTATATCCTGTGCCATATCATTTATCTGTATTATGTCAGACTGCAGTCTGATGTCTGATTCCTGATTCCCTTATACCAAATCCTTGGATGACAAATAAAATTGACATTTTTGTTTTAGCGACGTTGTCGTTTTATCCTGTTTTTTTTTTTTTTTTTAAGATTTTTTGATCCTGATGAATAGAAAATGTTGCCATGCAATAAGTTTCTTTGATTTTTCCTCTTTGGTCTTTAGCTATGTGTCCTGGAATCGTCCATTTTATGTAATGATGCTATTTAGTAAGATGAGGACCTTTTTTGTGGGTCATCCTTTACTTTTTTTCACCATTTTTTGTCTTCTTTTCTGTTAACTCAGAACCCAAGAGAATAGAATATATACAAGGGGAGAGTCCAGTTCCAGTTCCAGTAGGGTAGGTATACCTATATCCATTTCAAACGTTGTTGGTAAGGCAAAGAAAAACAGGCCATAGTTGCGGGTGAGTTCATTTTGTGTGCATTTTGTACGTGATGCAGTTCATTTAATGGGTGTGTGGTAACGAGGTCAATGAAAGTGCTTGGCAAAATGTTATAAATAAAAGATGGTCTTTTTTTTTTTTTTTCTCTTTCACCCATAGAAGCAAAGGAGAACAATTTGACAGTATTCATTTATTATTATGAGCTTTAAAAAAAAATAAAAAAAAATAGTCAGTTTGGGGTTTTATAGTGCTGCAGACATGACACTTAAAAATTAACTCAATTTGGGTTGGACAATGTTTTAGAGGACACTCTTTCATCCAGATAAGTATTAAGATTTATGAGTGCAAGCGAGATTGTATGGTGAAGGAATATTGTTAGAGGAAATGCAAACAAATGATATTTTTTTACGAGGTTAAAGACTTCAAAATGCATTATAAATAATTATGTTTGTAGAGATAAATTATTTCTTGGAATTAGGTATATATAGATGCCTTCTTGTAGTGTTTTTTCCCATTTATTCAAGTACCTAGTTTTGATTATTTTAGAATGTTATTGAACCTTTAAAATAAAAATTACCGTACTTTAATAATTTATTGGAAATTTATTATACTAAGATTCAAGATCTAAGGCTTTGCACACGAGTTCAAGCCGGCTATATAATTTTATTTGTTGTTAATTTAACAATTTTTTATTTTTGAGACATTAAAATCATATCACCGACCATAGACAACGTCACTGTGTGTCGGTTAAGTGGGTTCTGGAGCAGTTGCAAGTGGACCATTTTTGGATGAACGGATTTATCAACAATCTATATTTTTGAAATTTGGGACGATGTCTGGGATTGTGAGCAAGCGCACATTGGCCCGTTTTTAGCAACTTTTTTGGTTGCTAAAATCATAAATCTTAAACTTAAAGCTATCAAGGTGATGAGTTTAAAAAATAGCTACACAGGATATTTTAGAATTTTCTGTAGAAACCACAATTTTATGTAAATGGTTTGTATTTCACTTTGCAAAGGTCAAAAGTGTTTTAAGTGCTTAGAGTGTTTTAAAACCAATTTGAGTGGAATAGTGGGGAAACAAGAAAATAAACCAATATGAGCTGAACAGTTAGGAAAAAAGTAGATAAACCATTTTTTAAATATTATTTTTTTTTTTGTTTTAATAAGTGTATGTGTGTATGATTTTTTGACACATAAAAGAGTATTTTTAGAAAATATTTCAGTGATAGATTACATAAGTCAAGTAATGGAAACAAATTTAGGAACCCAAAAATTACAGAGTGTTTTTTTAAAGTTAGGAATCCATTCTTTTGTTCTGTTTTGAAACTAAATTGTTTTAGAACCTAAATATTTACGAAAAAAATTAATTTTTAAATTCAAAATTTTGAAAAAAAAAAATTGATTGACTTCTTTAAATAAAGAACTCTATACAAATTTAAATAAATAAATAAATTGGTCCGCACGACAGCTAATGTAGAACCAGGGCCAAGTGACTAACAACTCTCAACCATTCCTGTGTGCGTGTTATTGGCAGGAATTCAGCCGAATCCGAACGGCTAGAGTGAAAAGCACTTTTTCATGACAAGAGATACTCTTGGTGGATTTGTCAATTCCTAGCAAGAGGCAGTAACCCGTGAAAAACATTTCTGTTTTTTAGGTGGCATAGGCTGGGAATCCAACTCAAGAACTTCGGCGTTACAGTTCAATGCAACTTTATGCAGCTGAATTTTTAATACTAGTTTTTTTTCCGTTAAATTTAAAGCGTGAATTTGGGAAATTTTGTTTACTCAATTTCAAATGAAAAAGTGTGCTTAAAGTGGTTGTTCGTTATTAACAAAACAAAATACAAATAAAAAACAATTTTTATTTTAATAATGAACAAATTTTCGAAATATTTTTATAACGATATCTACTAGTTTCCACAGCAGATGTTGTTCTGTGGTCTAAGCTTTATTCGGATTGACTCCCAGACGTCAGCATTGACTTTGATTTATTTCGTATTCCTACTACTTTTTTTTTAAACAGTGGTAGATATAAAATTTATTAATAATTTGGGTTCCACTAATCAAGATATTTGTAAGCTTAAACATATTTAAATGTAGTTTGTATCAAATTTTCTCCTGGTCATAAATTGACTCAAAAAGATAGGTTCGTGCCAACTTTACTTGACCATACTTTTATTGAAATATTATGATGTGAGAACAAAAAATATAATATCTCCATAAAGCAACCGTGATGATATTTTAAATGATATTATTTAAATTGACTAATAAAAAAAAGACAAACTCACCGAGCACCAACAAAAATCCAAATCCATGAACGTTTATTAAAAAAATCAATAAAATGTAAGAATATTTGAATCCTAATTTTGTGGGCTGTAGACCTTTCTTTTTTTGTTAATTATATTTGAACAAGAAAGAAAGACCTGAAGCCCACAAAATAAGAATTCAACTATTTTTAATTAAAAGGTCACAAAAAAGGAATAATTTGTGTAAGAATGGTGCGTATACGCCCAAGTGAACAACTGTTTTTCGTTGTTTTTAGAGAGAGTAAAACTACAACACAATTTTTGGCTAGGCTGTTCATAGGTAAATCAAATCTGAAAAAAATAGTGGTTCGATATTAATTACCCGAAATTATTATGATACATGACCATAACTTTATTGAAATGTTATTATGGTGTGAATTTCAATTCACATGAAACACCAACAAAAATTTTGAAATTTTATTAAAAAAATAAATGATATAAAAAATAGTGCGTATACACCACCATTGTTTTCTCGTTGCTTTAAGAGAGAAAAAATATACTACATAATTATTGGTTATGGTGTTCATAGGTAAATAAAATCTGAAAAAATAACGGTTTTACACGAAATTAATTCGAGCACTGTTTAAAAAAAAAAAAAAAAAAAATCTGCAGCAAATATTCCCTTAAGGTTTATTTCTATATTAATTGGTTAAATTAATTGAAACTAAAAGAAAATTAGGATATTACTTCTATAACCAACTACGAGCACAAAATTTGGATTAAAATGTGAAAAAAAAAATTGTTTCTTCAAAGAGAAGGAAAAGATCGACAAAAATGTCTTATAAACTTTTATTTCTTAAACGTATAGCAACTCAGTAAAATTATTACACGCAAGCAATAACAAATAATTTTTTGTTTTGTATATAAAACAACAAAAAATTATTTATAATCATTTTTTTTTTGTTATTTTTTGCGTGTTAAGTATTTTACAAAGTTGTTATACACTTTCACCAAAACACGGCCATAATTAAATATAGTTTTTATTTAAAAAGTGTCTAATCAATAGTTTTATCCTTTGGAAGTAAAATTTAATATAATTAAAACAGACTTTTGGTGAAAGTGTATAGAAACTTTCTTTGTTAAATTCGTATTGGACCTGTTAAACACAATTCAGGGCGGAAAAATTGGAAATTTCGACTTTTGAAAATTAAAAAAAATATTTCGAAAATCCGAAATTACATACTTTCAGTGGTTTATCTGGTGGCGATATCTGAAAATTCCATTTTGTATGAGAGAGACAAATATTGATTCTAAGGAATGATAAACACTACGCGATTGACAATCGATTAATTTTGTTCCTCACGATAATGGTATCGCCCATAGATAGCGTAACATTCTCAGACTGCTACATTTTGTATATAAAAATTATTTGTGCTCTAACAAAAAATCATTGTAAAAGTTTGCTCGAAGCTCCTATAAATTTTATTTTTGCTTTTTAAAATGCTAAAATTGTTGAAAAACTGGGTGTAAGCTCGGCTAGTGAAATCATAAAAATAACGCCAAATTGATAACTTCAAAATATGATTTTTTGGAACTTAAAACATTTTAGCATTTTTGAACAACTGCATTTTAAAATAACTGAACTCCTATCAGTTGTTTCGAAAGTTTTTCTGATGTTACAATATGTACGATGAAAAATCCAAAAATAAATAATATTCATATCGTATTTTACAATTATCGGTTTATAATGTGAATATGAGTCAAAGAAACATGAGGCAAACAAAAGCCAACTTTTCATGGTATTGGGGGAAACAGTGTGGGAGTTTATTTACGTCGGATATACCAAAATCCGCGTTTATGAAAAAAATAAGATTTTCCCTAACGTCACGTCTAAAAAATTGTATATGTCAGTTGCAGTTTTTTTTTAAATTAAAATGTCATTAATTAAATTAATTTTTGATTTAGTTACCTTTTTAATATGAATTTATTTTACTAAATTTAATAGTTTTTAAATACGAATGTAGCCAGATACTCTAACATTAATTAAAAAATATTTAAATTAATTTGATTTCATTTTATCAATACCTAAGTTTTAGGCCTGTATAGCCATTGGAATAGATGTTTTTTATTAACTAAATCACTTTTACAGGTGAAAAATTAAATAATACCTATCAATTTAAAGATTGTACAATCCTTTTTAATGAATAGGACATTTAGAGTTGCTATAAACAAGTCGTTTTCTAATGTATTTGATGTAAGTGCGGGTGTACCTCAGGGCTCTGTCCTTGGTCCCATCTTATATAATATTTTCACTTATGATTTCCCTTCCTTTCCCAACTGTGAAAAAGCAATTTTCGCCGATGATACTTGCATATTTTCTTCAGATTCAGTTGGTTTCTTGATAGAAACCAACTTGCAATCTGCATTAAATGAAGTGCAAAGCTACTGCAATGCTTGGAAAATTAAAATTAATGCTTCAAAAACACAGGCTGTTTTTTTCACTCGAAAAAGGAAAGCCTGTTTTTTGCCAAGCAACAACCTAGTTATCTGCGGTACGAGTACAGATTGGCATTCAAATGCAAAATATCTTGGGGTACACCTCGATAAAACTCTTACTTTTGGACTACATGTGCAAGAAATAGTGAAAAAAGTTGGAATCACAATAAAGGTTTTATACCCTTTCATCAACCGTAAATCTAAATTGAGCATGAAAAATAAGTTGTTGATATACAAAGTTGTATTTCAAGCAATAATATTTGACGGTTCTCCAGCGTGGGGCAGGTGTGCAATAAGTCATGTTCGTAGGTTACAAATAATTCAAAATAAGGTCTTGAAAATGATGTTAAATCTTCCGAGACATTTTTCGACAGAAGAATTGCACCAAATTTGCAATATTGAACTTGTATTGTTAAGACTTTCAAGACTATATGAGAGATATAATATATCTTGCATATCTTCCGATAACGCATTGATAGCGAACCTAGCTAGATAAAACAATTCAAAAAACACACACATATACGTATATTTGTCTTTAATTGTTCTTTAATTAATTATTTATTTATTTAATTGTTTTTATTTTTTAAAACATTTGTTAAGTTTATCATTTATTTCATTATTTGCTTTTTGATGTACTTTATTTGTTAATTAATTTATTTATTAAAAATTATTTATTCATTTTATTGTTTTGTATGTTTAAAATAGTTGTTAAGTAAATTATTTATTTCATTATCATTTTGTTGAAGTTGGTTATTTGTTAATTTATCTATTTATTTATTTATTTTTTTTTGTATTTATTTATTTAAAAATTATTTATTGATTTCATTGTTTGTATACCGAAAACATTTGTTAATTAACTATGTATTTGACTATCCGTTATGTTGATGTTCAATATTTGTTAATTTATTTATTTATTTATCTATTTATTCATTCATTTATTTATTCATTGTACATTGTAAAGCTTGGTTCTATCAAGAGCTTCACCGCCTCCCATTAGTTAAAACTATTTTAATGAAGGTTTTTGTAGCTTTTCCTTCACTGTATTTGTTTTTATATTATCATTTGCTTAAAAATTATTCTTATTGTCAGTAGCAAGGTAGTTATATACCATAACTCTGTAAATTGTGCAATATAGGTTAAGAGAACTATGTAATATATTTTCTGCTACAATAAATATATCTATCTATCTATCTACCTATCAATTTTATAAGGCGACAATAGGCAATCACAATTTCTAGAATAAAATTTTTTGACGTTCTAAAATTTCGCATCAATGTAAAATATTTTAAAAAGCTAAAATCAAATTGATTGTTAGCTCAAGAACAGTCTAGTACGAAATTTCTGACACCGCTATTAAAGCACTTCGTCGTTGGCAAATGATCAAGTATTTAAATTGTTTTCGATAAAATTTTTTTGTATACACATCCAATCCATATGTACTACCCTTTCAAATTATTTTAGTTATTAAACATCTTTCACTTCGATATTGCTGTGTTATAGAAACCCATTGCAAACCCGCTTCGACAAACTTCACTTCAATAACCAAAATGAATAAAAAAAAGCCTATATGTCATCAAATTTACAGAAGTAAATAATTAAATTTTACCAAAAATAAAAAAAAAAAAAAAAACAACACAAATTTAAGCTCATATAGTTAAAACACAAATAAATCATATACTCCTGTTCAATTGAATAGGTTAACATTGGAAAAATGTTAGACTTTTAAAATAGCCTGATTTGAATATTATTAATTTTGTAATTTTATTATTATTGTGTTGGGGCAACTAGAACGAGAAAAATGTACATAAATTCGGGCAGTACTTAGAGGACAAAACATTGTTGCACCTTGGAGTAAAATTTCCTTAAACTAACTCAAGCAGATGTATAATTCAATGGAGAATTATTTATTAAGTAATTTCAAATAAAAATGAAAGCACTTATTACTGAATGTCTTTTATTTATTGTTTTATGTAGACTATTACAATTTCAGCTCATTTACCTATTCCAATGAAACAACAAAAATGACTTTAAATTTGCTCTCAAAAAGTGTTTACCTATTCAATTGAAAGGGAGTGTATATTATGTACGATTTAATTCAAAGCATATACAAATGCCATACAGAATAGCATTTTACAACAACTCCTAATAAACAATGAATTATGCTCTCTTAAGAAATACATTTATATGTTTAAAAAAATAATAATTCCCTTAAAGATCCATTTTTACCTAAAGTCCTTACATTTTATTATTTTAAATTATAGAGCATTTTCTTTCAAAGAAATAAAAATAATAAAAAAAAATGAGTTTCATAATTTTTTTTATATTGAAATTTAATTAATAAATATTTTTTTTTTAGGATAACCTTATTCATAAAAAAAAAATATACCTAAAATTTAAAATTTTTCTTTTTATTTATTTATGTACATATTTACATGAATTATGAATTTATTAAAATAAATCAATTGTCCCAATTTAAAAATCATTTGAGCTGCAATAAAGTAAATTCTTGCGATCGATTCATTACAAATTACTTCTTTGCATATAGATTTAATCAGAATTGCTAACAAAATCCATTACCAACCTAACCGCACTAAAATCTATAATTCATTCAACATATATGTACATAATATAGCACCGCTAATTACCCCATACAAATCAAAAAGCGATAGCCCATCGCATCGCCCAGTGCTCATTAAAAAAGACATATCAACACTGTCAGAGTACAATGTTTATTAAAATTTAATTATTATTATTATTGCATTATTATGGGACGTAAAATTTTCGAATTAAAATATCAAAAAATCATCATCATACATCCGGTTCTATATACATATATGTATATTTAAACCACCCAAGGACATATACAACACATTGCATTGCCTCTGTGCACACATTATCACAAACAGCACATACATATGTGTATGTAGGTATAACTACAATTCGATCTGCATATAAACCTCCATTGCCATTTGCCACCCACCCCTTATACCAAGTAATGAGTATCGAAATTCAATTGTCATATAGCCAGCGGGTAAGTTTTGTTATCTGTACAATTGAATTGAAACTGCCAGGACATTTGATGCATAAATAACAGCAAATGAGAGGGTGGATGTAAAAATGTGTATAAAATGTGAACACACTGAACTCATAGTCGTATACAAATGGCAAAATCAACAAGCTGTATGTACCTACAACGAAGCGAAGGACGAAGGAAGTAAAAAAAGAAAAAAAAAAATAAATAATAGTAATGACTGAAGGACGAAGGATGGAAAACGGAGAAGGCAGTCAGCTCACCGCACAATATAAACATGTCATTCATTTTTATGTCCTGTCTGGAAATTATTTTATATTTATTTATTTTTTCCTGAATGTCCTGTGTGTATATACGGTACGTATATTATCCTTCATCGGAATTGGTATTTTCTCATTTATCAAATGATTATATCATCGGTAGAATATCAAAGAAAAATAAATAAAAAAAAGGACATCCTTTTCACTCTAAATAACGAGCTTACCTTCTACACTTGACCATCTAAGTAGTAATATCAAAAAAATGCACAGACATTTTGCATTCATGGCAATTGATCCTTGCCAGCAGGATAATGATGTTTGCATCATCATCATCATCATTATGCGAGTATTGCTGGACATTCCGTAAAGTCTGGGTTGTATTTTTCTATATCGCTCAAGCGTATAGGTATGCGTGTGTTTGTCTATTTGTATTCCATATTAAACGATGAAAACGATTTCGACTTAAAGGACTTAAAGAATTCAAACCGCATTCCAAGTGTAAAAAGGATTTCAAATATTTCACTTCACGCAAATCACCGTTTTTTTTTTTTTTCGTTTTCCTCTACAAATTGACTTTAATTTAAATTCAAACGACTGTTACAATCGCATTCAAATATTTTCCAACGTACATTTTCTTATTTTTTAATTCGTTAACCGGCTTTTAATTTATTTCCGTTTTTATCACAAAACCCAGTACTAAATTAAATTTCATTTGAATTAATTGCTTCGCTTAGCTTTTTACATTCATTGACTCTCACTCAACTTTGTTGTTGGAGTTGCTTTTAAGTATGGCATAACATGCAAAAGGCATGTTCCCGTTGGAATTTCACTTGATAACGGTTCTAACAAGAGTGTAATCCTTTTCAGAGAACATATACAGGAAGGTTACAATAAAACACATTTGGGATGAATATTCACACACAGAAAAAAAAAAATAACAAAATGAATAAAGGGAAAAACCACCCCCGATTTTTAGAGGGGGAAGATTATTATTGTAGAACAACAAATCGCAAGAAGAATTTTTCCGCGCGTCAAATCTGCACTCCTTTATCAGACGAAATACAAAGCTCTACTAAACGAATGATTGGGAAAAACCAGGCGAATTGCTTGTGTAAATTGTGTGGAAAAGAGAGTTTTTCCCTCAGTGTGTTATCCCACTTTTCCCTGTGGGGGTGGCAATGAACCTCAACTAGTGGGGGGTGGATTGAGAGAGGTAGGTACGTATAACGTATAGTGGTGAGATATTTCACCATCAGGAAATGTTGTATAGGGATATCCCGGTATTGTACCGGGACGATGCTCTTTGTTGTATGCGAGAAAAATAGACCTGTTACTATACAAACAAATTCCTATTCCTACATTTTTGTAAGCTCAGCTGTTTTATGACTTATAGTACTTTGTACTGATGAAGTGTTTACCTTCATTTTTTGAATATAAAGTCAGATTTTGGAAAGAAAGATATTCCCTAAGAAATATTTAGTCAAACATTTTTAGCATAAGAAAACTATACAAGAAAAAAGTTTTCAAAAACAATTAAGGTCAAAATATGAATAAACTAATGTTTGGAAACTTTTGCGCCCTCTTTCTTTTTATGCGTTAACTACAGACAGTCGGACCTTTAACGCAACAAATGTTCAAAACTATATTTCTTCTCCAAAACATTTTGTTTCCAAACAATAGGAATTGAAATAAATCTATTTAAAAAATAACAAGGGAAACATTGGGGGAAAGCGCTGGGAGGAGGAATATAAAAATTCGTTTAAATTGGGCTAGAAGGGTTAAAATAAAAAAAGTATGAGAGCTGGTTTTATACCACAGAACGTGGAGAGTTCGAACTGTCAATCATATTTCAACCCAAACTCAACTCGACCTTTCGATTTAGTTTGAAATACGAAAGAACGTACCCCATATTAAACTTATCCAATATACATCAACGTATCGTAACGTGTAACATCACAACGTAGGTAAGGTTAGATTTACGTGGCTGTCAGCAGAGAAGCTTGACACACTTAGACCACAGGTTCGCCCATTGTGATACCACGAGAATCTAGGAAGCCTACTGCCTACTCGTTGAACAACTTAGAGCTTCTTACGAAGCGCATGAGACCACTGATGCCATGATTTGCCAGACGTAATGTGCTACAGAAATGTCAACGATTTTAGTTTACTGCCGACATAGATAGTTTACAAATAAAAAATGAGAATTTTTTTTCACATTTTCCAACATTCCATTAAAAATTGAAGAGACGTTAAAAAATAAAAAAAATTTTCAAGATTGATTTACAAAATATAAATCATAATTACTGCCGACATAAACAGGCTGAAGAAGGGTATGGGAGATAATAAAAAACTGTATTAAATAAGAAAAAAAAAAATAAATAAATAAGATATTTACAAAATATCATGCTTTCACTTTTTTGAAAACCTATTTTTAATTTTATTTTTAAAACTTGTTGATTTATTCAAAAGTTTTTTAGTATTTCTCAAAAAGCTAAGATTTTGGAAGAAAAAAAATTAATTATTTTACAAAATTCTTCGTTATTATTTTTATTTTTATATTATTTTTGTTTTTCATATTTAATTTTTTTATTTATTAATTATTAGTCATATCCTGAAAATCAGAATGATGTAATGAATTTAATTTGTTTTGAAAAATAGAAAATTAGGAAATTCAATTTGCTTCTTATTAGTCGACGAAAAGAATTGTGACATAAAATGATCAACTTGAAATTCTGAATATTTCTTGTCATAAGTCGTAAAATTTCTGCAGTAAGACAAAAGTAGCAATCATTCAAAATCATAATTGAAATTATTAATTCTTAATTTTTTTACGTTTTATGCACTACTCTGGATCGCAAGAACCTGCTCTTGCTTTTAACAAAAAAATCAAAAGTATCAAAAAAATAGACTTTGTCAAAAAACATCACCCGTGAATTTTTTGGCAAAATCTGAAACGCACTTATAATTACTTTGGTCATTATAGTTACGAAGTTTCTGACTTCTCTATGATCATAATGTAAGTTTGTTTCCAACCTCGAAATATTTGTTTTACACCAATACTTGCCTAATAAAGTGTTTTCGAATAAGAGGTTTCATTTTGACATTAAAAAAAAACGTGTATTTTTTAAGTGAAATCAATGGATGTTTTTTTCATTGTAAAGAGGAAGGTATGCCATTAACAATGAAAAAATGGCCGCCACGGCTACGGTTGCAGCATCATATTCTTTTCATGAAATTTTCCATGACAAATTGGCACATTTGCAGCTGTATGTCCTCTATAACTTCACGAATTCCATCTTAAAGGTTTTGAATCGATTGTGAAGCATTAGCATAGACCTTATCTTTCACGTGGCCTCAAAGAAAAAAGTCTAAAGGTGTTAAATCACAAGATCTTCGAGAAATAACACGATCAGGAAACTTTTCTTGCCAAATTGCGATTGTTTCGTTGCTTGTGTGGCACGTAGCGCCAGTTTTGTGGTGAATTTTAAAAATTTCAATTCGTTGTTGAAGCGTGTGTCGTTCCATTTTTAGTTATGGCGTAGTTTTTACTTGTCAAATGTCAAAAGTGACAGCTGCTCAAACAGCGGGCTATTCAAAATGAAACCTCTTATTGGAAAACCCTTTATATCCAATTTTAAGAATGAATTTGGAGTTAAAAATTCAATTTCGAAAAAAATCATCATCCCATGTTTGAAAAGTAGAATTTGAAAGTAGGTCGAAATTGTGCTTTTCAAAATTAATGTTCGTTAAAATTCCGTTTTTTTTTTTTAATTATATGAGATAAATATTCTGCATTTTTAAATTCTTAATGTTAAAAATTTTTCTTTTCCAAAATTAATATTCATATACAATTTCTTTAAATTAGAATTGTTACAAATAGAATTTTGAGTAATAATCCATACAGAATTTTAACCCATAAAATTTTCAAAAAAGAGAGTCAAAAATAAAAAAAGGTTTTACGATCGGTGACGACTTATGATAAAATTAATTACTGCTAAAACCATAATTATTTCAGAAAAATAATTTTTTTTATAAAAATCATATAAGTTGATATTTTCCTTTAGATTTTTTTAATATGGCACGTAAGTACCGTTATATTTGGTTATAGTTTCAATTTTGTTGTAAATCTTCTAGATAATAAATAGTTAATAGTTATATTTACTGATGGTAGGCATCTGTCGTGACCTTTAATTCAATTGCTAATATTTATATAATGCTTATGATCTACATGTATACAGGGTGATTCGCATAAGGTGTGAGAAAAACCTTAAGCGTATAGGTTGGGTTGGAACAAGAAAAAAATTGTATGGGAGAAGTCCTTCCCGTTTGACTTAAAAGAGAAAAAAAATAATAAAAAATAATGGTAAAACTTACAATGCCATAATATAACTTTTTGTAAAGCCAGAAATCTCTTCTTTTATTTTATTTTAAATAAAGTTTTGTTAGTGAACAATTTTCAAAATTTAATTTTCAAACTCAAAATGTTGAAAAAAAAAAATGAACAAAAAATTAATAAACAAAATTCAAACTAAGTTTTTTTTTTATAAAAACGGTTGGAAATAGACAATCTCTTCCATACGATTTTGTTCTTGTTTAGACCCAACCTAAACGCTCTAGCTTTTTGTCAAACCAAATGCGAATCACCCTGTATAAGGCGTTTTTAAGTAAAAGTGTGTAGAAACATTTTTACAAATAAATCATTTTTAATTTTGTGTACAAACAAAAGGGAGTATTTGTAATCAATTACTATTTTATTAGTTTTTTTACGTGTCAAAAGCTTTGCTGTGCTGTCTACAAACTTCTCACTTAAACACGGCTATAATATTAGGCCTGGTTCTGGTACACAACTTAAGTGAAATTAAAATATATTTTTATTTAATTTGTTTTACGGCTTATTTTTAAACAGAATTATTAAATTGACAAATTTGGAAAAATATTCACACTGTGCAAAATTAATTATGCACACATTCCACGGACAATTCAAAATATTGAAAAGTTCTTTAAACAATATAGAATTATTATTATTCATCTTCAAATCAACTGTTTGAAGTATATTCAAAATGATAACTCTTGGTTACCCCTTAACTTTAAAAGTAGTTTTTTTTTTTTTTTTGAATAAGTAAGCGTACTAACCCTTTTCTGCTAATTCTACAAAATTTTTCCCACAAACAATAACAAATCAATTTTCACGGCTTTTGTGTGTATTGTCATTTTACAAAAGCTGCTATAAAGCTAGTAGGCTATAAGGTTTATCATTATTAAACTTATATTTAAAAAAACATTGCAACACTCTCCTACTTTCCTTGATTCCTTGTGGTTAAAATAAAATGGCAACACTTTTATATGAAGCCTCATTGAAATCAACCAGAAGTTACAACGATATGACAGTTGGAAAATGCAAATCGAGTATAGCTTTGTTGAGTTTGCGCTCTGAGTATATGCTTACAACTCTCTGTTTTGAGGTGAATAAAAATGAAAAAAAAATCACAATAAATCAAGCCATCCCAGAGTTTCAGTGTAATTTCGTCAAAACAATCCCACGAGAGAATTCGCCACTTTTCCTGGTTCAACATAAATAGCACTAAGTATAATGTAGCTGGAGCAAATTCCGCCGCAAGGTTTATTGCACACTTTACTTTTGTTGCCTCTGTACACACATTTGGAATCGTGTGCTTCCATCAGGCCGGAACTTCTCACTTGATACACCATATCCTTACTTCGTTTTCGTATATAGATACTTTGTTTGCTTGGAGTATATTTTTTTCGCTCCGGAATCATCTCTTCAATGCACATACCTAAGAGTCTAAGACCTAAGTGCAAGCTAGAAGGAATAGGACTAACGCCGCATCGCACCGCACTCTGCCAAAGCCCCCACACTTTGTCCGGAGAAAGAAGTAAGTAAAGTAAGCTCAAATTTCTTTACACTCTGACTGACTGAACGAAGGTCTCGGTGTCTTGTGTGTGTTCCGTTATAGTTCTTTTCCCTGCTGACAAGCATTTCACTTTTTCACATTTTGAAAAGTGAAAATACGAGCTAAAAGCCAACCATCAGACCGTGCATTTGTGCACCCTAAGCATAGCACACGTCATGTGTGTCTATCTATATATGTTTGCTTGCACACACACACATAGTCATACCTGTTAACTAACGGGTGGCGAAAGTCGGGTCTTTGGAGTCTTTTTTGGATTCTTAAAGACGTGTCATGGGATAATGTATGAGTGTTTTATTTTTTGCGTTGTTTCCTTTGGAAGAAATTATATGGAAAGCGTATACGCCACAGTTGGCCGATGATAAATTGTATTCATTTCGTTGGGATTGGGAGCATGGAGTAAGTAACAGAGGGCGTTGCGGTCGGGGGAAGTTATCTCTCTGCCATGCCGGTGCTATATAAATATATTGCTCTGTTTCTGCTCTATTCCTGCTGACCTGATGATAATTGGTGGGGTGAGAACTCTCTGGTTGAGTCTTACCCCAATTTCATTAAGGACATCCGTTAAATTATGCAGGGTGGCTTGCTGCGTATACTAAGTCCTGATGTAGGGGAGCTGACTCGGCTATGATGAGGTGGTGGGTTGGTTGGTGATTTCTAATGGCAAAACGGATGTCAGTGGCGTTGGCGGTGTGGTGGAAGTATAATATGGAATGGATTTTGGTGCAGATGGCAGAAAAGTATAAGTGTGCAATGCAGTTGATGTGGTTTTGAGTTGTTTAGGGGATGTTTTTTTTTTTGTTCCAAATGACGTTGCAGACAGACATGCAGGCAGGCAGGCAGGATGTTGGTGTATTGTCAAGTAATGGAATTTTACGAATGATTTCACCTTATACGATTGGATGGTACATATATAAGTTGTTATAACTTTATAAGGGTATTTTATTTATATGCATATGTATAGGCATGTAGATAGATAAAACTCTATGTCTAGTTGCTATTTGAAATGTTATATCGCCACATATGTAAGTTAAGAATAATAGTAGATGAACAAATCATCAACATGTCAAACTGTTGAGAATCTAAAAGGCAACCATTTTTCATTTCAACAATGTTAAAATTTTCATTTAAATTTAAAAAATAGCATAAGTTGGTTATATTTTGATGTAACTCATCATTTTGGTTTACTCTTAAGATTAGCTTAAAATTTTTGTTAAGAACAGGAATTCATGTCTAACTTTTCTTAGAAACATTCGATTTTTTAGACTGGGCATGTTTTTTAGTTGGAGGCAAAATTTTGAATTATTAATATTTTTGAATGCGTGTTAAGGCAGTCAAAAAAGAAATTGACATATTTCCCATAGCGCTTCTTCGTATTTTGTCCCTTTAACCCAGTTTTCTGTGTTGCTTTAAAATTTTCAGAAGAAGTGTGCATATTTCAAATTTGTAAATTTTTTTCATAGCTGGATAAAAATTTCTGAATTCACTTTGATATTGATTGCATACATGGATTTGTTTTTTATTGGTTATATTTCTGTTCAAAACTCAATATAAGTGTGAATTTAGACGTTTTAAATGTCCATGTTAGAACGTTTCACGGTTATTTCTAGTTCAATGTGAAACCAATTAATATAGAAAACCAAAAGTAATTCTCTGTTGTTAATGTCAGTGTGTTGTCCATAAAAGGTGTTTTCAAGTTTCAAGAATGCCAAGTATGCTTATTTAATAAAAACGAAAAGAAAATTTGTAATATAATATAAAACATAAAACTGTGTTTATACAGAGTTTCCAATTTATTTGCAGAATTTTAGTTACACAGAATTTTGGAGTACAGAATAACGATTATTTCCCAAATTTAACACCATCAGATAGCCAAGTGCAAAATCAGAAATGTTTTATTGCCTTTTTTTTTTCAACGTTGTTGAATTAAAAACAAAATTTGTTTTTGCAGTAATTCATTACTATTTTTTCAGGAGGTGATTTTCAAAATCCGAAAATAAAACAGATCATAGTATAGTATACCTAGTTATCGGTTCGCGCACTTGAAATAATGCAAGAATATTTCAGTCCTAAAATATGTCTCATTGGTGTTAGTCCGGGGGTTTCATTCAACTGATCATGCCCAACCCCCGCAAAACCTCAAATGTTTAATGGGCTCATCACGCCCAGTATAACATAACTGTCCGGACGCATATGGCAATCCGGCTCGAAGGACCATGTATCGACGTAAAAAATAATAGCCAAAATTTATTTAATACCAAATTTCCACTTTATTGTCTCAAGATTCAAAATTGAAGTGTATTTAAATATGCTGGCTGAAAACTTTTTGCCTCGGTGTCTTTGTTCTCAGCTTTGCTATAAAAATTACATAATATTTCATAACAGAGTTCAATGTCCTCTTATGGAGAATAAATTTAATACATACAATGTGCATTGAGTATACATTATAATTCCATGTTATTTTGTTTCACCAATACCTCCTATTAAGTTACTTGTGGAGTCGGAGTGAAAGGTCAACAGTATTTAAACTTTAATAATAATTTAATTCGGCCATAATAAAAATTAATAAAATGAATTGACTATATACAATATACATGCATAAATTTTAATAAGGTAAACAAAGACAAATATATTAAATTCTAATTTAAGTTTGACATTTGGCAAGTTTGGTGTAGATCGTTCTCTAGTTTTTATTTTAATTAAGTATATAAATGTCTTAATTGTTTTTGAATTATTTAATTTAATAAATGAAAATGATGAAGTAAAATAAATCAATAAATAATAATTATTTGTTTAATTATATGTTGTGAAGCAACACAGACGTGTTTAAAATATGCCGAAGTTATACCTTAAAGTTGCAGCAAAACATCATGGCATATTTTTTTTAATTTTTCTTAGGACCAAAAATTATGGCAACTGCCACACTTTTTTTGTATATTTATGAAAATTTATAGCAACAATTTTTGTACAAAAAAAATCCGAGATCCGTTTATAAATGTTGATTTTTACTTTTATCGAAATTGATTTTTATCAATTTGTTTATGAAAAATGTTTTTTAAAAAATTCAATAATATTTAATGATTTTAAACCAAATTTTCTCTTAAAGCTTATGATTTTTTAAAGTTTATGATTTCTGCCATACAACTGTTATGAATTTGTTAAGGGAAATTTATATTTTTTCGAAAATGACTTCTTTGATTTTGATTAAATATTTTATAGGTGTTAATATTGGTACAATCTACCATTTTACAGAAATCAATTTTAAATTAATACAAGTTTTTTTTTTTTATTTTGACTTTTTTATTATATTTTATACGAAAAGTTTGTAATAAGTTCAAATAAATTCAAAACAAATAAATTGGGTATCAAATTTTTCAAAAAAAAAAAAAAAAAAATATTTGGATTAAAAAAGTAATTTAACTTTTTGAAAATTCGATATTTGCAAACGAATGAATGATTTTTCATTTTATTTCATATTTTTAAGTCCAAATTAATACATTTTGAATATTTGCGTTCCAATTTTTTGTCCTTAATGTTTTTATTTAATATAAAATGCATGGCTGGGTTGCACAAACTTTCTCTTACGTGCGATCACACTGTGGTTTTAAAGTCTGAATAGTTTAGATCTATTCATCAAATTTTAAAACAAATAAATTAGTTATAGGAGCCTATGTATATTTAATGCCATTAAAACCTATCTAATTTAGTTTAAGTTAGTATTCTTGAACTTATGCATGGAACATAGACTTAAAAATTGTTAAAAAATCAATATAATTAGAAATAAATTGATTAAACAACTTCTGAAATTGTTTGAGCACCTTTTTTTTGTAAAAAAAATTGATTATTAAAAAATTTTGAAAACATTTTTAAGAAAAAAGAAATTGGTACGCAATTTTTTATGACTAATAAATGCAGAGTTTAAAAAAAATATCAAAATATCGAATTTTGAAACAATATTTAATATTTCTATAATTCAAAACTTTGATTTTTCGAAAATTTTGATATGCAATATTAAAGGGTGGTTAAATTTTAAGGGCCGATGTTGAATGTGAACCACACCTAAACGTCAAGTTTTTTTCTGCATTTCATTTTACATTTCTCAATTTCAGAATAACTCAATTTGAACCTTGACCATTTCAAGCGTCGTCAATGGTCAGAATGGTGGCAAGAAATGGCAACAGTGGATGATCAATTTTCGAAAAAATCATCTTTAGTGATGAGGCACATTTTCACCTCAGTGGATTCGTCAATAAGCAGAATTGCCGCATTTGGGTGAATGATAATCGAAGAGTGGTTGTCGAAAAACCAATGTACCCACAAAGAGTGACTATTTGGGGCGGTTTATGGGCTGGCGGTAGTATCGGTCAGGCTGTGAATGGTGTTCGCTATCGTGAAATGATAACGAACTTTTTATGGCCCGAATTGGAATATATGGATGTGGAAGATATGTGGTTTCAACAGGACGGTGCCACTTGCCACACATCTAACGAAATAATGGCTCTTTTGCGCGACAAATTTAATGGCCGTGTTATCTCACGTGGTGGCGATGTCAATTGGCCGCCAAGATCATGTGATTTGACACCGTTGGACTTCTTTCTTTGGGGTTATTTGAAAGAAAAGGTGTACGTCGATAAGCCAGCAATAATTCAAGAGCTAAAGGATGAGATGATTCGGCACATTAACGGCATAGAACCTCAATTATGCCTCTGCGTCATCGAAAATTTGGACCATCGGATGGAGGTGTGGCCGATATTTTATTCCATACATAATTGAACCATACCAATATTATCATAATAAAATTAAATGACAATAATTTCTTAAATAATTTGTGTTTTAATCAAAATTAACATCGACCCTTAAAACTTAACCACCCTTTATTATTTAAACTTATAAGAAGTTCTTGTGTAAAAATTTCATTAAAATCGATTCATTTGATAATGAGATATTCGAAAATCCAAAATTTGGTTCTACGAGAAATACCGTTAATATAATTGATAAATACATTTTTTTCCAATAAAACGGTAGATCTTTCTGATACTAGCTTATTCAAAAATTTTAATCTAAATCGTTGGAGTAGTTTTTGAGAAATATACGATTATCCTTACCGGTTTTTAAACACTTTTATAGGAAGTACCGTTATTTTTTTTGATATTGAAAAAAAAAAAACATGTAAGAAATTTGTGGGGATTGTCAAAAGCCGCGAGGTACCAAGTTAAAAAAAATATCAACACACCCATTTAGGCTGCAGTTCAACTTCGTGTATAAAAACGCTCATACGCCATAAATAACTTTTTTAAACAAAATCTATTCGAATAAAATTTCTTTTCTTACTGATTTCCCTCCGACCGATGATGCGACTTGACGCCCATAAATTTTGTTTTTGGAGAAGGAGGAAATACAAGCTAGTGTGTATTTTGATAAAAGTGTATAATGTATACTCAAATAAAACAATTTTTCTAACGCAGTGATCGATCTCAAAACCTCCAGTATTAGTTAAATTTTAAAATTTTTGAAAAATATGTGTTTTTAAATAAAATTTAATACATATATCTACTATTTAAATATAAATTTTAAACATCGGAAAATAATCTTGGCCATGTCTATGATACTCACCTATAAATAATTCTATGTGTATACCCAGGGCCGACTCCAGCCAAACTTGCGCCCTGTTTAAGATTTGTAGAATGCGCCCCTTTTTTCTATTTGCACAAATACACACATACATACACTGATACATAATGCACATGTTTTTCCACATTACCCAGGAGGTAGACTTTCAATGCGTTCTTATTTATTTAAGTATCCCTGGTAGGCGATGTTAGTTAGTGTGCAAGAAATAACTTAGCAAGATCAGATTACATTTTCTTGCTCCTGGTAATGCGCCCCCAGAATTTTGCGCTATGTGTATTTGCACATCTTGCACATATGGGTGGTTCGGCCCTGTGTATACCTAACCTAAACCTACCTACCGGCCTGCAAACAAACAGTGAAGACCTAAAGGTTTTCTTATTCTTATTGAGTTTGGGCATACAAATTAAATTATTTTTTATTGTATCTTTTATATACGTATCGGTTAAATCCCATAAAATTAATTTATAATATTTTGTAAAATCCTTAGCAACAAGCAACTTCATTTCAATCACTGTCAAAAACAAAGAAAAGATGAGTCACTCTTTTTGTTCGATTTACCTGGAAATCCAAACTTTACCCAAACCCATCAGCCACATCAGAACAGTAAAAACCTAATAACGTGCGTATATAGTTGGACGACCGACCGACGACGACGTAACCCCACTTAGACTCACCTTTCATTGAATTTACATGCCGTAAACAGGGCTTTTATACACTTCCATCCCCCTTTAATATTGTAAAGGGTCTTGGAAACGTTTCTATCCTTTTATAGCTACCCCCACAATTGTACATATACCAGATACCTAGAACATATTTTCCACGCAGTCAAATACTATAGATTCATAGTATAATACCCCATGCCAGAGGCACGTACCCCCAGGGCTAATGCGAATAACCAAATCTCTGAAATACATATAGCAGATGACTGAGTGGCGGGCGTCAGTCATTTCTTAAGAGGCTCTAAAGATTTCACTCATGAATAAAATATTATTTAAAATGGCTCGGAAAAATGCCGCATGCATAAACCAAAGACCTGCTAAAGTCCTTTGCCATCAGAATATTTCGGGGACGAAAACCGACACACCATCGAGGGATCGACACACTTTAAGTCAAGTAATGACACATGTACTTTCTAATGAAATTGACGTTCTGTCAGTTGGAATCTCACGCGTTTTTTTTGTTGCGTCTTTTAGGTTGGAGTTCGCATAGATTTCTTTTAAGTCATAGTCATAGAATATAGGTAGGTACTGAGCGTTTCGGAAAACGTGCGTAAGGGTTTCTGTGATGTCCTTCGTTTTTTTTTTTTTCGTTCGTCCTTGTGATGCTTATTTGTTGGAATTTCAAAATTCATAAAATAATAATCCGATATAGCAAAAAGTTATTCTATATACCTACAGAGTGCGGAGGAGGCGGAGAAGATTATATAATTTCATTTATAATTCCTAAAAATTCCACCCCTTTTTTGTCCAATCTGCCTGCCTCACTTCAGAATTTTAAGCTGCTTCGATTTTTATTGAAGTGTTAAATTTTATGGACGGAAAATAATTAAGAGTTTTATATTTTAGGAGTTTGTATATATTTATAATGTTGGTACTACAAGTAAACATTACACAAGACAGGAAATAACGGGTTTGAAGGGAAAATTTCATTACATCATATTCTCGGGCTTAGCGAATCTAAATGAAATGGAATTTGAAAGTTTGGCATAAATGACGGCGGCGGTGGCGGCGTTCGTCGTTGTCGTCCATATACAATTTCCAAAAGGAATATAAAGCTGCGTTATCCTTAAAGAAAAATCCAAAAACTAAAATGCCTTGAAGCCAAAACGGAATGATGGTTTGTTATTGAGTGGCAAATGATGTTGGTAAGGGCCTAAGGCAATAAATGTTCAACATGATGATTCTTGCTGAAACAATTTTATATAAATATTAAGGCTGATGTTTTTATGTTTAATTGTTTGGTAAGAATTAAGTTTTGAAAACAAGTGACAATCATTTTTATTTTTATTTTTTTTTTGTTGCTATTTAAAAAGGATAAAGTTTTTCTCTTTTAATTTAATTAGAATCAATTTGAGTTAAATTTAGTCGAATTAAGTTTAAACCTTAAAAAGATAAATGCTATGGTAGAGCAGCAATTAATCCTTCAAGTGAACTTTTGCGACAGATGTTCAGTAAAACTAACTAAAGGATCAAATGCCTCTTTACATTTACACCTACTTTTTTCAGTAAATTAAAGGAAAACAAACATAAATCGTTTTTTTTTTTTGCGTATACATTTTGACGTTTCCTACTTATAGCTTTCCTCATGATGTGCAAAAAAAAAGAAAAACATTTTCGCAATGGGAAAATAAACTTTTTCAATACATTCAACCAGTGACCTACTTCCATTTTTTTTTTTATTTTTTTTTTTATGTGCTCATATATCGCACAGAAAAAAATAAAGCCCCCGCACTTTCACAGCATCATGCCTTTACCATCCAATACCGTTTATATATAATTTCAAAAGGAACTTTTTGCATATCCCTTAGAATTTGATCGGTCCAAGTGTAAACAGACAACCAAGCTCTATATTAAGACCAGCAAACACTCCCATGCATCTTCATCATTGCAGCCCACATTTCCAGTTTTCCATACCACCCATCTACAATACTGATGCCACTTCCGTAATTTTTCTGTACAATTCTTCGTTAGGAAAATAATAATAATACAACAAAAAAAAAAAAACAAATCTGCAAGGATTTATTTATGTGTGGGTGAAACCACCAGTTACCATATTTAAGCCGCATCATAATATGAGAGATGCTGTTCATTACAGGCATTGTTTGTATATATGAGTTGTGTTGTGTTTGTGTATAACACATTCGTATTATAGGCGCTTCGGCCTTTCATACAATTTTGATAAATTATCTTTTCTATGTTTTGACACGTGTCAGACTGAAGTATATATATATATATATGGTATATGTTTTATAAAAAAAAAAAGACCACATAACCCAAATTTCATGCATTCTCGACTCCTCTGGTGTCGGAGTTGTTGTTTTTTTTTCTATATTCGGAGAGGTTTTTGTTTTTTTTTTTTTTGCTTCGAAGGGTTTTAACATTACAGAATCATGCGGAATGCAGCGAAATATTTTTTTATAATAGTCAAGGATTAGAGCGTTTATAAAAGCTAAATAGATTTGATCTTAAAATCCTAATCCTGTTCTCTTGAATTATAATAATGATTCTTTTTATATGAATATGGCGTATGACTGATTGATTTAATTTAGTCCGCTATTATTTTCAACCCCGAAAAAAAATATAATTCGACTACCATCAGATTAAAGCCAATTGACTTTTTATCTCAGATTTTGTTTTCTATTTTTTTAAAAATTTATAAAAAACCGTACCTATGTCTTAAACGGAATTACACATATTCAGTCGTATTTATTAGATTTTTGTCTACTTAGACACTGTCTAACTATTTTCAAATTGGTGAAAATATGCTTTATTTAATCAAAATAAATATCACATTCACGGTTATGACAATCTATACTCTCGTGTCTAAGTTAGGCAGTTATAAGACAACAATAAACAAGTGGTTTTATTTATAAACGTTGTCTAACTTTAGACAACTATCCAACTTTGTTGTAAAATGTGTTCTCTTTTTATGTATTAAGCATTTCCTAAAATTCCCTTATTTTTAATTTTATAAAGAATAGGCTTAATATTTATTTTGTTTGAATTGTTTAAAATTTCAAGGCACAAATTGTAGCTTTAAAATTTTGCAGCCCTTTTTACTTGCGATGTATATACAGTCGACTCTCCCTAATTCGTACTCTCTCTAAGTCGAATTTCTCTCTTACTCGAACATTTTCGCCATATTTTATTATTCCCTTCAATTTTTCATACAAAAACCATTCCCTAAGTCGAAATCCCTCTAAGTCGAACTCTCTCTAACTCGAACACATTCTCTCGATCATTGGTATCTTTTTTCATCCCCTAAGTCGAATTTTGTTAAGCAAAAAACAAAATCAAAAAAATACCCCTTTGGAATTCGTACCAACACACTTCAACACCCTTAATATGTATGTGTGCCATCATCGTCAACTCTTCGTGTTTCTTCCTATTCATATTCTGGTACTCCCATAAAAAAAATACAGTTTTTAAAAACTTGCTACGTAAAAACAAAAAAAAAAAAAAAAACATTGTTATCCTTTTTTTTTGTGTTGTTCGTTGCATTTGTATAAAAATGAACTTGCATATAAAAACAACATTTTAGTAAAATTCCAGTTGGAATTTCAAAATCAGTTGATCGTGGATCCTAGGCATTCAAAAGAGCTGATTCAGTCTTTGTGTGCATATGTTTGTAGCTAGATCCATAATAAAAAAAATGTAAGTATCGTTTTGATGTGACTAAAATGTCTGTACATTATTGCGAAGTAGAGTGTGTGCTCAAATGTTTGGTTAAACCTTAAAAAAAAAAAAAAATGTACTCTCTATAACTCGAATTTTCCCAAAACTCTCTCTAACTCGAAAAAATCTTGGAATCCCATGAAAATTCGACTTAGGGAGAGTCGACTGTATGTAGGCAGGTACTATTATAGCAAGTTGTGGATTTGTAAAAAAAATTGAACTCGAAATTTTTATCAAAGTTAATGTAACAATGATAGCGAAGTCGAAAAAAGTGGGTCTCGCAATTGTGTTTGTCTGTCATTTCAGTTCAAGCCTAAACGGGTGGGTTGATTTTATTTAATCTTGGTTCCTAGTGTTTTTTGCACATTTTCCCACAAGTTTTTTTCATTGTTTTTGGGACCAAAAATAACAGTACCTCTCGTACAATTTTATTTAGCAAATAATGAAAACATTTTTTTTTTCCTATAAAACGTGCCAACAACTTTTCTTAAAAAAACAATAAGCCTAAAAAAAAATTCCGAAAAATGGTTGTAAATGGTACCCTGCGTAGAACCATATTTTTGATTTTAAATCATTTTTCAAAAACGGTTCAACTGATTTTGATACATTTTTTTCATAGAGAATATTTCAAAATATTTTATATTAAAATTTTCATTGTTTTTTTTTTTAAGTTTAAAATTTTGTTCTGAGTACCTATTTAATAAATGAAAAACTACTTGGTCGATTTTTATTAAATTTAGCACAAAAAAGTTTTTTAATATTATTTAGCAGACTATAAATAAAACTTATTCTTATATTCAAAAATAATAGTACCTCCCATACAAGTGTTTCAAAGCCGGACAGGAAAATCGCATTTTTCTCAAAAACTACTCCTACGATTTTGATTTAAATTTCTATGTCAAAATATATATGTACGATCACAATATTATTGGAAAAAATATTTATCGATTGAAAATGGTATCATTCATATAGAAACATTTTTTTCGATTTTCGATTTTCGAATATCTCATTATCTGTTAAACCGATTTTAATGTTATATTCTAAACAAAAGTTTCTAATCACCCTTGTTCTGATTTCCGTTTCGAATAAAATCCGTAAACGAAATTGATTTCCGCACGGATTCAAAAAAAAGTGAATAATTTTGAATATTATTGCATATCAAGATTTTCAAAAAAAAAAAAACAACAAATTTTTGATACAAAAAAATGTCAAGATAATATTTTGAAAATTCGATATTTCGAAAACGGCTAGGCGACATTTTTTTCAAAACTAATTTTTAAACTCATTAATTCATACTTAGAAATGATGCTGCAATTTTTGTTTTCTTAAAAATATTTTCAAAATTTTATATACCTACATATAAAACAATATTTTTTTAAAAAGCCGCTCCAACGATTTAAAATTTTTTTTCTCATAAATTGAGATTTGTATAAGAAATCAGACGGTGTACATCGCTTTGGTGTCAAAACAATTTCAGAGGTTGTTTAATCAATTTGTTTCTAATTATATTGATTTTTAAACAATTTTTCAGTCTTAAAAATCATTAAAGATTAAATAGGTACACCGCTACATTTTAGTTGCTAATCGCAAGAGCAAGTTCCTGCAATGCATCTATCGTTTTTTGAGCATTTTATTACTAAACAAAAGCTCCTGTCATATAATTCTTAAAAAATGGAACGTATCCATTTGAAATAACTTCCACTACAAAAATCTTGAGATAATCTAGTTGCATGGTTATTCACAAGCTAATCTCATAAAAGTTGACATTGTCAATCTCGATATCTGATAGTAATATGTTTACTGTCAAACGGAAATGCAACTTTAAGGAAAATATATTTTAACTCGAAAACTGTTTTATCGATTTTTATACAATTTGTATAAATTATACAGGGTGTTTTACAGTTACTGTCAAAGAAGGAAGCCATTGGGTTCCTGAGGTCATTTTTACTCAAAAATCTATAGTTTTCACTTCCTTTTCAAGTTATAAGGGTATTTATGATTTTCTGTCTCTTTTTTTTAACTGGCTCTATTTTTATTCAAATCTTTATCTATTTGTTTGTCTGTGTGGATGATAGTTTTCCCGCTATTGTCTACTAAACCATTCATAATTTTTATTTGAATACTCAACTTCTCTTGATTTTATTTCATTGATTTTTTTTTTAAATCATAATTATAAGTTGAAGATGATGGCAGAAGTAAAAAAAAAGTGATTTTGGCATGTGGTCTCTTTGTCCAGTTGCAAATTTTTATTTTAACCTATCTATGACGAGTACCTATAGCTTATTTTTTTTCTATTTTTTCGAAGTTAGAGCCTTGAAAAAATTTAAAAAAATCGATTTTGATTAATCTTTGTATAATAATGTAATTAAAATATTACTTTATTTCATATTCTATGCCAAATAATAACGGAAATATGGTTTTGATTTTTTTTTGTCTTAGCAGATTAACTTAATTTTAATGGCTGAACCATTTTGCAATCCGGTGCATTTTACAATCCGTTGCTAAATAAATTATTTGAACAATATTGCATTTAAAATGTTTCGAATTTTTTATAAACAACTTTTCACTTTTTTTTACATTTTCTTGATAACGGTATCATTACATTATTAAACCTTCAACATATATACATATTCGATATGTTGCTACATTATAGTTTTTAACCAAAAAACAAGTTTGTGTGATCAAGCATTTCATTCATATTTTTTTTTTGTTGTAGAAATCAATTCATTTCCTATACATTAAATAAAACATTAACTGTTAGACTATATAGTTTAATGGGCTTCAATTCTTCAAGCTATAGAGCGCAGAGAATGATTATTATTATTATTATTATTTTTACAACAATATGGTAATGGGGGAAGTTATAAAAGTATAATATTATCTGTTGCTTTTGGCCTTTAACTATGTACATAAATAAGTGAAAATCTGAAAATTTCCTTTTTTTTCTCGGACCCAGATACTCGTATTCACCTATATACCTATAGCTACTATTATTTGCACGGGATTCTATTTGTGATATTATGTAAACGGTACCGTACTCAACAACTCAAGCATCTCAATGATGGATAATAGCGGTTAATGGCAGGTTGAATTCAAAGCATCCATTACTGCTGTCAAATAAAATCTTTTGTGTTGACGTTGAGTTTCTCTTTCAAAAGAAAAAAAAACCCAAGGGATATAACAAATCTCTATGCTGCCGTGTGTCTAAGGTAAACATAAATATTAAATTATGAATTAAATGAAATACCTATGTACATAATATTTTATAGCTCTGTTTCATGGAATTTATTGAATTTTCCAAAAATAAAATTTTGAGCAGAGATGTTGAAATGCGTTCATACATATTTAGTAACATGTACTTGGGATTGTGAGATCAAAATATACACTTGAAATATTAAGATTCCTTGTGATTTTCTATTCATCTGATTTTAAAGAAACCTGCTAAGGTTCCAGAGGAATGCAGTTGTAGATTTATAAGTACAAGAATTAAAATGTAAGTAAATTCTTAAATATTAGATTTAGATTGATAAATGATTTATTATTCTTTAAGTTGTACAAAATATTATTTAGTAATAAACATTCATTTTTGAGCATGGCCTAAGCCGTCTTCCAGTTGACAATTAAATCATAAAGTTAATAGAAGTTATACATATTTTATTTTGTTTAATATTTTTTTTTTTATTTTTTTTATCAAAATAGTTCCTCCATAATTTGGTTTCTATAATACAGCGCCAGCTTCACATATTGAAACAAGGATTTCCAAACTCCTCCGTTGAGTATACCAAACATCTCATCTTCACTAAGTTCACTTTTTCGCTACTGCGAGTTTCTATTAAAATAGGGCACTTGCCAAGAAAGTGATGGATGTCCCCTCTTGCTCCCTGGTTGCATAGACTGCAGATTTCTGGACGATCGTCTCTATGTGGCATAAAGTTAAGTGACAGCAACTCTCCTCTTGTTTTTAAAACGAGTGACATGAGGGCGGTTGAGTACTCTTCTTTGAAATAGCATTCAGTTGACAGGTTGTAGTCAAGCCTTGCGTATATGAGCATATTTGTTAATTGCCTAGCTCTAACAACGAACGCATCTCTTTTCCTATCATCTACTGTACTGATCACGTCATAGAGATCAGCTTTCCATCGTCCTATGTCTCTGTTCTCCTCCATGTTTACCGTTTTCAATATGTAGTCCACCTGCATTTTTAGCGTTGAGATGAATATAGGAGGGAGTCCTGTCTCGAGCATGAGAATGTGGTTTGCTGTACAGCTTGGAAGTCTCAACGTTCTCTTTAGAAAATATCTTGATAGTTGTTCTACTTCATCAAATTCTGTATGACCCCATACCTGAGCGGCGGGGTAGCACATTATGGCCTTGGCTGTTGTTTCGAAGATACGGAATTTGGTTTTGAATTTAACATCCTTATTCTGCATCACGGATTTCCAAGTTGCGTTTAGAGCATTTTTCGATTTGGCGAGTTTTTCTGTCATATGGTTCCTGAGATTAAGGTTTCTCGATATTTTGACTCCAAGGTAATTATAATCACTAACTACTTCAATTCTTTGGTTATCGTATCTCCAGCTTTCGTTGTGACAGTTCGGTGCTCCACTGTTACGGATAATCATTACTTTAGATTTGCTGAGGTTTACCATGCTGTTCCATCAGTAAGGTTTTCAACAAAAGGCTGCAGTTTCTCAAATCCCAACAAAAGGCTGCAGTTTCTCAAATCCCAACATTTTCAAAGGGTTGCAGGTTAGATCCTACTAACTACTGAAACTTGATCATTTTGCTTGTTGTAGGCTTTTTTAAAATTCCACCAAGAAGGTTTTAATAATCTTTAATAACTTTGAAAAACTTTAAAAAAATATAAAGACATTTACCTTGGCTTATGGCTTCAATGATTTTTGGTCCCGTCTGCATATATGGTGAGTGGAGGAGAAGATACAATCACGAACTGTATTCGGGCTGTACAGCGAGCTTACCCGATCAAACGAGTCCAACGACTTAGATGGCTGGGTCATGTACAGCGAATGGACCCAAACGCTCCAACCCGTAAAGTCTTCGAATCCAATCCCAAGAGACGGCGCAGTAGAGGAAGACTGCGATTTAGGTGGCGCACACAGGTGGGAGAGGACCTCAACCAACTTGGCGTTCGAAACTGGAGACAGCTAGCTAGGGACCGAGCTGGTTGGAGAGACAAGTTGGTTGAGGCCCTGGTCCATGCATCCAAGCGCCACCTTAAGTAAGTAAGTAAGTATGACTTCAATTCCTAAAACTAGTTGAGTTTGATTGGTATATGATTGCTTTTCTTCAACTCCTTAAGTAAGATGCGCTAAATTATGGAAGCCGAATCCGCACAGTAAAATTTAATAATATTATGTAAACATTTTTCTACAAAGTCGATTTCTGTTACCATTGACCTAAATATAAGAAACGATCCATATAGCTATTCTCAAAGCAAGAAATCCTGACGATAAAGATATGAGCCAAACAAAAAAAAACACAATAATTTACTCTGCGTTTCTAGGTTACACAAACTATGTATTGTCTTTTGATAAACAAAACTTTTTGACATGTTTTCTAAAATCAATGTTAAGAAAGTCAACTTCATGTTCATGATGTTTCTTGTTTTCAAAGTAGGTACAACAATCCATTAATGGATCTGTTATTTAAGGAAATGTTACCTTCAAGGATTTTCTGCAAATTCATCATATACCTCTTGTATATAGGTATACACAGATACAATAACAATCTCTATATAAATAAAGTTTTCATAGAGAATAAAACACAATCTGACAATATAAAAGTCTTATTGTCTTTTGTGAACTTGCTTGAAAAAGAAAAAAAAAAAAAAACTTCAACAAAAAACGTTTCGTTGTGGAACAAAAATAAAAACGAATAATTGATGCCACACAAACTATATCTATCTATCTATACTAAAAACAGTGTGGGACTATAGTATATATAGCTAAGCTTAGTGCAGGCAGGAGCGATGATGAGAATGACATTGTCATTGTGAATAATTTAGCAGACAACACTTTCCTTGAAAACGTGAATTCTGTAAAATTTTCTCTATAGCTTTGCGGTGAAGGTCTTTTCTTTTGAATTGAAGAATGAAAAAAAAAAAAAAACAAAGCAAAACAAAAATCAAACGAGGTCATTACAAAAATGATGTATACCCGCGGCACGGAGCTGAGGCGTGAGTTTTGTTCACCTTTCAAATAAATTTTATATTAAGAATAATGATGTGAATTGTTTATGCGGTAAGCTTGTTATTAAACTATTAGCACACCACACGAAGAACAATGAAATTTTTATAAAGTCAGTCCATGTGGCATCCTTATATAGAATTTAAAAAGAAAGAGAAATTCTTATACAAGTTATAGTACTATGGTATAAGAGAAAAATTGTGGGTGCTGTGGTTCTGTCACAAAAATGTTACAAAGTAATGTACATTATGTTTAGTAGGTTTCTATGGACCTATACAAATTTTGAAATACATATGTTAAGATATACTGGCGCAAAATTTTAAACGATTTAGTACGATGTTAAAGCCATTTTATTAACTAAAAAAGGCTTTAACATCGTACTAAATCGTTTAAAATTTTGCGCTACTGAATTTAAGTTTTGAATTAAAAGTTTTATTTTTAAGGACGAAAAGAGAGAAATGCCATTTTATAACAGTGCATTTTTTTAAATACATTTTTAAAGTTTCGTGTCCGTCTTAAATCTTCAATATGTTAACGAACTTATAATGAAACAAGCAGTGTATAACAGTTTAAATATATAACAGTTAATCATTATAACAGTTTGTTAAAACAGAATAGAAATAAGGATGATATACATTTGTATATGTTTAGAACGAGACTAGGGAAACGCCAATTTATAACAGTTATAACAGTTTAATATTAGTTCAAAAACCAATTAAAACGTTGATCAAAAATTAATTCAAGAATTAAAATATTTATCAATAAACAACGGCAAATTGATGAAATCTTACCAAAAATCTAAAACATTCAATAGAAATTCTTCTTTCGCCAAAAATTAAGGCTAAGTTCCAAAACGTCAAACAAAAAGTTTTCCTGTGGACGTAAAATTTTAGACTATCCAAGCACATCTGGAACGCAATACGCATCATGAATGTTATGCATACATTTTACTTTGCATCAGTTTGACATTTCGGAAACGCAATTTATTTTAAAAAATAATAACAATAGAAAAATAAACGTACTTCGTTTAAGAATCCATACTTTTTGTTTCACTTTCAGTTCAAACGTCAAATTGTCAAATTAAAGCATGTAAATAAAATTAGATGCGATTGCTGCTCAGTTAATTAGCATCGCTGACATTTGGGATGCGTTTAGAAACTTATGACTTTGTCACTATTTTCTCTTTTGACTTTCGGAACTTTTGACTTTTGACTTTTGCATCAAATATATATTGAATACGTTTTGGAACTCAGCCTATTTTTGTAGTTTGCACTCATAGAGTTCCTCACAAAGTGTGATCTTTTGCACACGTTACTTTCTAAGATGAGCTTTCGAAATAACCTACATTATCTGTAACTAGCTTTTGTTTTCTTTCTATCTGTACTTCTGTAGTCGTTGGAAGTAATACGTTATATATTTTGAGCATAATAATTCGTTAATCCACCTACTTGGTTAAAATAGATAATTAAATTAAATTAACTTCAATTTTGTCTCATTGATAAGATTTCGCACTTAACTCACTAACTTTTAATAGTAAAAGATCAATTTTCATAGTGACACATTTCGATTTCTAATCTTGAATTAAAATATTGGCGATATTCTCGTTGCGTCATAAGAATTGATCATTGACAAGAATGGAAAAAATCAATGGCGAAAAATTTTAGACTCACTGTGATTTTTTATCCAAATCTACACACTTTATTTGTTTTTATATGAATTTTGACAAACTTTTGTGTACTTTTAGGCAGAAAATCATAGAGTTTCAAAGTAAAGGAACACACCTCCTATTTTAATTTTTTAGTGTCATACTAACTCCAAATGTCACTTTGACAATTAAAAATGTGAAAATGGTATGTCTGCTTACTTGTTTCTATGAACTGTCACTTTTTTAGGCTTTTTCAGCTGAATTTTATTGAGAAAATAGTTTTAGTATGATACTAGTTACAAAATGTTTAAAACTAAGAACATTTTAGTTAAAGTTAGTAAATCGTAAAGAAATATTATGCTAATACATTAATATCATGCTATTTTGTGCAAATTAATGTGAATGTGTTGTTGTGTAATTTCCAAGAACAAGAAAAAAAAAAACAATTAAATTAACACTGGTTTGACTCATAGCAGAGTAAAAAATATTTTAACATCAATTTACATGAACGAAATGAACTTAATAAAACAAGTATATTTGTCTAAACTGACGCATGCAAGAGAAGTAAATTTTTTTGATGTCAGTAAAGGTACAGAGGTAAATAGATAGATAGATTTCGGCAAAATAGAATTTTGATTCAAAGAACAAAATTTTCGACTTGAAATCTGAGCTTGTTTTTTTTTTTTTTTTTTAAATCAACAGTAGAAAATTTCTGAGGAGAAGGAACGCATCGCACAACAGATATTTGTATTTAAATTGCTAGCTATATGTCTAAGAACTCACCAAGAGCATTTAAGTTCTCATAAGTGTTTAATTTCATTTACTAGAGTTTAACTCTTGAAGTGCTCTCATTAAAAGCTTAAAAAAAATATACCTCAAAATATTAAAATTCAAAATTGAAAGCATTAACTTATCCAGAAAATGCGATGGACTGGACCGAAAGAAGATAAAAAATCGTGGCATTTATAACGGTTTATCACTGCAGAGAGCGCCTATTACATTTTTCTTTTATTCGAAATGTAAATAAAATACTTATAATGTGATATGCGTCAAGTTTGAATTTAAGAAGATAAGTCGTACTTAAACACACTATCAAGTTCAAAACGAAGAAATTGTCAATGCAACAGTGAATAGTTTCTACAAGCTCTTCGATAAAACCTTTGGAAGTTAAGCGTTGGCTTTGAGCAAAATATGAAAAGAGGACATAGAAGTAGTAGTTCGTCAAGAAACACGGACTCTAGTGGTCACTGACCAAAATGAAGCTTATAAGGATAACATCTATCCAAAATTAAGTGTTGCTCATTTTTATATATTCGTTCCCCAAGAACAAAACTCCATGCAATGAATTTTGCTATTGCAAAACTGTAAATAACTATGATCATTATAGTCCAACACCTGAACACCGCAACACCATAAACCGAAATAAATATAAATTTTCTTATACCCAGCCACCACCTATGGCCTATAATGTACCTACCTATATCTAGGATACCTGGGTCTAGCCAAATCCCATAAAATCATGCAGTACCAGTCTAAAATATTTACCAATAAAATCTACATTATGTATGTGATGTGGTGTAGTTCTTGAGTTATACTCATACATACATATATATTTTCATATTGGCTTTATTTCGTCTAAATGAAAATTCAAAAAACCACTTCGATTGTAATTGACCATAAATGTAACTGCAAAAAGCATATTACCACCGCCGGTCTATCCATTGAAGCATATATCTATACCTCTAGTTATATGCAGCAAAAACTCAAATTCAAACACTCTCCCCTTGTTTCCTATAGTGTTCCAGATGAACATCATCCAACTATGACCAGAAAACAAAAGTTATGTTCATGGCAGATGACCACAAAAGCCGAATCAAACGTATCGAGCTGTAATCGTTATTAGTAAAAATCCCGGCTTTTCTTCTGCAAAAACACACAAGGATACAACCGACCGTCCGTCAGCCATTCCACTAACAACACGTTGGCCATGAGAAATCCTTGATAGCATGCAGTTAATTAGCTTAGTTCAAGCACCCCTCTGCTATTTTGGCATTTTCTCTTGGCTCATTTGGCTTCTTTAGCCCTCCATTTATACACATTTATGTTTGTAGGTATTTCAAATAATACAAAAGTCCTGTAGACCCATCTCCCTCCTGTATGCATTCTCATTTATTTTTAATGCCAATATATAAGGTTCTTTCAGCCACCACCGGGGGAGGTAAGTATAGAAGTAGTATTCCAAAAAGGAATTGGTTTTGCGTAAAGCCAGCTCTATAGCCCCCCTTCCTTATGTGAGTATACCAATCTTTTTCCAGACAAGACATTCCTTCATTCGATTCCTGGAATCCTGCAGGAAGGATGTGTGAAGTCTCGAAATGAAAATACCTACTATTTCCGAATGCCCCTGAGGATCATTCTGTGCGACGCCGCCGAAGAGAAAGAAACTCCTGCGAATTCCCATTGCAATTGCTATTTTCTGTGATTGTGATTAATATTTAAAAAGGTGATTTCGATTCCGGTGCATAAAAACATCACATAAAAGTTTTGACTTGTTTTGGTTTTTTCTGTTTACTCAAAAAAAAAAAAAAAAAAAAAAACTTCGTTTCTTGTTGACTGTTTCTAAATTGACAATTTAGACACTTTAGGTTTTTGCTTTTTGAATGAATAGTGCATGTGCCTGCCGCCTGGTGCTATATAGGGTGGTATATATGGTTCTTCCATTCATCTCTCACTTTCTCTTTTATGTTTCACATTTTATCATCACAAAAAAAAAAAAAAAAACACACACAACCCAAACCCAATACAAGGGGGGGAGAAAATGAAATTGATTGGGGGGCTACTAAAGTGCCTCATATGGCTGCTTTATGTTCCGGCACGATATCCAGATGTCTGTTCTGGATATAGACTTGGTACGGTCTTCCGTGTCGATGGTGGCACATCAAACAGGGTGAGTTGTAGAGTATATACATATATAGGTATTTTGCTTTTTGACCATCAGGACGTCAGCCAGGACGATGACGAAGTCTGGGCAAATCGCTCGTGACTGGACATCGATGGTGGTGATAATTAAGTTATGTATGTTGTATGTTGGTTGCTCTTTTGAGAACATTATCCAGCTTTTGACCTGGCACATGATGGAAGCAATCAATCATTTTGTTAGCTAAATAGACTGTAGACACCTCGTTTTTTTTTTGGTGCAATTTAAATACATACATATATGTATATGTATACATGTGAACGTTTAAGGGAGCTTGTGGCTTGATGCTTTGTTTCTAATCATTTTTTTTTTATTTTTGTTGGGTATGAGGATATGAATGGACTACTTTTAATATTGCAAAAAGTGACAACATAATTAAAACTTTAGAAGACTTCTTAAAGTTGGAAAATACCTACATATACATATATGCAAAGAATATTTAATAAACAAAAATAAGAAACAAATACTTGCTCTATTTTACTATCAAATGGTGGTTTTAAAGCCTAAGATATTAAGTTATTTATCTTATTTAAAAAGAAATAGTTATGTGGCCATTGCTTGCTTAGAATTCAATACTACGTCTGTTTCTTAACTGTTTGTGAAAAGTTAGGGAAAAAGTTGGTCTCGAGCTTTTTGGTGTTGTTGTTGTAATTTTTGACCAGAAATGAAATCTAAGGAAACGAATTTAGGATGATTTTGATTTGTTTTTTGGTAAACGTCACATTTGACAGCAGAAATTATAAGTAGTTTGACAAGCAAGAAAAAGCTGTTAGTTAAATAAAGGGTTTTTCAATAGGGACGCTACAAAAGTAGAGCAACAGGGACAGCAAACGACGCCATATTTCTTGCCGCTCTTTTGACATTTCTCTTCAGTAAGGTTTGCCATTTCATGATTGAAAGATATACGAGCCAACAACGAGTCGAAATTATTAAAATTTACTACCGAAATTCGGAGTCAGTGGCTTCAACGTTAAGAGCGGATTTTCATCGAAAAATCATCTTCAGCGATGAGGCTCATTTCTGGCTGAATGGCTTCGTCAATAAACAAAATATGCGGTATTGGTCAGGTAGCAATCCACACGTACTCCATGAGTCATCATTGCATCCTGAAAAAATTACGGTTTGGTGTGGTTTATGGGCCGGCGACGTCATTGGGCCGTACTTCTTCCGTGATGATCAAGACCGGCAAGTTACTGTGAATGGGGATCGCTACCGTTCAATGATAACCGAATATTTTTGACCCCAATTGGAGGATATCGACTTGGAGGACATGTGGTTCCAATAGGACGGCGCGGCGTCACAATCAATTTATTGGAAACCAAGTTTGGAGAGCGTGATATCTCACGAAATGGTCCAGTCGCTTGGCCACCTCGGTCGTTCGATTTGACGCCGTTAGACTATTTCCTGTGGGGCCACGTCAAGTCTATGGTCTATGCCAACAAGCCAGCGACGATTGATGAACTTCGTACGAATATCGAACGTGAAATTGCAGCAGTATCGGCCGATTTATGCTTGAAAACCGTCGAAAATTGGGTTCAGCGTCTGGACTTCTGCAAGCGTGCCCGTGGTGACTATGCAAAAGAAATCGAGTTCCATACATAATGGCATCGAACGTACTTTCACAGGAATAAAGAATTTCATTGATATCCAAAACTGTTTTTGTTTAATTTAAAAAAATTTTTGTAGCGCTTTTATTGAAAAACACGATATTTGTGTAGACTCTACTGGAGGAGAAATTAAATAAATTTAAAAAAAAAGTCAAAAGCTGTGGCATTTTGTGCCAGAAAAAATAATAGAAACCCAATTTGGATCCGGTGGGATCTGGTGGGCGAGTAAATTGGAAATATTTGAGGCAATGTCAAATACAATGGAAATGTCAATTGGGTAGGAATTTAATTGCCAGGTAATAATTTCAGTTGTTTGGGTTTTGTCTTTAAATCAAAAAATTTTAATGCAGTAACGTTCTCATATTTTTAACTTTAATTTCAAAACGAAGCAAAAGTCATTCAAAGTCATTTTGTAGGCAAAATGTCAAAATTTACCAACTTGGTGGAGATGTAATATTTAAGGCAATCAATGAGCCAAGCCATTTAAGCGGAAATCACAAAGCTAGTTTTTTGTTAGCGTCGAATGACGACTAAAGTTGAATCAAAGGAATCGCTTACAACTTATCACAATGTAGCTCTGTCGTTCAACCTTCAATTTGACATACGTAAAAAAAACGTAACATAAACGTAAGGTGGCAAAAGCAGTTGTAAAAGTTGAAGTATTTTCTACTTTTTGTTGTTATGGATATGTTTAAGCGAAATTTGTTCTACTTTTTTTACTATAGATATTTTATTTGGTTTTTTGTTTGCGCTTCGTTTGGAAATTTTCAGAAATTAAATTATTATTTTGTAAAAAGAAATTGTTTTAATGATAAATAAATATTTGTGCGGGTAAAAATGTCATTCGAAGAACGTCTCATAAACCTGGTAACACGATTACCTATTCAACAACAAATCACGGTCGTACAAAATGGGATGGAATTAACAAGTTACTGACTTATGAATTAAAAAATTGTAATTCATGAGTAAGTGAAGTGACTTATGAATTAAAAAAATTTAATTCTAAGACTCATCCATTGCTGCTTACAATCTTGAACTAAAAAAATACAAAATTTAATAATTTAAAACTCATTTTTGAATGCAACATGCCACTCAGGGTTGCGAATTTTTGAATTAAAAAATCATTAAGTCGTAAGTCTGTAAGTGACTTATGAATTAAAAAAAATTTAATTGGTTTGCAAATAAATCTCGACTGAAAAGGTAAAGTATCTTAAGTCAATTTTTAACATTTTTCAGGAGAGCAAAAAAACTGTTAAAAGAAGCTTCCCAAAAAACCTTTCAAACATACACTTCTTAGAATAAACATTTTAGAGGTCAAATTTTATGAACTTTTTTTAAAATTTATTGTAAAAAGATATTGTTAATATTTATTGAGTTATAGTGCAAATTATGAGTTAAGATAGTTTGCCTTTTTTAAATTTATTTTAAATTATTGATTTCAAAAGTTTTAAGTTGAGATAAGATACTTTGATTTCTTAAGTTTGGTATCTTAAGTCAACTTAAGATGTTTTACCTTTTCACAATTATTACAATCTTAAGATCAAATAATCTTAAGTATACTTAAAATTTTGTAATTCGCTTCAACACAACATCTTATGTGGACTTAAGATATTTTAACTTGTGTCACCATGCTAATTTCCAACATATGATATTTTTTTTTCCTTTATAAAAAGAAAACGGAGTGAGATAGAAGAATTCGGATAAGGCAGAAATGTGCGCCTCTGTGTTGGTAATAGGGATCAATAAAAAAAGGCAAATCATCTTAAGTCGACTTAAGATACTTTACCTTTTCAGTCGAGAAATATTCTTTTATCTTATCTCTCATAAGAAGAAAGATCAAAAGGTTGCTACCGTAGAATACACTATACGGAACATCCAAGCAAGTACTTGTTTTGGAACTTCTTGTAAAAGATACATATCCAATATTTGGATGAAATTAAACAAACAAATCAGCCAGGAACTTATTCCCAAGAATATCATGAATTGATAAGTTTCGATTTGTTGAAAATTCGATTTGTTGCATTTTAACATTTTGAAAAGTCGATATAGTTCGATATTTTGACCATACTTAATTTGATACTTAACTTAACTTAACTTATTGATCTTGATCCACAACAATTTTGGGTAGATATATAGAAGGTTTAGTGATCATGATGAATATGGCAAAAGAAGCTCTGATTCTCGTTACCAAATTTTGTTATGGGGGTTGGATGAAAATAGGACAGAAAGGCAGTAGCGTCGAAACTTCATTTCATAAAAACCCCCCCTTCCATTTTCTACAAAACAATTTCTAAATTAAAAGTTCTAATCAAAAGCAAACAAAAACGAACAATTAAACAAGCGAACGAACAGAATTTAGAACTTTATGACGAAGACGACGACGCACACATACACACAATTATTTCTTTCATCTTAAATAACGTTTCATAAACAGCAGAAATAAGCTTGAAATGTGTTAAGTTTTCGTTTCATTATTCGTTTCACAAGAAATCAATTACATTTTGTCGGATTAAACAATCTAACAATCTCACGTACTAGTTCTAGTTCTCTGCATGGCAAGAATAAGTATAAAAGCACATCGATGACATGTGATAGTATAAATGCTCACACAACAGCTTACCCCCCTCCCCTCTATAATATGAAGACATATTTCAGAGTAAGTCCTGACTTCCAGCAGTGCTTAATCAATTAGACTGCATCCAAGTGAACCCGTAGATATCCGTATGTGTGTGGGTGAAGTGTGTAGGGTTGAAAATATGTATAAGATCCTCCATCCATATAGGAAGGTACAGTTCCTTTAACAATTTGCCAACCAAAGTCAGCTGAAGTAAATCCATCCCTATACGAGGAGCTAACGACAAAGAAGTAATTAAATGTGAAAAGTTTCACATGCTGCAACATTTAGAGCAGCAATATTCCTCCATCCTTATGTATAACCCGTTACCCGTTCCTATATATAAATGTTGAAGAAATCTTCGCCCATTTCACAAGTCGAAACTCCACTGGTTCCTTTACTGCTTGCACTTTCAACATAATCAACGGGGTCGGAACTCCTGCGTAGCTCCGCAATCGGTCCTTTGCAAGTTTTCGTTAGTATAAGGAGTACATACATCTATAGGGACCTATACTCTGCTGTGCTATAAGAATGTCAGGTTTGTTCGGGAGATATCTCAAGGTGTGGGTTGGTTTTGTACTTGGTTAGAGGTGCCCATTCCTTTTTCCCGGGGCACTGACGGCTGGTAATTTAATTATGAAAAACTTTTCCATCAAGGAAATTAGGGTGTTTGGCGCGTGTTGCGGTTGAGAGCCAATTTTCCCTTTTCTCATTCTTTTTTAATTTTTTCCTTTTTATTTTGTTTTGATCCTTTCTATTGTTTTGTTTTTTCTGTACTTTTTGTAGGATATTTTCGCTTAAGATGAATGACTTGTGAAAGTGTATTTTGGATAAAAGCGTTCAACTTAAGATTTTATTATTTTTAAACGACTGGATGATGCCTTTTTACTTTGAAATCGTTTGTTACAAAATTCAACTTAAATAATGTGATAAATCAAGGGAATATCAACGATAAATACAAAGTATTTTTTTATTTTTGTGTGGAAATGCGGATAACATTAATTTTAATTCGAGATAATTATAGAGAAACCTTTTTAGGTTTTTTTTTCTCACTCATGACTTTTTAGAATTATCATTAGCTGATGTTATGACACTTTTAAATGGAAGTAGAATAAAACTTCCGTTTTTTTAAATATGCTCTATTAAATCTTTACCTGTTTTATTTAAAAAAAATGTTTTTTATGAAATATACAAAATAATTAAGAGGGCTTGCTACAAAATACATTGAGTAGATATGTACCTAAGAAAAGAATTGATTAAGTTCATAACTTTAATTAAATTGATGAAAAGGTACTTTGGCTAATAAGTTCCAAAGAAAATTTTGTATTAAATTCCTAGGTACCGTTTTCGAAAAAAATGTTTTTTTAACGATTACCGCGGTTATTCTTAGAGCTAAGAAAAATTTCTATGGCGATGGTCTTGGGTTCGATTCCCAGCCTATGTCACCTAAAAACAAAAATGTTTTTCACGGGTTACTGCCTCATGCGAGGAATTGACTAAGAGTATCTCTTGTCATGAAAAAGTGCTTCTCACCCTAGCCGTTCGGATACGGCAGAAAATTGTAGGTCCCCTCTATTCCTGCCAATAACACGCACACAGGAATGATTGAGAAGAGTTGTTAGTCACTAGCCCCTGGTTCTATACGAGCTGCCGACCAATTTATTTATTTATTAAGAAAAATTTAAAATTGTTCCTCGCTATCGAATCAATTCACAATTCACTTCTGTTAGTATCTTCCAAGTATACAAACAAACATACCTACAGGTAGAATTGGGGGAACCATTTTTCCTTCACTCTTACATTAACTTTCAGTCGAGTTAAAGTAGGTATCTATAGGTACTTATAATATTTAGTTGAGCCTCCTCTTTGTCAAAAAAAATCATAGCGGAAAATAAGTAAGCCCACACAAATCTAAGAGCTATAATTCTGAAATTGAAATGCCAAACCAAACTAAAAGTAAATCTTTTGACATCTGACAAAATGGCCGCCAGTTAAAATAGTGTTGCCAAATTAAAGTTCTATACCTCTAAAAACCAATAAAATTTGTATTTATTTGTGTTGTGAAAATTTTGTTCAAAATGTTTCAAAAATTATTAATAAAATAATTATCTATCAAAACATGTTTTTATTTATCATACAAAAATTAACGCCGATGGCGTCATCTACTGCCTGAATCGGAAACGGGTAAATTTTATTGTTTGACCTAGTCTACGAACAAACCCTTTCTTTTGGATTTACTTTATTTTTGCTGTGTTTTCTATTTCGTCGTTTCAAATCGTCGCTGAACAAAATGGCAAAAGAATAAAAAGAGGTAAACGGAAAAAATGATTCAAATTTATAAATTTTATAAAATAAATTATAATAACGAAAAAATGTTCCAATCCTTATTTTGTATAATTTCCCTTCAGAGTATAAATAAGCAAATATATTTAAAACTATAACTGTAAGTTTGAGAAACGTATTGTGACATTTCCATTAAGATTTCAAACACAAAAGTTTTTTTTTATCAAAAACAAAAACAATTCCCATTATACGAAATAATTAATCACAAAATGGAAAATCTCTCCTTAATTCAGGCAACAAATAAACATATCTCTTAACATGACTAAATATTATACCAACCTAACCTACCTACCTACCGCACCAAAAATAAAGACCCAACTAATGCCGTGTCATATAGATACACCACAAATACAGCAGAGTGACAACTTACCAAGTCCCTAAACCTATGCTCCACATTATCTGCCAATGAATTATTCACAGACTCTCCTAATTCCCATTCATGTATTATAGTCTTAAACCCAAATATGGGTTTTAGAAATCCAACATTTCTCTCATCCCCCCTTCAAACGCGTATAGTCTCTTATACCCACTGCCAAAATCAGACTCAGAGGTTAGGTTAACAGAAAAAAGAGGTGAGTATCGGGTTCCCAGTATGCGCCTTCATAATTAATTTGTTCTCCTATCAATACCACCTGTGTAGTGTATTCTATAGATAGGTGTATTCCGTTATTCCATGTACATACATATAAATGTATGTTTAAAGAGGGGTTGTTGGTGGATTATAATATGAATGTATGTTGAAACAGATTTAATTCATACATCAGCCACCTGAATAACTTCATTTGTGATATTTTGTGTCCAATAATTAAATCTATCAATAACCCATCAATCAGCTCACTATGTGTGGTGATGTCCGGTCGGCTGGTTGAACCTCGGACCTCGTATACAATATCAGCCAGCCATCTATGTCTCGCATGATTGCATCGAATGAACATATTCATGTGTCGTCTGCGGCCAGCCGACATTGGAAATTGGAAGCTATACAGCGACACATCTTTCGATCTTAACTGAATGTCAAAATTAAACAGTATTGCCAACTTATAGACAATGAAAAAAAAACCTTATTTGTTTAAAAAAATTAAATTAGAAAAAGCCTAAGCTTTTTAATCAGAAACTATTAAAAAAGGAACACTTTATTTGTCTACATCAATATACATTTTTTTGCACTGTCCAAAACTGAAAAAATCGATTTTAAACTGACATTGCATGCATACTTGAATTTATCCAAACTATTCGATCCTGGGACTCATATGTTAGATTTGAAAAGTTTATTAGTTTAATTGGAGTTATATTTATTACTTATGTATGCTGCAGATCACCAGTTGATCTTCTTTATAAATAAAACATCAAAAAAGATAATTTCTATACAATTTGGCATTCCTCAAGGAAGCCATTTAGGACCCTTATTATTTTAATTATTTATTATATGTACATTGCATACCTAATGCTTCTTTTGTTAAGCTTCAGTAATCCTAAAAAAACGATAATAAACATATGTACATAGATTATATTACAAACAGTATTTTAACCGTGCTTTATACTAAGACGACTAGACGTCATTTAGTGAACAATGATATTATGGAAAATGTGTGTAGTAAACGTTTTCCGATCTTGGCATTTCAATGGACTTAAAATTTTACTTCAATAAACACAATTGATCATATCTAATTAACAAAAATAAATGTAAATAAGGATAATACCTGACTTTCTTATCAAAGTACATTGATGGCCTATTTATAAACGCTGTCTAACTTTAGACAACTGTCATACCTTGGAAAATGTGTTCAAAAACCTTGTTTATTGTTGTCTTATAGATGCCTAACTTAGACACGAGAGTAGATTGTCATAACCGTGAATAATGTGATATTTATTTTTATATATAAAGCATATTTCCACCAATTTGAAATAGTTAGACAGTGTCTAAGTAGACAAAATCTAATATATACGACTGTAAGTCCCTACAGAAAATTAATTAATATTCTTAGCAATGGCATTAATTTTAATAAATTACCACGTTATTTTTTATTGCCTTGTAAAAAAAAAATGTAAGTCATATTAACATAGCACAATCCTTGACCGAATGATCCAAATTTTCAGAACTGAATTAACTCTGAGTTTAAACCTGATTAAAAATTAATTTATTAATTTCAGCTTACCTATATCATATCTATCTTATCCGGTTATCTAAAGATTAAGTCAATACATGTGATGGATTATCTGGTAATCTAAGTTAACTTAAAAATAAATTCCCAGAGTTAATAAATTAAAAAAATAAGCCTTAGTTGGCAATCATGTCCTCCAAATGAAACTCTTTAACACCTCAGACCACTTATACGTTAGCAAATTAATGTTGCACATTAATCATCTGGCAATATTGTTAATGTTGATGTCGGCGATGATGATGGGTGCAGGTGGTGAGTGTGCTGGTGTCCTGATGGGAAGTTCTGATGCTGGATACGAAAATGATAATGTAGTGGTATTATAAGCAGAGGTAGACCCATTTGGTGGATAATGGTCAACTTCCACCATTATTATTTGTTTTGTATTGAAAACAAAGCATCATCCCGAGAATAATCATTTCATTAAATCGATTGGTGGAGTATTGGGAGAATGCAATATACATGAGTATAATATTTTAAAGATATTCTGCGGATGCTATAGAATTCTGTAGAAGTAAACAATTTTTGTGTAAACACAAGAACATCTAAGGCTTAATAATATAGAAGGTATGTACTATGTTGTTCTCATCTTTGTTGTCATCAATTATGAACTTTCTAAAATGAAGGAATTTAAAGGAGGCATACAACTGATGTTTACCTTAGATCTTAAGCGGCATATACACAATTAGGTCTATTCGGCAAGGTCTTTTATTCTGTTATCCTGCTATTCTTTTATGAATTTCCATACAAAAGTTTGAGCTGTCAAAAAATCTTTTATAAATTGTAATTTTGGTATTCGGCATGCCAAAATCTGTTATAAAATCTGCTAACAAATCTTTTATGACCTGTCAAAAATTCGAACTGTCAATAAATCTTTTACGATTTCCATTTTTGGTATTCAGTATGCGAAAATCTGTTATCAAATCTGTTTAAAATCATAAAAGAATAAAAGACAACTTTTTTTGACTTTTATAATAAAATACTTTCAAGCTGACTTATTTAAAAATGGATTATCTATTATTTCGTCAACGAAATTCTGTAAAAAGGAGACAAATGTAAGTACATATATGTACCTATAACAAATAAAAAAATAAATTAAAACAAAATTATTTTGGTAGAAGAAAGCACAGGACACTTTTGTTGGAATTAAGATTAAAAATTAAATTCTTAATCTTAAACAATTTATAAAAAAAAACATTCTACCTTATACCTTCTTCCATTCATCAACGGTGTGATGGGCACCGCTTGTGCTGTTTAGGAGTAATCCCAGAGTTTCCCATAACACTTTCACAGACGAATCGCAATGCTTGTTTTGGGATACTAATGGGTTTTGTTCCATGAAGGAGCAGTAAATTTCTTTCTGCTCGTTAGTAATTTTTTGTTGTCTTCGCCCTAAAAAAAGTTTATATATAGGTATATTTATAATTCGCAGAGGAGGACCTGTGCCACACTGCTAGTATCCATAGTAGGTATACGGAAGTTTACATCTAGGTACATATGTACATATGTTTCAGAGAATAGATAACATAGGTCAATGGGAGTACCATGTTGAGTACAATGCTATTAGTGGGGTAGGGTATTGCAATCTTATTCCCTGAAACATATGTGGTAAAATAGTATTCCATATGGTATGGATACCAGTAGTGTGTATGTAACAGGTAACAGGTTACTTTTATTCTGGTCATCCATTTCATTCATTTTGTGTTAATCATTTGCCAATTTCCAGTGAGTTATTTCTATAACTTATAACAGCTGATTATGACAAAAGATTTTAGTTCTGTTTGCTAACAGATTTCGTTTTCGAAGTTTCATAACAGAATTTTATAAAAGATCGAACTTCTGAATACCAATTTAAAAAAATCTTTTATGGTGAAAATCTTTTATGGTTTATAACAGAAAATTCATAGCAGAATAACAGAAGTGGCAGAATAGGCCAAAATATACACAGGTAAAAATCTGATCATGCATGGGAGAGTGACAATGCCACACATAAAAGTTATTTTCCAGCTTGAAGCGAAATTAAAGACTTTTCACAGATAGGCAGACAGACAGGCAGAATTGCGAGAGCCACTTTTTTCGACTTCGTTATACAGGGTGTCCGCCGGGAAGGTATACTACTTTATCACTATTTATCGTGTAGTGAATGATTTCGAAGAAAGAGGGTCTGTAGGTGATAGGCCCAAGCATGGACCACAACGTACTGAAAGATCGGCTGAAAACATTACTGCTGCTCAAGGAAGTATTCAAAACAATCCATCAACCTCAATTTGACGCCGTGCTCAGGAGCTTGGTCTTCAAAGAACAACTTTGAAAACTTTTTAACGCCACAACTGCATGCTTTGGGCTTGATTAACATGTGGTATCAACAAGTCGGTGCCACATAGCATACAGCCAGGATTACAATGGAATTACTGCGAGACCTCTTTCCACAACAAGTAATTTCAAGAAATGGTGATGTTGATTTGACTGCTCCGGAGTTATTTTTGTGGGGATATCTGAAAAGCAAGGTTTATGCAAACAAACCAGAAACGCTTGAGCAACTCAAACAAAATGTGTGAGAATGTAATGAAAAATGTGCTCAAAAGGGCTCGCATTTGTGAGACAAACAGAGGCGGACATTATAAAGAAACAAAGTAGTATATGTACCTTCCCGGCGGATACCCTGTATTATTATTATCTTAATATGAAGCTTGATCAAAATCCGCACTGACACACGCACTCACTGACGCAGCACGCACTCTGTTAATTCCGCATAAAATAATGTGAAAGGTTGGGCAGAAATGAAAATTTAGTATTTATATTGACATCAAAATAATTTCAAACTCTTCTTTCAAAATGCTTAAAAGTTCACAGTTAAAATTTTTATTAAAAGCTATAACTGGCAACAAACTTCTAGTTTTTAACATAAAATCTAAAACATGTCTATTCTTTCAGCAGTTACTATAATTATAATAGTTTAAAAATTGACGACACAATTCTGTGACAAAAAAAAAGCAATCGTTATGCTGCCACGGGGGAAATTTAACGGTCCATGGAATCTGTATTTTATTTGAATTTTCTCTTATACACTCTCGGAATAGTAAAGCAGCTGTTGAATAGGATATTTTTCTTCTTCTTTTGTCACGACTTTGTGTCCGAATCCTCCAAGTATAACACTCTACCGAATCGTGGTTGCTTTTCATATACATACATACATCAACTGAAACACCCAGGAGGAGTCACAAAACACTTAATTTGTATTTTTCCGCATCCTCCTTGTGATGATGCTTGTGGTGAAGAAGGAAGGTCCAGGACAAAGATAGAAATCCCAATTCGCATCATAGCCAGTTAATTTCCAATCATTTGCATTAAATTACACGCATTAGCCTACGAGTTCTAACAAAGGCGACCATGACGTGGCTACTTGTTCGTGTTTTTTTTTTTCTATAAAGTCTCTTCTTTTTGTGTTGTCAAACCAACAAAACAACAACAACAAAAACTTCTTCTTCACCCTCTTGAGAGATGAGTGGTTGACTGGGTCCAGTATACCAGTATGGCAGTATAGCGGGGGTCAAATACAAAAGAGAAAGAATGAATGAATGAATGAATGAATAGAAAGTTGGCGCAGCATTTTTCAAAGCAGTGCGGAGTAAAATTGCTATTGAAACTGTTGCCATTGAAAAGGATAATTACTTAAATTAATTGGAGGGGCAACATGAAATTAGACAACGATTTATGTGTCCCTTCTTTTGTTTGACTCCTTTGTGCGGTGACCGCTCACTATACATATCTATAAATAAATATATCCACTCTTCAGGGATGTGGTGTCGATGAGAGTTGGGATACTGACAGAAGATTTTTTTTTTGAAAACACCGAAGAAAAAACTTCAGAAAATTTGTATTCAGGACACTTGGTGAAATTAGCTTTTGTTTATGGCAACAATGGGTACAAATCATTGCAAAAAGGGACAACTAATTATAATTATTGTTATACTATTACAAAAAAGCTGCGATGGAGAGGGTGGATCGTGCGAATGACCAATTCAGTAAATGAAATAACATTAAATGAGCACGTTGCAGGACAAGTTCTAGAAAACAGATCAAAAGAAAAAGAATAATTATATAATGTACCTATCTATGAAAGTTTTGCTCTTGATGTAACTTCACGGATGCGTGATTGAAAAAGGACAGTATTTTAGGTACATACATATATTTGTACGTGCGCTGCAGAAAAAATCACATTTTGGTTTGAGTATTTTTTTAAATTAAACTTACAGAGAGTTTGTTGGACTAACCTTTTGAACGGTATTCACCAAACCATGTCTGTTTTTCGTTTTTCTAAAAAAATTTTAAATGTTTTTTTTTTGTGAAAAATTAAACGTTTTAATTAAGTGACCACATAGGTAGATATCCTTTAATAAATGTTGACACTTGTTGTTTGACAGATAGGAAATAAATTAAATTTTGACATATACATATGGAATTACCCAGTTCAGGTTTCTCAAACTCGCTGATAAGATCTCAAAGATCTCAGCAATCTCAGAATCTGAACTTAATTCCTCAGTGAGATTCCTCACTTTTGCTGTCAAAATGCTGAAACTAGTATTTTTTGTCGCAATTGATCAATTTATAAAAAAAGAGATGACGAGTGCTTCTGACTTCTAACCGAGAAATCTTGTTCAGGTTTTTCTTTTTCCTCAGTGAAGCTGACAAAAGTATGCTCAGTGAGATCACAGAAATGGGAACTGGTTAAATATTAAATTCGAATTTAAACGACAGTGAAATCTGACTAAGTTGTTTTCTGACGTAAATAAAATATTTAGATCGAACTGTCAGAGGAATAAACTTAAATCGTGGTATTTCTGATTGAAAAATTAAACGTTTTATTAACATTATAGAAATTCCCCCCAATAAAATTTGACAGTTTGTTGTTTGAAAGATAGAAGACAAAACTACATTTTGAACATTTAATTCGAACTGTAATCGGAAAGCAATAAAATCAAGGTTTTACTGCTTATCTACTTATATTGACCTCCAATGGAATTTGGCAATTAATAATTTGACAGATATAGGGGTCAATTTATAGGTTCGTTCGCGTACTAGCCAGAAACTACCCAAAACTACCATTTTCTACCAGATTTAGTTCAAACTTTATTCGCGTACGCATATTTCGTGTAATTTCTGGCAGGAGAGAACGCTTATGTGAGAGAAATTTATTTCCCCTTCTTTGCAGTTTTTAACCGAGAAATTTCTTCGGGCACAAACTGGTAAGTTCTGTGTTCTGTCAGAAGCCAATTTGAAAGTTAAGGAACAACAACAAGAATACAAAATGTCTGCTGTTTACTTTTTGTTTTGTTTAAATTGGTATGTAGCAGTGAATTTGACAGATTGTCATTTTTATTCCGGTAAGTACGCGAACAAACCTTATAATAATTATTAGTTCGAACTGTCAACCAACTTTCAACATTTAATTCAAACTGTCATCGGAAAGCAATAAAATCGAAGTTTTAATCGTATAATAGACGTGCTCAGCTAAATGAGATCTCGGAGATTTCAGCAATTTTAATTATATGAAAAGGATTCCTCATCAAAATTTCTCAGTTTTGCTGTCAAAACTTTGAGGAAAAAAAATCTTGGATTCGCTTGCTTACTTTTTGATTGAAAAAATTTCTGAGATCTCATTTTCTGAACGCGCCAAATTCATACTGAAACCATAGCCAACCTTAAATGGAGTTTGACACTACAAGATTTGACAGATAATAATCAGCTTCCAACCTTAATCCAGTCGATCATTTGATCCTTTATATAAAAAAAGACAAAAATTCTGATCTTAATTTTCAGAATATTTTTTAAATTTGACACTTTGTATTTTGAAAGATAACAGACGAACGTTATTTTGACGTATAGAGTATTTTGTTCTAATTACTGGCAACGAAAAGCTTTCAAATGCGGACTTTAATCCATTGACAGTCTTACCCCCCATATAGGCGAACTCCAATGGAATTGAATACTTCATGATTTGACAGATAGGGGTAGAATTAAATTCTGATTTAGTACGTACTGAATTTCAACCCTAACTTAATTCGAACTCTCGGTTCATATTATTGAACGTACCCAATAAAATTATATGATTCATCGCAGAGATTATGAATTATAAAGATAGGAATCTTTCGTACGTTCCACCCTCCAATTTGTTTACATTGTTGTTTTTGTAATTTCATCTCGTGTCGATGAATAGATGTGAATTGCAACAAAAATTTATGCAGTGGTGAGTTCATATTTTTGCACTAGTGTGCGTTAAAACATGGACACTAGTGCAAAAATATGAATTCACCACAGTCCGCCAGCTTGTAGGCAAACCAGAATGACAGCCGAGCTTTCCAATCTTTATAATTCATAATCTCTGATTCATCGTAGCGTATTCATTTTGTACACGTAATGTGCAATACGTAAGGGTTTTAAGATTTAGTTAATTGCACTGAACTATTTAGAATACCAATATAGATTAAAGTTTAGGTTAACAGTTAACCTTTTTCCAAATTACTGCCCCAATATCCCTTTCCAACTAAATATTTAAAAGTAACACCTGTATTTATTTTGCTAGACCTACTGTCATATAAAAATACTAACTTCCTTAACTGTGCACTATCACAGTTAACTACAGTTATCCCTTTTAAAAACAAACCAATAAAAATGCTAACTCAAGTTAGTCACTTATTGCATGTGTACTATCTATGCAAGAGCAGAAACCATATACCCGAAAAAAAGCTAATTCTACTATAACCCCGCATATTGCAAGAAAACTATAGGTAGGTACTTTATAAGCTTGGTATGTATAGGATATGATGATTTTGAGCTTTATAAATCTGGAGGACCAGGCTATGGGCAGTAAGGGATTTTTAAAATTCATCCGACAAACACTATCGTAATCTACGTGAGAATTTTAACAATTTATTTTGTAGACTTTGTGTGGCATGGTATAGAGATTGAGATGGCTTGGCTGGGCCTGCTGGCGCTATGCTTAACATCATGGAGCGCGTTGTCCTTTTTCGCATATACTGGTTTTTAGCAAAAAAAAAAAAAAAAACAACCGACACCGACACTATGTGATATTTATACGAAAAGAGGACTCTTGCCAAAGGAAAAACCAAAGAATTGGTTAAGGAAAAACATACGACCAAAAAATCCTTCAAAAAAAAAAAAATACCCCAGAAAAACTCAACATAATACATGAACTTATAGAAGTAGAGGGGAGGGAGAAGTGCTCCATCCGAAGAGGAAAACGAACACGACAAGGAAGTGAAAAATCAAATAACACGGGAAAGCTTGGATCAAGTTTCTTTGATTTTGTTTTCCCTGCGGTCTTTGTATACTTTTTTATTTTTATTTTTTTTGTGTTATCCGTGTCTTATTTTTGGGATATGTGTGCGCTCTTCCGAGGTTCTGTTTCTGTTCCTGTAGCGTTGGTGGTGGCAAAGCGGTGATGGCAGTGGTGAAGCTTAAGACTTTGAATGAATTTTGGTCGGGCACAATGATGCTTCAGCTTCAGCCGTCTGTGATATTTTTAGTTTTGAGATATATGTAGGTATAGGTACATCCTGGAGGGATTAAATATCCTTCTTTCTGTTCTCCCAGAAATTCTGGAAATATATTTGTTTCCTCAGCTGATGTGATATTGGGTAATGGTATCAAGGAAGGAAACAGATATTCTTTTACTGAGTTGATGGATATCTCTCGTTGTTACAAGGTAAAGGAGAGGTATTCATGCACACGATATGTGTAGTAAATTACTAAATTTAAATTTAATAATATTGAGGCATTTCGCTGAAAAATTATAAGATTGTATGTGTTACGTATGAAACGACGACGACGGTGACGACACGAACGCACGAAGCACAAAGTTACATAAAGGAGTCCTCTTCTAAGAGGATGTGTGGGTTATTTGTTATTTGCCTGCTCCGATTACATTATCTCAGCCTCACTCTCTCTATTTAGGTATCTGTGGAGGGAACCTTTTGGCTGGTAAGTATTATTTCTACCGTTCAAATGGCTGGTATTCCATGTGTGAATAATAACAAGTGGGTCCTTGGGAGCAATATAGGAACAATGAAATGAGAAAAGAGGGATAACTTGAAGTTGTTTCTTCAACTTCGGTTAATGAATTGATGAGCTGCGATTGTCAAGATGTGTGAACAATTTAATTTTTCATTTTTTGAAATGTGGGAATTTCAAGTGTTTTCCTAAATGGAAAAAATGTTTTCCTAAATGGTACGAGTTTTTCTAAAATTTATTTAAGTCACGTTAGAATAGCCAATCTAGATTAAAAAAAATGGGAGATGTACCTACATCACAACATCTTGTAAGAGGCTAGATGTTGCATATTATCATTACTTATTATTGGTAAATGTTTGTTTTTTATAATTTAGACCATAATCACAATAATATACAAACCCATGTTTTCACCGGCTTTTTGGCATCAAGTAGCGCATTTTGTCGGAATCAAATGTCGTCATGATCGCGACTAATAATATTTCCGTTTCTTTCCTCTCCCGCGGAACATGGTGGCATCCCAAATCATACTCAGAATGTGTTTATTTATTTTTTTTCTGTCACGAAAATGCCAAAGCTTTTTACTTTTTTTAAATTTATTTAATTTCCCCTATAGCAAGATTCTATCCGAACATTTTACCTGATGCATTTTTTTGCTTGTCAAACTACTGATAATTTCTGTTGTCAAATGTGACGTTTACTTAGAAACAAATCAGAATTATTCGAAATACGTGTCCTTACTTTTAATATCTAATTAAAGCTCGAACAAAATTTTTTCCCCAAGCAGACCTATTAACGTAAATGACTATAGCGACAAATGTTCCGGGTGCCATTTACAGTTAAATTTTGTACTTTTTTAGCTTTGACCAATAATTCACTCAAACCATATAAACCATACCAAATTTTAGTTTTTTCTTGATATAAACTGGCTCTTCAGCCTAAATACACCAATTTAGGGGGAGAGGATAGAACGGGACGAAGGTTTACTGCCTGAACACAAAATGGAGACGGAGCTGCAATTGGGGCCAGAAAAGCTGTCAAAATATTCAATACATAGACTGCTTTTAGACGACTGCAATTTCTTTCCGCAATTCTCTTTTGAGTTTCTATCCGATTGCAGCATCCATTTAAACGCTGCAAATTTTAATACCTGCAATTTTTGTTAAATGAGAAGAAAACATCTCTTCTTACTCTTTACTCCGCTTGTGTCTCAAACAATAAGAAAAAGCACAAAGAAGAAAGAGCGATAACTCTGCAATTATTTCAACCTCTGAAATTTTGTCTACCTCGGACACCGCATACGTCCCCCGCCTACATGCTTAAAAACTGCAGGGGGTAATTGCAGAGTAATTGCAGCGTTTAAAAGCAGTCATACAAATTCAATGTTATGAACACAAAGCAATGTGGCTCAAGTCATGCCTGATTCACAATGCCACGAGAAAGTGAGACTTCGATGTGATGCTAAATTACATATAGCGATACATTTTTGATGAAAATTTTACTTCATTATAAAGTTTGGACTTTGACATTATGTTTGGAGAAAATATCAGTCAAATAGCGGCCTCGGGAGGTAATTTTTAACATTTCTTCGCACATTTCGGGTGGTATCTCGGCCAAAACTTCAGTAATTTTGGCTTTTAATGCGTCTAGAGTTCGGGGATTATTCGTGTAACACAATCTTTTGCATAGCTCCACAGGAAAAAATCTAACATTGTCAAATCGCATGATTTTGGTGGCCAATTGACGTCGCCAAAGCGTGAAATCACGCGACCAAGAAACTTCTCACGCAATAAAGTAATAATTAGGCTTGTTGCCCCATCCTGTTGGAAGCACATATCGTCCAAATGCAAAGTACGGCATAGTGAGGTGTACGACACGTTCAATTGTCGCGAACGCCGAGAATTCGACAAATTCGGATCATCAGCAATACTTTCACTTTCAGCAGCAATATTTGCTCTTCAAATTTCTTCATAATTTTACCGTTTTGCGTAGTCCGTCGATTAGTGACCGCGAAAGTGGCTACGTTTGAATTACCACTTTTGTCGAAGTTTTAATAATTTTAACGCGTTGTTCGATTGTTAAGCGATCCATTATTGTAAACGGCAAACATTCAACTAATATTATGACACTTCAAATGAAAGTTGAGTTTGACAGGTGTTAAATGCCAGCGCATTCAAATTGTATGAAGGAAAAAGAGCCGGAAAACAATATTGAAGCTTTTTGTGTTTATTTGTTTTGCGAAAAAAGTTCTTAATTAAAAGACAAATATTAGCAATGAAAAAAGTGAAAAATAAGTCCGTGATTGTGTTTTTTTTAAATACATATACAAAAAGCTGTACATTTGCATTGTGAGCTGAGCACGTACAAAATATCACGTACGACACTTTTTCACAGCTTTTGCAGCTCTAACTTCAGTTCTCCAATTTCAAGATTGTGGATAATTTGGAAACAATTGCGTTGCTTGACCCGTGCACAGCAAGGAAGGCTTCCTCGCTTGTTATAACTTTATGTAACAAACAGTTGCTCGTGTCAGTACTGTATTTAAATGAAGTCTTACAGCAAATTGCAGCGATCGATCTTAATGTAATTAACCAAATTATGTAATAACCATTCACAGTACACATTGCGCGGGTTGTAAAAGATGTTGGTGTCAGAAATGGCTGTTAGATTGTTCACAAAAACTGCACACAGCATTATAAGAAACAACAATAAAATATTTGATAAGTTAGAGGGCACACAGGGATCCACCATTTTTTTTTTTTGATTTCGACGAATGCGAAAAACTGAAAAAAAAAAAAATGAAAATGCTTCTGATATTATGTATACCTTTAATATGTGTATATATACTGTGATCATCATTCGTGTGTTAATTAATCCGAAAACCCCGCATTTCCCAACTTGAACTTTCTCTTCTAGTTATATAAATTTACTTCTATACCTTGTCTACCTTGGATTGTTATTCAGCCTACTAACCTGATTTAAATGCGGACACCTAATCTAAATATCGACCGACTGACGTCAACGAACAACGACTGTTCTCATTTTTCAAGCCATTTACTTGGCGCATAAATGGCAAATTAGATTCCAAGAACGAACGTGCACACAAGGAAAGTTTAAAAAATTCATGAAAACTCTTCTACATAAATGTATAGGTATAGGTACTAGCTTGGGTGGGGGATGCTGCTGATGACGAAGGCCCAGGACCTGATCCCTGCACTTACCTACACAAAGTGGGTACTTACATCCGTATATAGATTGTACCTTTTTTTTTTTTCTCTGTGTTATGTTCTCAATGATAAGCTTATTAAAGTACCTTTGCCGTTACTCATACATAATGGAAGGATACAACAGGAAGGCGACTTCCTTCCTTCGCGTGCTTCCTTTCCATCTACTACGACACTGTGTTGTTTCCCGCTGCTGTTTTGTTTTATATGGTACGGATACCTCTCTCTCCACACCCCGATCAGACGGTGGTGGTGGTGATGCTGTGCAATCGTGTCGTCCTTGGAGATGGAGAATTATTATTGTCCTTAAAAAAAATGCTCTATTCAAACTCACCCTCTTTGGCCCAGTATGCTGCACTTCGATACGGTCCCGATTCCCGACATTGCAAACCACTCTGACTCCCCCATTGCCACAACCGCGCCGCCACGCAGAGCCAACAGAGCTCACCAGGTAGATGGGTAGATGCTTATGTTGCTGGCTGGTTGCCGTGTTGTTGTGTCTTTCCTGCATCTCAGAGATTTCCAGAAATTCATCTGCTGACAGGATTGGAATGGGTGAGCATTTGTTAAAGAAATTTTATATAAATATAGGATGGACGAGGGGCTCCCGTGTTGCTGCATGCGACAACAACGACGACAACAACGACGCACGGTGGGAGTGGTGGAAAATTTAAATCGAGGAAAATGCGAGGAAGTAACGTTGCGTTACTGCCTTTTGTGTCTTTTGCAAAATTAATGGTAAAAATATGTTGTTCGCAATGGCTTATATCATTTCTTCAGGATTTTCATATAATGTATGTTATGTACATATACATTATGTGTATTTAGTTACGTACAGTTTGGATGTGGGGAGCTTGAATAGAACCATACCCAGCTGATATTTTGGCAGAAAGGTAATAATAATATCAAATATTTTGTGCAGAAAATAACGAAAATATTAGTTAACATTGACATGAGAGGAAGAGCAACAAACAAAAAATCTTGGCAAGAAGAACTCGTATGACTTTTTGGCTGCGGGTTTTTGGAATGAGTACCTATACTGTTATACTCTTGGCAACTGAAGTACTTGCTCATATTCATATATGTACCTATAATATATATGGCCGGAAAATTGGTGTGGTGTAGTTCCTCTTTGAAATGACAACATTGTTGTGTTATTCGCGTATATGTCCTGGTTCCTTGTTGAGATTTTTAGAGAGATGCTTTAAGAGGAAAATGCATTAGGTACCTTGGGTTCAATTTTTTTATGATATAAAGCATATAATGTATGTATGTATGTATATGAGCGAGATATGTGTTTGGCAAAGAAGCAACATTTTTCTAGAGTACCTACTGAACTGATGCATTTCGGTAAATTAATGTGGTTATTTTTGTGTTGAGAGGAGTAAAGAATAGCTCAAGTAGGTATCTACTATTATTTTCGTAAATAAGTAATGCGCATTAAGCTGCAAAATAAACAAAGAATCGTAAGATGACCCGCAGTCTCTCTTTGCCAGTTTTAACGAACATATAAACTTTAGCTTCGAAATTCTTGCTGACCAAATTTTTTCTTAGAATCAGATATTCCTATATAAGCAAAAATTCTGTCCCTCCTTCTGTCTGTTCTGCCTGTCTGTCTGTCTGTCTGTCTGTCTGTCTGTCTATCTGTCTGTCTCTCTGTCCGTTCGTCTGTAGCCTAAACGGATTGGTCAATTTTCTTCAAACATGGTATCTGGTGTTTTTTGGGCATTCCCCCGATTTTATTTGCCAATAAATGAAAATCTTATTTTTGTCAAAATGTGCTTACAACTATTTTAAAAAAAATCTGTAATTTTTTTGCTTAATAGGCTACTTGTTTCTAAAAAAATCATGAAAATGTGGTACCTGTTTTTATTTTCGATTTTCTCAAAACCGGTTCAACTGATTTTGATAATTTTTTCGATGGAGGATATTTTAAAAAGTTTTAAAGTTTTGTAGGTATACCAAATTTTTTACAAAATTGTTTTTTGGATTAAAAATTCTTTTTTTTTTTTTTTTTTTTTTGAAAACTCAATAATACAAAAATGACTTGGTCGAATTTCATTAAATTTGGCACTCAGCTGGTTTTACCATAATCTATAAGTTTTTTGAAACCTTAAAAAAAATAAATTGTTAGGCGCGACAGCTCATGTAGAATCAGGGCCTAGTGACTAACAACTCTCAACCATTTCTGTGTGCGTGTTATTGGGAGGAATAAAGGGGACCTACAATTTTCTGCCGAATCCGAACGGCTATGATGAGAAGCACTTTTTCATGACTCGAGATACTCTTAGAGGATTTGTGGCATAGGCTGGGAATCGAACCCAAGACCTTCAGCGTAACAGTCCAACGCACTAACCATTGCGCCACGGGCTACTATACTACCTTTTGAAACCTTATAACCAAAAATAACGGTACCTTCCATACAAGTGTTTTAAAGTCGTTAAGGAAAATCTCATTTTTCTCAAAAATGACATACGAATTTTGATAAAAAATTTGATTTGACCTATGTATTATCAGTCCAATCTCCATATTATTGAAATTTATTATTTCCTTGTGATGCTTTTTCTTCACGGCTGAGGTAGAATCACCGGTGTCCAAGATTCTTCCAAAAGAAGCAACAAAACTTGGGATTGAAGGGTTTGGTAACTCCAAATAAAATAATGGTTTTTGATTCTTTTCTTTTAGATTTTTTTTTATAATTTTCATTTATTTTATCTTATTGGTTTCTAACACGGTATTTCATATAATGTTCTTTTACAAAAATGATATCCTTAATATAAACTAACACGGTACTTCATATACTACAATGTTCGGTAACTTAAATAACTAACACGGTATTTCATATACAAATTTTCTCGAAAACGGCTCTTATTAATTTGATTTAAATGACAATACGAACCAAAAAATCAAACAAGCTACGGCGATCCAATTTTTCGTCTTCCCCATCATCATGATGTCGATTTTTGTTAAACAACAGCTAGGGTACCATTTTTTTTTTTATTTGCAATTCTCAGTCGAGATCTTTTAATTAGAGTCAAATTCCAGAATGGAATGGAATTATATAATTTCTATACCTACCGTTTTTTTTGTTTGTTTTTGTTTTTCAATTTTTGTTTCCATTCTATCTAAATATAAATTAAAGTCAGTTTAGTGGGATAAACGCATAATCGTATATAACTATAGTATAACCTTTGTGACCTTGGATTTTTGTATGTATTTTAATAAATTATGCAAAAGAAATCATTATCACAATTTTAATGATAAAAACAAGTAAATTATTTTGCTCTTGCATTTACCCTTTACAATTTACATACGATAAGTGAAACTCAGATGAATAGATACATTTTACATTATGCATAATGTAGGTAGGTACATATTCAATTAAAATCAAATAGTTATGGCTGAGATCAACTGGTTTTCAGTAAAATTGAATAATTTTTTTAAAGCTCATTGCAAAAAAAAAAAAGTGTGTATTGTATGTGTATTTATTTACATTATTATTACTTTTAGGTATACATACATATAAACATTTTAGTAGGTACAAAAAATTACATATACTATGTAAGTTAAAGTGCCTAAAGTGTCATTATAGATTCTTTGATTTATCTACTCTTATATACCATTCATTAAAGGGGTTTAGGTGAGCAAAAAAAATATTAATTGAAACTTCGTCGAAAGTGCTAAATTAGTCACTTGATAGTTTTATAGATATTATCATGGAAGATGAATAATTAAATCAAATAATATTCTCGTGCTGATAGTTTTGTTAATAAAATTCAAAATTCAAATTATCTAAACCGTAAACTTCAAATTCAACAAAATAAATAAAAACTTATAATAGCCATGTTTTTTTTTGAATAAGTGAATAGCCAGCTCAGCAAATTCTTTTTTTTTTTTTAATTTAATTTATTTTTTAATTTATTAAAATCTATCCCTTTTTTGTATTTTCAAGAATTTTATTAAAGTTAAATACACGAAATTTTAGACGATTAATTACGATATTAAAGAATTTTAGTATTATGCTAGGTTAAAAACAGGATTTTCGAAAATTTAAACGATATAGCATCGTGCTATCATTTATTATAAAGTTGAAATCACCAAATGCCTATTTTAATTTTTACTATCTCTAAATGTCACTTTAACAGTTAAAAAAAAAAAATGTGAAAATGGTATGTTTGCTTACTTGTTTGCACAAACTGTCACTTTTTTAGGCGTGTTCAGGTGAAGTTTATTAAGAAAATAGTTTAAGTATTATACTAGTTATTTTTTTTTTTTTTAAATATATAACAACATTGGGGGCGTTTAATCCATTACGTTTGTCATCTGAATTTTCAGAATTCTGAATTTTTAGAGCTTCTGATTGGCCAACTGTCATGAAAAGTTAGATGACTTTTAGTTACGTTTCATCTGAATTTTCAGACAAGAAATTCTCATCTGAAAATTCAAATGAAAGTTATTTGAGGTGGGGGAAATATCAAAACAGCTTAAGTAACGCGTCATTCATTTTTCGGTTTCAAAAGTAAAGCTTAATATGAAAATTTTATTTCATTATAAAGTTTGGACTTTGATATTAAGTGTGTAAAAACAATATCATTCAAATGGCCGTCTCGAGAAAATTAGCAGCATGCAATTCTTTTGAGGTAATTTTTAACCACTTTTTCGCACATTTCCGACTGTATCTCGGCCATAACTTGAGTAATGTTGGTTTTTAATGCGTCTAGAGTTCGGGGATTATCCACGTAAACACGGTCTTTTGCGTAGCCCCACAGAAAAAAATCTTACGGTGTCAAATCGCATGATCTCGGTGGCCAATTGACATCGCAAAAACGTGAAATAACGTAACCAGGAAACTTCTCACGCAATAAAGCCAAAATTGATCGTATTGTGTGGTTTGTTGCCCCTTCTTTAATAGCCGGCCAAAAAAATCGTTCAATTGCTGCGAACGCCGGGAAACCGATAAATTCGGATGTATAGCAACACTTGCACTTGCTAAGTCACCACTTTTGTAGTAAGTTTTAATAATTTTAACGCGTTGTTCGATTGTTAAGCGATCCACTTTCGTAAATGGCAAACATTCAACTCATATTATGGCACTTTAAATGACAGCTGTGTTTGACAGGTGTCAAATGTTAGCGCTACCAACTTGAATCCACGACATGAATGACCCGTTAGTTGAAAGCATTTCAATAATATAGTAACTAAATAAATTCACGCAAGAAAGCGACAAAACGATTTTTGACTGAAATTTCAGATTTTTTGTTTGCGTTCAACGACATAAATTCAGAAATCTGAAAATTCATAAGTAAAAAAAAATCTCTCGAACCCGCCCATTTTAGTGAATAGCTTTAAATTAAGTGAATTGTTAATTAAATTAGTATGATGCTAGTATACTTTGTGCATTTATCTTTTTGTAAAACATGTTTTATGATCCATTACAAGTAAACCTTATACTTAAGATTTAAATATACATACAAATATACTTCAAGCTGAGCGGTTGCATTTAGTTCTTGATCATAAAATTAATAATTAATTGCATCTATTAGATGCCTTTGTTGATTTTTGTTTTGTTGTATAGATAATTAATAATTTGTATCACAACAAATTTACATTGCCTATCTTCAACTATGCATCTGTACATTGAATGAGTCAATTCTATACAGTTCTATAGTTGTAGGCAAAGTGGTGCAACACGTATTAACAAACGAGGTGTTTGCGTAGTTTGAAAAAGTGAAAAGTGTCAACTTCTTTTGCAAACACATCAGTTCAATTCGAGATCTCATCCAGTTAATTTATTTAGTTACAATGACCAGCGTGTAAGTGTTCTTAACAAAAAACAAAAACAAAAAATATCAGATTTTAGTGAATCGTGTTTTAGTCGGAAATGTGTGCTCCTGCTTCTTCTTCTGGCAGCTGTACCACTTATATCAGCCCAAATTCCAGGTCTAGGACGATGTCCATCTAACGTCCCAGTACAGAACAATTTCCAACTCCCTGACGTAAGTTAACCTTATACCTGATCAAGTTATGCATCTTCAAATTAACAAACTTAAACCCTTATATGTATAGTTCCTCGGACAATGGTATGAATATGAACGTTATCCGTTCGTCTTCGAGGCGGGAGGAAAGTGCACTTACGCAAGATATGCATCCTTGCCAAATGGAAATGTGTCTGTGTATAATTTCAACATTAATTCTATGTGAGTTTATTATGCCATCACATATCTATACCTTAACTAAATCTAAATAGGGATATTCTAATCTCATCCAAACATAACCCGAATCTCAGTTTCATGTATTGTATATTTCATCTTTTTTCCTCTTACTCAAGAACAAACAGAAAATCAGACATATCAGGAACGGCTACGGTGGTGGCCCCGGCAAAGCTTCTTGTACGATTCTCTGGAATGCCAGGTGAGTAATTTTGTCATTAATTACTCGAATTGAATCTGCACAACGGATTGAGAGGGCAAATTTGTGGGGGGGAAATTCATTAAATTTTAGATTTTCTGAGTGGATCCAATTACTGGATTCTCGGGACTGATTATACAAGCTACGCAGTTGTCTATTCTTGCACGGACTTCTACAGCATCTTCAATACAAGTGAGTTGATGTGTATACATATATCTTGTTTAGCAAATTTAATCGTAACAATCTTATACAGTGTATACCTATTGTGTATAATTAAGTAATTATTTTATATTTAACTATCTATGTTTTTCTTATTCTTATTCTTTTAATTTTGTTTTCTCATTTAAATGGAAGAAGTCAAAGGGTTATTTTCTGAAGTGTTAATTATTTATCTACTTTTTTTAGCATGAATCAGATTATTCTCGAACACGGATTGGAATATTATTTTTACTAATGACATCATTTCAAGTGTCTGAGCGTCTTTATTTTCTTATCTAAAAGGCACGTAGATAGACGTTTACTATTGTATATAATTCATTATCTCTCCTAGTTCTAATAGAATTCTAAGCTTAAGAATAATTAGATACCTACCTACATATTTAGTGAATCTTTGCTATGAAATTCTTAAAAAAAAGATACAAAACAAATACTGCTGGATATATTTACTTTCTAGTAATACCAGGAGAATTAAATCGCTTCAAGCTTGTAATCTAACCAGGCATTTTGTTTGAAATTCTACATTCACATAGAATGACTTTTAATTTTTCAATATTATTGAACTATCACTGAACCAAAGAGGTAGGTAGATTCATTAAAAAAGTTTATTGGGCCAGTAAATTATTTATCAAAAAATTATTGGCTCAATAAATGTTTATTGATACAAGTAAAAGTCTATTTGATCCTGTTAATTAATTTATTTATCTTTTACAAAATTGGTTTATTGCGACACTGTACCTACTTTTTTTTAACGAAATTGTTAGAACAATGAAATAGTTTATTAAATTGACCAATTTCGTTTGCTGTGCCAATAAATTATTTCGTTGATTAAAGGAAACTTATAAAGGGTGTTGTTTTTAGAAGTGTAGAACTTTGAAATGGAATAAAACAAAGATGATGAAATTTACTTTATTCGAAAGATAATCTTCAGGCATAATAATTTAAATATGATTTCTGGCATAATGACCACCACGGCTGGCTTGGACGTTTTCTAATCTGGAGGTCCAATTTTCGATGACTTTTTTCAACATTTGTGGCCGTATATCGGCAATAACGCGGCGAATGTTTTCCTCCAAGTGGTCAATCGTTTCGGGCTTATCGGTATAGACTAGCGACAGAAAATAGTCAAGCGGCGTTAAATCGCACGATCTTGGAGGCCAATTCAAGGGTCCGTAACGTGAAACTATGCGGTTACCAAACGTTTCCTTCAATAAATCAATTGTGACACGAGCTGTGTGACATGTTGTGCCGTTTTGTTGAAACCACAGCTCCTGCACATCATGGTTGTTCGATTGATGAACGAAAAAGTCGTTAATGATGGCACTATAGCGGTCACCATTGACTGTAACGTTCTGGCCAGCATCGTTTTTAAAGAAGTACGGAACAATTATTCCACCAACCCATAAAGCACATCAAACAGTCAGTGAACAGACAGTCAGTGAACAGTTGTGAATGTAACGGTGTTTCAACAAACACTTGAGGCTTATCATCACTCCAAATATACGGCAGTTTTGTTTATTAACGTATCCATTTAACCAAAAGTGAGCTTCATCGCTAAACAAATTCGCTTATGAAAATTGGGATCAACGGCAATCTTGTTTTTGCAAAATTTGGAAGCGTTGTTCAGGCGTCAGTCTATTCTATGTTGAAATGCCAAACCAAACTAAAAAAGTAAAAAAAAAATCACTTAACAGCTGACAAAATGGCCGCCAATTAAAATAGTGTTGCCAACTTAAAGTTCTATACCTCTAAAAAAAACTCCCGTTATTTGTTGAGCTAATGAAATAATTTATTAAATTGGAAAAACTTTCTGCCCATTTGCGCATTCTAGCTGGTCTTTACCTATGCTCACTTTTCCTATTTATTTGTCTCAATAAATGCTTAAAAGGATCAGCTTAATGTTTTTTTTTTTTACAAATTATAGTCGATTGATCGTATCTTATAAAATTCACAGTATATTTATGCTTTGATTTATAGTATCTACCATAATTTGCGTCTTTGAAATTCAATTCAAGTGACCTCAACTCAAAAATGCTTTTCGCCCAAGTACGACACTTGGAGTCATCAGTAAGATGCTGTTTTACCCTTCAAAGACGCAAATTGTGGTCGATGCTTACCACGACTCTTATAAAAATCGCAGCATGAACAAACTGTGAATTTTATAAGAGTCGATCCTAATATATAATGTTAAAATCAATTAAAATGTTTATTGACATCAATAACTAGTTTATTACACCAATAAATGCATTTATCGAAGTAAAAAATAGTAATTTTATAAAAATATTGTTTGACGCAATGTATGAGTTTAATAATTTACTATAATACAAGCAATTGGTTTTTAATTTTTAAAATTTTATTTTGAATAATCGGAGTTTAACTGAGTCAACAAATCGTTTATTTAATAGCTAGATATTTTTAAAACAAAAAAAATGTTCGCAGTATGAACACAAAATTTATTAAGACAGTGAAAAAAAAAACAGTTGATTGATATTATAAATAATATTGTTTTTTAGTTTTTTAACTAAGTTATAGCGATCAAGAAAAACCATCAGGAAAAGTTGAAATAGATGGATTCGATTTTTTTTCCTTTCACAGATCTGTCAGTGGAACAAGTAAAAGCTGGAACGCAAATAATTGGAACGATTTGTTCCATTTTGTGTGAAGTGACAATCAGCTGGCACGAAAAATCAATTTACATCAGGAAAACACATTAATGCATTTTTAACAATAAAATAATTGCTGACTTGAAAATTTTATTTGCATAAAAAATTCATTGAGTTATTTGTCATCGATTAGTATAACATTTGTGTTTCAAATCCATTGAAAACCTAGTAAATAATCTATTTGAAAGTTTTTCCTGTTTCGTTTTCCTGATCGCTATAACTGACGCCTAACCAATGATCATTGAAATTTTTAATTATTTTCTTTGGAAAATTTTGGACCGAAACGATTTTTTTTTGCAAGAATTAATAAATAAGTCATCAGTGTTTTGGTGAAAGTGAAAGTGTGCAGCAAATCAAACAATTTTACATGCAAAAAATAACAAACAGGCTGATTATAAAATATGTACTTTGTTATTGTTTGCAAAAAATGATTTGTTATTGTTTGTTTGTGAAAATTGTACTGAGTTGCTATACCACCAAAACACGCGGCTAATAATAAAATATAATAATGTATTTTTTTTTTTATTTTTAGAAGTTATTTGGGTCTTAACTCGAGAACGTAAGCCAAGTGATTCGGTTATATCACAAGCAAGACAAATTATAGACGACAACAAACTATCGAAGCGATTCCTTTTAAAAACGAATCAAGATAATTGTCCTGAAAGTTAATATTATGTACAGAAATCAAAGTTAAATATATTATGTAATTATAAACAAAACTCAAATGAAGGTTTTTTTTAACATATTTTCCTTCAAATTCAAAAATATTAAAATATAAGCTTTTCAGAAACCTAATTTTGATTTTCAGTAGTAAGATAAAATTTATTATCATAATATCTCTGTACCGTGCAATGACTTTAAAATATTGTAAAATTTGTATTTTTCTTTGAAACAATAAAATATATCTATCTATCTATCTACCAAATATGTATATAGAATCTCATGAATGAGCCGCAAGGGAATAAGTCTCAAAATTTTGTCTGACTCCCTCCGCAAATCATGTATAATCGGAGTGAATATCCATGGCTTATAGTGGAATTAGCTAAGTCCATTTTTATTTTTATCTATAGGTATACGTATAGAGGGTCTTATTTATAAAATTTACCTAATTTTGGAAAGCCGCCCAAGTTATATACATACAAACATGTTTAATTAATTGTTGTTCTAAGAGTTATCTAACTTAGGCAACAGAATCGGTTGTCTAGGTCTTGACTTCTTTTTGCTACCTATGTATGTACAATGTACGACGTACGTACAAGTCATACATACCTATAAAAATGTATTTAAACATTCCAAATTGTTATTTTTAATTAGCTGCTATTCGATCTTAGCTGACGATATTTTAGGATTTAGCAACATTGAACAAAACAAAAATACGATCATATTTTGCAATTTTTAACCGAAATATTTTTTTAGGAAGCGGCTTAGGAAATGCTAATTTAAAACAGTTTTGTTTATAAAGGTAATGTTTATACGGTCCGGCAGAGCCAAAAACCATCCTCGCTGCATTGTTGAGCATACTTCGGGCAACCACTTTTCCGAAACGCGTTAATGCCTAACCACTTTTAATAAACTGTTATAACTCGATTTTAATTTACAAAAAATTATAATAACTTATATGTACTGAATTCGCAAATTTTGAATCTTTGAATTTTGAATTATAAAAATTAAAGAAGTCAAAAAAAATGTTTCATTCATCTCGCATAAAAACTTTGTACAAAGTTTTAATTTTATCTTACGGTATCAGTTTCTCTTATATTATAGTTATATTGTAATTCGGCCTTAACATGAATTTCATCGTAATCGGAATCTTTTCCAAATCACCAAAAAAAAACCCATCACCGAATAAGTTGGTATATTGATTTTCCAGGGGATTTGTAACTTGTATCCAATTAGAATGTTATACGTGATAGTTTTGATAAAAATATAATATTAAGAACAACAACTTGTTTCCTTTTTCAATCTGTAAAATAGGTTTAAAAAAGAAAGCAATTTTTGAAAACAAATCCCATACTAATTCCTTAACGAATCTATTTCAAATTAAAACGGCTACTTTTAGCGCCATCTTTGATCAAGCACAAAGTTCTGTCGGTAACATAGGCCATACAATGATGAACGAGGGTATGGCAGATTAGAAATGTCAAAGTCAGCTGTTCAAATCAACTATCATGCGTGGTGTGTGTTTTAATTTTTTGTTTTTTTTTTTTAATTTTCAAGTTTGTTGTGAATAATTGTAAACAAAAATACTTTAATTAAAATGAGCTTGACTCCCTCAAAATCCGACACAAGTTATTCGACCCTAACACCTGTAAAATGTAAGAGAATCTTTTTTTCATTACCACACGAGAAGTTAAAAACAAAGTTTCATTTCAAGTTCTCGATAGTCCCAAACAAAATTTACAAAGTGACCAACTATTGACGTGTAAGAATCGTCTTGACACAATTACCAAGACCTTGTTGGATAATTTTACTAAGTGGCAAATTGCCCAAAAACGTGGACAATCCTTGTGCAATTCAATTGAAGCAATAAAAACAAAATGTCTGGAAAGCAAATCTCCTGGCAATACGTTATTTCCTGAAGAATTGCAGCCTTTCTGCGATAAACTGGTCATAATTTTTAGTGTGTTCGAAGATATTGTGAATAATACAAAGGAAGCTTTGAGGCAAATTACTGCTTTATCTAAACTACAAGGTACCAATGCCGAAGTATTCTATAGAACTTGGTTCATAGAGGACTTTATTGATTTTATTAAAACAATCGTGGAACGATATCAAGCAGAATGTGCTGTAAAAAAATTTGTGACAGGTAGGAATTTTTTTATATATTACGCTTCAAAGGTGAAACATTTATTTATTGATTTTTTTTCCAGAGGAAATTGCTCATTGCCAGGAAAGATGTGACTTGGTTCGTGTATCCAGCCTGTGGGAGTACCCGTGTCATGTAGATGAAAGTGTAAAAGTTTTGTTTTTGTTCTTTGCTGAGGAATTAAAAGTGAAATAAAAGTACAAATTGAAAACAAATCTGGGTTCATAATTCTTGCATTCTTTAATAATCGCATTAAATTACCTACTCATCTTTTTGAAATCACATAAAGTCTATCGTCTTCCTTGATGCAGCTGGAAAATATAACTTCATCTTGGAACCGTGGAATAATAAAATGTACAGAAATTAGGACTTATGAAATAATGCCAATTTATAGCAGTTTTCTTATAAGGGCCGTCAAGGCCATGGCGCTCAGCCGGTTGAAATACTCCTGGTATGCAGGGTTGTTTTTTTAAAAGCATTGAACTGTTTATTATAAATTGCCATTTTGTCTAGTGATCTAGTCTCGTTCAAAATTTATATCGTATTTTTTTTCAACAACTTTCAATTAATAAGGCCCAGGTTGTAAGTAGTAAGGAGAGTAAGTCGGAAAAATAAACTGGACTGAGAACTTTGTGAAAAATGGTACCAGCACGTAGCTACGTATGTATGTTAAAAAAAATTAAATTGTGACCAGAATGATAAAAATATAACTTTTGGCTAAATTAGCGTTTCATTCCGGCGATTTCACTTTGATTCATTAGTTAACAGTTGACTAGTGAGAACCTTGTCAATCCTCAATTTTGTATATAGTTCGGTAAAAAACCCAATGTGAACGATATAATATCCAACAAGATTAAAATTCTTGATTAATAAAGCTGGACGCTTTTAGACAGGATAGATTTCTTATGTTTGAGCAACCAATGATCCAATTTCATTTTCTATTCGTCGTAACGAATTGTTTTTCTGAAAGTCAATAAAACAGCAAAAACGGTTCTTGGTTAAAGAGTTTATTAATTTTTAATTTAAAGCCCACAGAATTTTATATTAGTGTTTACAAAAAACTCTATTGTAGGTTTTTTGTATTTTTTGGTTTTAAAAATAATTACCTGCAGATTTTTTATCGCGTAAACTGTTACTGCGAATTATATGTATGACCTATCTCTTGATGCTAAAACAAACTTTTCCAAAATGTGATGTTAGTGGTTCATCCCATAGAACCGTTAGTTTTCTCTATTTAGATCCACTATTTTATATCGAATGTCCTACTTACAATTTGTCTGAGAATGTTTCCATCCAGATCGAGTATAAAGAGACAAAATAATCAAAAAGTTTTAAGCTATCGGTTTTTCTATTAAAACTTTGAATACTATTATAACAAAAACAAAATTAGGTATGAAAACCCTGTTAACTAAGACCTATCATACATCAAGAAGAATCTAGTCAAAGCACATAGAATTTATTAGGACAAAGTACACTCGTTTAAAACTATCATCAAGCTGAATAGCTATAGTTTGTTTAAATAATGAAATCATTTACCTACCTACCTACTACTATTTATTGCAAATAGCAAACCCCGTGTTGTATTTTAATTATGTGACCATCAGGTAACGACAGAATGCCACACCCTCTGGCAACCTACCAAATAAACTTTGAATTTCAAAATACAAAGGTGCTAAACATACACCATCAGGACCTTTCAATATGTTCAACTTTTGCATAAATTCATTTTAATCAGCCCAAGGGTTTTGTTTAATGATATATTATTTTGCGCAGAACCACTAATTCATCAGCCAATTAGTTCTAACTCTGACAAAAGAGAGTGCTGCTAAGCCTTCGTAGGTCGTATACATATTATAACGTAATCCACCCCCTAGTTGAGTTTAATTTCCAATTGATGTCCAGTGTCCAGTGCCAGTCACAAACATCGCTCATTTATTTTGTCATAGAAATTTTCAATTACAGGACTCAATCTAAAACCAAAGAGGATAATGAAAAGCAATTGCCATTCAAGTTGACCGAAAATGAATGACATTAAGAGTATTACTGTAATATCGGTTCCCGTTGGGTTTTAACGGCAGATTTGTGTGTTTGCGAAGTGTGAGTGTAAACTTGAGGCATTATTTTGGTGAATGGTGAAGTGAGTTTAGGTCTAAATATAAGTAAATCCCTGTTATCTGTTATATGAAATGTTGCATGCTAAGTACAGTTTGTTCATCGAAATTCGAAATGATTGCTTTTAAGCCAATATATAACCATGGAAAATCATTAATTGGGATTGAGAACATAAGGACCTGAGGTAACATCGTTCGTTCGTGCGTCTATTCATCGGAACGTTCTATGATTTTCAAATTGAAGCTTCAATGTGGTTGGTTATCTGTTCAAGCAATTAGCTATATACACAGGAAATCAGTGCCGAGGTAGGTATTTCAGGGGAAAAGTATTCGGTAGCCAAAGGTAACAAGTACCAACCATATATATGTATCTACCTAACAATCCTAACCAATCCATCGTTGTAGGAGTTTAATTGAAAAATAACACTGGGGACGGAGTAAAAGAACAAAGACTCATGATGTTATTAATGATTTAATGTAGGATTCGTGGCTTGTGGCAAATTAAGTAGATATAAAGAACATAGAGAGTAAGTATTGCCGAAAATAAATATTTCGATAAAATTAATTGATTCTGGTTAATTTAAAGGAACACGTACGATTTGATTTGGCAAAAATGAAACGAAGCTTATTTTACAAAAATATAGATTACCGGGTAGGTAAACAATTTTTGATGTTAAAATAATTTGAACCCAACAATCAACGTTTTCTTGAAAAGCTTAGAATATTTGTGTACTTAAGTTGGCTTGTGAAGACGAACCTACATAGATGAAGTGCAGATGTAGTTACATATTTTTATGTTTTATTTGAAGGTGAAATAATAAAAAAACTAATTAGGCAAAAATATACAAAGTTCATAATTGAAATCTTAAAATTTAAAATGTGTTGGGAGCAACTGTTTTTGTGAGCTCAGGATGATTAGGTTTATGTGCGCGTGCGGATAATTGTTTTGATAAGAGGTAAAGGTTGGGCGGCCTTTGAAAAAATAATGGCACTTATTTAACCCACTGTGAACAAACTAACCCTAGATTTAACAAAAATAGAAACCAAGATATTAAGTTGCAGGGTGCTGTCATTAGAAAGTAATTTAGCTACAAATATAAGCTATATGTACTGATCCATTTGGTCATAAATCAAGGGTTAAGCAAACGATAATTCTACATTAAAAAATTCAATTTTACGACCTCACTTTAACAGAAACAATTATAACTATTAAACGGAAAAATAGGTTCTTGCTTTTTGAAATTCGAACAAATGAGAGAAAATACAAAAACGAGGTTCTATGGTGTTATTGAATTTTGCCCATAACTTTGACTTGAAACAACCTCGAACAATCTGAAACAACTTTTTAAATTTCTTTTTCGTTAACCGTACAAAAAATTAAAATATTGAATAATTCAGACGAAATCAGAAATAACATTTGGTTTGAAACAACTTTCAAAAATGACAAACTAAGAACTAGGGAGCTTAGTTACAAACTTTCCCCATGATACCCACCAATCTTTTGATGCACATTTTTTTTTTCTACAAAATTTTCTCTACGACCAACAAGGAAAAAAGAAAGTTACTCTCAAAATTGAGCGTAACCCAACAAGAAAAAAGTGTTTTTCTGTTTTGAATGATAAAAATGCAATGTTTTTGGTAATTTTTTTCAATTTTCTTTTACTTAACATTTTAAGTTATTTTAATAAATATGATTTAAAATCACGAAAATAAATATAAACCAGCATAAAAGTTTAAGTTTAAGTTATATAAACAAGAGAAAAAACTGTAACAAAAATTAACAAACAGAATAACAACTAAAAAAAACTCAAAAATTCTTCAAATAAATGGCACAAACTTAAGCGTACACTTGGAGATTAAAGCAAGAAGAAATGTTAAAGTGTGGTAAAATTGAAAGATTAATATTTTGTGGGACCACCTTTAGCCGTTATCACAGCCTGTAATCGCCGCGGCATCGATTCGACAAGTTTTTTTTGTGAAAGACGGGGGTATATTCTCCCAAATTACGGTTGCTTTTTGTTGATTTTTGTTGCTTAGGTTGCAGTTCTGGAGCCTTTGCTTGATTTCTTCCCATAAATGCTCAATGGGATTGAGGTCCGGTGACTGAGATGGGGTCTTGAGCTGGTTTCTGAAATTATATAGCAACCATTCCTTCACAACAAACGATGTATGTTTAGGATCGTTATCTTGTTAAAAGTCAAATGTGGCTGGGAAATTAAGTTTTTCTGCGGACTGACGCATATTTCTTTTAAGAATATCCTGAAATTTGTGCATAATTGTGTCAATGAATTCAAAGGTTCCCGTTCCACTTGCAGCCATAGACCCCCATAAGATGACATTACCTCCTCCATGTTTAACAGTGGCACGCAAATTCTCTTTCTGGAATTGCGTATTGGGCTTTCTCCAAACAATTTGCCTTCCGTCAGACCCAAATAAGTTTATTTTGGTCTCGTCCGAGAACAAAACACTGTCTCAGAAGCTTTGGGGTTTGTTGAGGTGCTCCTTAGCGAACTCAAGACGTTTTCGCTTATTAAGAGGTTTTTTCCGAGCAACTTTGCCATTAAAATCGTTCTTTCGAAGAACGCGACGAATAGTTTCGGTTGAAACCGGTCTTTCAATAAGTATCGCCATCTCGGCCGCCAGCTTTGGTACACTCGATTTGGATTTTTCTTTGAGTTTTCTTAAAATTACTCGTTCATTTTGCTGAGAAAAGATTTTTTTACGTCCTCTTCCAGGTTTGTTTAGGATCGCACCTTCATACCGATATTTGTTTATTATTTTTTGAACCATTGAATGTGTTCGCCCTACGATTTCATCAATTTTGCGTAGAGATTTATTGTTTAAATGCAATTTTAGAATTAATTGTCTTGTAGCAATGTCGCTTTCTTTTCATTTTTTCTGCCATTTTTACAAAAAAAGAAGAAATGAATAAATTTTTGTGACGAAAAATTCGCGACAGGTATACAGCAATCAAATTCAATTTACAAACAAGTAAAAGTGTTCGATTTAAAAAGCCATAAATACAGGGTGTACTTACGCTCAATTTTGTGCGATTAAATTTTGTAATAATTAAGTTTTTTTTAGTACCTATTACATTTTGTTTATTGTTTAAGTAATGTTTTCTTCTGTATTCGTAAGAAAATATAATAATAAAAAAGAAATTATTCTTTACCGTAAAATAAGACAGACCCAAATATTATACAAATCTACCTACTACCTGTTTAGATTGTGACTTTTTACTATACTCCATGACGATGGTTTTGTGGGTGAGAGCGGTGGATGAGGTTTGAGGAGCTCTGTTCCCTTCACCGATTTCAGGCACAAAACCATCGTCATGACGTAGTAAAAAGTCACAATCTAAACAGGGCCTATGTTAATATAAAAAGAAATTGAATACCTACAAAAAATAAAAGCATACAGCGGAATTTTCCGAAAGTGGAATTTAAATTTTTTTTCTAAGTAAACCAATTTTTTATAAGCATGGTGCAGATAAAACCTGCATTGTGGATTTAGTGATTTTGGAAGTCTACGAAATCCAAAACAGTGAAGTTCGGAGAAATCATTTGTGGCAACGCTGGGTATTACACGTAAGACTCACATTTTTAGTTTACCCTACCGCTGCGCTGCGCCGCCGCTGCCGCCGGTGTGTATGAATATAAACAAAAATAAACTACCTATTTAACCGTGTTTCAAATACCTAATGCTTGGATCGAACTTACAGTTTTAAATGAAAAAGTGTTAAAAATCAACAATATAACATTAAAACTTTTTAAAACAAACAAAAGAAGTTGTGGCCACTTTTTTGAGAAAAATAAGATTTTCATAAATGGCGTCAGTTACCGTTATTTTTGGTCCACACAAAAAATATTTACAAAATGTCAAGTAGATCAAACAAGTTAAGGGTATGTATTATTACTATTATGTTGGTTTAGTATACATGAAGTGAGCTACTCGTAGTGTGCAAGTTTCTGAAAAAATTCTTCTTACAAAACGAGCTTTCGAAATTGTATATCCCACGGCGGATTGATATAGGGGCTGACTTGAAATGCTTGGTGGTAAAAAGGTCAAAACCGAGTTGTATAGATATATTTATACAAAATGTATTTGCTAATTTAGTTGGACTTACATATATGTATGTATTTGCTTGAGCTAAATAAAACTACCTATAAGTATGTTAATATGTATTATCTTTCCCTAGGATACATTTTTCCTTTCACTTTTTGTTATCCTATGTGAAGACTTGCAATTTAATTTTCTACCCTAGGCTATTAAACAGGTTCAAATAGGTATCTAGTTTCATTTTTGCACCCTACAGAATATATATAAAAAAAAGAAACAAAACAATTGAATCTTTAGGATGATGTTGATGATGTTGAGGAATGGGTCATAAATTATGCTTCTCATGGGTGAAGTGTCTATTAGCACCGTTATAATGCCAAGAATTTTGGTATTAGACAATGATGGTAAGATGAAATTCTCATATATCAAGTGTAACGAACCGCACTAAATACTTCGCCATTCGTCGTCGTCGTTCGACGTCATTTTCGTTGTTGGTTACCATCAAACTCATCTTTATAGACATCGTCGTAGTTATCCTTTTAAGTCCTTCTTCATCATCAGGACTGGTGCGTATATGCCTTTAGGGGATGTTAATGACAGTATGTGATGGTAGTTACATTGTTTCGTTTCACTATAAATATGTACCTATTTACAACATGTGAAATGCTTGAGTCCTTGCGGAATTCTATATAGACACTACAAATATACGAATGTGAACTAGAAAAATATTTGCAAGCATTTGGTATTTGGGTAAAGGATAATGCGAATAGAAATTACTTCATTTTTGCACACCATCTATGGTATAGAGGCATATAATCTGAATTATACAAATAAATACATATAACCAACAAGATCTTCAAATAGTTTTGCAGCCGCAAGACGAATTCCTATAGGATAGAGAGAGAAAGAGAGTGAGAGAGAGAGATAGACCAGTGCATGGTTAATATAATAGATTACATTGTACTTCATTCAAACTTCATCTTACTCTATATATTTTAGGTCCTTTTGGGTGCTTTATATTAAGACCAAACTAAACGACAAGGATCTTCGCTAATGCCATTTTCTTTTTTATATAAATGAGAACTCTAAAGCTATGAATGGCACACTGCATCGAGGCAGAATGAGGATTTATTTACCAAATTGAAACATTTCATTTATATAAAGGGTGTTTTTCTTTTGTGTTAAAATATATTTTATTAAAATTCATTTGTGGCAAAATAATTTCATGCCTCAGAGTTTAGATGGAGACGGATTCTTTCAGTCAAATTTGATATAGGTACTAAAATCTCTGAAATTTTAATCCATGATCAAAAACTGAGCAAGCGAATTAGGATATTGTGCGGTACTTGCGGAGATTTTGAGGTTTCAGAGAAATTTACTAGGTAAAATAATTTTTTTCAGAATTCAAGGTCTACAGTCCTATTTAATAGGTATTGGTCATCAAATGTTTCAGGAATTATAAAGTTTTATTCAAATTTTACATAAAACGAAATTTTAAATATGGTTCGAGAGTGCGCTTAACATTCCATTCCGTGAAAAGTAAATTATTGGATAGAAATTTAATAAAATTAATATAAATACACAACCTACTTAATAAGAAATTTTATCTTATAAAAAAACACCCTCTTTTGTACGTCCCTAAGTAAGTATGTTGCAGTCAGGGCCGGCCGCAGCCAAACTTGCGCCTAGTGCAAAATTTGTAGAAAGCGCCCTGTTTTTATATTTGCACTCATACATATAATATATACTACATACTCTGATACACATGCATAAGACTGGTTTTTTTATTGAGGTATCCCCGGTAGGTGTTGTGATGGATGTTATTTTGGGATAATTTCAACAAGTTTTATGGCAATATGTATTTGTTTGCGCAAGATCAGTTTACATTTTCTTGCTCCTGGTAATGCGCCCCCAGTATTTTGCGACCTGTGAATTTGCACATCTTGCACATCTGGTTGGTCCGGCCCTTGTTGCAGTTTCTATAAGAAGAAAAGAAAAGAGCGTCCAAAGAAAAATGTTCAACTCACTGCACCGTATCTATTCTCTGGGTAAATATGTATATGTATATGTATCCTTATTCAACCCAGAACAGAATATGGAGACATTTTTCCTTCTCGAAACAGGATTAGATGTTTTTGAAGTTGAAAAAAGATCATCCTTATAAAAGTCTCCTTTATGCAAGAGACAAAGAAGGGCAAAGCATTTTCATTTTAAATGCATAATGTTATACTTATACAATATACATATGAAACTACCAGTGGCGAGGCGTCCATATAACTCGATTCCTGCCGAGTTACCTTTTACATTTTCTGCTATGCAACAATGTTCACTTTATAATCTATCAACAGTCCACATCTCTCTGTGCTCTGTACATGAGCCAAAGCCAAAGCAAAGCAACCCGAAATATGTCGGGTTATAAAATCAGTCGGTGGATAGAACAAATTTATTTCCTTTCTCTTTTCTTCCATATGAATTTCTGATTTTGACTCGACTCTGTTTAACACACGCTCTCTTATGCAAAAGAATAACACGCTTTTTTCCGACTTATTTGGTGATTTTTGTGAGTATCTTCTACCGCTGCGCTGTGCTGTGGTGGATTAATTGAGTAGGTCAGTTCTCTTTTTTACTGAATGAGTTTTTGGGTTTGCCTCGTTTCGGTTCCCTTTTCTTATGCAAACAAATAACTCGCTTTTCTTCGACTTATTTGGTGAATTTTGTGTGTTAGTCCTATCGCTGGGCTGCTGTTTAACAGCTGTTTAACAACAGCAGTGGCTGTTAAAAAACAGTAGTTTAAAGGTATTTAATTAGCTGATCAAATTTGCTATCGTTTGAAAAATGAAAAGTTCAATTGGCAAGTTGAATGCAATTTGTATAAAAAAAAATAAAGTGAAAACAGTGAAAGGTTTGATATTTACCCTATTTTTAAGATTAACGAGTTGTGTTTTCTATTTATAGCTATAAAACTTGAAAATTTTGCAAAAAATATATAAAAGTAAAGAAAGATCGTATAGAATAGCTTTAAAATAAAATAAAGAAAGTTTATTTTAGTAACCTACCATCAATATTTTCTATTTTTTAATTCTGATACATAATTATTTATAGAAAATTTTATTTATTGATATTTTGTACACACATATTTGTGAATTTTTCAATTTTTTTGGTTATTTATCCAACACATTGTAGCATTAATTTTAATATTGCATTTGCCAGAAACGGTTCCTTTTATTATGCTTTAAGGACATTGTAAATTTAAAAATGATTTGAAGTAGGTATAGGATTGGACCTACCTAAAAAAGACTGGCTTAAATTGTTCCGCTTGTTTCTTGTGGAAAGCAGATCTGCAATACATTATTTAATTTTGTATACATATTAATGTTTTAAAATGCATTTATGTACGTTTGCAGGTTATTAATTTTTACATCGACTTACCATGTGAAATTATTCACGCCTCGCCACTGGAAACTACACACCTATTCTATATAGTTAACAGAAGATATATGGAATTTCATTTTTACGAACCCTGACAGAAGAGAGTTAGATGTTAGATCTTCGTGACATATACTAAATAACTATATACAACATATACCTATCTACATATATGGCTGCAGGAAATAAGAGTACCTAGATGTTTTTTTTTTTCTTACACGAACTTTGACTTTTTAATGATAACATTTGTTGTATTAAACAAACCAATGTACATTGCAACATTAAGATATTAATTTGAAGTTCTGTAACATTAATTTTAAGACATCATTTTCATTATATCATGATTTAAGTGTGTGCTTCGTATGTAAATGAAGATAACAAAATAACGGAAAAACGCTGATTTTTTTAATAAAAACGTTACAAATCTAGTTTACGAACGAATGTTTCAATTTATCTATTAACACCATCAGATTGAAATCTGAACTGAACCAAAAAAGTACGTAAATAAAATAAACCGAGTCTTATAACAATTACAGCATGAACAGAACATACTGTGAATTGTATAGAAGTCGACTATAATTTAAAAAAAAGCATTTGGATTAGCCTTGGACAATGGGACAATAAATAGTTTATTGGGTCAATACATAGTTTATTACGATAATAAAAAAAATGTTAACTGACAATTAATAACTAGTTTATTGCAAAAAAAGTAAAAAAAAAACATAACATAAGCAACCGGTTATATGCTGTCATCAAAAAAGGACACTCAACACCGACGTCTTGGACAGAACGTCACCATAGACAGCTATAACTTTGAGGTAGTAAAGGACTTTGTCTACCTTGGCGATGCTATTAATTCAGACAATGATACCAGCGCTGAAATCAAACGGAAGATAACTCTTGCCAATCGCTGCTTCTTTAGACTAATAAGGCAATTGAGTAGCAAAGTCTTCTCTCGAGCAACTAAAGTGTCCCTCTAAAAGACACTTATCATCCCGGTCCTTATGTATTGCGCAGAGGGGTGGACTTTGTCAAAACTTGATGAGAACGCTTTAGGATGTTTCGAGAGGAAAATTCTCCGGGTGATTTTTGGTCCCGTCTGCATAGATGGTGAGTGGAGGAGAAGAAACAACCACGAACTATACGGGCTATACAGCGAGACTGACCTGGTCAAACGAGTCAAGGTCCAACGACTTAGATGGCTGGGTGATGTAGAGCGAATAGACCCCAACGCTCCCAACCGTAAATTCTTCGTATTCTATCCCGAGGGACGGCGCATTAGAGGAATACCTTGATTTAGGTGGCGCACGCAGGGAGAGGGTCACTACCAACTTGGCGTGCGAAACTAGAGACAGCTAGCTAGTGACCGAGCTGGTTGGAGAGGCATGTTGATTAAGGCCCTGGTCCATCCCGGACTGTAGCGCCACCTTAAGTAAATAAGTAACCGGTTATTAATTTAAAAGTTTTAATTTTCAATAAACGGAGTTTAACTGAGCCAAAAAATCGTTTATTGAGTATAGAAATTTTAAAAACAAAAAAATGTTCGTAATATCGACAAATTTGTCGTAATTTATTGAGACAACAGTTAGTAAACGGTGTGGCCAGGTTAACTTAATCGGCTTGGTTTTTATGTAATCATTCCTCACCATGAACTGGTTCTCTGGTAAAGTAAAGCTTTTCTCTCTAAAAAGCATATCATAAGCTATACAATTTTGAACACGTAATTTTATTCTAAAAAATCTAATAACTTTCGAACAATTTCCAAAAAAACTAAATTTTGCTCTTTTCACCCCTGATATAAATTTAAGGTATACTTTTTAGGGAAATACTTAACACACAAAAATAAATCTCTCCACTGAAATTAAGCTTTGCGGAGATTTTTTCAAAGTGATAATGAAAGCTTTAAGAAAATAACTCCTATTTCTGCTTTAATAACTTATTTGTCTTTGTATAGAATTTTAGTCTAGATGAACTTCAATTTCATCACCATGTTTTATGATGTAGAAATATTTTGTTAAAAATGTAAAGTTTCACATTAACTCAAAGTGTAAATTCACTAAATCCAATCCTTAAAATTAGGATGTCTGGAATTCGTTAGTTCATATACATTTTCGTGTGGTGACACAACCATATGAGGTTCAACAAGAGGGATAACACAACTTCATCCCAAATTCTTACATATGTATGTGTATATTTTGTATAAATGTAAGTCTTATTCCGCAACAAAACTTGCCTGTCAGCAATGGAACATTTGTACATCGTTCAATCCGAAAGCCACAGCTTACAGACAATTACACCATTCCTCGTTCTCTATTACTTAGTCCATTTTGCCAACATACGCAAATGTCGGCTGTCAATTTGACGTTGTAAGTTCTCTTCCTGTTGAATATATATGTTCACTGTTCCCACATAAATACACAAACATTTGTGTAGGTATAACAATACACGAATGTTTTACTATATTTCGGATAACATTTCAAATGGCATGAACATGAATATTTATCTTCAAAATAGAAATTGCCCAAAATATATTCGTATAACAAGGGGAGCTGAAGTATTGTATATTTGAGATAGATGATACATAATATGAAGCTATATGCACAAGTAAAAATATTCACAGACTATACAGTCGAAATATTGACATAGCTACACATTTATTTTCGTGTATACGATGAACTTAAACATGTTAATCTGCCTACAAAACATTAATGAGCACAAATGATGATCAGATCATTTTACATTCATCCATGCACAAAGCTGGGTTGATGAGTTCTGTTGATTTGATGATTAAATATGACCGAGCATGAAATATAACTGAGAAACAACTTTAGATTTGAAGGTACACATAAATGGGGAAGTAGTGGCAACAAGAATACCTTCATTGAAATTGAGTTTGAATTATGATGTTAAAACCATTTATAATATTTAATGATTGATGATGAGGCCTTTATTTTGCTCTTTTAATTGGTTACACTTTCGCGGGTGGTTTTGACAATCAACTTAAGCTTTAAATATAAGAATATGAAAGTGTCAATTTTTTTCGTAAGCCCAATAATAAATTGATGCAGTTTGTTTTTAAATCTTAATAAAATAAAAATATCGTCAATGCATCAGATTTTTGAAAAAAACACATTTTGAATGAAAGTTTTTGTTGCTAATAATAAAACCCACCATAATTGTCTTTCTTTTAAATCAATCAATAGATGCAGATAAAGGTACTTGTGATAATGGATTTTTATATTTTACCCAGCCTCGATGCGCAAACTCCTTTTATACTACTTTCGATCCGGATCAAACGAAAACTTGGTAACTTTTCCTTTAGTCTCCATCTCATTCGAAATCTCCTTGCTTACGTTCAGATGGGTATGGCTTATAAAAAAGCTATAGTTGATTCAAAAAGTTGACAAGAACCCGAGGAGCAGTTTTTTTAAAAATCATTTTGGTCATTAGAGGCCGTTGGTTAGAGCCATTTTTACGAAAATCTGAAAAAAAAACTAAAATCTTTTTTTTAAGCTTAACCTCTGAAGATGGAGTGCTCTCTAAAATGCGTCACGTAACTTCAACATAATTTTATGTTAATTTATTATTATTTAATAATATGCAAAAATTGTATTTTTTAAACAAATAAAGTTCAAATTTAATAAAATATATCTATTTAAATTATTGGCCTGGTTGTTAAGATATTACTAGAATGTACTTAGTTTTAAGCATTTTCAAAGTAATCTATTTTCTAAGTAAACTTCAGCTGAACATGACTAAAAAAGTGACAGTTCATACAAACAAGTTAGCAAACATACCATTTTACCTTTTTAATTGTCAAAAAGTAGACATTTGGGGATTTTAACTTTATAAAATGTTAAACAAAAAACACTACGCTGCCAGCTCGTTTTAAATTTGGAAAATACAATTTTTAACCTAGCATCACACAAAAAATGCTTTAACAACGTACTTGAGCTTTTAAAAGTTTGCACTATTTTCTTTAGTTACTTTGTATAACAGCTAGCTTCCCGTTATAAATGAGCTAAAATAAAAAATCGAAATTCATAAATCAAATAAAAATGCTGTGTTCTAAAATTTGAAGAAAATCAAAGTCAAAGGACGCATGGAAGCACAAAAACAAATGACAAACTGACGGCGGCGGCAGTCGAACCTATAAAGTGCAAGTTAAATCAATGTTTACGGTCAAAAAAAAAAACGAAAAAAATAAAAAAATATTGTGAAAATGAAATGTGTATAGTAGCTGGAAGACCAGCGCCACAGCATACAGTCCTGCATATCTGTCACATTCAAAGAAAATTGTACATCTAGTGCCCCGCACCTTCACCATGTCAAATATCAATATTTTGTTGTTGTTTCTAGTAATGGGGTATGTACATATGTATGTACATAATATGTATGTCATAGAATTTGTAAAAAACTGATCATAATAACTGTCGATTCAAAATAGCTTTTAACGGCCTTTAGTCCACAAAAAAAATAATAATCACCAGAAATGGTACACTCTGGCGTATACTTATTTTTTTAATTTTGTTATTTTATTTGCATTATAATGTTATTCTTTATTGCGATATGATCGGTATTATATGCGGCAAGTTATGGTTTCGTAAAAAAAAAACCTAGCTAGGAATTTTGATTAATCTTGACATTACGATGATAGCAAAGTCGAAAAAAGTGGGTCTCGTAATTCTATCCGTCTGTCAGTTTGCCTGACTCTTCGACTGTAGCCTAAACGGACGGGCGATTTTCTTTAAACCTAGTTTCTAGATGGATTCCCCTGACACACATTTTTTTTTTTAGGATCAAAAATAACGGTACGGTGCTGTAGGTACAAATGTTTACCAATTAAAGAAAATCTTATTTTCTTAAAAAACGTGTCCAAAACTTTAAGGAAAAATCAATAATTGTTCTTACAAAAATGCTAACCTTTAATATATAAAAAAATCAGAAAAATGGTTATAAATGGTACCACCTATAAGAAAAACATAAATGTTTTTACGAGTTAATGATGCAATTTGCGAGTAATTTACAAATCCTCCCATTGCATCCTCTCCATTCTTGCCAATTATATACGTGCACAAGAATGTAAGTCAATAGGCCCTGCTTTGATTCTACACGAGCTTTCATGCCACTCAATTTATTAATTTTGAATTTATTATTTTTTTTATTGATCCGTTACTGTGTTGCTTATATAATACCTATATACATGAATTTGGAAAATCAAATATTTTAAATAAAAAATAAAAATCTCATCAATATCGTTATACCGTTTCCAAAAAACTTATCGATATCAAAAAATCACGAAAAAGTAGAGTCTGGACCTGTTACGCAAATTGTGTTCACCAGTAATTTGTAATTGTGCATCATAAGTTTCTCGACACAAGATATAGATATTTATGAGCATGAACATGAACATGGCCAAGTAGCTTCAGACCAATCATACACATTTATATCCAATATAAAATACTAATTTTTAAATGTCTCCAAAAAAAATCCACAAATAAAGTTGATTATAAATATTTATGGTTCAATTGGACAAATCGATTCCGTAAGAATAAAAATGTATAAAAATGTACCTAATGTTATGACAATAAATTAAAATTCATTGACGTTTAACACTAAATAATAATAAAAGCAAAAAATACAATAAATAAATTGGAAAGTATCAAAGGAATATATTTTGCCTATAACACGTGATAGAATTCCCATTTCAAATACTTCCCTATCAATTCAAAATCGATATAACGATGACTACACTGCCCGCACTAACACTGATTGATAACATAATAAAAATATACTCAATTCCGTTGCTTTTCTTCATTATTTTGAACCTAATCGGATCAGGAAGAATATATATTACCATTGGTCCAATGGGGCTTTATTATATGTACACATATACGATACCCCTGAAATGCTCCCATATTCGGCCATCAGAAGCCTATTATTGTTATCCTTGAAACAATATTGAATTAAACGTTAGTTCTTGACCCCTTAGGTAACGCTATTTATTTCCTCATTGATAAATTATTATCTACATCCAATATACAACATCCTTATATTAGTCCTTCCTATACACGTTTTAAGCAACAAAATATAAGTATAGAGGTACTCAAAAAGGAGAGAATAGGCAATATAGCCTGTGTGTTCCCACATATCCAAAAGCAAAGGAGCTTGTATATGTATACATTTTATCCCTAAGGAATAATATAGGCGCTATAGTATAGTTGCAGAAGGTCATAGAACATTGTTATAGCTTAATTTGTCTGCTAAATGTGTTTATGTGTGTCACAAAATTAGGAAAACGAAAATATAATAAAGATTCATCACAGAATCGGGGTCATCTGGTGTTTAGAAAGTTATAGCAGTTCAAGAGAAGTCTTCAATTTTTTAAAGAAAGGATCCTTTGGTCCTGAGCTTAAGAAAAGGATAAATGGTGACCCCTACATAATCAAGTGTGTAAATCAAAGTTTAAAAATCATATAAGTAAGCCCGGCGAACGTTTTAATAAAAATATTTTAGGACAAAAAAATTGGATCTACGCCAATTGACCGGCCCGAAACGTGAAATTAACTGTTCACCAAACTCGCCTCGCAATTGCGCCATTGTTTCGCGTGCTGTGTGGCATGTGGCACCGTCTTGTTGAAACCACATATCATGCAAGTCAAGAACTTCCATTTCGGGCAAAAAAAAGTTTGTTATCATCGCTCGGTAGCGTTCACCATTGACAGTAACGCTGCGATTCGCATCATCTTTGAAGAAATATGGCCCAATAATGCCGCCGGCCCATAAACCGCACCAAACAGTGGCTTTTTCGGGATGCATTGGTAGCTGTTGCAATGCTTCTGGCTGATCTTCACTCCAAATGCGGCAATTTTGCTTATTTACGTACCCATTCAACCAAAAATGAGCCTCATCGCTGAACACAATTTTTCGATAAAAAAGCGGATCCTCGGCCAGCTTTCGAAGAGCCCATTCACCAAAAATTCGGCGTTGTGGTAGGTCGGCTGGCTTTAGTTCTTGCACCAGCTGTATCTTAAAAGGCTTTACGCCCAAATCCTTCCGCAAAATTTTCCACGTAGTGCTGTAACAAAGGCCTAACTGCTGGGAACGGCGCCGAATCGACATTTCGCGGTCTTCTGTCACACTAGCTGATACGGCCGCAATATTTTCTTCACTACGCACAGTACGTAAACGTGTTGGTGGTTTCATGTCCAACAAAGTAAATTTGGTGCGAAATTTGGTCACAATCTTCCGAATAGACTGCTCAGAAGGTCGAGAATGCCGACCATAAAATGGAAGCAGCGCGCGATGAACATTTCGAACCGAGCACGAATTTTGATAGTAAAATTCAATAATTTGCAAGCGTTGTTCATTTGTAAGACGATCCATGGTTAAATTGCAAACCAAACTGAAGCTGTTTGACAGTGACACAAGGTACTAAACACACGTCAGCTGTCAAAACCAGTGTTGCCAAAACCAAACCAGCTAAAAAATCACCCGTTATATGAAAAGTTTTTTTTTCTTAGAATAAATTTTATTTTCCAATTACATCTTTAACTGTAAATGCAAAAAATTAAAAAAGAAAATGGGGTGTGGCCAGTAGGAAGACTTTAAAAAAAAATACAGATTTACGTCATTTCTTATGTTCAACAGAGTTTTAAAATATCATTTCAACTTTTAAGCTAAAATTAAATAAAGCAAAAAATAGAATAAAAAGGGGCGTGGTATTAGGCGGATTTCTATAAATATTACACCTCAGATTTGTTTTATGTTCAAGAAAGCTAAATTACAAATTTCAACTTTGTTAAGCTCTTTTTTTTAAAGTACATAGTACAAAATTTGAATGTAACAATGTAGGGGGTGTAAAAGTGGGCGGGATCTGGATTGAAAAGAAGATGGGCTTTTGTTTTAAGATAATTAATTTAATAAAAGTTTTGTTTTAAGGACTTTAAATAAGGAAACAAACTAAATGTAAGAAATTTGGGATTGGAAGTGGGACCATTTTATACTTAGACCACTTGTTGCACATTCTTTGCAAATAATAGGGACAAATTTTGAAAATTTCAATGAAGTTGATTCAGTTTTCTTTTTGTTTAATGTTTAGTTAATAGCGGGTACCTGGGACTGGAATACGTTGCTGAGCCTAAAAAAAAAAACAAATACATTTCAAAATAGCTTTTAACGGCCTTTAGTCCACAAAAATTTTGGTTTTTCGTTCCGGCGATCTCACTTGGACTCGTCAGTTGACTAGTGAGGACCTTGTCAATACGTAATTTTAGTTAAGTTAATTTAAATCGGGTGAAATTTTTAATATTTCCCCTACTTTATGCTATAAATAGCAAAAATTAGAAAAATATACAGACATAGATCCTTTAAATAAAACTTTTCAAAAAAAAATAACCGATTAATTTTTCTTACTCCATTTCACCCTATAAATAGCTTACTTTTAAGAAGTATCTGGTTTTAAAGCCATCCTGTAAGTACAACTTTTCAAACACAGAAAGAATGTTTAAAATCGAACTTGTGGTTTCTGATATTACACTGGACATACAAGCAATCAAACAAAACAAAAAAAGCTATTTTTACAAAATAGTATTAAATCAGTTTTAAAACTAGAACTTTTTGGAGATAGATTTTTTTTTTGTCTAAGTTTAAAGTAACTCCCTCATGCCAAATGTATCCACGACATCTCCTTTGACCTACATAAATGCAACACTCCAGGTTGCACATCCTTTCCACGAGAACAAAATCTTTTCCAATCAAAAACTCGTCGGGGCATTGTGTTCGTTTTTCAAATGAATAAAGCAAGTTACATGTAGGTACATTATATAGAACTCAGCATCATATGTACTACTCCCAGTTGTTGACCAAAAAGTTGTATCTAGGACGATGTTATAACTGATAGAACTGAAATACATGGACATCATTTCAGCTATATCCCATACATACATAGCGTAGGTTGGTACAATACTTTCAGTGTTTTTGTGTCCTTTAAAAAGCATACCAGAGGTAGATCATTTAATTGGCATTCGTCCGTGCTTGAAACCATATAGTAGTACCCATACCTTTACAAACGAATGCAATGAAGAGCAAGGTAGGTAAGGTATATGAAGCAAATTGAATGCTATTTTATTACCATGTGAAGTTGTTTTGGATAGTTGAGGGAAAAGTTAAAATTTTGGGTGTTTTGTTAGGTAAACTGAAAGCTTTCGTGCATAAAGGAATATACAAAATACAAACAAAGAAGGTGGCAATTAGGAAACTTAATAACTTTATTTCAATGAAAACCACAAATGAAAGGTTGCAGAAGAGAATAAAAGAAATACCTCTAACCTAAAACAATCAATCAATGTATACGGGAGATTTTGGTTGTTTTAAAAAATAGCATTCATTATTACAACTATACAGATATCTTTGAGAATCCATCACTGATTAAAAGATTCTAATCCAAACTTTAAATTTAAAAAAATATAAATGAATTTTTAATTCATCATTGAATTTTTTACAAATTTTGTTAAAATTAAGAATTGTTTTAATCAAAAGTTTTTATATTTACTACTGAAGTTTTTGAATGCATCTATTATCCTATGTAATGTACAACTATTCGACAGGAATTCCATAGAACATCAACTTAAACAAAATAATAACAAGGAAATGCATCAGCCATACTTACAAGCTACATCAACTTGCAAAATATTTAACCTCTCTTCTCTGTGACACCTCATGGCGAATAGACCAGCAACCGTTATTTATTATATTCTATATTATAACTTAAGCCTACTTAAATAATTCTTATATAAATAAGAATTTAATAATTCTTATATACAAATTATATAAATTAAAATTATATTTAAAAGTTAAAACATAATACCTACTGAATAATTAAATTACACCAAAACGTCATCTGAGTTATACAAGAAAATATCAAAAACAAAATACTGAGCTGAAACTGAAATCGGCTTTGAAAATTAAATAAGTTTTATGAAATTTCTAGACTTTGTTGGATATTTTCATTGGATGACCAATAAATTATTGCTTGTGGAGGCTATAAAGGCAGGGTCGGCTCCAGCCAAACTTGCACCCTGTGCAAGATTTGTAGAAAGCGTCACTTTTTTATGTTTGCACTCATACATGCATACTACATACACTGATACACATGCATAAGACTTTTGTGAATTACCTAGGAGGTAGACTTTCAATGCGTTTTTTTTTTTTATTGCGGTATCGGCGATTGGTGATGTTAGTTAGTGTGGAAGAAATAACTTACCACAGTTGTGATGGATGTTATTTTGGAATTATTTGAACAAGTTTTGTGGTAAAAATGCAAATGGCAGTACATATTTGTTTCCGCAAGATCAGATTACATTTTCTTGTTTCTGGTAATGCGCCTCCAGAATTTTTCGCCCTGTGCATTTGCACATCTTGCACATATAGTTGGTCCCTCCCTGGCTAAAGGCATAGGGGTTAAAATGAAAAATAGGGTACATGATTCTCCATAAGATAGTTAAACAATCATAAATATATTTTATTAAAACGAAGTGCCATTGTAGCCAAAAGTGCATTTAATAGAATACGTAGATAATCACTTTAGTCTAAGAATGTTAAAAAAACAATATTTTGTTTGAAATCATTTTATTCAAAATAAACAAAAAAAAAATTGATACTTAACTTTAAAGCTCTTAAATGAATAATTAAGCTTAATCGTAGGCTTTCACAATATCGTCCTGATTAGCAGCACCAGTTTCATCTTGATCATCCAGCAAATCAAGACTTCCTTCTCCAACATGAAGCAGGATTATTTCGTTCAATTTTTCGGTAACATAAGTCTGCTCTGGGCCTATTATCGTCATGTGGTAAAGCATTGAAACCAGGGCTACTTTCTCCGAAATCAATGTTTACAACACTTAAAGGAAGATCAACAATCATTGCCAGTAGTATAGTAACTTATGACAATAAAATCATTTCTCGAGCTTTTATACTGCCAAAAAGACCCAAATTATCAACTTGAGAAAACAAGAAGAGCAAAAATACAATCAAGTTTGGTAATAAAATAAAAAAATATGTATTGTAGTTTGTTTGCTAAAAATGTACAAAACATAATTAATAATTAGGTATGTTTCTTCTTTATCTATAGCTAACAGTTTGACATTGTTGAAGTCTTCTTTTTTGTTTATATAGTTTTGAATATTGCCAAAACTATCAAATTTACACTGGACAACATTTTTTAAATCTTCAATTGAACCCATTAAAGTAATACGTCGTGGTCCGAATTGAACCAGGGCCTCAATTAACAATCTTCTTCCAGCTAGCTCATATCCTAGCTAGCTGTCTCCAATTTCCTCCTCCACTCCTTGAACCTTAAATACCAAAATACGAAAATAAAACGACGAAAATAAGTACGGTTAATTTTTTTTTATTAGATTAACGCACGCAATTAAAAATTGTATATTATAAATAAAATGAATTAAATTTCACTTCAATTAAAAGTTACCACAATTTGTCTATATATGTAAAGATACCTACCTCTTTACAGACAACAATTTTATTTCACTAAAAATGCGTTAAATCACAAACTAATTGCATTAATTTATTTCAGCTGCTCTATCGCTCAGGATCTGAGTTATCAGAGTTTAAGTGCCACCTTGCACTCAGTACCTACTCCTCTTTTATGTTTAAATTCTGTCTTTCTCTCTCGTGGCAATTGAAAATTTTGTTTTTGTCTATATGCAGGTATGTATAAATTCATTACTATGTTAAAGTCCTTCACATCATAATGCAGGAATTACTGCATATTATAACCGCTACCACCGACAGTCGTGGTCAGTTATCAGGCTTTGAATGGCGCCCAACAAACATCAGAAGGAAAACAACAGCAACAGCAAACCTTAAAAATATTTTTATAATTTAATGATCTGTATATAGACTCTCGTCCTGGTTCTATTTATATACCTATAGTTGTGTATTGTATACATATGTATATTGGACTCGAATACTGTTAGAAGCTTTTACCAACTTCAACATGAAGAGTTGCAGCAGTCAGAACGGAAATAAATTTAATTACTTAAGGCATAAATATTATTATTAATATTTTTTTTATATAGAAATAATTTTTGTTTTTATGCCAAGTATGTACATATATTGTACAGGGTGGGCTAAATACGAGTTTCTTTTTAAAACTGCAATAAAAATAACAAAATTAAATGTTTTCATTTATTATGGCTTGATTAGTAAGATCAAACATTCCCATTAATTATGGAACACAAGGTCGTTCAAGTGGCTGCTTCGGCTGTATTCGCAGTAGTTTATTCTGTCACTCCAATTTTCCAAGACCTTGTTGATGGTTTCGGGTTGTAGCTCACGAATTGCTTGGATGATATTGGCCTTAAGTACTTGAATCGTTTCCGGATTGTTGGCATAATATCGGTCATTTACGGTTCTCCACAAAAACAAGTCCAAAGGGGTCTACGTGTTAACGTAGCCATCGAGATGAAAATGCGCCACTTTACAAACAACGCACTGTTTGGGCTACACAGCACTCACTTTGGAAATAAGTTTTCAATATTCCGCAAAGTTTTTCAAGCGCAAAGCGTCTCATTTCATTCCACGGAGGTATGATGCTGATTTTCTGTCAAGATTTCGAGCGTGAAACAGCTGTCAGTATCAAAATAACCTATGATTTTAAAGAAATCACTAGATGGCCCACCCGTTATATACAGTAGACCGAAAGAGAAGCAAACAATTTATTGAAATTCATCTTTTTATATTATTTATGGATTTACTCCGCTCAATCTACATACTGAACAGGGTTCGGATTCTAGTAATCATATTTCTTTATTTAATAAAAATTTAAATTTACTGAGAAAAAAACTTTGAATTGAAGAAATGGGCTTCAATCTAAAAAATCGTCTTTGTATTTGAAAGATGATATATTAAAGTAGATATATTTCCGAGGATCACTTCAGAGAGCAAACGGGTTAAATAGTATTAATCAGATTTTAAAAACTCTTTAAAGAAGAAATAGCTAATGGTGAAAAAATATTTGACAGTAAAATACGATTTCAAAGCACTTTAAATATGATATTAGGTTAAAAATAGAATTTATCAAATTTTAAACGAGTAAGCATTTTATTAAAGCTAAAATCACCAAATGCCGATTTATCTCTTTAGTAACATACTAACTCCAAATGTCACTCTGACAATAACAAATGTGAAAACGATATGTTTGCTTACTTTTTTGCATGAACTGTCACTATTTTAAGCCTGAACTGTCACTATTTTAGGCCTGAACGGCTGAACCATTAACGAAATGTTTTCTCTAATACAAAAAATCAAACAAAGAAATCGTAAACAAAATTCAAGGAAAGAGCGGAGTATTGAGTATTGAAGTAAATTCCGAACCATGATTCTGACTGACCACATAGTCTCCTTATTGAAAGTTGGTTGGATTTCTGTTTGTTTTTTTTTTTTCTGTTCAATTTGTTGCACTTAAAATGAATGTGGTTTTACTATATTTTTATATATGTGTGGGCGAATTTTCTGTGTTTACAATTATGTTGAAATATCTGCATTAAAATGCGTTGTGCTTGAAATTGCAAGATTTCTTTGAACAATAAATTTTAAAATTTTAAGCAAACTAGATTTATTAGTGATTTTGTCCGTGTTAGTTTTTTTTTGGAATTCTTTAAATTAAAAGAATTCTTTTAATTTCTGAAAAGAACCTGAGATATTTCAGTTATTGCTAGTTTTCAGGTAAATAAGTTTAGTCAATTGAGATCCCGAGTTAACTAATCGAATTAACTCTGAATTAACTAACTTTTGACACTGACAGAATAAAGAGGGTGATTCTATGGAAATAACTCTTTCTATATAGTGCAAAATAGCGTCGCCAGCGTTACTTCGGAAAAATTTAAAAAGGATTCAAAAAAAGAGTCCTCTATATATAAAAAGTTAATATTTTTAATTTTAATTTCTTTTAAATAAAAATAAACAATATTATACTCTAATAAATTAAGTGCAGAAAGCATTGAGTGGCAAGTTTCTACTTTAAGGCGGTTTGTAAGTTTGTTTTTAATTAAAGTTAATTTGGAAAAAAATCTTTCAGCGGAATCGCTGCTATGGGGCAATGTAAAAATTTTAATAACAAAATCGTATAAGTTGTTGAACATAAACTCTTCCAAATGGTTTTTTAAATTGCCCACTTCAAACCAAAACCTTTAAATTTCATTGATTTCAAAATAAGTTTAAAAACATCTGTCTTGGGCTTTTTTTCTAGTAATTTGTACTTTTCTATTACCTTTTCGGCAGACGACATAGCCATGCTTAAATTGATTTTGTTAAAATTTGTATAACTATTTAAATGTTTAAATAAAATCTAAATCTAATCTAAAAAATCTATTACCTTTTCTAGATAAAGAGAAAAGTTAGGAAATGCAGATATTGAAGAAAAATATTTGAAATCTTTTCGAAATTTTATTGTATTTGTATCTAGATATTTGATAATTACAAGCTTATCATCGTTGAAATTAAAACGTGAGTTAATTTGGTCACACATGGTTTGACATATTTAATGGCATTCTCTTCATCGTCTGATTTTTTTTTTTTTTCAATTTTAATGGGTTTAGATTTCGTTTAAATTTTTAATATTTGAAAAGGTTTTGTAATCAACTTACCATAAATATAATATAAAAATTCTTTTGTAACAAAGTTTTGAAAAATTAACGAAAGAACTTCGTTGACTGATGAAGATAGATATATTATTTAGGATGTCTCGCTTTGACAATTTTATTTACCTTATTCATGACGTTTAAGATATATGACAGAAAGTGTAGCTAGACAAAATTGACGCCGTTTAATAAATCTTGTATTTTTGAAATTTCTTTACAAAGTATTCAATTATATATTTCTTTCGTGCATTTACAAAAAAGAGTCCATTTTCAAAAGAATGAGTCCTAGAGTCCCAGCGTTAAAAAAAGATTCAAAGTGACGCTAAAGAGTCCCGAAGGTAACGCTGATCGTCGCCATATTATTTTCGATAATGAACGGCCATTTCAATATTATCGCCCTTTAATTTCGATAGATTTTTGACAACTGAAAATTTACTTAATCGTATACAAAAGAAAAGCTTCTGGGTTAGCTCGGTTTCTATTTATTAACTAGAATAATTCTGTTTTAACTCAGCTTTAACTTAGGCACTTAAAACCTGCCCCCCTTTATGTTTCAATTGCCCTTAATTTGGTGGTGTGACAACACATTGGGAACCAAGTCCTATTAACTTAAATATGAATAGAGGGGTACTTCAATTTTGTGTCCAATCCGAATGGTAAAGATGATAAGCACTTTATGATGACAAAGATATTCTTATTGGAGAATTTGTCTTTTCCGCGCAAAAGGGTAATGTCTCTGAATAGTCTGGGATTCGATGCCAGACCTCCGACATGACAGTTCAACACTCTAACCATTGTGCCAAGGGAAATATTTACCTTATGTTGCCCTTTCTTATTTACTACCCCGAGTCTTGGGCGCAATTGCCCAAGTGGTAATTCCTTCGCTGCTGCTGGAGCGACTCAATTTATTATTTATCCCATTCGATATCTAAATATAAACATACAAATAACCATATCAAACCATTTGACAATTTATTTACAACCTTTTAATCTATAAGCGGCTGTGGTTAGGTCCTAGTAATTGCTCCAAGTGATGAGAAAACATATATACTATAATTTAGCCGGTCAATGTGCGGTTACTATGACGTTAGTCGCTTGTAATTAGCTCTTGTAACGAGAAAAGTTTTATGTCTCCGCTGGGACTTAAGCGCAACATCCTTAAAACCACTTCTATAATTATTGTCCTCCTACATATATGGCTATGTGTGTTGAAGTTGGTGTGTATATATGTTTCATCGTGATAGTTTCGTGAAGTGCCATCATAAAGAGGTTAACCTCTGGGGTAGCAAAAATCTGATGAAAAAGGTAAAATATCATTTAGCTGAGAGATAGTTCTTTTTTTTTTTATTTTTCGCTCAACATCCTTTTCATATCCACATATGGGCATAAGGAAAACCCTGAATAGATATACAGATAGCTGCTATATGGAAAGGACAAGCAAAGGATATAAGAACAGTAACGAGCATATTAGTATAGTACAAGAGTAAAAAAAACAAAAAGAATGTATCTCATTGTATCGAAGTGTAGGTACCTATATAAAACATTATTGTTTCTTAAATTACATTTTGCAAGGATTAATGTCAGTCGTGTTGTGGGAACTGTAATGAACTTTAATGGTGGTTTCGTTGTGATTACATTGGATGATGTGAAAAATAATTACTTTTGCAAGTGAATAAACAGTCCTGATGGCTTGGATGGGGTGTATTTCTATAAAAAGTTGTTAATGATGTATAGGATAGTTATAGATGATCATAAAACTATAAAAACTCATTTATTTGTAGTTCTTTTTTTTTTGTAAGAGAAGGTTGGAATTGTTGTAGGTAACTTAATTTTCAAACAAAATCTTTACATAATCCGAAAAATTTTAATCTAAAGTTATAAAGAGGTATATACTAGTAGACCGTGGCATAATGGTTAGTGCGTAGGACTGTTACGCCGAAGGTCTTTAGTTCGATTTCCAGCTTAAAAAAAAATACTTAAATGTTTTTCACGGGTTACCTACTGCCTCTTGCGAGGAAAGGAACTGACAAATCCTCCAAGAGTATCACTTCTCATAAAAAAACTGTTCGGATTCGTCAGAAAATTGAAGGTCTCCTCCATTGCTGCCAATAACACGCACACAGGAATAATTGAGAGTTGTAAGTCACTAGTCCTTGGTTCTACACAAGTTGTCGTGCCACCCAGTTTATTTATTTATTAAAGAGCCATAATCTTATAAATATGTTAACATCCCTGTCCTTGTCAAACTCTTGCGCATGCCTAGGAAGATAATATCGTTATTGAACTCACCCAAAGACATTCTATGTCAAAAAATTATTTAGGTATAGACATGGTGATGGGCTGTCAACAACGTATTGGTTGCAAAAGTCGGTACAATTATACTTTTTCGATAAATTCAGCTTGATTAAAGTACACAAATTCATTTTTATAAAATTCGATACAATTTTCCCATTTTATGTTTGCTAGAGGTTATAATTCCATCGTAAGTTAAACTCATTCAGATTTAAACATTATTTTCACCACATAAAATACTTAGATCTCTGTTTTATAGTAGATGAAAACTTTGTACTACATAATATAGTTTATTTTATTTTTCTCATTTAAAAAATGTTCTCACCTTGGTTCTTCAAATAAAATTATTTGTTAAAATAATAAAATAATAAATTCGATAAATTTGTATTTAAACTTCTGATACAATTATTATCCCTGATTGAAAAACATTATGCGAAACTCACAAGAGAAATCCGCTTGGTAAAATTTTCTATGTAAGTTTGAACAATTGCAACTTATTCGGAGAGAACAAAAATATGCTAATATTCCAAAAAAAAAAAACAACCGGTAAAATTTTAAAAGAGTGTCTGAAGAAAACGTTGTAACCAGCAGCCGTGCCACTTCAGGAAAACGAAATAGATTTAATGAAAAAAAGTGAGAAAAAAATCTCAATCTCAATTTTAGTATAATTTTTTATAAGGTGTCACTGCCTTTCTTATTTTTACCTACCTTATATGATTAAGAAGTAAAATTTCAATAAGAAAGGGAAGAAAAGAAAAACATACAAAAAATCAAAAAATAAAAAACACTCCCTGTTATGAAAGGAATGTTTTACTTTGTAGATCTTTTTAAAACATTTTTTGATATTTTTAGTTGGAAATACTAAATTTAGGCAACAGAATTTGATGAAAAGATACATTCCATTCTTCTTCTTTTTTTTTTTTGTTGCAAATTTATTCACCATATCTTCAGGGATTACATCGATTCTCCACAAAAGCTAATTCATCAAGCCAGTTGTCGTGGCCTCCAGCCGCGTTTTGAACCGTCTCAAAGTGGAAAACGAACGTTCTAGCTCTGCAGAGCTTCAATCAAGTTTCTCCAATTAGAATACCAAAATATGAAATCGAAATATGAACCCGTTCTTCAATCAATTTCATGCAACCATTTTTATTTGCCAACATACGACAACTAGGTAAAAATCTAAGGTGTTGTGGAAAATCGTGACAATAATAAATTTGATTAATAATAATCAATTTTTTTGTCAAAATACAAATATTCTATATACACAAATTAAAGTTTGGTTTTGTGTCCGTTCGCTAACCAGCCAAACCGGTTGACCGATTTTCTTAATTTTTTTTTTTAATTAAAGAGGAAAAAGGGTAGAAGGTTTAGGACTAAAAAAAATTAGTTGTAAGTTATTGATAAGTAGGCTAGTTTTTATGAATTTTTGTCTAGCTTTAAGTTAGTTGTAAGTTTTTTGGAAAAAAATAAAAATGAATTTAAAATGAAAAAAAAAAAAAATCTCCGCTTTAGACGTGAGGGGTTCAGGTTCGATTCCTGTCACCGGCAACATTTTTTTTTTTTCAATTTTTATAATTTTCTCTTTTTTTTTCAACACATTCGCTGCAAAACAAATAAAAAACTATTTTTTTAACGCCCTGCAAAGCGGGCGGGGGTTTTGCTAGTACTGAAATAAAAAAAAACTATTTCGTATTAAACGATTGTCTTTATATTCATCAAGGTGGAAAAAAACAATCATAGAATTTAAACAGTCTTTTATGAACTTTTCAAGATGAGAAGTCGTTTTGGGACATTAGCCTGTTTGCAAAGGAACTTTTTTTGAGTTTCTTTTCATACTGAGATTCGTTTGAAATGTCAAACGAAATCTATATTACGTATGTGGTATGTACTGATCTCTATATACATTGAATAGTGTATTCATACAAATTTTTTGAGGAAAATTAAAGAACTGTTATAGTTGTGGCCGGTACCCTCATATAACAGTATAACAGCTATTTTTATAATTTTTCGTAGATAATTTCCTGTTATTTGTTCTTATTTCCTGAAATTTTATTTTTTAACATAATCTTTTTCTTGCTTTCCGTCTTTTATCTTTTTTTTAATATTCACCGCCGCAATGCTTGTTGACATCAAATAAATGCTCAATTACGGCAAAAATCTTCTATCTCTTTTTTTCGTTTGTATAGAGTGAGATACGAGGTCATGGCCGGTACACCATCAAAAATATTTAAAAAAAACTATGGATAAATTTTTAAAAATACAGTAAAAAACTCGATTTACGCAACTAATAGAAATTGGGGCAGTTGCAATAACCGAGGTTGTTGCACTTACTGGGTTGTATTTTTTGATACAAATTATAGTTTTAGTAGCTTAGTTTTCTAAAACTAACAATTATTTTTATTAAATACGAAAACAAAATGTTCGAAATTTATACAAAAAATAATCAAAAGGAGAGCATGCAAATAGAAAACAGATGAATAAGCACAAGATGTTGCACAAATCGAGGTTGCATTTTTGAAAAGTTGCACTTATAGAGTCAAGACGTGCTACAAATTAAGTGTTGCGAAAATCGAGGAGTTGCACGAATCGAGGGTTGCGTAAATCGAGTTCATACTGTATGTTTTGTTGAGCATACCTACTAAACGACCATTTCTCATGTCCCAGGTACATTAGATTATGTTATGTCCTTTTGAAATCTATTAAATCATTTTGAATTAATACCTAATAAAATCACTTTTAATTGAAAGTCATTCCAATCTTGAGAATGTACAATTTATTCTTTTGACATCACCTATTCATATAAATTCATATAAATACATGAATGAATACCTGTATATAGTTGATGGGAAATGTCAGGCAAACGGAAGTTTCTCCCGCTCAATCTCTGAACAAAACTTCAGCAGGTATATAGTGTCGTTATTCTTCGGCTTCACTTATATATTTAAAGCTCTTAACCTGAAACACTCGCTCGAAAATAAATCACCATACATCTGCCTTAATCTGAGCCGAAAACATAGCAATATCAATGATTTATATTTTTCATATTTCCGCACACACGCGTTTGTTTTTTTTTTTTATTATTTTGTGTCGCTACTTCCGCCAATGAAACATTCATTTCCTTTTTGAAATACAATTCCCTGTCAAAGGAGTTCCATAAATTATTGTCACCAAGCTCATCCCAAAATCCCAAAGCTGTTGTAAACTAGGCCATGTGATATTTCAAAAAAAAAAAAAAAAATAACAAAAAGTAAAATAACTTTCCACTTCACACCATGTTAACCGCACCATGTGGTCTTGAAATATTTTTCTAAAAACCAAGAGAAAAAAAAAAATGCCATTTCAAAACATTCAATGCCAAAAAAAAAAGAATATACCTTAGCTATACCTAAAACATATAAGTACACGAGTATGTATAGGAAGCAAAAGAAATTGAAGTCCTTAAAGACACTTTGTAACAAATTTACATCCATCAGATCCAGACCAAAAGAAATGGTCTCCATTATTAATATTATTACTCGCATTATGAACTTGAACGCAGAATTGCCGAACAACATAAATCTTGTCAAAACTTACAATATTCAGGATTCAGCTCGCAAACGCCAAAACGTAATCATAACTTGAACGAAAATAATAAAATTGAGAAACATACCTTCACATAATAATATTTTGCGAGTGTTTGAATGTGAAAGGGACTTTTCCCAGACCTCTACCTTATATATGTTATGTACCTACCCACATTAAGCGTTGAAAACAGAATAGAACAGAGGTGTTCTCAAGGACTTCTTCGAGTAAATTTCCTTCTATATCGGTATATGTACGTAAGTACGCACCTCCAACTGTGTTTGTTGCAACATCATTCTTTCCACAGAGGCCATTACCTTTAACAAAGACCAAAAACCAGCCACCTACCCTACATTATACCAAACGTATAACAAGCCACCCTATCTATATACACATTTTAAGTCATGCTGTGTCGGAGTTTCTCCAAAGAGGGAGAGAGAGGAAATCCTTCAAGAAGATGAGGAGAACTTTTTGAAGATGATTTTCATTATGGCAATAAAGTATCATAACCGAAAGTGGATATGAATTTATCTTGGAGATTGTTCATTGAAACAGTTATGGAGTGGCAAAGTAGTTGTGAAGAGAAATCCTTTTTGGAATTTTATATCAGGATACATACTACAGCTTTATACTCGTATACCTACATCAAGATGAAGAAGGAGGACGCAAAATAAAGTTACCCTCTAGAATTCTTAAGTTTTTGTTATTGCTTTTGGCATAAACCAGTTTACAATCTTAACATGTTTAATTTTTGGAAAATGGACGAAGCGGAGGTCGACTTATAGGGGATAACCTTGGATGTTGTAAATCTTATTTGTTGCTGAAAAATCAAAATTTTCTGTAGAAGAGGGATGCTTCTTTGAGTTTATAGCATAGACTAAAGGACAGGCACATTAAATTCTTACCACGTGGAAAGAAATAATAAGTTGTGATTTAAATGTTACGATTTCAGTCAAGCTTTGATCTTACATAGTACATACTAGGTCAACTGTTACCGAAAACAAAAATTGCATATTGCGTTCATTTGGATGTTAAATGTATGATATCAACCTCGGTCCTCGATAACAGATTGACATATCGGCTTTTCTTCAGGGCGAGACATTGTGGCAGCTGGAACGTAGTACTCTTTAACTAGCTAGATCGGTTGCAATCGAAGCAAGGGACTCATTAAGAATCATGGATTATGTCCGAACGTTCTGAGGGAACAACATTGGCTCGGAACACTGTCCAAGGTTTGGTTTCATATATTAGGACCACTGCGAAAAACAGGAAATGCTGTATGGAAAGTCAACGTTAAACGTCTGCAATGAAAATAAATTAGCAGGGTATTTTCTAATCGATAAGTTTTGGCTGCGAGCATTAAGTAACTGTATTGACAAACAGTGGCAGCCCGGGCAAGAAGCCATTAGAGATCCTACTTCTGACGTTTTTAGGTCTTACACAACGTTTAGAACGAATCCCCTGGTATGACCATGAGTGCCAGCAACTATATGCGGCTTAAAAGGAAGCATACATTAGTGATGGGTCTACATAAAGGGTCTTCTAATAGGGTCTTCTCAACTTTAGCGGTTGATAGCGGCCATATTTTTCAAGCTACATCTGTCAAACTGACCTTCATTTACTCATTCTGATGCTCGGGCAATGTTTCGCGTGCTTCGCCTATTTTACTGTCGCCATAATCGTCCTATACTGAGAGGACTGTTCGCAGTGTGGTTGATAATTTTAAGTCCACTAGTTCAGTACGTGTCGACGAAACGCAAGATCTGCCGAAAACATTGCCGTTGTCCGTGAGAGTGTGCAGGAGATTTCGAGGCAGTCGATTTCGCGTCGCTCACAAGAACTCAGTCTTTCGCAGACCACAACCTCATAAATTTTGCGTCGTTTTTGGGCTTGCACCAGTGCAAAATTCAAATGACCCAGGAGCTGAAGGTAAACGCCCATAGACAACGACGTGTGTTCGCTGAATGGGCTCTGGAGTATTTGGAAACTGACCATAATTTTCCCTCTTCAGGGATGAATGGGTACGTCAAAATTGTTAAATTTGGGACAATATACCAATCCACAACCAAGAGCGTCCATTGCATCCCGAAAAATCACGGTTGGGTTTGGATTTTGGGCTGGCGGCATCATCGGTCCATATTTCTTTGAGAACGAAGTTGGCCCGGCCATCACCGTCAACACCATAGAGTACGTATATTATCTAGAGAAACGACTTAAGAGGTTTGTTCTCTTTCACCCTACAAGCTGTTAGCACAATAACTTATACTACTCGATGAGCATGTATTAGTGGTCCCGTGCATTTTAAATGGGACCCGCTCCAACACCCGGTAGTAGACACGCTTTGTAACCCTTTTTTCATGTAAATTATGATTAATATCATTTTTTGTTGCTTCTGGCACATAAGTCGACCATTCACACGGATTCACCGATAGGAAAAAAAGAGAGAAATAAGAGAGTTTTCTCTTACTGTGCTTACTGTTACAAAAGGGGTACGAGTCGGTTCTCTAGATAATATATGTAGGTACTCTATGGTCAACACCGAGCACTATAGGTCGATGATTACCAACTTCTTTTGGTTTTAATTAAATGATATGGACACTAACGACATGTAGTTTCAACACGATGGCGTTACGTGCCCCACAGCACAGTTCACGCCACCACACTCTGCACGAGCGATTCGAGAGCATGATCACCTCACATGGAGTAATGTGAACTGGCCACCGGGATCGTGCGATTTGACCCCGTTAAACTTTTTCTTGTAAGGTTCATTCATAATAGTATCGATATTCCTTTCAAAAGAATAAAAACTTTCGATGATATCTTATACACTCAGTCATATTTATTAGATTTTTGTCTACTTAGACACTGTCTAACTATTTTCAAATTGGTGGAAATATACTTTATTTAATAAAAATAAATATCACATTATTCACGGTTAAGACAATCTACTCTTGTGTTTAAGTTAGGCAGCTATAAGACAACAATAAACAAGGTTTTGAACGCATTTTCCAAAAGTTGGACAGTTGTCTAAAGTTAGACAACGTTTATAAATAAGACCTTTGGACTTTGTTTTATTTAATTTTAAAGATATGAAGCGCTTAATGAAAGACCCTGTAGCTTGACTGATTTTGTTGTACTTTTGAAATCGAATAATACAATGGAAATTTTGAAAATAAAAGTTATTAAAGAAGCAAGTTCGCACGAACGAAGCCCTGCATATTTTTTTTTTAGCTTAGCTTCTAGTAAGAAGCAACTTTTGACTTTTCTTTATAAATCCGTATTTAAATGCAAATTGTTATCACCCCACCACAAGTCTAGAAAATAATGTTGTCACCCTTTCAAATACTAAATATTCTGCTTGTGTAAACTATACGAGGATATAAATATGTGTAGATATATATAACTGAACTGAAGTAAACATTGAACACAGCATCCTGCAACAACAAACTGAAAATCATTCAAACGCAATGCCTCTATTGTCAAATTTTGGGGAATTCAGCTTCAATCATTTATCAACCAAGACAGCGTCATTTGCGGAAACTATAGAACTCGATATTCGTTATGCTGATGGTTATTCTCTGTTAAAATGAAAGACCAATCTTATTCCAAGCAGGCGCCTTTTGTTCCGACTCGTCTCGACACTGGTAGGTATTCTATCTCTGCCTGCACCCATCATAGTGAGGATAACAAAAGTTATTCTTATCCTTACACCGCTTGAGCACTTCTCTCTGCAGTAATACCTACTCAAATTTATACCATCCTAAAAATTGATTAATAATTGCGTCTGGTCTAGGGGTGCTATTTTGAATTATTTTGTGAAGATAAATCACAGGCAAAGATTATACGGAAATTAAAACCGACCAAATGGCAGGCAAGACTTTCGTTCGATTGTCAAGAGAATAAAAGAGAAGAGAAGAGCAGAAGAGAAAAAGCATATCATCATCATCATCATCGATCCTATGGCCCCCAAATGATTTACACTCCATTTAAAGAAGAACAAAAATACACACAAAATTAATCGCTAATAATTAAAATGATAACTAAGCCACGGTCTGTCACCGTCATGATATCGAGTACAAGGATGAAATGCCCTGATGGTAAAACAAAACGTGAGCAATGAATAGGTAGGCTTGGTGCGTGGATGGGGGAAGCAGAAGGAGGGGGAGTGATGAAACATGATTGTTACAGCAAAAAAGTTGAACAGATCATTAAAAATCCAATTACCGCTAATAACCGGGGTAATCATCCAGCACAAGGACAAAAAAGGACACGTAACGTATAACGACTACACCAAAAAGGCGATTAACTTCTTGGTGTCTTCATCGCAGCCATCGAATGTATCATCGTTATTATTGCCATCTTTCGAAGGACCGGTATATATGTATATACGAAATGACAGCATCAAGAGCCAAGCTGAAGAAGCAGTTGAAGAAGACTTAGATACTTTTCTTACCTTATCCTATACCTACTCGTTGTGTATAGACGAATCAAGAATCCAGACGGACATATTTTCCCCCTTTTTCTGGAGATTTTTTTTTTTTTTTTTTTCGGTCTTGTTTGTGTAATCCGCTTTTAGTTAATCATGTCATGTTATTAGTCAGCAGGCATAGAGTAGAGAGTCACCCCTCAAATTTGATTCTTTGATTCTTTTAATTACATTGAATCCATCATGTATAATATGTATCTATAGGATTTTTGTCTATATGGGTGAAAGAAGGACACAAAAGCAAGCATCAGGAACCCTCTTCTTACTGTTCAACTCATTGTACACTTGTTGTAATAACTTGTTCATGCTTTGAATTAATTTTTGGGCAGCGGTTTTGGTGTTTCCAGGCAATAAAGGATAAAAGAAGGACTTACCTACATACATTCGCAAGCCATGTATGTGCGGTTCTCTTGTGAGTAGATGGTTATTTTTATGAAAAATTTTGGGGCATACCTATGGTTGATTCTTTTATCTTCATTAAATGTGAAACTCTCAATTTATTTGTGATCCTATCCTAAAGGGAAACATTTTTTTGGTCAAAGCATAATTTTTTATGTTTAAAGGTGATAATTTTTTTGTTACAATTTTTTTTTAATACTTCGTGAAAGCAATTGAATATTTCACAATAAATTTGTTTTAACTAGATTTTAATTAGTTGTTAATTTTATGTAATAATAAACTGTCCCGGATAGACCTTACAATTTCTCCTGGATTTTAAAAATTTTAACTTTGTCGAAAAGTGGGTATAAATTTTTAATAAAGATTATTTTAGTTTTGCAAACATTTTAATATAATTCCCTAACAATGGCTTCTGCTGCATTTATTGCTGAACAACTGGTAGAATTTTAAAAGAAAAGAATTTTTGGAAGTATCTATTTAAAATGTTGTCTTTTTTAATTTCTAAATTTATTACTGACTTTCGCATTTCAAAAAAGAAAAGTAGTTTTTGAAAAACTAATTTTTTAACTCAAAATAAAAAAAAAATAAAAGAAAGGTCAAACTAATTTTTTTCAAAATTTTACATAAGTAATTAAGTACTATTTTAAATTTAATTTATTTAGCATCATGTTTACTGTTTTTGACTTAAAATTAATAAGAACATTAAATTTTGAAAACAAAAATATTACTTAATTACGTAACATTTAAAAAAAAAAAATAAATAGTTTTAAATTTTGTTTTTATTTTTATTTTTCAAATTTGAGTTTCAAAATTAATTTTTCAAAAACTTAAACTTAAACAACTTTGTTTAAAAGTAAAAGAAGAGATTTTTATTTGCTAAATTTAATTATTTATTGATTTGAAAATTTAAATTTTTTTTGGAAATATTAAATTTTGAACAAAAATGTAGTTTTCTTTTTATTGATAAATCAAAATATTTTGCCGCAATATTGCTATTTAGAAACTTATGCAACCAAAATATGATCAAATGCGTTACAGTAAAACTTCCATAAGTCGAACTTTCAAAATGAAAGAAAATAAATTTGAGTTATAGAAACTTCGATTTAAGGAAATAAAAAAAAAATATTTATTTTGTTTAATTTTATATTATATTATGTATAAGAAGAAGGAAGAAATATTTTTAATTAATAGTACCTTAAAAAAAAGTCAGTAATCATTAGCTGACGTTTTTTTCATTACATTTGTAAAAAGACTCAATGTCGTAAATTACATTAAAAAAATGATCCAGTGTGTTATCTTCAGTAAGAAGAGCATCACGTATTGTTTCAAAAGCTTCATATACGTTAGCTTGTCTTGGCTGCACAAAATAAACATCCACCCGGATTTACATCACCATCTAATTCATCGTCACTAACGGTTTCCACTTCAGATGCTTCCGTTCCGATACCGAAAGCAAAATTTCTGTATTAAACCAGATGTGTCAAACAATAATATTATTGCCAACCAAGTTTTTGTATTCCTGAAGGCTGCATCCCATGTCTTGTGCATTAGTACTTGTGAAAATGGCTCTTACATTTTCTGAACTCAGACACACCAAAGTCGTCGTGAATTTCATTGACATTTAGCTTTGCCAAACTAACTTTTATTGTTAGTCAGTATAGTGGAGGTAAACCATATTTTATGGCCACATTTTTCTTTTAAGCAGCACACTCTATTTCACTGATAACCTTTAGCTTTTGTTCAAAAGTAAGTTGCTTTAATTTTCTTTCCAACATACATATCGACTCTTTAATTTTCAAAATGTTTACTTTCTTTCACTACAAAATTTTGAAGAAAAAACTAGCCATGCCTCTTCTAAAACAAACTTCCCAAAATAATTCATCATAGTACCCTCAAACATTCAAAATTTAAAAGAAAAAGGGAGTTTCCCTTCTCAGTGCAAAACTTCGAGTTGAAATAAGTATGTAAACCTAACCATAGTAGACTAAAGTTGATTTCAAAAATTTAAATAAAAGGGATTTTCCCGATTCAGAGGAAAAGTTCGAGTTAAAGGGATATTTTACCACCAAACGCAATCAGAAAAATTCGAAAAAGAGAGAAATTCGAGTTACAGAAGTTCGAATTGTGGAGGGCAAAGTCTTTGAAAATAAAGTGGAAAACACAAAGTTCACAATTTAAATTTGAGTTATAGAGAAATTCGACTTAAGGAAGTTCGAGTTATGGAAGTTCGACTGTATTCGTAAAATTAATACCTTTAATCTGAATTTTTAACATTTAAATTCACAGGCTGGTCCGCCCCGCTTCGCATGGAATTTTTCATCAATAAATTGTAGCGTTTTAAAAACTGAAATCAAAATGTATAGGAGCTTCAAATAACCCTTTATAATGAATTTTTTTGAACGCTTCAATAATTTTTATACACAAATGTCAGCAGTCTGAGAGCGTAACGCCATTTGCTGGAGTACCCATTTTCGTCAGGAACAAATTTAGCCTTTTTTCAAATACGTAGTATATTTTTCATTCCTTAGAAACAATTTTTTCTCCTTCCCAATAAAAATTTGAATATTTAGATATCGCCACTAGAATCCCCTAAAAGTATGCAATTTCGAGTTTTCACGTTTTTTTCTTACTTTTCCGGTGAAAATTTTTAATTTTTCGTGGTCTTTACCTGGTTCAATACGACAATGCTCCCATGGAAATCGGATGATGTTTAGACGAGTTGTGGATGTACAAAAAAAAGAAGCAATTAACGTTAACGTTAAAGCAATTAAACTTTCATATTTCACAGATATTGATAAATGAGGCGTCAAACAAAGCGGAATTACCTGTTGATTTGACGAACTATAATTTTATTTGAAAAAAAATAATAATAATTTGTTCAAAAACTGCATTGGTTTGTTAAATACTATTCTAATAAAAATGAACTCTTAAATGAACAATTCCACTTTCCAATTGGTAATATTTTTCTAATTGGTAATATTTTGGCATATGACATTAGGTCGGTTCAGTTTATTAGATCCGTAAATTTTAAAATAATGTGTGCGTCTTTTATTTTTAGTAATTTCGAAATTCTCTCACATAACAATATTATTATATTAAGTATACACCAGCTATAGTCGTCACAATTTTTCTATACTTTTTTTATGCCCTGAATTCTGGTATTCGAATCGTTCAGAAATGCTCCGTTAAATCAGGTTTTTGACAATAAAAAAAAAAACATTTTCCCCTTAATTCTTGAGACTATGTTAGGTACATAGCGGGAAATAACTATTCTTTTTTTTTCTTGTTGAAAATTTCTAAATATATACTTTCAGGAGTTGTTTAAAATTGTATTTAAAAGAAATAACCGCATTATGACGTTTTATTTTCTAATTGATTTTCAAAACAGCCGGCCGTTCAAACTTTTTTCTGTCTCAAGTAAGTATACAGGATTGGCCAAATACATGATTTTTTCTAAAAATGCAATAAAATGAACAAAATTAAATGTTTTCCATGTATTATGGCTTTATTAGTATAAGAGCAAACATTCCCCTAAATTATGGAACACAACGTCGTTCAAGTGGCTGTCTCGGTTGGCTTCGCAGTAGCGTATTCTGTCACTCCAATTTTCCAAGAGCTTGTCGATGGTATCGGGCTGTAGCCCACGGATTTCTTGGATGACGTTGGCCTTAAGTGCTTGAATCATTTTCAGACCGTTGACGTTGACCGTTGGCGAGTTGATGTTCGTGAATTGAGTCTCACACTCACAGTCCCCGTACGATGACGGGGACCATGAGTATTGTCCACTAGCATACCAGTCTCACGAACTTTTTGCACCAACTTGCATACAGCAGACGCGGTGGGTGCTTCATTTCGGCCAAAACTTCTTTTCAAAAAAACGCACTGTTTGTGCTACACAGCACTCACTTTGAAAATAAGTTTTCAATATTTCCCAACGTTGTTCAAGCGCAAAGCGACTCATTTCGTTCCGCGGAGGTATGATTCTGACTTTCTGTCAAGATTTCGAGCGGGAAATAGCTGTCAGTGTCAAAATAACCTATAATTTAAAAAGGAACCACTAGATGGCCCACCCGTTACTTTACTTTGAAACTTTGTGATTTTCTGTTCCAAACTACACATTTTAATTTTTTTTATATGAACTTTGACGGACCTTTGTGTAGGTTTGCGCAGATAACCACAGAGTTTTAAAGGAACGCACCTCTTATATCAATTAATTATGACTGATAATTAATATTATATTTATATTTTGTTGATATTTGATCAGAACTGTCACAACTATAGTCAACAGTCATCACAAAGACTGAGATAATATATGCGTTTAATTTAATCAAAACCTCTAAGATATTATTTATATGCTAGTCCTATGTCATGTTATATAAATACATAGATACAGCTGCAAATTTTGCCTCCAATACTTTTGGTACACTAACAACGCCCATTAGTATTAACATAACGTGCCGTTTTTGATTCATGTATAAATCTTTGTTGCTCCTCTTCTTGATCTCATTTTTCTAACCCTTAAAGCATATACGTACCTACATGGTTATGTGTACCTACAATTTACATATACGTAAGAAAAACAAAACCCTTTCGTTAAAAATTAAAATGAAAACAATTAATCGCAAAGTCTAGGACTCCGTTTGTTTCACAAATGATTTAAATTAATTAATTATTTATCCCCACTTTTAAACTCCATGAGCTTAACTTTTGAATATAGAAAAGCACAAAGAGATGATATATCTAAAACATTATAACTTTCCTAAAAGGATATACATACATATAATGTATAATGTAGGTACGAGATTAAAATAACCAAAATTAAGAGTATAGTGACCCATAATTTTTTCTGCTTTAATCACAAAGCACAAACATTTACAACATGCTAATAAGATGTTTCTCCAAAGGGATGAATACAAAAAATAACATCACAACCAACACACACGTCCTCATCATGCTGATGTCGATGTGTTATCCGAGATCTGATGGGAGTTGGGATACTCCTCGAAGGGATACCCTGGCACCGGCATTCAGCATTCAATTGGAAATCTTTTCATATAGCTCAAAGGATATATATGTATGTAATATAATACTGATGGGTTGCTCCGCTCAACTTCGGGCGACTTAAAATTTATATCATCGAAATAATATACAATAGAATCAAAGGTCAGCATCATCAGCATGTGTTGGTAAAGCATCCATCGCACGAGAGGCGAGAACTTCAAAAAAGGAGATCCTTTTGAAATAATGTTTTTTTTTTTAAACTTCCTCATACAATAATCGTAAACTCGAGGACGAAACACACGCCGAAACATAAAGGACTTAAAAAAAAAATAATAAATAAAACGAAAACTTTGTAAAGGGAAAGTTGTTGGGTATATAAATGCTAAAAAGGATTCAATTGTCCTCGACTCATTTGGTTCTTTCAATCACATTCAATATATGAACCTGGATGGGGCCAGATGGTGCAAAGATAACAACTCTTGGTTCTGTTTTTGTTCTGGATATAGTTTTTCCTACTCGGCTCGACATCGACAGTCAACACACGCTCGAGATCGAGCTCAACAACGACACGACTACATTGCTTTCCTTCCTCTCTCGGTCACGCTTGTACAAAAATAAAAGTTCATAGATATATAGCTTATATAGCTTCATGGAGCTCTTTATAAATGTTTACGTTTGACTGAGGCGGGGGGGCGTTGCTGGACTTTTAGTAAACGACGACGATGTCCACAATGTCGCCCCGAGTATGAATGCAAAAGAGGACGTTTTGCATTAAGGGATTACAGCGAATTTAATAAAGAACTGCAAAGGCAAATTATCTTCATTATTCGTTTGTTTTTTTTGTTGTTTTTTTTTGTTGTTTTTTTTTTTTTGCTGTCGTATTTATATTCTTTTCTAGAATCAGGATGAGGAAAAGTTGTTTTACTGAAAGAAGTTGCATAATAAAAATGCTTTCTCTCTGAAATTAATTCATCACACAACTCATTACGAAAAATATAAGAAGGACGTATTTTAGTTTTCCAATGCAAAGCTTGTTTATAAATTTTAATCTTCTTATAGATGACGCATTTGAATTGAAATATAAGTCCTTTGTAATTTGCTTCTATAAACTGACATTAATGCATGATTATTCCTAACTTTTTAGACAGAATTTCAATCAAAAGTAGACCTACACATTTGATTAGGATTTTTAAAGTTATTTTTTGTTTTTTTTTTTTGCTTTGAAAATCTTTTAATCTCTTTCTTGAATTTCATTAAGTTTTTCGAAAAATTACGTCAAATTCTAACCCAACGTTGTTAAAGCGTTTGATCGTAAACGCAGAATAATATTAATGATGTGTTGACGACTGCGTTGACAGGTGCTTTAACAGGTGCGTTGACAGATGCGTTGACAGATGCGTTGACAGATGCGTTGACAGATGCGTTGGCGGATTCGTTGACGGAAACGTTGACGGATGCGTTGACGGCCACGTTAACGGATGCGTTGGAGGCTACGTTGACGTTCACAGCTGCGTTAAGGGGGTTGGTTTGACACTCGCAATACCACGAATTTAATGGCCAACGCGTTCATTATTTTGTTTTATCTTATAATCACCATTTCAACGCAGTTAAGGGCTTAAAAATTTTACGCCTTTTGATCGTTAAATGTGAAAAATTGTCAAGCCGTGTGATCGTAAACGCGGAATACTAGGTATTTATGCTGTGTTGGCGGCTGCGTAAACTGCTGCGTTGACAGATGCGTTGGCAAATTCGTTGACGGAAACGTTCACGGTTGCGTTGATGGCTGTGTGCACAGCTGCGTTAATGGGGTTGCGTTGACACTCACAATACCACGAATTTTATGATCAATGCGCTTATTATTTTGTTTTACCCTAAATCAAACGTAGTTAAGGGCTTAAAACTTTTAGACCTTGTGATTGTTAAATTATTGTTTTTTGATCTTGTCAACTTCGGGTCAATGCTCAAAGTGTTCGGATGTAATCAAGTCATGAGTTTGTCAGAGTTTACCACCAAAGGGTAAAAAGCACAGATAACACATCAACAACTTTTTTTTACATAATATTGACCAGCTGGTCCCATTTATGTGGTTGTTAACTTTTCATAAGTCAACACAGTCTATAGATTGTCAAAGTTGGAAGTGTCAGAAATTAAATACAAGTGAAGGGGCACTGAATAAACCATTTTCATCAATTTCAGCAGATGCGCAAAACAAAACAGGACAATAATGAAAACGCAAATGATATTACGTGTACGGTGGTTTACAGCTTATTGTTGATAATTTCGGTGACGTCAAGGGGTTGACGCGTAACCATTTACATTGGTCGTCTAATTAAAACTTAAGCCTTGTGCATATTTGACCTGACCCTATCGGTCCGACAATTTATTGTTTTGTTGTTCTAATTTCGACACTCTGCACTTCTGCAGTCATAAGTAGGAATTACCATCCATTTAGAAGGGGTCCAGTCGGAATTCAGGTACATGCTCCTCTGGCCTGCATATAATATGTCCTCCCTACCGACAACCTCAAGTTTCGAATCTGAACCAGAATTCCCCTAGTTTGATGATAGCCAGTTTGTACCAACAGATTTCACGGTGTCAGAACTCAGAAGTACACAACTGACAATTTTGACATCTCTTTGATGCCAACCGCCATCGCTTGCATGTGATTAAAGGTGGAACTGGATTATCCATCATTAAACGAAAGGAATTAGCAGACAATATTTGCCTGCAGAAATTAAAGGGGATTTTTGCAAAGTTTCCGAACTTTTACCTCAAATGTTACCTTAAATTAATTTTCTTTCACTTCTACACTCAAGAGCTTAAAATATACACCTGATCAACTTTACCAATATTCACAATTAATTTCACTCATTCGTATGAGGCATACAGAATTTTCAAAAAAAAAAAAAAATAATTAAAATGTGGAAAATTAGTTGAAAAAGATCCAATACAATCGAAGTGATGATAAATGAACCTTCTTCAGCATTCTTCTTAACTTTCCCTTTAATGCGTACAAAACTTATTACTTAAAAAATAAACTTTGAAATGAGGGTAAAAACTTAAAAAAGAAAAGCAACAAAAAATTAAAAAAAAAAAAAAAAAACTCCACAACAGAAGAAGAACAAAAAAAAAATGAAAAAGTCATTCACTAGAAATGGAATCAGGAATCACTGCAATGAATATGCTCCTTGGTCGAACATCACTCACTGATGGCTCTTCAGTTCTTCACAAAGCTCTTTCAATGCTTATTTAGCGAATCACTAAAGTCAGTGGATGATGGTATGATGGAAGCAAAGCAAAAGGTGGTGGTGATGGTATGATGGTAGTGGGGTGGACCATCCATGAACATTTGAGTCCATTCTTCCGTCCATCGTTGTTGTCGTCGTCATCGTCGAAGTTTTCGTTGGGTGATGGTAAAACCTGACTTTTTCATTGATTTTGGGGGATTTTCAAGTGATTTTTCACTGACGACGATAATGATGATGATTTTCCTCTTTTGTATAAAACCCAAACGAGTTTAAAGGATATATCCTCTGGACTCTGACTTTATTTTCAAAAGATGTTCTATAGTCTGATTGTGCGATTGGAACGATGATGACGATGGACGAGCGACGATGTGACGGACGAAGAACGAGTTCCCCCAAATAAAAAGTGGGACGGTAATCTATACAATTCTCAGTTTGAACTGATTTCAATCAAATATAAAAAAAACTCACCGGCGGCGGCGGCAAACTTCTATACAACCAACTATATATGAATGCCCGAAATCCTAAGCACAACGGGTGGAGGTATATGGACTTTTCTATGCGGTAACACTTCTTCTTTAAAAAAAAATAAAAAAAAATCAAGAAAATGAAAAACGCTCTTTTCCAAATTGGAATGTGTTTTCTAATTTTTTTTTTTTCGTTTTTCGCACATTGCTGCAAGGGGAAAATGAATTACTTTACAATAATACAATACAATCTCACAGAATTAAATAACATTTTCTATTCCAACAACAAGGAATAGAAAAATTGCACAGCAAGCGGCAAGAGCCAAATAATTTTCACTTCCATATCTCAAGGGGGAGTTACTGTCATTGCGACATAGAAAAATAGTGTATCGGTTGTATGGTGAATTTCACTAGCAGAAGATGCGACAAAAAACATAATAGTTAAAAATTGTACTTAAAAGATCGTTCTATTATTTTTTTTATTTTTTTTTTATTATAATTAATAACCAGCCCTATTCTGCTAAACGTTTGCATGAATTTTCGTATTCTGCTATCCGTTGGAAGATTAAAAGAATGTTCCAAAAAGCATATAAATTGCGATACAAATAAAATTTTTACAATTATACTCCCTCAAGAACTTCAAAAATAATTATTGATAGAGCTTTTACCTCGAAAGATTGAAGAGTTTAAAGAATAATTTGTGACAAATTAAGTGAACAATTCACGTGAATCGAAAAATTTAATCGAATCGGATAGCAGAATAGGGCTGAACATAATTATCACGAATGAATTTCACACCATTTGTGACAGATAGCTTGACAGCTGACAGTTAAGGACTTTTTAGAAGAACAACGCGTTTTGAATTTGTTAAGCAACTGTTAAAAAAAATATGAAGGTTTGGCGGTTATTTTTCCAACAAAATCATTTTCAGCAATGAAGCTTATTTTAGTCTTGAATCTTAGATCAGATGGCTTCGTTAATTTCCAAAATTTTCGCATTTCACACAGAGAAAAAATCAGTAAAATCTACGAAAAACTGTAGTAAAATCTACGATAAAAGCAGTAAAATCCGAACCTACTACACACGTCGTTAAATTTACTACAAAATGTAATAAAAATAAGATTTGCAATGATAGTTAAATTCACTACTGAAACAGTAAAATATACTGTCATTGTACTAAAAGTTTCCAACATGAGCATTAAAATCTATTGTAGTTGTAGTAAATTTTATTACATAAACAGTGAAATATATTGCAATTGTTCTAAAATTTTAGAACAGTAGTAATAAAATACACTACTGATGCAGTGAAATCTATTGCAGTTGTAGTAAAATCCACGATATTGGTAGTAAAATACATTTCATAAAACAGTGAAAATTATTGCAGTTGCAGTAAACTCTACTAGAGTGGTAGTAAAATTCATTACATTAAACAATGAAATCTATTACAGCTGTAGTAAAATCTACAACAGTGGTAGTTAAATTTATTACATTAAAAAATTAAATTAATTGTAGTTGTAGTAAATAGTACTACAGCCGTAGTAAAATTTATTACATGGAACAGTGAAATCTATTGCAGTTGTAGGAAAATGTACTACAATGGTAGTAAAAGTCATTACATGGAAAAGTAAAATCTATTGCAGTTGTAGTAAAATCTACTACAGCCGTAGTAAAATTCATTGCATGGAACAGTGAAATCTATTGCAGTTGTAGTAAAATCTATTGCAGTTGTAGTAAAATTCATTGCAGTTGTAGTAAAATCTACTACAGCCGTAGTAAAATTCATTGCATGGAACAGTGAAATCTATTGCAGTTGTAGTAAAATCTATTGCAGTTGTTGTAAAATTCATTGCAGTTGTAGTAAAATCTACTACAGCCGTAGTAAAATTAATTGCATGGAACAGTGAAATCTATTGCAGTTGTAGTAAAATCTATTGCAGTTGTAGTAAAATTCATTGCAGTTGTAGTAAAATTCATTGCAGTTGTAGTAAAACCTACTACAGCCGTAGTAAAATTCATTACATGGAACAGTGAAATCTATTGCAGTTGTAGTAAAATATACTACAATGGTAGTAAATTTTATTACATAGAAGCAGTGAAATCTATTGCAGATGTAATAAAATGTATAACATAAAATAGTGGATTTTTAACTGTAGTTGTAGTAAATTTAACTACAACTGCAGTAAATTATCCCCTATTTGATGTGATACATTTAACTACATCTGTAATAGATTTCACTGTTTCATGCAATAAATTTAACTTTAATCTGTAATACATTTTACTACATATCTATGTAATAAATTTCACTGTTTCATGCAATGGATTTGATTTTTATCTGTAATACAATTAAAAATGGTATATCTACCATGAGTTTTTCTACAGAGATCTATTAGTCCTATACAAACAGTAATGGATGAATTAAATATTATGTAGGCATGTAGGAATACTTACATATGTAGGTACTTGTACAGAGATTTAGAGTACTGATTTTTTTCTTATGTCAAAACCATTCTTCCTGAAATAAAATTCTCTTATTTTTTTTTTTTTTTTCATTTTTTAGTGGAATACTATATCTGAAATTAAAAGCAGGTATCATTTTGAATGTTCATATGTATTTTTATTTTATTTTATTTTTGATAACTATGGTAATATTTAATACAAGCTAATATCAAAATCTCTTAAATAAAAGTAATGACAATTAAAATGACTATAATATAAATTTTATAAATTTTTAAACCTAAGGGCCATTCTACCATCAGAAAGATTATGTGGCAAAGCAGGATAATATTGAAATTCCGTAATTAATTTCAAACTTAAAATATTTGTATTATCTTTTATAATAAAAGCATTTATATTTACATCGTATTGAAACATATATTTAGTGGAAACAATTATTACACGTTTATTGCTTATCACTATTTCAGAAATTCTATAAATAAAGTTACTTTGCTTATGAAACAAAAAAAAACCGGAAGTGTATGGTGTTCCCATAAATTGTATGTTTTCTGAAAATATTTGAATACCATCAAGCCCAAATTCTTGAAGATCTTTGAAATATGGTTTTTGAGATATACATACATTTTTACTTTTTAAAATTTTAATCTTAATGTCTTTTTCATTTAAATAAAAAAAGTTAGCTAGTTTTAAAGACAACTTCATTCCAACGGAGTAGCATAAATTTTTCCTAGATGTTATGCTCTGTGCATATTGTTTTAATTCTTTGTGTTTGCCTTCATTTCGCATGCTCCAAATCATTTTTAAGGGTCCAACCCTCTCAATAACAGTGGGATAGTGGGTCAAAAAATGTGCTTTCGGCTTAAGAGTTTCATTAAACAATTCTCTGTAAGTTTTATTATGATCAGCTACTCGAGATTTCAATTCTTCTAAATCATTTTTATTAAATGAAGTACATAAACATAGATCTACAAGTTTTTGAAGATTTAAAAAAAAAAGCCAACATTTATCGTCCTTAGGTACAAAATCCCAAACCATTAACGAAAAAAAATGTACAAAGCAATGGCTTTCACTAGCTTGCATATTCAAATTTTTGTTTTGCAAAGCCTCAAGTTTTATAGGAAGGGAATAGTTTTTCGAGTCTATGCTTCCATAATCAAAAAGTTGTTTTCTGTCATTCAAATTTTCGAGAGAAAAATATTTCTTTGTTTTAATGAAATATAAAATAATAGCACACATATCATTTTTCAAAACTCCCTCGAAAAGATCATGCATGATATCAACTGACACGTTAACAACCGCATGAAAAGACGGAAGTCTATTGAAAATACATACTTCCGATATTCCAGTATGTTTTGGGTCATTAAGTAAAAGATCTGAATCATAATTTGAAACTGTTCTTAAACTGCTCTTTAACTCATAACTAAGATTTTGCGTTTCTGCTTTAGAAGCCTTACAGATTCGACAAAAATGCAGAGCCGAAAAGGATGATCTGAAGCCCAGAATCTTATTAAGTCCAAGATTATCACCAGTTACTAAGCCTAAAACAAAATAAATTTTTTTTTCCACACCTTCCGTCTGAATCATTATGCCATTCAGTTCTAAATCTAATAAAATTTTCAGAAGGTTATGAAGAACATCGAGGCGCTCATACTTTTTAAAATACTCGGCTTTTATTAGCATAGCAGGCAAAATGTTGGTCAAAGAAGAACGTTTATGCTCTGGTAAAGTTGGAAAGTTTATGTAGAATGCAGAAATTGAATTCACTCCGGAGTGCGAGCCTAACACATTATCTGGATCAAAGTCATCATTATACAGAAAATATGGGACAACAGTTTTGTTTTCGTTTGAAAATCTTGAATGAATTTCTCGCCAAACAGAACCACATACAAAATTTTTTATATCATCGGAATGTGCCATAAGATCTTCCATTTCTTTCAAAGTTTTTTTAAGCAAATTTTCAGTTTCAAAAAATTTTTTAATTATGAAAGGAATAGATAGAATAGTTCCTTTTATTTCCTTGTATTTTAAAATTGGTTTACCCCGTTCAATTGTATTTTGAATTTCAGATGAAACTGTACTATTTATTGGTAATTCGAGTAATTTTTTTTTCGACAAATGGTTTATAAGCTTATGTTCAGTCTCTATTTTAGAAAAAGCTGTATCACAAAATTGACTTATTTTTTGAATTGCTAAGCTCGAATCGCTCAATTCAATAACGCATTTAATAGGGTCAAGTAAAAGTTTTTGAATTTCTGTCACAACTTTGAATACTAAATTTCTTGGAACGGAATTGTGATTCATCAACTTTAAAACAAATCTTAAAGCACATTCTGAGAGGTCGACATCCTTTTTATTGATAAACGATTCTTCAAAATTTTCAGTAGACTTTTGATCGAAACTATAAGCATGTAATGAACTCTCTGATTTTTGAGATGGAAACGTTGAATTTAAGTCTTGATTCAAATTGTTTACATTTTCCGCAGGGAGGAGAGTGGTAGAATTTGTGGTATTGGTAGAGGTGTTTGAATTGCTATTTAAATCAAAATGTACTTTCTTTAAATGCCGTTTTAAGACAAAAAGATTGGAAAATGCTTGAGGACAATCCCCTTGTTTACAATATATTTCTTTTTCATATTTATGCTTGCATTTTAAATGTGAATAGTAATCATCTAAATTTAAAAAAATTAATTCACAAGCAAAACAACTGAACATGATTGACTACAGTTAATATTTAATCTAAAAGTTTAATATATTATATATGTAAATAGTATATACAATAAAATACTTCACAATATAAAATAAATTGTATCGGCCCTTGATTCGGTTTTTTTTAACTTAAAAATTTGTTATGTTTATTTTAATTTGTTAAGTTTATTAGCCAAAGCAATAATAAACTGTTAAAAAAGATGCTAAAAAGTCTTAAGAAGCTAAGTCGTTTCAAGTTTATCAGCTTGATCCGAAATAGAAAACTGTTAAAAGGGATGTTAAAAAAGTCTAAAGATGATAAGTCAGAATCAAGTTTATCAGCTTGATTTGCCAAAGCAATAATAAACTGTTTAAAAGGATGTTAAAGAAGTCTTAAGAAGCTAAGTCGTTTAAGTTTGTCAGCTTGATCCGAACTAGAAAACTGTTAAAAAAGATGCTAAAAAGTCTTAAGAAGCTAAGTCGTTTCAAGTTTATCAGCTTGATCCGAAATAGAAAACTGTTAAAAGGGATGTTAAAAAAGTCTAAAGATGATAAGTCAGAATCAAGTTTATCAGCTTGATCTGCCAAAGCAATAATAAACTGTTTAAAAGGATGTTAAAGAAGTCTTAAGAAGCTAAGTCGTTTCAAGTTTATCAGCTTGATCCGAACTAGAAAACTGTTAAAAAAGATGCTAAAAAGTCTTAAGAAGCTAAGTCGTTTCAAGTTTATCAGCTTGATCCGAAATAGAAAACTGTTAAAAGGGATGTTAAAAAAGTCTAAAGATGATAAGTCAGAATCAAGTTTATCAGCTTGATCCGAACTAGAAAACTGTTAAAAAGTCTTAAGAAGCTAGGTCAGAATCAAGTTTATCAGCTTGATCACCTAAAGCACTAATAAACGATTAAAATTTTGTTAAAAATATTCTTAAGAAGCTAAGTCGTTTCAAGTTTATCAGCTTGATCCGAAATAGTAAACTGTTAAAAGAGCTGCTAAAAAAGTCTTAAGTAGCAAAGTCAGAATCAAGTTTATCAGCTTGATCCCCTAAAGCACTAATAAACGATTAAAATTTTGTTAAAAATATTCTTAAGAAGCTAAGTCGTTTCAAGTTTATCAGCTTGATCCGAAATAGTAAACTGTTAAAAGAGCTGCTAAAAAAGTCTTAAGTAGCAAAGTCAGAATCAAGTTTATCAGCTTGATCCCCTAAAGCACTAATAAACGATTAAAATTTTGTTAAAAATATTCTTAAGAAACTAAGTCGTTTCAAGTTTATCAGCTTGATCCGAACTAGTAAACTGTTTAAAAGGATGTTAAAGAAGTCTTAAGAAGCTAAGTCGATTCAAGTTTATCAGCTTGATCCGAAATAGTAAACTGTTAAAAGAGCTGCTAAAAAAGTCTTAAGTAGCAAAGTCAGAATCAAGTTTATCAGCTTGATCCCCTAAAGCACTAATAAACGATTAAAATTTTGTTAAAAATATTCTTAAGAAGCTAAGTCGTTTCAAGTTTATCAGCTTGATCCGAAATAGTAAACTGTTGAAAGAGCTGCTAAAAAAGTCTTAAGTAGCAAAGTCAGAATCAAGCTTATCAGCTTGATCCTTTAAAGCACTAATAAACGATTAAAATTTTGTTAAAAATATTCTTAAGAAACTAAGTCGTTTCAAGTTTATCAGCTTGATTCGACTAGTAAACTGTTAAAAAAGATTCAAAAAAAGTCTTAAGTAGCAAAGTCAGAATCAAGTTAATCAGCTTGATCCCCTAAAGCACTAATAAACGATTAAAATTTTGTTAAAAATATTCTTAAGAAACTAAGTCGTTTCAAGTTTATCAGCTTGATCCGAACTAGTAAACTGTTTAAAAGGATGTTAAAGAAGTCTTAAGTAGCAAAGTCAGAATCAAGTTTATCAGCTTGATCCCCTAAAGCACTAATAAACGATTAAAATTTTGTTAAAAATATTTTTAAGAAGCTAAGTCGTTTCAAGTTTATCAGCTTGATCCGAACTAGTAAACTGTTTAAAAGGATGTTAAAGAAGTCTTAAGAAGCTAAGTCGATTCAAGTTTATCAGCTTGATCCGAAATAGTAAACTGTTAAAAGAGCTGCTAAAAAAGTCTTAAGTAGCAAAGTCAGAATCAAGTTTATCAGCTTGATCCCCTAAAGCACTAATAAACGATTAAAATTTTGTTAAAAATATTTTTAAGAAGCTAAGTCGTTTCAAGTTTATCAGCTTGATCCGAACTAGTAAACTGTTTAAAAGGATGTTAAAGAAGTCTTAAGAAGCTAAGTCGATTCAAGTTTATCAGCTTGATCCGAAATAGTAAACTGTTAAAAGAGCTGCTAAAAAAGTCTTAAGTAGCAAAGTCAGAATCAAGTTTATCAGCTTGATCCTTTAAAGCACTAATAAACGATTAAAATTTTGTTAAAAATATTCTTAAGAAACTAAGTCGTTTCAAGTTTATCAGCTTGATCCGAACTAGTAAACTGTTAAAAAGGATGTTAAAGATGTCTTAAGAAGCTAAGTCGTTTCAAGTTTATCAGCTTGATCCGACTAGTAAACTGTTAAAAAAGATGCAAAAAAAGTCTTAAGTAGCAAAGTCAGAATCAAGTTTATCAGCTTGATCCCCTAAAGCACTAATAAACGATTAAAATTTTGTTAAAAATATTCTTAAGAAGCTAAGTCGTTTCAAGTTTATCAGCTTGATCCGAAATAGTAAACTGTTAAAAGAGCTGCTAAAAAAGTCTTAAGTAGCAAAGTCAGAATCAAGCTTGATCCCCTTAAGCACTAATAAACGTCTAAAAGGATGTTAAAAAAGTCTTTAGAAACTTAGTCGTATCAAGTTTATCAGTCTACCAAAGCAATTAAATAAGGTTTATAAGAACGTCTTACAATTTGTGTTGTTTTTAAAAAAAACTTAATTTTGCTTATCTCGTAACTCATTAATCAGGGCTGTTGTTGCAGAGCTAGGAGGACTTGAATTAATATCATAAAAGAAGTTTTCTAAAAACAACCACACATTTTGGCTTTGAAGTGGATACTTAAGATTAAATACATACATTAATTTAAAAGCCGAATCAAGAGCCGATAAAAAGCTTTCTGTTTTATGGAATATGTTATCTGATATTACATAATATAATTTTTCACTTGCCACTACCATTGGTTGAATGTTGAAATGTAAGCCCTTGTACGATTCTTTTATATGTTGGTATTTAACCAGGATATCTGCCTGGTTTTCGGCTTCTAATATAGTGCTATTGATTGAGTCCTGGATTGAAGCGTGCCACTTTTTCCCACTTTGAAGTGAAATTTTTTGAAATGGAGGCAATTTATAATGGATGAGCTTGTAGGTTAATAAGTTTTTATAATCTGTAAAGAAATTAATTTGTATATGTTAGTATACGTGAAAAATGGTGAAATGTATTTATTATTGTAGACAAAAATGTATGCTTTTAAAGTTATTTAAACAATTTTTTTATTACCTTGACTACTATCAATACCATTTATTTGCTCGAGTATCTGCTTAACAGGTTTGCTTGCACTTTCAGATTGATTCTCGACACTTTGCAAGAAGGTTCTTTGAAAGCTATCCCATTTCTTTTTCAAGCAAACTGATTTTTCTTCACCGAAAAGAAAAATAAAGTCTAAATCGATCTGTAAGAATAATTAATATGAATAACATTACCAAAATTAAAACAAAAAAAAAATATACCAAATGAAGGCCGATAGATTGCGTGAAAAGTGGCCAGTCATTAAAAATTTCCTCTGCGGTCTTTTCTAAAATTTCTGCCCTCCTGATATGAAAGCAGTTTTTCCATTTAATAACTACTAACTCTATTGGTTGTGAGTTGTATTTCAGCCAATCCTTCTCATTTAAACCTGAGGAATTAAAATAACAATAAGTTTTTGTGCATATTATGGATGACTTTAGATCACTTAAACTAAATACATTTTTCGTATTATGAAAAAAACTGTTTTCAGTTGAGTTAATTAAACATTTTGGTTACATAAAATTAACAACAGTGGAAATCAGCTTTGGTTTTTTTGAAAATTGGAAAAAAATTAAATCTCTCAATTTCACACGTATTATACAAAATACCAGAAACTATACAAAGTAAGAACTTCATAAAGCTTACTGGTGCTCCTTTGGTTTCAATTTTTCAAGTTATTTCAGATTTAACAAGAAAATACGTTTTTAAACGTTTTTATCTTCGATCCTAGCCCTTCGTGGGGTGGATGCAACAGATAATAGTAAAGAGTGTTTGTTAAAAAGAGTGTTGTTATAAATGTATTGGGCTATGAGATTTATATTTGTTATAAATGTATTGGGCTAGGAGATTTAATTGAACAACTTAAGTGCTTTTCAGCTTATAACTTGTAATTGCTCTTCGTTCAATTGGAGAAGGAACCATTTTAATTTTATTGAAACAGCAACATTTTCCAGGAATATGATAAGAATCATGATTCATGGATTTGAAATTTGTTAATTTGGCGAATAGATTGCAAGTAGCTCAATTGAAACTTTACTTTACGTAAATATTTTTCAAAGATTTGGAAAACAATTTTTTACATTTTAATTTTTTTCTTACATTAGGTTTCCACCAACTTGTAAATAAAGCATTTAATTGTATAGTTATAAAATAATTTATTTATGTATATTATATCATATTACATCTTACTTTGGGAGTTATCTACCAGCGGTGAACATGATGGCGATGAAGGTGATGATGAAGATGAATTTTCAGACATTAAAAAAACATGATGTTTTGAGCGCCTTGATAAAACTCCTCTTTTTCTTAAGGCTTTAATTTTATTGTTATAAGCTGAATACAGTTGACCTCTAGCTCTACCACCACTTCCACTAGGCACGTAATAAGAAGTCTATAAGAAATTTTCGTTAGTTAACTATTTTTCTTAGTATTTAATATAAGACCTTGGATTCAAACGGAAAAAGTTTGATGATTTGTTCCGTTAATGAGTTTATTTCTTTTGTTCCGAGTAAAATCTCGTTAAATAGAGCAAAGTCTACTATTAAATATATGAGATCTTTTCTGTCTGAAGAATTGAACGCCGTTTTTTTGGATAGCAACAATTTCCCTCTGGAGTTTGATTTTAATATCTGTTGAACGTTCTATTGAAAAAAAAAACATTGATACATCAATAAACAAGTATATGTATGTTATGTATGTATGGTATAATAATAACGAAGATGATGATTACTTCTGTTAAGGTAGAGCGATTGAGGTAACTTACTTTAATTGAATTATGTATAATATAGCTTGAATCAAATCACTTGGCCAACAATCGCCTGCGCAGAGAAAGGATTGAAGAAAACAAAAATTGTGCGCAATTTAATGAGTGAAGGTCCTATTTCCTAAATTGTACAATGCCTAACTCAACTTTATTTTTCTTTTAAATTAAAATGCTATTGCATGTAGGACATGTAGGTACTATTTGTTTTAATTTTTTTTATTATAGAGTTGATAAATTTTGACTCGCTTATAATAAAAAAATCCAACATAATATAATTTTATTTCATGTCTATGAATAGATGCGAAATCCAACAACAATATAAAAGGGGTTGTGCGGATCCCTACTGTCTATGTGTGGGGGTTTTTAAGTATGTCTACTATCTCATTTATTATCCGTAGTCTGACAGTTGTAGCTTGTAGGCAAATTAAGATTGCTGCTAGGATTCACATCTTTATAAGTCAGTATCTTTGTTTCAAAATTAAATAGATGAGCTGAGAAATTTAAAGAGAGCTGCGCAGTGAAAACGCCAAGTGAATGGGTTCGCGCTATTTATACAACATACGCCTTATACTGTGTGAATTGATGACAGTTATTTAATGTAAGCCTCAAATCTCAATTATTTTAAAATCTTCACATACGTTCTAGTTTGATGAGTAAAATTAAGACAATAATAATTTGAAATTTCGAACTAAGTGGAAACCTACATATATTTTCAAAACGTTGCACATCATTAAAATGTTAATTTAGGACCGAATTTTAAATCATAATTTAAACGTTCAATTAACAGTCAGAGGAAGAAATTATTTTTGTTCGTGTAATAGATTTATATGTATGTATACTTATAAAGACAGCAGCTGTCGAATTCTGTTATCGATAACTTTTTACATTAATCAAAATTTTGTGTGTGGTGAAAAGTTTAAAAAATGTACTAACAAATAAAATAAGGATCTCCATTTTCAGTATTTCAATGGTATTATGACTCACCATGTGTTGTACTTCTTGGTTGAAACTATTTTCGGAATCAGATCGTAAATTTTTGGGAAATGCTTCCATAATGTCGCTTGATACAGATACAGCACTACTTGAACACCCACTAAGTTTTTCGGATATTGAAGTTAAGGGTAAGCTCTAAAAAGTTATTAAACATCGTGAGCCCTATGTATTATAAAACGAACTTCCTCTTTTTACAGACATCTTACCTTTAAAGATCTCCATTCAGTTAACCTTGCCTTAAACTTGATCCGCAATCCCATCATTTCTAGAGGAATTAAATTGTCTATGTCAGAAACTGTTATGTGTTCCAAGCAATCTGAATCAATTTTTTTTTCTAAAACACTGATATTAAACAATCTGGAGGGAAAAATTAAACTAATAATGATTTACCATTAAACAACTCACAGAGCTCTGAAAGTCCCCATCGCTTCAATATATCGCTAATTGCTTCATCTTGCAACTTATATGAGAAAACATATTCTACAGCGACTGAGTGTTTGCTTGATATTTGCTGATTGAAATCTAAGTTTTCATTTGTTTCACCCAAATCAACTTCACTTGAGTCTTCTAAAACTTCTTCAATTAAATCACCCTCTGAATGTTGGCTTCCTTTAAGTTCAGGGTCAGACATTGTACGTATCTACTTAAAGACAATAGAAAATATCTTTTTGTTTTTCTCATTAAATATTTTGAGTAAAAGATTTTAATGCTTATTTTAACAGCATTAAGGGCTGATTTCAAAAAGGTAAAAGATTTTAATGTTTATTTTAACAGCAGTAAGTGCTGATTTCAAAAAGGTATCAACCATCGCTGTACGGCTTACCGTTGGTCAGATACATCCCAAAACCTTTTTCAATTTTCTTAACTTCTGCCATCATGAAGAAAAATCAAATACGTTTTGGAGTGTATCTGACCAACCGTAAGCCGTACAGAGCTAGTTGATACCTTTTTGGAATCAGCAATTGATGCTTCAAAAGCGAGCATCAAAATATGTTAAAAAAGAATCACCATTAAAAAAAATTTACTTTTGGAACTCGCATATAGGAACCCGTATGCGTATTTTAAGAGTGCTTTTTCTCATTACATATTTTGAGTAAAAGATTTTGATGTTTATTTTAACAGCATTAAGTGCTGATTTCAAAAAGGTATCAACCATCGCTGTACGGCTTACCGTTGGTCAGATACATCCCAAAACCTTTTTCAATTTTCTTAACTTCTGCCATCATGAAGAAAAATCAAATACGTTTTGGAGTGTATCTGACCAACCGTAAGCCGTACAGAGCTAGTTGATACCTTTTTGGAATCAGCAATTGATGCTTCAAAAGCGAGCATCAAAATATGTTAAAAAAGAATCACCATTAAAAAAAATTTACTTTTGGAACTCGCATATAGGAACCCGTATGCGTATTTTAAGAGTGCTTTTTCTCATTACATATTTTGAGTAAAAGATTTTGATGTTTATTTTAACAGCATTAAGTGCTGATTTCAAAAAGGTATCAACCATCGCTGTACGGCTTACTGTTGGTCAGATACATCCCAAAACCTTTTTCAATTTTCTTAACTTCTGCCATCATGAAGAAAAATCAAATACGTTTTGGAGTGTATCTGACCAACCGTAAGCCGTACAGAGCTAGTTGATACCTTTTTGGAATCAGCAATTGATGCTTCAAAAGCGAGCATCAAAATATGTTAAAAAAGAATCACCATTAAAAAAAATTTACTTTTGGAACTCGCATATAGGAACCCGTATGCGTATTTTAAGAGTGCTTTTTCTCATTACATATTTTGAGTAAAAGATTTTGATGTTTATTTTAACAGCATTAAGTGCTGATTTCAAAAAGGTATCAACCATCGCTGTACGGCTTACTGTTGGTCAGATACATCCCAAAACCTTTTTCAATTTTCTTAACTTCTGCCATCATGAAGAAAAATCAAATACGTTTTGGAGTGTATCTGACCAACCGTAAGCCGTACAGAGCTAGTTGATACCTTTTTGGAATCAGCAATTGATGCTTCAAAAGCGAGCATCAAAATATGTTAAAAAAGAATCACCATTAAAAAAAATTTACTTTTGGAACTCGCATATAGGAACCCGTATGCGTATTTTAAGAGTGCTTTTTCTCATTACATATTTTGAGTAAAAGATTTTGATGTTTATTTTAACAGCATTAAGTGCTGATTTCAAAAAGGTATCAACCATCGCTGTACGGCTTACTGTTGGTCAGATACATCCCAAAACCTTTTTCAATTTTCTTAACTTCTGCCATCATGAAGAAAAATCAAATACGTTTTGGAGTGTATCTGACCAACCGTAAGCCGTACAGAGCTAGTTGATACCTTTTTGGAATCAGCAATTGATGCTTCAAAAGCGAGCATCAAAATATGTTAAAAAAGAATCACCATTAAAAAAAATTTACTTTTGGAACTCGCATATAGGAACCCGTATGCGTATTTTAAGAGTGCTTTTTCTCATTACATATTTTGAGTAAAAGATTTTGATGTTTATTTTAACAGCATTAAGTGCTGATTTCAAAAAGGTATCAACCATCGCTGTACGGCTTACTGTTGGTCAGATACATCCCAAAACCTTTTTCAATTTTCTTAACTTCTGCCATCATGAAGAAAAATCAAATACGTTTTGGAGTGTATCTGACCAACCGTAAGCCGTACAGAGCTAGTTGATACCTTTTTGGAATCAGCAATTGATGCTTCAAAAGCGAGCATCAAAATATGTTAAAAAAGAATCACCATTAAAAAAAATTTACTTTTGGAACTCGCATATAGGAACCCGTATGCGTATTTTAAGAGTGCTTTTTCTCATTACATATTTTGAGTAAAAGATTTTGATGTTTATTTTAACAGCATTAAGTGCTGATTTCAAAAAGGTATCAACCATCGCTGTACGGCTTACTGTTGGTCAGATACATCCCAAAACCTTTTTCAATTTTCTTAACTTCTGCCATCATGAAGAAAAATCAAATACGTTTTGGAGTGTATCTGACCAACCGTAAGCCGTACAGAGCTAGTTGATACCTTTTTGGAATCAGCAATTGATGCTTCAAAAGCGAGCATCAAAATATGTTAAAAAAGAATCACCATTAAAAAAAATTACTTTTGGAACTCGCATATAGGAACCCGTATGCGTATTTTAAGAGTGCTTTTTCTCATTAGATATTTTAAGTAAAAGATTTTAATGTTTATTTTAACAGCATCAAGTGCTGATTCCAAAAAGGTACGATTTACCGTTGGCCAAATACACTCCAAAACCTTTTTCAATTTTCCTAATTTCTGCCATCCTGAAGAATAATCAAAAACGTTTTGGAGTATATCTGACCAACCGTAAGCCGTACAGAGATGGTTGATACCTTTTTGGAATCAGCAATTGATGCTTCAAACGCAAGCATCAAAACTTGATAAAAAAGAATCACCATTAAAAAAAAATTTCTTTTGGAACTCGCGTATATGTACGAACCTATATATGTATTTTAAGAGTGCTTTTTCTCATTACACATTTTTTTATCATTTTTCTAGAAGCTCTAGACAATGTAATAAACACTATCACAATTTCACATACATACCTTTATTCACTGAATTTATTAGTTTTAATGATTTTTCTTTTTTCACTTTTTTGATAAATACCGATGCCGAGTTAAACTGTTTAAAACTAAACGCACCGCGCCACGCCGAAATCTGAAACGAATGAAATAGAACTCCATTTTGAATTTAGTGTTTGGTATGGTTGCCAGTGCTGTCGTCTCATAAAGCTGCTTATACACTTCGCAGTAGCTACTCATTGGTAGTATATTGGAGTGATAATAAAGAGATTTTTTTTGCAAATGATATTTATTTCTTTACAATTTATTTACAATAAGGTACTATTAAAACGACAATTGTGTCCATGCCAAGAAAATAACATCTCTTGCTAAAAATTTTCCGTGAGGTGAAATAACATGTTGTGGCATAAAAACAGTTAACCAGTGTTCACATGTGTGTATGATGGTTCACTTAAACTTCAAGTATGGCATAACAAATCCTGAACTAAGGAACACAAAATTATGAGACTATCTACCTCATTGGTAAAGAAACATTCGATCTTATTTATGAACGTAGTAGTACATTGAACAACCATCCAAGTTATAGATAAACATTTTTAGTTGATGTTTTAAACGTTATCTTACTTAGACTCGGTTGTTTAATGTAACATTTTATTTAATCAAATAAAATATATTATTTCCAAATATTTCGGACTGTCAAGACACTGTCTAACTAGTCAAAAATCTAATAAATATGCCTGACTGTCAACAAATAGGACTAACAAGCAAATTTTAGAGGATATATTTTTTAATGGGTGAAGTAAACCTAAAACTTTTCATACACTGATGTAAAACACAAGATAAGTTTAAAATTTGTTTAAGTTTACTACTTGGTTAATGAACTGTCAAATTTTTTATGAGAAATGATTTACACAATTTATAGGTAGTTAAAAAACCTCAAGGATTTCGCTGCGGAAAATTAATCAATTTTTTTAAAAAACTTAACCAAACGTCATTGTGACTTTTAGAAGAAAAGAAAATTAAAAGAATTTTACGTTTGTTAGAAAAAATATATAAACTACCATTTTTTGAGAATTTTTATTAAGTTTATATTTAATTGTTTGAAATTATATAAATTGTCAAAAATTCTATAATAACATAACGAAAATTTCTGTGGAAGAATAAATATATGAGATATATTCTATTCTTATATCATGATTATTATAGTTGTTATTATTATAACCAGATGTACACAAAAATTAAATAAATTTTTAAAACAAAAGTTTAAAAACAAAAGCGTAAAACTGTAAAAGGCAAATTACAAGGCATGGGTAGTAGCCACAAGAGTATATTTGCAAAAAAGGCGGGTAAATGATATAGTTCATTCGTAATTAATTTTACAAAATCAGGTAGTAAATTTCACCACACTTACAGTGAATTTTATTGTATGTGTAGTAAATTTCACTGTATTTGTAGTAAATTTAATAAAAGTGTTTTCAAAAAAGGCGGGTAAATAAAATACTCCATTCGTAATGAATTTTATAAAATCACGTAGTAAATTTTACCGTACTATTGGTAAATTTCATTATATCTATGGTAAATTTCACTGCATTTGTAGTAATTGCCACAAGACTACATGCAAATTGAATTAATATTGAAGGAGATAATTTTCACGCGTTAATGATTGCACAAGCTTTTCATTTTCTTTATACAAAAATATGTTCATTAATTTTTGTTGAAATTATATTAATTGCCAAAAAAAGCAAAGAAAATGAAGAGTTCAATGGAAGAATGAAAATATGAGATATATTCAATTTGTATTGTTATTATTATAAAACCCCACTTAGTATCCACAAATTAAATACATATTTAAAAGAACTTAGTTTTGAAATAAGTTACGGCACAACACTAGATACAAATTAAAATCACAAAAATGTACAAATCCCAAATTAAGAGTCAAAAAATATATAATAGACAATGTCAAGGTCTTAGACAATGTGTTTCGATTAAATTTCATCCGAGATTAAAATTTGACTTTTCCGGGTGGGTTAGTATTTCAAAATATTAATATTTTGCTTTTTATGAGGGAAAGTACATTTTGGGACACGCCACAGTAATGACATTTTTGGTATTTAAGTTAAAATTTAGGAATAAATGTAAATTTTTATTTTTTTTGTTCTTAACAATTTGCCGTTCGAAATACGTCTTTGTTCCCGATTATAATGGGTTTAATTACAATCTGGTTTGAATATCAACCATTTAACTAACCCGCGAAATATTTGATCTTTAAGTAATTTGTATTTTATGTTTCTGAAATTATTTGATGTTGTTTCTGATTGTTTTTTTTTCGAAAACGCCAAGAAAAACCTTAGTTATGGTTCTACCAAACAAATGCGAAACATTGGGAACGATGACGAAACTTTCTGCCGTCAATATATTTTAAACGCTTAACCACTCGTGTTAGTGTTGCTATATCGGTCGGTAAATATATTTTGCGTCGGTCGTTCCAAATGTCTTGCGTCTCTGGTTTGGGAGATCATTAATACTAATAATGATATGATACCCTCGAAACTTACAAAAACCACCTCTCTGGACCTCATTTTGAGCACTATTATTTTTTGTTATTTTCATAAAATTCGCTATACAGATAGTAAAATTCACTGTATGTGTAGTAAATTTTATTGTTCGTATAGTGAAATCCACTCCATTTGTAGTAATTGCCACAAGAGTATTTGCAAAAAAAAAATGGGCGAATGATATATTGCATTCGTAATAAATTTTACAAAACCACGTAGTATATTTTACCACACTAATGGTAAATTTTATTGTATGTGCAGTGAATTTCACTGTATTCGTAGTAAATACAATAAAAGTGTTTTCAAAAAGGCGGGCAAGGAGATACTGCATCTGTAATAAATTTTACAAAATCACGTAGTAAATTTGACTACGCTTTAGTAGTGAATTTTATTGTATGTGTAGTGAATTTCACTGTATTCGTAGTAAATAGAATAAAAGTATTTTCAAAAAGGGCGGGCAAGGAGATACTGCATCTGTAATAAATTTTACAAAATCACGTAGTAAATTTGACTACGCTTTAGTAGTGAATTTTATTGTATGTGTAGTGAATTTCACTGTATTCGTAGTAAATAGAATAAAAGTATTTTCAAAAAGGGCGGGCAAGGAGATACTGCATCTGTAATAAATTTTACAAAATCACGTAGTAAATTTGACTACGTTTTAGTAGTGAATTTTATTGTATGTGTAGTGAATTTCACTGTATTCGTAGTAAATAGAATAAAAGTATTTTTAAAAAGGGCGGGCAAGGAGATACTGCATTAGTAATAAATTTTACAAAATCACGTAGTAAATTTGACTACGCTTTAGTAGTGAATTTTATTGTATGTGTAGTGAATTTCACTGTATTCGTAGTAAATAGAATAAAAGTATTTTCAAAAAGGGCGGGCAAGGAGATACTGCATCTGTAATAAATTTTACAAAATCACGTAGTAAATTTCACCACAACAAAGTAGTGAATTTTATTGTATGTGCAGTGAATTTCATTGTATTCGTAGTAAATACAATAAAAGTGTTTTTAAAAAAGGCGGGCAGGGAGAAACTGCATTTGTAATAAATTTTACAAAATCACGTAGTAAATTTGACTACGCTTTAGTAGTGATTTTTATTGTATGTGTAGTGAATTTCACTGTATTCGTAGTAGATACAATAAAAGTGTTTTCAAAAAAGGGGGGGAAAAGAGATACTGCATTCATAATAAATTTTACAAAATCAGAAAGTAAATTTCACCACACCAAGGAAGCGAATTATATTGTATGTGTAGTAAATTTCACTGTATTTGTACTAAATATAATAGTAGTAAATTTTACAAAATCAGGTAGTAAAATTTATCACACTTGTAGTAAATTAAATTGTATGTGTAGTGAATTTCACTGTTTTTGTACTAAACACAATAGTAATGAATTTTACAAAAGCTTGTAGTTAATTTGACTGCGCTATAGTAGTGAATTTGATTGCATGTGTAGTGAATTTAACTGTACTTGTACTAAATACAATAGCAATAAATTTTACAAAATCACTTAGTAAATTTCACCACAGCAAAGTAGTGAATTTTATTGTATGTGCAGTTAATTTCACTGTATTTGTAGTAAATACAATAAAAGTGTTTGCAAAAACGGCGGGTACATGATATACTGAATTTGTAGTGAATTTTACAAAATCATTATAGTAAATTTTATTACATTGATAGTAAATTCTACTTTTTTTGAAGTAAATTAGACTGCATTTGTAGTACTATCAGTGTAGTAAATTTCATTACAATTGCAATGATTTTCGCTGCAAATTTCTTTAAAATCACAGTAAATTTTACTACTAGCGCTACATTCTCGGAGTTTTTGTTGTGAATTTTATTACGAGTACTACGTTTTCATAATTTTTGTTGTAAATTTCACTACAAGTGCCTTTTGTAAAATTTACTGCACGGTTTTGTAAATTTTATTGCGTAAATTTCTCTGTGTGTTGGGTTTCAGAAAATATACAATTGATTGTTGAGAAACAAATGCATACACAACGTCTTTGCGTTTGGTGCGAATATCAATGATATTAAATTACAGTTATGCGGAATGGTCATGGAAAATTAAGAAAAAGAGTACTCTTATACCAGCAAAGCTGTATAGGCCACTTTCTTATTACATCTTCTATTCCATACATGAACCAATAAAAAAATAAAATTTCTAAATAAAAAACCCTATTTTCTTTCAAAATAACTTCTAACGTGAATTTCGGGACACCCTTTATTAAATAATCTTGAAAAATAGTTGTTGGAAAACAGTGGCAACACTTAAACGAAATTTTCCAGCTTTTTTAATCCACGAACCATTTTGTTTACAATTTTTTTTTCTAAACCGTCGTCGTTCTATGAAAACTCCCTAAGTCCATTTCATTAGAAACTGATAGACCTTTCATAAATACGGCATAATTAACAGAATATCAAGATTTAAGTTTTGTAAAATGTACCCAACTCTTTATTACGTTTAGTCTAAATACAAAATTTCTTAAACTCAAAAATGTTCAAGTTCTTGTCAAAATTCCTTCACAAAGGCAAATGTTAGAAAATTTACAAAAATGGACTTAGGGAGTTTTAATAGAACGACGACGAAATACTCTTATCAATTTTTAATCAAACATTAAAAACTTTTGAAAAACTGTGAAGCATGACGTTGTGAGTGTTGCCATTGTTTTAAATTCTTTTTTCTACTTTAAGTCAATTTTTTTAAAATTTCTCTACTTACCCCACTTCATGCCACGGGGCAAGGTGGATTAAAACCCCCGATTGTTTTCTTGTTTTTACTCAACCTCAGGCTTTAAACAACCTTTATATTTTGGTACGAAAATAAATATTTTAATGAAATTTTAATGAAAATTTAATGAAAATTTAAAATTGGGTCAATTTGTGGTTGGAAATTTATTAATTATTAATTTTTTTTGTGTGATTCATTGTCAAGTCTTAAAATCTTATCAAAATCAATTAATCGTTTAAGTAATTTCGGAATTTTCGTTGGTCTTCCATTCAATTAACACAACAAATATTTCATTCTAAATTTGTTGTGAATTATGTTTATTGTGAAATTCATACTTTTTACATAACAATGCCAATAGCAATATAGAGCGGAATATATATTCTTCAAGACATTTTTTTCAGATCATGGACCTTTTGTGGTATTTACTACACCTACTTTTTATATACCATATAACTGAAAAATAAATTAATTATACTTCAGACTTTGGTCTGCCTTTGTGTGATAATGAAAAAAAAAAAAAACATTTTCATTACCATTATTTGTTTGGAATTTATCATTGTTGCAGTCTTTCGAGGTACTATATACCATTGTCCTTTTCTTTGATTATTATTTCCCTTTGACTAATAACAACTATTTTGGCAGTGTATGTATATGTGGAGTGGACTCAGGTTTTGTCATAGGAATGTAAGGAATCAAAAATATTTCTCTTAATATTAATTAACTTTATCCATGGGGGGTTGGCTATTGAAAATATGTTGTGTTAAATATAAAGACTATACAAAATTGTTATATACCTGGATGTCTAAGTTATTGATAGAAAAGTTTTGACCAACTAGCTATGTAAATACATTTCGCCTTTTTTATGTTGCATACAATTTTTCAGCTTTTTGATTATTTATTTTTTTTTCGATTTTTTACAACAAGGTACATGAAAAGTAAATTTGAAGTCAAATAATAAAATTCGAAATTATTTATTCTTAGGTTAAGAAATTGCAAAATCAACATAGCGAAATAAAAAAAAAACATCAAATGTCCTGATTCGAGTTGGTATAACTGGTCAATGAAGTTGAAAACATACATATACATATGTTTATACCTATGCCTGAAAAAAATACTGAAATCTTCGATTTATTTAAAAGAGATGTGCCATTAATTAAAAAAATACGATCTAAGGGTTTGGTTTTTCTGTGTAGCAATTTTTTCGAATTTTCTAAAAAACTTTTTTTTTTAAATCTCGAAAAATTAAATCTCGCAAATAAATAATCCCAATTTTCATATTTCAAAAATCCCGCCTTAAATAATTTCGTATTTCCATATTGCACTCAGAAATTTCGAAAATACCAATCGAAATCTCGCAAATTAGAACTTCCATTTCTTAAAACAAAAAAACTATTGAAATAGGTGTAAATAATAATAAGTTTGAAATTATAAACATTTTTTAAATTGAAGTTCTGAAATTTTGACAGCATTTTATTTTCTCTCCGACTATATAATATAATTCCAAATGCATACAAAATCTGGAAATAGAAAACGAAACACAAAAATTGTTTTGCATGACTTTGAAAAATAATGAAATAAAAAATTAAAATTTTTGTAACTTAATTTTATTTTTCTGTTTTAATAAAATTCATATTTTGTTAGATTTGCAGCTAAATTTGTCATTTGTTTCACAATAACTGAAGGCTAAATAATTTTTTTATTAGATTTCTTGTAATAAAGGCTTCAAGCCTAATACTCTGCTGAAACGAAACGAAATTTTTCACGACCGACAGCGAAATGCTTACGAAAACGAAAAATTACGCTCAAAGTGTCACCAAGGCACCAATTGCAAAAACAAAATACAAAAGCACAATGCATAAAAATCACACAGAGGCACGCTGATATGAAAGAAACAACATATACAAACATGAATACAACTCAAATGTCAATTTTCCGCACTCAATAAATGGTTTGGACAATTAATTCTGTGCGAAAAAAGAGCGGAGACTTCTCCAAGTAATCTCCTACAATAATTAATTTCATTAATGGAACTGCGTACTGCAAAACGAAAATTTTCGTTTATGATTTCATTTTGTCGTTTTTGTATGGGATTTTTCGTTTCGCATCAGCAGCGTACTAGGCTTTAAATGGATTATTATTTATACGCGTAAATTATGCCACACCATCTTTCTATTAGATTTTTTATAAAATAATAAAACTGCCTTATGTATATAATAAATCATATTCAAAAATAATTGTAATCAAGTGTGTGGTTGTGTTATTGAATAAATTGTCTTTCGGATTAACATCAAACTAAATCTATAGCCTACCAACACAACCCTATTTAAACACTTGATTTATGATTTTGCTCATAATGTTTGGAATAACATACATATGTATTTTTGCCACTTTGTATTCGTTGGAAGTAGTTTCTTAAGAAGTTTATCTATATATATAACAAAAATCATAACAAATTTAATAATTATTGAAAAATATATGTATATGCCTTAAAAGTTTGGCATGCCTTTTACGTTATTTATAAAATTTCATATGAATCGATAAGAATTTCCGATAATTTATTTTAAGTAAAGAAAACTCACAAATTATTTAACTTTGAAGAGTGACGTTTTAGTTTTAACTATTATTATATCAAACCTATTTTCTTAATAAACTTTAGCTGAACTCGCCTAATACAGTGTTAAAAAGTTTTGAAACATACCATTTTCAGATTTGTAATTGTCAGAGTGACATTTGAAGTTAGTATGGTACTAAAATGATGAAAAGACATTTGGTGATATAAATTTTAATAAAATGTTTAACTTGTTTAAAGTTTGGAAAACCCTGCTTTTATTCTAGCATGATACTAGAAATGCTTTAAAATGGTTATAATTCCTTTAAAATTTAAAGCCAGTATATTTTTTATTATTACTTATAGTAGGCGTGTTTTTTGGAAATCTATAGGTACATAGTAGATATTTTTTTATAAAGTAAGATAGGAACTGTTATTGTCAAAACGATTGCGCTCGATCGTTTTCGTTTTACGGAATCAGGCCCCTGGTTTTTATATTTCACATTGGTACTAAAAGAACAAGAACATTCTATAATTTGTAAACAAAAAAAGTCATATCGAAGAAAGTTTCGTACTGACTTTTTCTCTTTTTTTTTTTCACTGAATAGAATAGAATATTTTATAAAATTTTTAAATTAAAATTATTTGTTCGTTTATCTATTTCTTTCTTGTTTTATTTAGTTTATCCACGATTAAAATTTCCAGCCGAAATAGAAAACACAACAAAACAAAAAGTAAACCCAAGAGAAAGGGTTTGTTCGTAGACTATGGTAAAAATAAAATATCGCCGTTCCAACTCATGCAGTATATGACGTCATCGATGTTAATTTTTGAAGGATAAATAAAAACATTTTGTGTTAGCTTATTACATATTTCATTAATGATTTTTTCCACATTTTGAACAAAATTTTGACAACGCAAATAAATTAAACCAATCAGAAACATCGTTTGGAAACCGATATCTCGTAATTCTATTGGTTTTGGTACAGGACTTCTTCAAAAGAGATTATTTTTTGTTTCAGAATGAAAATCGGAATTCGTTGAAATTAATTAATTATAACGTATTTGATAAGTGGAATTTTAGAAGTATCGCTCCTAATTTTTTTTTGGGTTTAATTATTTCACATTTATATTTTATTTTAAAATCGTTATTCGCTCTGCAAACATCCCTTAAAATCAGGCACGTAGCCAGAGGGGGGCTTGAGGGGCTGAAGTCCCCCCTGAAAGTCTAAAATAAAAACTAAAACTTTCTAATATACAGTATTATTTCCTTTGTAGAGCTCTTCAAATGCATCTCAATAAGTCTTGAAGAAATAACGAGCAGAACGTGGGCGATGTCTTCGAAGGCATCAACACTTTTGGCAGCGGTCCAAAAATGTGATTTCCTAGTTAGCCCCATTGTATGCGAAAAGCTGTTCAGTTTAACACTGCCCTTATCAGTTTTCCTACAGAACAAATCCTTAGGCTTCGTTTCTGCAATCGACCGCACCAAAGAAGTTCTGAATTCTCTTGAGAACATCAGAGAAAAAGCCGAAGATTTTTCCAGAGAGGCTTTTCAATCCGTATCTAACCTTACCGAGGACTTATTTAAAGTTGAATTAAGACACCAAGAACTTCATTGAAATAAACAACGCGTTCCAATCCAGAAACCTCTTCTACTGAATCCTATTTTAGAGTATCTGTATTGATTCCTTGAATAGATTCCTTAATACAAAATCTTACGGAGTTCAACGAAGACGTTCTACTATCGTTTCAAGCTTATCTCCCAGGTTTTTCCGATGTTGGGTGAGTCAACGAAATGGAAAAGCTAACATGTTACTTTGATAATGCAATTTCGTTGTCAGCTGTGAAAGCTGAGTACATTTTCTGGTGCGAAAAAATATCGTCGATTGATCCTTATATCGAAGTTTTAAAATTGCTTGATATATGTGACAAGACTTACTTTAGAGGTATAAACTTCTTGCTTACGGTTTTGGCCACGCTTCCAGTGACCACAGCTAGTGTTGAACAGTGTCCCGAAGAGTTATGGGGAATGGAAGATTAAGCTCACTTGCTATGATATCTGCTCATTCAGATATTAATGTGGATCCAGATAAGATGATTGATCTCATGTCAAAAAGAAAATCAAGAAGTCTTCTGCTTTGAAAAAATGTGTGTATAAAAAAATAATTTAAGTATATGTTCGTTTGAGTACATACAATTTAAAAACTAATCAAAATCAATAAATTGGGATATATATAGTTTTTTGTTTAAAGAATTCCTCGTAAAATTTGGAAGCAAGCCCCCCCCGAACCAAAATCCTGGCTACAGCACTGCTTAAAATGCTTATGTGAAGGGATGTTTGCTGAGCGAGTAAAGATCAAAGTTTTCATCTAAATATTACAAATCGCAGTTTTTAAAAGCAATTTTGAAAGAAAAACGCTACAAAATTGCTCTCGTAAAAGCTGAACACTTCAAAGTTCTGAAAACTTAATTTTGCTTTGTTACTTTGAAAGTGAAAGAGAACTCTTTATTTCTGTTCTTCTGTTTTGATTTCCCGCAACAGAAAATCATAATACAACGAGTGTAAAAAATGTCATTCTCGCTTTCTGAAAGCAAAAGTGAGAAAAGTGTATTTATGAATAGAAGGAGTTCTCTGAGATCTTAAAAAAAAAAAACTAAAAAACTGACCAAAAAATATCAAAAAGATCGATTTGTTTGTCCAATGAAAAATTACAATCATATAACTACTCCATGAACACATCCATCGAGATACAATTCAATTATCAGTCGTACCAACTTCAAAGAACAAAACTAACAAAATTTAATTCGAGTCTTGAATAAACGTCAAACATCTATTCACAGCAGGATTCTATTTAAGAATTTATAGGTCGTGATCCTCTTGTCGGTATTGTTTTTGTAATAGATATAAAATCTAACTATACAACGGATAGCTTTTCCAATAAGACACACCTAGTGTAAATGCGACGTAAGGAACGAATGGCACATCCTTCATTCTTTCACTCTTATACTGACATTTTGCCGAACAGTAAATTTCTGTCGACCAGAAATCACTTGACCCTTGTTAAGCTTGTTAATCTTTTGCTGATAAAACCTAATTATGCTAAAGTAAAACCTAAATAAAATTTCAATACCACAAAGCTTTTATTACACATTCGTTAAAATTGATGTCAAGGTAAAAAAATGTTACTTCGGACAGGTGCTTGACATTCCTTAAATATAAATAAAAGAACCCGATTAACTGTCAGTCAACTTCTTTGGAAACAAATGAAATAAAGTCTAAAAGTCTTTTATTTTAATCGATAAACTCTTACCACAATCGACAAATAAAACAGATTCATCCGATTGCGGATATCCACATGACCTCATTCTTCCGCCTTCATTCTCTCTTTTTGAAAATAACAAAAAAAATAAATATATAGGTACTGCATTTTAGTACCGCAGTCTAATCCACTTCTATAGGTCGCAGACAGTTTTAAATCCCTTTTGCTTTTAACCGATTTTCACTCCTTTTTCTCCGACTCAACTATCTCTATGTGTATAAAATAAACACACCTATACCTATATAGAGATATACATTTATCCAATGAGACTTTCAAATTCAATCCAATCAAACGAATGTAAATCCTTTAATTAAGATTCAAAAAAGTTTTTCTCGAAATTGGAGGGAAAATCGATTTAAAACCTTTTGTCGTTTAGAAATAGATAAATCTTGCTCTGGTGTGTGGTTTTTGTGTTTCTTTTTTTTATATTCATTTATGTACTGATGGTGTGTTGCTTTAATCCATTACTCTTGACATCTTTTATCAGGACAACAACGACGACTATATATGAGGATGATATAAATGGTATAAATGGGAATTCAATAGACAATTATGGTTCAACCCCATCAACATTTTTTTATATGAAGAAGGATTTTGCAGAAAAAATAATATACATATATGGTAAAACAAAAGTTAAAAGCCGCAAGGATAAAACACACGGCTCATGGCAGGCAAAATAATTCACAAAGTCACATATACTCATACAAATATGCATATACCTAGTCATAATGTACAAAACTGAGTAAAAAAGCAAAAAAAGGCAATGGACAAGGACGAAGTCTGATGGCTAACCATTTTTCGTTGTTTACACGTCCATTAATCGAACAAAAGGATTAACTTTGCATACCTGAGCGCAGGCAAGCTTTTGCTTTTGCTTTTCCAAGGCTTCCATCATTCATTCAATTATTATGATGGAATGGATGGATGGAGGGTGCATGGTTCTTTTTATTTTTTGGGAGGCACCAGGCGCAACTGTCCAAAGGAGGAAGGTCGGTCGCATCACTGCAGGATCCTGTGTGTCCTCGCTTATGTATATAAAACCTTATGGCTCTACTTAGTTCTGAGTATTTTTCGATAATTTTATTTGCTTCTTTTATTATTTTTGTAGAACTGATGGTTTATCAATTTATTATTTCTGTTGGTCTATCTTGTTGTTTGTTGGTCTGCCAGCTTGGAAGAGGCTTTGTTAAGGTTATTCGGTGGCCGATTCGATTGGAAATTAAAATTTATAGAATTAATTGCCACCCACTGAAAATGGTAAATAAAAAGAAAAAAAAAATAATAATTCAACCTGTAATTAAGACTCATATGGAAATATAACCATCCTGTCTTTCAGAGTCTTGATTAATTTTTGTATCTATATAATAATAACAGAGTCCATATAGTCATTAAAAAAAAACCTCATGCCTTTCGAAATTTGTCTGCAATTATTCAGCTAATACACTAAATTCTAAAAATTATCATCAGTTTCTAAATTGTCTTCCATAGCTCATACCCAGAAATATTTGTATTATACATGGTGGGCCAAATACAAGTTTCTTTTTAGAAATGCAATAAAATGAACAAAATTACATTTTTTCCTTGTAATTGGTGTTTTTTTTAAGAGGTATAGAACTTTAAGTTGGCAACAATATTTTAAATGGCGGCCACTTTGTCAGCTGTCAAGTGATTTATTTTTAGTTTGGTTTGGCATTTCAACATGAATAGACTGACGCCTGAATGCGCCCAAAATAAGATTGCCGTTGATCCCAATTTTCATAAACGAATTTTGTTTAGCCATGAAGCTCACTTTTGGTTGTATGGATACGTCAATAAACAAAACTGCCGTATTTGGAGTGATGATTATCCTCAAGTGTATGTTGAGACACCGTTATATCTACAAAAACTGACTGTTTGGTGTGCTTTATTGGTTGGTGGAATAATTGGTTCGTACTTCTTTAAAAACGATGCTGGCCAGAACGTTACAGTCAATGGTGACCGCTAAAGAGCCATGATTAATGACCTTTTCGTTCATCAATTGAACAACCATGATGTGCAGGAGCTGTGGTTTCATGAAGACGGGGCAACATATCACACAGCCCGTGCCACAATTGATTTATTGAAGGAAATGTTTGGTAACCGCATAGTTTCACGTTACGGACCCGTGAATTGGCCTCCAAGATCGTGCGATTTAACGCCGTTGACTATTTTCTATTGGGATATGTGAAGTCGTTAGTCTACGCTAGTAATTCGTCCGCGTTATTGCCGATATACGGCCACAAATGTTGGAAAAAGTCATCGAAAATTGGAGCTCTAGATTAGACGTCCAAGTGAGCCGTGGCCAGAAGATTATCTTACGAATAAAGTAAATTTCATGTCAATTTAAGAAAATCATCTTTGTGTTATTCATTTCAAAGTTCTATACCTCTAAAAAACACCCTTTATTATGGCGTTATTAGTAAGAGCAAACATTCCCATTAATTATTATAGAACACAACGTCGCTCGTTCAAGTGGCTGCCTCGGCCTGAATTCACAGTCATGCATTCTGTCACTCCAATTTTCCAAGACCTTGTTTTTGGTTTCAGTTAGTAGCTTACGGATTGCTTGGATGATATTGGCCTTAAGTGCTTGAATCGTTTTTGGATTAAGATTTAGATTTAGATTTTATTTTCATTTCATTTACAATTAGTGTCTTAAAAATAATTTCCTATTTTCCATAAGGATATGATAATATAAATTTAACATCGGTCCTTCACAAAAAAAGTGCAAAGTGTTCAAATCGCAGTTCCGAGGCGGCCAATTGACATCGCCAAAACGGCTGATAACACGATTTGGAATTTTGGTGCGCAAAAGATCGATTGTGGCATGGGCTGTGTGGCATAGCGCGCCATCCTGCATGAAGCAGAGGTCATCCAAATCCATGTCTTCAATTTCAGTAAAAAAAAGTCGGTTAGCATAGCTCTGTAACAACCGCCGTTGCCCGAAACGTTGTTACCAGCCTCATTTTCTAAGTCTCACACTCTCGGCTACAGCAGCCACATTCTATTCTGTGTGCACCGTAAGACGACGGCGACCATGAGCGTTGTCTACTAGCATACCAGTCTCACGAACTTTTTGCACAAACCAGCGTACAGCATGTGTGATGGGTGCTTCATTTCGGCCAAAACTTCTTTCCAAAAAACGCACTGTTTGGGCTACACAGCACTCAATTTGGAAATAAGTTTTCAATATTTTCCAACAAATTGTTCAAGCGCAAAGCTACTCATTTCTTTCCGCGGAGTTATGATACTGACTTTCTGTCAAGATTTCGAGCGGGAAACAGCTGTCAGTGTCAAAATAACCTATAATTTAAAAAGAAACCACTAGATGGCCTACCCATTAAAGTTAGTTATTCATAGGGTAAGAATCATTTGTTTGCTATTGCTATGGAAAACCATTTTGTACGCCTAAATCAATTTTTGTATAAATAAAAAGCTTCCGACATCTTTATTTTAAAACTGAACTCATTTTTCTCGAAAATCAAAAGATTTCTGACAGAAAATTAGTTGACATTTTTGTTTGATCATATATTTTTATATATATATAGTATCACCATCAGAAAAAATTATAACTGTAATGGGAACTGACCTTTGAAATGTCATCGTTGGATTATAACACATTTGCAAAAACGTCAACCATCAACCAACGTGTGAAGAACATAACCTACTTGCCACCTTCACACTTCATATTTCACACGCTTTACATTATTAATTACTTCATTATATTCTTGTAATCTTTTTAAATTGAATTAAATACTAAATAATTGAAATCAAAGTATTATAAATAACGTCTTTGATTTACAATAACTATTCATTATTTGTTAAATAAGCAAAAATATGACAAAAAATATAATTAATATTCGGGACTGTAAAAATTCGGGTATGGTATGTTTCGCAAAAATTGTTTGGCAAACTAACGTTTCGCGGAGGTTAATTTCGCCATTTTCCGTTTTGCTTTTTTTTTTATTATAATTTTGCTATTTCGCATTTTACGATTTGCGTGTTGTTTTTTGAATAATATCACAAATTATTCGTCCGCAGTTTTCATTTCGCAACAGATTGGATTTTTGATGTTCGGCAATTTTATATTTAGCATTTTATTATTTCGCTTTTTTTTACTTGGCATTTTGTTATTTCGCTTTTTTTTATTTAGCATTTTGTTTTTTCGCTTTTTTTTTATTCGGCATTCAATTGTTTTGTTATTATTTGGTTTCCATTAAATTACATGTCTTAAAATTTTGCGTCGCTTACCCCATATATAGATAATAGTTGTCATTCTGTTTTTATATCTGCTTAATTAATTAAGTGGAGATGTTAATCCATCGTTGTCCACCAAGTTGAAGTTACTGTGGAATGTCGGCTTTTTTTGGTGTTCAACAATCTTGAAAAGATTGTCGCAGCACCGACTTTATAAGTCTCTTAATCCTTACGGCTACTTTCGTATGTTTATACGTTTATTATTACGTTTATGTAGTGGGTGCAAAATGTCACTGCTGTGTTTTTCGAAGAAGTCAAATTGGTATGTAGTTATTGTGCACATGATTCACATATCAACAAACATATTGCAACCCCATATCTTAGCCGATATTGGTTCTAGTTTTGATATTTTGTTTTACTTATTTTTTGTTTTGTTTAAATCAAAACAACAAAATAAACCAAAACCAAAACCAATACCTTTATTTCTATTTTCACTGATTTCGAAAACCGCAAAATTCCTTTTGGACAAAGTAATGTATTTTTTACGTGTTAGTTTGGAACTTCGAAAGAAGAAAATAGGTTGAGGTTACTCTCACTCAGATTTTGAAAAGGTATATATATTGATATTATAACAGCATTAGTGTCCCAGGTGCGAAAGGTTATCAGTAAAGTGCGAACGTGCAAAAATTTCAATATTTTGAAAATTGGATTTTGTTCTTTTAACACATGATTTTACAAATACGAGTATATACCTTATATTTATAAAACCTACACTTCGGGGGTGTTTTGCAAGAAAAGTTTCACATTGTGGTATTCTCACATTAGCACATCATAGAACATAGCTAGACATACATACTTTAACAAACCTACCTCATCTGGTTGTAGATTGAAAAATAATGGCATGTATTTACATTTTTGTGGGGTGTTCAGGAATCGGTATAGATATACAGACAATGTTCCTCGATGAGTCGGTCTGCTGTCTGCACATGGTAGACAACTTAAAATGTAATTTTTTGTATTTCTAAAAATTCTTTTTTAATGGGAAATTAGTTAAAAGGTGAAGTCATTTGGTCTTTACTTGAATTTTTTGGTTTGATTTTTTTTTTTTTCAAAATATCTATTTACATTTTTTCTATTAAGGAAGTGAAACCAACTGAATTCTGAAATTTTAAATAGTGCAAATTCTATGAGAAAAGAAAAACGACGAAATTTTTATATTTTCTTCATTAGTGTCCAAGAAAATTAAGGGCGGTAAAGTTCAACTTATACAAATAAATTAAAGCAATAATAACTTCAAATGTTCAAGATATATTTTTTTTTGTTTAGACAGAAAAATTGTAAAAAAAATTAATACAATTCGAAATAAATTGAATTAACAACCTCTGAAATCGTTTTGACACCAACACTATCTGATTTCACAAATCTAAATTTAAGAGAAAAAAATTTAAAATATTTGTTGCGGTTTTTTTTAATAACTTTTTTTATAAAGGGTTTTTCAATAAGGACTTGACAACTTTTTTTTTAAATAAAACGAAAACCATTTGAGATATTTCATAAACTTTATTATCGGCTTGAAGTACAATCAAAACATTTATGAATGGAATATGGCCACCGCTGGCACGTTTGCAGCGGTCGATTCATTGGACCCATTTTTCTATGACTCGGCCACACATTTCGGCCGAAACGGCCGCTATTTCGCGTTCAATGTTGGTTCTGACCTCGTCGAACGTAGCACGAACGAGGCGGCCAATCGACTGGCTCATATCTTGAGATAACACGCTCATCAAACTTACTCTTCAATAAATCGATTGTAAGGTGTGGTGTGTGGCTTGTGCCACCATCTTGTTGAAACCACATGTCGTCCAAGTCCATATTTTCCAATTCGGGCCAAAAATAATTGGTAATAATGGCGCGATAACGCTGGCCATTTACAATAACGTGACGATCGTTATCGTCGACGAAAAAACATGGCCCAATAACGCCGCGCTTCGGCATGCAAACCGCACCAAACAGTTATTTTTTGTGGATGAAGTGCACTGAAAAAAAAATTGTACATAAAATCTATGAACGGCGATCTTAGAGCCAAAATCGCACATTTTTTCCGAAAATTCATGAAAAAACGGTCATACATTTCATGAACAGGTGTTGTTTTTATGAATCTCCATTCCTAAAAAACTTTGTATGGAAGAATTTCGTTTAAAATCACTGATCATAGTTTTCATGATTTTATTCATACGAGCATGAACGGTTCATGCTTTGAAAATTGCACTTTTTTTATGAAAAATACATAGAATTTAGGAATAAAGTCATAAGTTTTAAGGATAGTCCCTATAAAGCTTGGATTTTTAGGTTTGAATGCATTAATTCATGAATTTAATGTCTATTCCTAGATTGTATGAATCATGAACCTTGATTTTTAAAGTATTTATGCATTAATTCATAAAAATTGTGTATTTATTCCTAGGGTTTTTGAATTTAAAATACAGATGAAATCTGCAAGAGCATGAACCATTCATGAAAATTATGATCACTAGTCTTAGACAAAGTTTTTCGATATTTTTGTATGAAGCTATTCAAAGCTTGTAGCAAAGTAGCCCGCAGCTGGCTTTAGTAAAAGACAGAAATTTATATCCAGGGCAGTAAATGAAAAATAAAGTTTTTAATTAAATGCACGTTTTTATAAGAATTTTATTGCTTTTAGTTTTAACATGGATTACATAATGTCTTTCTCGGTGGGCTGGGGATTTACCGCACGACGCCAACTGCTCAGTCTCCGTTTGCATGTCACTCATACCTATCGACGAAGCAAGGACCTCCGAAGATTCCAATTCTGTTTCCGATGAAGGCTGGAATCAGTCCCAATCGCATTGAATGGTATCCCTGGTTCTGCAGACTTTGAGATATTCCTCGGTGGAATCGACTGTATCGACCGTGCTCGTCAACATCTCCCACCATGAACGTTCACAAACAAACGCCGTTGTTGTGCCGGTTGTAAGGGAATCCCATGCCAAACAACAGACTCAGTTCCTCTTTTCCAGGTTCCATCAGAATAGTTTCCTGCTGGGCCCCATTTCATAAAACTACAAGACCAATAATTATTTGTGAATCACTTGTAGCTCGAAAATTGTTAGCGAATTTATGTGTCATAAAGAATTCCAATTGACCAATAACTACAAGTATGCTAGACATAAGTTATACTTTTAGTTTTAAGCCAGTTTAAATTCAGCAAAGCACAGAAATTCACTAAAAATTTTCGAACTATAAGTGATTCACGATACACAGTACTTCTTCGATGACTCGACGACGGACGTTTTTCTTCGACTTTTAGCTTTTGGACACGGTGAAATCGGAAAATTTTAAAATTTCTTTTTCACGAATAATGAAAATTCGAGAAGTCAATTTCTCAAGATAAAAATACCGATTTGACGTTTTTCCATAAAGACCAACTTCACCTTCACCACTTCACCACACAAAATTCACCAAAAGAAATGTATGTGTTCATAAATAATATAAAATAGGTTAATATAAAGGTTCGTTTACATCCCGACTCCATAGGCAATAAATTTCATCAGGGCGTTACTGAGAAGAGAAAGAATCATTTTCGTTTAATTTGTAATAAATATATATACATAAAGGTATAATATTTTAATATGTTTTTAAAGTAGGCATGCTGTTTTGTTTTACTATACATATGTCTTGAGCTATATGTTTTTGTATAAATAAGAATAAAATGAATCAGTTAAAAAGGAAAATAGCTAACATTTTTATTCCTCCGCGCTCCGTTGTTAATTTTAAGCCGTTTTTCTACAATCGCTTATAATCCATATAGAAATAATTCATTCCATGAAAATAAGAGGGACGAGGGCAATTTAGTGTGGGATCATAGAATTTAATAAATAACTATAGACCTGCAACTTCATGTATCTTAAGTGCAGTTAAGGCACTGTCAAAATCGAAATCATTTTCGATTTGACACTGCCTTAGTACAAAATGGTGGACGGGATCACTTTTCATAAATGAATTGTAGGTATAGTTATACATATAGCTATATGGGATCAAATTTATTTGGAATTTTAATCCAATTCCCACGGCGGCGGATGGGTCAATACTTTACTGGGCAAAGAAGGATCGCAGTTTGACAAAGTTGAAAGTATCAAAAAATTAAAAATTGGCTGTCCGAGTGCCCATCATCATCACCATCATTGAACTCAACACGCTTCATTAGAAACAACAACAAAATATTGAAATAAGACAAGTAACGTGGAAGTGGACCCACCATTTTACCACCATAATACTTCGATGCGCAGAACTGAACAGAAATGAAAACGCTAGTGATATTATCTTTAGTATGTATACTGTGGCAGTTAACCACTTTATCCACTGCCACATTGCCATCTGCTTGTTAATGCATGCATGTGAACTCGGCCTAATTTTTCAGAGTAGATATAATTCATACATACCTAATGGCTTTATTAAACCAATGCTAAACATTCGTTGACGACGACGAAACAACAAGGAAAGCAATCGGCAGACTGATAACATACCGCTATATTAATCACTCCATACACCCAGATTAAAACTTAAATCTGGATGAACTTACATTGAATTTATATAATTTAAATCCAGATTTACGTTTTAGTATGCATGAATCAAGAGAATCATATGGGATTTTTTGTCTTATTAATAAAAAAAAAACATAATTTAAAGTCTTATTTTCAAGTTAATTAATCCATTGATTAAGAATTTCGCCAATTGTTCCAATTGAGTTGCAAAAATTTTTAATTCATGGATTTGTTAACTTGAAAATACGAGTTAAAATTTCAGATTTTTTTTTTTAAAGGCAGATCGATTTTATGAATGAACAATTGAATCTTAAGCCGGAATCAAAAAATTTATTTACAAGGCATATGAAAGTACTTACACATACGCGACAACGCAATAAAGCGAATCTCATATAAAATATGTATATTTACCGCCGAAAGTTTCGTCGTTGTTCCCAATATTTGGTGTTGGTTTGGAGGAGCCTTTATTGTTTTCGTTGTCGCCACCACATTTTCGCGCCGGTTTGGAAGAGCCTTAATATCGACATACCACAACGAGAACAGTGTGGTCCAAGTTTTACAAACAGTAAATTAAATTCATGCAAAATACCTATGTATTTCATACATAAATCAAAAGATCGAAGACATAAATTTTATGAATGCATATCATGCATATCTTTAGTATTCATAAAATGTATGTATTCGATCTTTCGATTTATGTATAAAATACATATTTTGCATGAATTCTATTCACTGTTTCTAAGATACATAAAATATATGTATTCATTCTTACGATTTATGTATGATTTACCTACAATTCTGCAAAATTAGGCCCCCTTCACATGCACGCATTAAGAAGTAAAATTAAATAGAAAGGGAAATGAATACAACGCGCATAAGCAGAAAGATATTCTTATTTGGAAAAAGTAATTAACGCCAAAATGTACACATAAAGATAATAATTAGGTAGTATATCGTAGAAGCAGTAGGTATGTACATTGAGAATAATATTCATGTATGTATTTATACCTAACATAATTTATATTGAAGACTAGTACGCTGCTGATCCGAAGATAAAAATTCTATACAAAAATGATACATCGAAGTCATAAACGAAAAATTCGTTATGCTTTTCATTTTGCAGTTACGCTGTTCGACGAGCGAAATTGAAGAATTCTCCACTCTTATTCGCACACAATTAATTGCTTGGTCAATCAAATTGAGCGGAAAAATGACGTTTGAGTTTTATTCGTGTTTTTTGTTGTTTTTTTTTCATCACTGCATTGATTTATGTGTTTTTGTGTTTTTTTTTTGTCATGAAATTGTGTGTGAAAAACTGTCAATGGTTGTCTAGAATAGCGCACTAAAGTATTCGGAGGAAAACAAACGAATACCTTCATAGAATCATCTTCTTCCGATTTTCATCAAATTTCAGTTTCACTTTAAAAGTAAAAATGAATATAATTTGACAAAAAAAAAAAAAGAAAACAAATAACTACTCTGAGCGTGCCATAAGATTTACGTGTATTCGCTTATTTCCGACCACTTATGCCCTTCCGTTTATTATATATTTACCTTTAAGGCCGCCGTCACTAAACATGTACATTGCTCGGTTTATGAAGATGTCTAGAAAAAATACATATGTCCATGCAGTGAAACTACGTGAATTGTGATTTTCCCAGGAAAATAAAACAATACAGATCAGAGGGACAGCTGCTTTATATATCCCTCATTTTATACCTGCTTTTATTTATTTTTCATACAAATGTCTTATAGTCGTGTAAATCAATAAACGAAAAATTATACGTTTCTGAACGTACCCAGTTAACTGTGGTGAGTTTAGTAATTTGTGAAGAGTATGTATCTCATGCATACAACGTAAGATCGAATACATACATTCTTATGTTTCCAGTCTTAAATCACAGGAATAGAACATTGAGTGCAAGAATATATTCATGCAAAACATTTCGTGTAGGTATTGGTACATACTTTTCATGAATATTGACATACTTTTCTTGTATAATAATGAAATTCCCGTTTTTTTTAGGACGCGATGTCGTATTCTTTCCAGTTTTTATATTATTTACCGTTTCGTTTGTGATTTTTGTGTCGTCGTCGCGTTCGCATTGCATCAGTATAATTTGTCGCTCAGTATCAGTAGTTGCATTGCATTTGTCACGTCTTGATTTTTTAGTGTGCGTAAAATTGAAATTAAATTAAAAAAGTAAAAAGGAAATTTATTGGAAATACATACCTACTATGTATTCAGGTAAGTTATTTTATGGTTTTTTATAGATTACCTATGTATATTAATTATTATTAATGCTATTTATTTGATTTTTGTGAATATTAAAAAAAAAAAAATAGATACAATTTCAATGCATAGAAAGTAGGTTCAAAATATTAAGATGCCGAGTTTTTTCATTTTTTTTTTTTATTCATGCTGAATCTTATTTCGCCATACAAACTTTTATTTCATTCAGAATTTGTTGAAATGCATTTTCTAATCAGAAAATAGGTCTACACAAAAGGAGATAATACAAAAACAAAATGCAATTTTCTTCATATTTTCGATACAATTGCATTCATTTGTCTCAAAAGTTAAATTTTAATCCGCTTGCACAAATTTGAAAGAGGTAAACGCCACATTTTAGACGAAATCATTTTCCTAGGATAAACACAACAGAAGATAATGCAAAACAAACTACGAGCTGCTATCAATGTTGTTGCTTTAATTAGTTAGGAGCTGTTATCAAACTGATATTTGAAAGTATGTCGGAAAATTAAGAAATTTGGACACCTATATATATTTTCAAAAACAGATATTGTTTAAGATTTTCCAAAAATTGTATCAGATTTTTTAAAATTTAAAAAATTGTATATTTACTGCCATTATGGAGATTTCCCAAAGACAAATTTATTTGATAAAATATCAATAATATCTATTTTTGAAAATTTTGAAAAACCTGATACAAAATAAAATACCCTCAAAATATAAAAATGCTCCAACAATCACTTAAATAATTTTTATTCTTACAGGTTGTCGCTTTAATTAGTTGGTTATAACTTTCAGCTGCTACCAGGTTGTTGCTTTTGTTAGTTGGGAGCTGTTGAATATTTGAAGGTATGTTTGAAAATTAATAAATTTGCACACCTATGTGTAGATATATTTTTTAAAACAGATATTGTTTGAGATTTTCCAAAAATTTTATGTACCTATCAGATTTTTAAAAATTTTAAAAATGCATATTTACTGCCATTATGGAGGTTTTCCAAAGACAAATTTATTTCATCGCATATCAGTTATATCATTTTTTGAAAATTTTGAAAAATCTGATAAAAAATAAAATAACGTCAAAATATAAAAATGCTCCAACATCTCTTAAAGTTTCTTTATTTTTACAGGTTGTTGCTTTAATTAGTTGGTAACTTTCAGCTGCTACCAGGTTGTCGCTTTAATTAGTTGGGAGCTGTTATCAAACTGATATTTGAAGGTATGTCAGAAACTTAAGGAATTTGCACACCTTTTTCATCTTTTAGCTTATATCATTATTATATATTATTATTATTAGTTATCCCCTTACACAAAGGAAACGCAAAATTCAGAAATCAAACTCTACTAAGGTTTTTACTTTCGAGTTCCAACTCTCATGTATTCTTTCAAGTCATTTTTTTTCTAAATCTAGCCGATTATACATAACAAGAAAACTCAGTTTAATCATAATTTTTGGGGAAAAAAATCAAAATTTATAATGATTCATCAAACTAATAATCTTCTTATAAATTCAATTCAAACCTTTTTAATATTTTTTTTAATCTACGAGAAATCCTTTGTAAGATTAGATGCTAGATTCACAATCAAAATATCGAAAACCTTAAAAAAAAATAAAGTTTGGTGATAATCAGTTATCTTGCCCGACTACGCATCAGACTAGCATTTAAATTCTATTTTTTTTAGCTCAGAAACCATATGTGGTTTAAGATTTTATTTTTTTTTATTTTTTCTTATAGATAGTGCTGCAGTTAAATTATTTTGGTGTCTCAATGGGTCTTTGATACCAACACAAAAGGCCAGCCGAAAAGATAGCTCTAGCAAGAGTATCACTATTAGATTCACTATTAAAGGCTCTCAAGAGGCATTCATGTTTATTGGGTCAAGCGTACAAGAGCTCGATGACCATCTAACTTTTTTGAAAAGCAAGTCAGAAAATATACAACCATTTATACGTTTACCTTGATTCAAGCTCATTTTTTCAATTTTTTTAAGAGCACTTGATATATATTTCAAGTGCTTCAACTTGTTTAATTTGGAGTATCCGTTGGCGTGCTCACAATTATGGACATTTATTGAGCATTACTTTTACGAAATCAATGTTTCTAAAACCAAATGCCCTAAAATGTTTCTATTCACAGAAGTGTTAAAAACAAGGTGAGCAATTTTGAATTTATTCTAGTATTGATTTTGCTTCAGAACTTCTTGAAATGAAAACAAACGAAAAATTTTTAATCCAAAATTATTATAGCTAGCAAAGTAGAGAAGAATTGAAAAATACCAAGTTACTCATGATGAAGCTAAATGTTCTTCAATTTTCTTTATATTGCTCAGTATTGAGTTGACTTAACAAAAAATAATATCTCTTATTGTTCAATCCTTTTTCGTTCGGCAATTTGTTGCGATATTTACATACATATGGTTCTTTTTAAATAAAACAACTTCAGCTAAAATAACTATTTAAAATACAAATTTTATTTTTTTGTTTTTCTTTTCATTATAACAGCGCCCAAACTCAATCGGATGAAGTTGCCCTAGATTCTGAAGCCGACCTCTAAATTTAGGCTGTATATAATTAAGTTCCATATTAAGTTTAGTTTTGTAATTGTTGCATTTGATTCATATATTATTATAAATTATTTTACTATAAAATATATTATGGCTTCCATAAGTGTAAAATGTTAAATGTTTTCTTTTAATTAAACTAAAATTATTTAAGAAAATGTTTCAGGTGTGGAAAGAATCTAGATTCAGAAGAGGTTTTTGAGAAACAAAAGTAAGTATAGCTTTTGAAACAAATCCACTTTAGAAAATAATGTTTCGAAACCTTAAACAATTCATTATACATTTCGACAATTCTCATTGAAATAATATTATAATTTATTGATAAATATGAAATTCTGCTTTAAATTTTAGGTGATTCCAACTTCTTAATACAATACTTCTAGGATAGGAACATATGACGCATCCATTAAGGTTATGTAAGTATTTTATGAATAATATGAATTTTTCTTTATTTTTATAAATATTTAGCCATGAAACGTATGAATTTTTATAAATAACTTTTATGAAATAAATAAAACCTAAAATATTTTTTCTTAGCTTTTGTGACAGCAGTCATTTACGCTATGTAAGCATTTTATGAACAACATAAATTGTCTTTATATTTTATAATATTAAGTCATGAAACGTAAGCTTTATGAAAAATTCATAGGCGTTTTATGACAAGGTATTCATAAAAATAATGACTGATTCATATTGTTCATGAAAGCTGTACATAGTTTTAAGGAATGCATTCATAAAATCTAAGGACAGAATTTTAAGTTTTATGTATAGGTTTCATAAATTTTACGAAAAATTCATGCGTTTTATGAATAGGTATTCATAAAAATAAAGACCGATTCATATTTTTCATGAAAGCTGTACATAGTTTTAAGGAATGCATTCATAAAATCTAAGAACAGAATTTTAAGTTTTATGTATAGGTTTCATAAATTTTACGAAAAATTCATGCGTTTTATGAATAGGTATTCATAAAAATAAAGACCGATTCATATTTTTCATGAAAGCTGTACATAGATTTAAGGAATGCATTCATAAAATCTAAGGACAGAATTTTAAGTTTTATGTATAGGTTTCATAAATTTTATGAAAAATTCATGCGTTTTATGAATAGGTATTCATATAAATGACGAATAATTCATATTTTTCATGTAATGCTTACATAATATAAATGACTGAGATCATAGAATACATGAACGTATTCATAAGTTCTATGAATAGCAACTGAAAAAAATTCACTTTAAATGAAATTAATTCATATAATTTAGGTATACAAACATTGGATTCATGAACATCAGTACATACATTTTAGGAATGAATCATAAATCGCATGACTCGTTCATACTCGTATGAATAAATTCATACAAAAATACCTAAATCACATGAACGCGATGTTTGGCTCGTTTTTTAAGTATGTATGCATGAAAAATAGGAAATTTTTCCTAAAAATCATGTACCTTTTTGGTTCAGTGTGGTGATTCATGAAGCAAATGGTGATTTTCACCCGACCATTAACGCATATTTTGCTTATTGACGAACGTATTTATCCAAAAATGAGCTTCATCATTTACGACAGAAAATTGGAGTTACTTAACGCTCTTAAAGTTGCGGTCACCGACTCCGAATTTCGGTAAAAAAATTTTATAATTTACAAACATTGCTCCTTCGTGTACTTTACCATGATGAAAATGTTGAGTTTAATGAATAAATTGACAATGACAGTTCGATGATTGGTGAAAGGGTGCGTTCACAAATTAAATTCAAAGTTGTCAAGTCCCTATTGGAAAACCCGATATAAAATTTAGATAACATTTTTAAGAAAGAAATTGGTACGACATTTTTTAGTTATTTTTTTAATTAAAAAAAGAATTAAAAAAAATCACCAATACATTTTCAAAAATTATTTAAATTTTTTTTTAAATCAAAAATTTGAGTTTTCGAAAATTTATGATTAATTTTGGCTATAAAAATAATTTTCGTTTAAAAGCTTGTAGATTATGTTAAAAAAAAACTGATGGGTGCCAAGTTAAATAAATTTATTAAGTTTTCAAACATTTTTTTTTTTTTAATTAAAAAAAAATATTTTGAAATATTTTAAAATAATCTTCAAAAAAATTATCAAAATAAGTTGATTTGAGAAAATCGAAAAAAATAGTTTTATGAGATTTTCCATTCAAAACCATTTTTATGATTTTTTGTGTTTAAAAACATTCAAAATTTTTGTAAAAAAAAATTGGCATGAGATTTTGAGAGATTTTGATAAGTATAAGATTTTCGTTAATTGCTATATTTGTATGGCAGGTACCGTTATTTTTGGTCTTGAAAATGAAAAAAACCTATTGTTGAAATGCCCAAAAAACGCTGAATATAGCAAGTTCAATAATCAAAATTGGTTAATTATTAAAATTGAATTTTTAACTGGATATTAATAATTAATATTTATTTTTTTTTCTTAAACAACATAAATCAACTTTTGCAAAACCAATCAACATAATCTCCATAACTCTAAACTGTAAATGCAATTTTCTCAAAAAGACCTATAAAAGAAATAAAGAACTCTTTTGAAACCTAAATTTTCTTTTTGAAAATTTTTTATAATTTTATATTACATAGTTAATAAATTAAGAAAATCAATAAGTACATATTTTTACCAAGTCTCAAAAATTTCTTTTAACCACAAATACAACATAATAGAACAATCATGTCATTTTAGATACAAAAAAAAATGAAAAAAGACCGTCTTCTAAGTTTAATGTACTTCTTCTCTCTAAATCATTTATTAAGAGATTATATTCCACCACCCCAAAAAGATTGTTTTTTTTTCTCCATCATTTTTACAAATTGCACGACATTGGCACCAGTTGTTTCCATTTGATTTCTGACATATCACATCTCTTTGAATTGTGATAACCCTCCATACCCATCGTCTTCAGTTTTCGATTACAAGAAGAAAACATTGCTTTATGTTTGAGATTTTTTTTTTCTCTCATACATCTTACATAGAGTTTTGTAGAAAAACTGGTAAAGTACCTATACTATTCATTCTTCTAAGGGGCCATCAGAAACACATGATGCTAGCTGGATATATAAGAGAAGACGAAGTTAAGAAAAACAAAAAAAAAAAAAACAATTTTGTATGTGACTCGAGAAGAAGAAATAAATTTCACGAAATTTAACGATATTGGCAACCCTTCCAATTTTTCTAATAATTTATTACAGTTGTTTGCAACATATATAAACGTGTTTGGATTTTTGTAAAATAAAATTAAACTTTATAAATGTTAGAAATAGAGAGATATGTTATTTATTTATTTTTTATAATCAAGGTACCTACAAATTGTTTTTTGTTTGAGACTTACGTTCTTATAGGTTACATAGAATATGTTTCCTATTGAAATGTTCTTTAAAAACTATGAGTGATTTTTTGTTTATAATCCAAGGGCTTATGGATAAAAAATGCTATTTATTTATGTCATTGAAGTAATTGAATATTTTCGATGCAATTTTTCTATTACACTATACAGGGTGACTCCCATACGTGTAGGTTGGGTCGAGACAAAAAAAAATAGTATGGAAGGGGGATCTATTCCCCTCCCCTCGTTTAGCCGGGTTGGCAATTTTCTAAAAAAATTTACATAAAATAGAAACAATAATTATTAAAAAAACAACGATTTAACTTAAAATATCTGCTTTGCTCGGCAACTTTTTTATTTTATTAAATTTACTATAACAAACTTTAAAAAAAGGTCTTAAAGTCATGTTTACTGTAAATCGAGTTCTCAGTGGTGTCATTTCATGGTCCATACGTCGAACTTTTGATATTGGGAAGTTTCCCCATACGTCAATGTGACAATGTGAAACAAGCAATAAAACAAATTTCCTAGTTGGGGAGAAAACAATGCAATACAAACAAATATACTTACATATACAACGATAAATCACAATGTGCACACTAGTCGCACCTTTGGAAAAGTGTTTGTGTGTGTAAGTATGTTTGTTTGTATTGTATTGTTTTCTCCCCAACTAGAACCGCCAAATATAATATAATTTTAGATATATAGTTTTTGGAAAAGCCCAATAGGCCCCTGCCTGACGACTTCATATATATATATATATCTCCCATATGTATCTCCATATAATGTGGAGGTATCTTCACTTGTAACTTCACAAGTGTGGAGGTATTTCCACATGCATCTCCACAAATTTCAAGGTATCTCCACATTTCTCTCCACATATGTCAAGATTTGTGGAGGTACCACCCGCGAACAAACCCTAAAAATTTAACCAAAACCGTTCCCTAAAACTAAGAAACAATAAAAGTGGGCGTGGCAGTCGGCGAATTTTTCCAAAAATATTTTTTGATTTTTTTCTCGTTCATCTAAACAATCCCTGATTATTTCATAAAAATCGTTAGTGCTCTTTCCGAAAAACAAGAAATAAGAAAAGTGGGCTTGGCAGTAAGCTGATTTCAATATAAAAAATTCAAATTTATTTCCCGTTCAACAAAACCAACCCTAAAAATTTCATCCGAATCGTTAAAAGAGTTCTCGAAAAGTAAGAAACGATAAAAGTGGGCGTGGCACTGGGTGAATTTTTCCAAAACTTTTTTCTAATTTTGTTTTCTCATTCATTAGAATACTCCCTATCAATGTCATTCAAATCGTTAAAGCCATTCCTTAAAAGCAATAAATTTAAATTTAATAAAACAATTAAATTGGGCAATGGGCGGATTTTCCGAAGACTATTTTCTGAAATTTTTTCTCTATCATCATTACACTCGATGTTATCCAAATCATTAGAGACAATTCGTAAAGCCAAGAAATAATAAAAGTGGGCGGATTTTCCTAAATATATTGTCTGAATTTTTTTCCTCCTTCATCGAACACTTTCTGTTTAATTCATCCAAATCGTAAGAACCGTTCCGGAAAATCAAGAAACAATAAACGTGGGTGTGGCAGTGGGCGGATATTCCTAAAACAATTTTCTAAAATTTTTTCTCTTTCATCATAACACTCGCTATAAAATTCTTCCAAATCATTAGAGCCATTTCGGAAAACCAAGAAACAATAAAAGTGGGTGTGGCAGTAGGCGGATTTTACTAAATATTTTTTTTTAAATTTTTGCCTTATTCATCAGAACAAACTCTAAAAATTTCATTCAAATAATTTGACTTGATTTGAATTATATAATTCAATGGTCTTACTAATTTTTAGTCAAAAGTAGAAAATCGCATGCCAAAATGGCTTCTAGTTTTTGAGAAAATTGGAAATACTTCTAGGCTAATTTGCAAAAAAAAGGGTAGAGTAAAATTTCATCTTAACCTTCAGATTGTCTATTAAGCCACTCGTTTGAATATTTCCAATACTGTCTTTCAAATAATTGGGTTAGTCTTACGTTGTCCTTGAAAAATTTAGCTTATTTTTAAATCTACTCAATAGAAGTTGAAATTCAAACATTATCTTCTTGATTTATAAATTTACAAGCGAATTTCTTTCATCAACAAACCCACCTAATGTCATTCTCATTCCACATCATTAGTTGGATAATTACTTTCCAAAATGTCTCTCTCAACAAATCTATAAATTAAGTCACCAACAATCATCATCCATATAAGAGTGTTTCTGACACTAACTTACGAAAAATAAAAAAAAAATAAATTCCATTCCCCTTGGACACTTTCATTTCACTTGAGCACCTCAATTACTTTCGATGAGTTTGACATAACGCTAAAACATATTAAGATACCTACTCTCATTGGTTGTACATTTTAATCATCGACATAACGAGACGAGACCTTCTATATGTTGGTTGAAGTGCGCAACCCCCTTTTAGGAGCTATCAATGAATTCGAGCGTCATTACGTCGTCGTCATCGTCGCTGAATGTCGATGCCATAATTTATAGATAACCCAACTTCGATTCTTCTTCACTGATACACAAATTGTTGGTACAGAAATAGATATAGGTACAACAAATAATAATTGTAGGACCCTTTTTCAAACGCCATCCTATAATACCCGGCTTAGCATATGTGTAGACTAACAAACATCCTTTATGTGGACATCCTGATGGTGAAAAAAAAAGAAGTGATATAGATGACAAAAAATAAAAGAGATGGGGATTCCCCGAAAAAATTCATCCATGTGGAAGGTGTTAAATCATCTGGAAATATTGCCTAATGGATAGTTAACACGATTTTTGCCTTAGAGCCAGGTCAGATGATCCTTGCGCGTATAGTCCCAGGGAATATATACGAAGCCGTGTCTGACTAGTGACTACCGACACCGAGAACGGACAAATTTTAAGTCCTTTTTCATGCGAAATCCATTTTCAAAAAATAAAGAAAAGAAATATTTTTTTCTCATTTTCGTCAAAAAATTGGGGTGGAGCTATTGTTAGTGAGATAAGCCACACTATACGAAGCAGCACGTTGTTAGCTTGCATTTTCCAGTCGTCCACCATCACATATTTTTAACTATTCCAAGGAATAAAATGCCGTCAAACGAGAACGGAAGGGAACAAAATATCAGAATCCTTATAAATCATAAACTTCTGGTGTTTTGTTTGCTTCAAAAGCTCGTATCATATCTTATACAGAAAAGAGAAAAGGGTCGAATGGACAGATTTATTTTTCTTGTAAAACTTGACAAACGATAAGAATTTATATACATATATAGATAATATGTACGAATATGAAAAAGCAACCACCACATTATGTCTTAAATTGATGGTCTGTTGTTGTTTTGAGAGGGGATAGTTTATAAGCAAATCCTTGTGCCATCAAGCCACCATCAAAGAAAAGCTTAAGTTTGACCTTTCCCTAATCAATCCATTAGTATTCAAACGTGACAGATGAAGGATCAAAACAACTTCCGTTACATCACAGCGCACAGTATATACCAATCCAATATACCGTAGAGCATTTGGTCCTTTAACCGCACATAACTTATTTAATTAAAGTTAACCCAAGAGGGTCAGATAATAATCGATTTTGGGGTATGGAAATTAGACAGAGTCTTATAGTTGTATCCTATATTTGCGGGAGAAGGATGTTTTGGAGTTTATGGTCATCAGGCATATGATGACAACGAAGACAACGGATGGCAAATTTGTTTTGTAGATAATATTGAAGGAAAATGTTGGATGTTAAACACGTAATTTTGAAATACCAGTTTACATATTAATTGGTTTGTTGAAATATACGAAACAATGCGTTGCTGGTTTTGCAAAAATTTGTAAAACTAATGTAAAATTGGTGAGGTTAGCTAATTAATTGAGAAATGAGTGTTTTCAATACGGGAGGTCAAGTTATTTGATTTAAAGATAATTTGGGAGCCCTGTAACAGTTTTTATTCAGGGCACAGCAATACACCCTTAATATGGTTGTTGTAAGGAGGATTTATAATACAGATTCCTTCTAAACATCTACAACTCAGTATTGAAATAGATCAGGCAATTAGAAGACCTAATTGGACTTGTTGAATTATAAATTCAAAATGGCTTTTAGCTGATTTTTTCAGTAAATTTGGATCAATGAGAGAACTCACAATGACGCGATGATACGATGGAATGTTTTAATATTCACTGTTGACAACGTTTTTAATATCGTCTGTCGTCACTCTTTCGCTGTTTCGGTTTGAAGAGCTTATATATAATCTTGGGAAATTTCATTCTCTTTACAAGCCAAACCCCTGAAGAAGTTAGGCAGAATAGGCAGGAATTCGATCCTAGACCTTCGCATTAACCACGTTAAAAGCGAAGTCTTATAAGCCAAGTTTGATGTGCCAATTAAAAGTTACTATTGTTCTATTTGTTTTTGAATTGCATAGTAGTCCGGGGCGTAATGGTTGATGGTTCATAGGACCGTTACGCCGAACGGCCAAAGGCCTTGGGGTTGGTTGCCATCCTGTTCCACCTAAAAAAAAGAAATATTTTTTATGGGTTACTGCCTTTTGTCGAGGGATTGACAAAATCCTCCAATAGCATCTCTTGTCATGAAAAGTGCTTTTGACCTTGACCGTTCAGATTCGGCAGAAAATTATAGATCCCCTCAATTCCTGCCAATAACATGCACACAGGAATAGCTGAGGATTGTTAGTCTAAAGGCCCTGGTTCTATACAGCTGTCGCAACACCAATTTATTTATTGTGTATTCATTTAAGACTGGATGAGGCAAAATATAAAAATAATTGCCAAACCAATGTCAATGAGATAGTCAACAATTTACTAATTTTATTAATTTGGTCAAACTGTTTTCCAAAAAAAAAAAAAAACATAGTACGTAAAATAAAATGTACCCCCTATCAAAATTATTGGATCCGTTTTAGATTAAAAATTATCTTTAACGTTTTTTTTTAATTGTATTTATAGACTTTTTCATAAAGCCAATCTTTCTGAAAGCCCAATGATATTCAATTTTCGTAAGGCTAATCTCCTAAAACTTATCACACCTAGCTAAGATCTATTGATTTTAATAGTCAGCCTTAATTATCTACTCGAAAATAATTTCACCATACAACTTTTTGTTCCCCCAAAATTTTAGAAGCTATTGTGAGTTTCACCCGAACGAAATTTCTTTCGTTCGCCTACCAAAAAGTGAAAATTTAGGCTGTCAGTGCCATCTACCCAAAATTAATGCGAGTTTTTTTAACATTTCGGGTTAAAATCACAATAAGCGAAAAGTCAATGTCAAATATTCCGGGCGGAATGTTGTTCAGATAATAAACACTAGATACTTTCTCCAATTTCTATTCCAATATATTTAGCTGACTTATTCAATGAGCCCCAGTTATTCAACACAGGTAAACTTTTTCATCTCCTCCATGTCAAAACAAAATCAGTGAGTGGCGATTCTTAAGAAATGAAAGAATAATTAACTTTGGCTATGGTTTTGACGTTTCAAATTATCAGAACGTCAACTCATACTTCTCTGAACTTTGTGATTTTTTCTTTTACCAGGATTACCTAATTCAAATGTAATCTTCTAAATAACAGACCCCAAAAAAATTAATCTCTCATTTTATAAAAGTCTGGTACCTACCCATTCAAACTTAACCTATTTGAATATTCACCAAAAATATTCAATATCAATTCTTCTTTAAATATTTCTCCTATACTAACATACAATCTGATTTAGAAGACTTTTCCTATTTAAAATCTTTTACCCAAACTTCTTTAAACTTTATTAGATTTTCATCAAAATGTTGTTGAAGAAAAGAAAAAAAAAATCTAACGGAATATTATTCTGTTGGTCCGGATAAGATTCCTGCTATAATTCAGAAAACCTTCTGCTTATATTGGATCCAATAGCTGACTACTTTCAATTTCAATAGGGCTTTTCCCTCTCTTTAGAAAAACTCGTTTATAAACCCAATACTTACATAAAAAAAAGGCCCAAAGAATTCTTCAATTATAGACCTATATCTGAAGACTCTTGTAATTTTAAGCTTTTTAAAAATATTCACAATGATAGAATGCTGTTTCACTGACAAATTGTCTTGTCCCAAACAAAACGGGTGCTACTACCACTTACAACCTATTATAATTTGGCTCTGAAACTTAATGAAGTTCAACTGACCTTAGCAAAGCGTTTGACAAAATCTCCCACTCTCTGTTTCTGTAGGTACGTTACAAGCGTAGTGAACTAGATTTTCAACCCACATTTATTGCATGAATTGAATTCTACTTAAAAGATCGGCTGTATAAAGTAATCTCTAGATACTCCGAATTTGATCGTATTCTAGTAACATGTGGTGTCCCACAGGGTACCCACCTTGGACCATTAATTTTTTTTTTTTGACAATCAATGAAAAGAGCAAACTCTGCACTTGAATTTATGAAACGATGGTCTATACATATTTCGTAAACCTCTACGTTACTTAATTTTTCTATACAACATTTTTAAGGCCTCTTCTCCATTATTCAAGCCAAGTTTACCTGTATCCTTATTCCAGCGAATTTTAAGTGTCCAGCGAAGATATCCTTAAATTAATTAACATGCAATCACTTGATTAATTCCGTGATTGTTTATGATTGATATTGTCTTACCCATCAGCTTTTAGCTGGTAATATTTTAGGGGTTTGGAGAAAACAACAAACGTATATTTTAACGCTCTTTTTGCCTTTTCCGTTTCAATTTGCTTACAACTTGATGGAAATCGAACATAAATCTGATCTTTTCTTATATATATTTTGATTGGCTACGTGATTACTAGTTTTGCATACATGTGTGCATTAACTTCAACATTTTGTCTTACACCGATCTGACTTCATATAGACATTTTAAAACGCCCCGCGGCCCGCGCTTGCTTCTAATTTGGGTGCAAAAATGAAATTCGAAATGAATCATTTAAAACATTCGAATATAAGTTTCGAAGTTTAATGAGAAAATCAAAAACCTAATTTCTCATTCCACTGTGCCAACAACAATCTATCCTATCCTTCTATTCTTCTAACATTGCCTAATTTATAAGACCCTAGGTCTTACTGTTTGTGCTGTTTTTTTTTTTTTTTTGTTTTTTTTTTTAAGTGAAGACTTTCAATATTTTTTAAGAAAATTTCTACGGTAATAATTTTTAAACGTCCATCAAAATAGCTTTTAACGGCCTTTAGTCCACAATTTTTGTAAGCTAATCATTCATATAAACAGCTTTTTAGTCATACAATGTCAAATATCTTTCATTTCAATAAAAACACCTCGTATCGAATTATATATTTATATTTTTATTTATTTTTTGTTTAAGTCTATTCCGAAATATTTAACATTGTAAACAATTTTATTATACAATACAAATATTTTAACCAGCTTTGGTTTTCTTCTAAGCAACTTTCATGTAAGTATTCTAGTTTTTTTTTTTTTTTTTTAATTTTGTCTTGTTAAGTTTTTAGTAGGTAAGTTAAGTTACACAGTCGATCAGATGTTTATTATTTATTTTATAGTTTGTTTAGATCTTAATTTTATTATTTTTTATACAATATGTACTCGTATTACATTTTCATGTTTATTTTTAATTTTTTTTCACCAATGGCCCTCGTATTCATAATCTATATAATTATATTAATAATAATTTAACGAACCCCCTATACGTTAAAGAAAAAAAAAAAACATTTTATTCACAAATAATAAACTTAGAACTATTTAGTAGGTAGGTATTACATATTTATCTTTTTTTTATTTACATTTATATTCTTTTCAATGGATAACTATGTTTAATTAAATTATTTTGCTTTTTTTTTAATTGTTAAATATATATCAGCCTAACTAGAATCTTAATTTATTTGTAAAATATAGAGAGACTCACATTAGGGATTTTTTAGGATCATTTTATGGCAGCTCTGCCTGAGAGACTATAATTTGTTTTTTTTTGTAGGCAGAACAACATTTTTAGGTAAAAATCAAGCAGCGAGTATTTCGCACCCCCTAATTCAATCTATATGAATTTCTATGAATTGGCATCTCTCATCATCAGTCTTAGTAAGAAAAAAAAAAAAAAAAACATAAAAAATACAACAGTAGATATAATAGAATTCCATTATATGCGGATTTCCCTAAAAATATAGGAAAAGTCCTTTATCGCACAGCAACAACCCTCTTTAATAAATCATCTCCCCCAGCTCGCCCCACCCTTGTCCATTTATATATATTTTCTTTTTACACCGCACATATATTCATACAATCTTTAATTTCAAAGAGTTTGCTTTTACGATTTTCACAAAGGACTGATGACAGGTCACACATTATCCACCTGAGCATTATAACTAATAAGACTCCGATCACTAGATGGCGCATAAATCACATCGTTATCGTTTGCCATGGAAACCGTCGTCGTCGCTGCCACCGCTGCCGCCGACACCTGTCGTCGTCTATTGTCAGCCACCGCTGCCACCGACGTCGCCATTAGATTATCACCTCCATTGTCATTCTGTTCTAAGCTTAGAGTGCTACTGCCTCCGATGCTGCTGCTTGCTCCGATGCTGCGACTGTACGAGCCCCGCGTTGGCTGGCCTCGCCAATTGAGGTAAGTATTATCCGGTGGATTGGTTTCACCAACTTTTATATAAAGTTGCTCGTCCTGGGCGTGCAACAGCGATGGTGATCCGCAACCACTATCGCAACCTGTTCCAATTCCACCGCTACCACTGCCACCACCGCCGCCGCCGCTACCACCACCAAATCCCGAATCGACCATTACTGTCGAGTCGAAGTCAAGGAGACTTTTGCTGGCAGAAGAAGCCGTCGACACGATGGTTGCGTTGTTTGCAACCGTATTCCCCGAAGAACCGCCATTGTACTTTAGCTGGGATTGTGGCGGCAGGGTTGGTGGTGGTATCGCCTCAACACGTTTCCCATTGTCACCCAAATGGTGGTTGAGGAAATTCTGATTCTGATTCAGATTCAAATTCTGATTCTGGGGGTGTGATACTTTGAAGCGATTGTTGTTCCGTCTTATTGTTCCCATGGGACTGCCCTGCTGCAGGACCCCCGAAGCCGTAGCCGGAGTTGGCTGCATTCCAACATGGGTTCGTGGGTTAAACGTAAGGCAATTTGTCATATTGTTCAGCTTGTTCTCGGTTATGTGAATCTTTTCCTTTGGATAGTAATATTGTTCGGAATAGGTGGATCTATTGGAATTACCTCCACCTGGATACATATCGTTGGCGGTTTGGTAGACGTTTGACGAATTCGAATGCTGATGATGGTGATTACCGTGATGGTAGCCGACTCCGCTGCCATTGAATCGCTGATGTTGCATAGAATTTGGATAACTCTGTTGTTGTTGTTGGTGATTGTAAAGTTGGGGATGAGTTGATTGGCTGTGATATCCGGTCGAGCCACTGCTGTATTCATTTGGATAACGACCCGTACCAACTATTGAGGAAGTGGCATAGGGGGCCGGGGAATGTTTTCCAGTTGTACTGCCACCGTATTCACTTGGGGCCTTACCAAAGCTCGACACCTCAGCATAATCCGTCGGAATATTGGAATACTCGCCCACGTATCTGTAAAAAAAAAAAAAAAAAAAAATTGTAAACGACCCTTGATTAATAAATTGCCAGATTATCGGAGTGCGAAAATAATTTTCTATGGATTAAAAACGATTTACGGAGTGTGGTGGTATTTTGTGTATATCTGCAGCCGCACAGAATATATGTATGTACATACATATAAGGGGTGGACTACAGGACAGTGGACATGTTTTGTGTCCGGGTGAGATAGCATTGAATTTTATGCGATCAGACGACGCGACGTGTGTTGGGTTGGTCAACGACCAGTTTTACGAATGAATATTTAATTGTAAAATCCTTTGGGGGGACAGGAAGGATTTTTTTTTGTTTTTTTTTTCATCCCAGAACCCAACCAGTAGACAGAGACCAATGTTTCTTTTCGCTCTTTTATAGGGTATAAGCTTTTTATCAGCCAGCAGGTAAAGGTATAGAAACAATACGACAGGTAAGCCGCTTAAAATGAATTTCATTAATATGCTCGTGGGTTTTAATGAATGCCATAAATAAATACGTAAATTAAGGAGCGTCCAGCCAGAAAAAGAGTAGACTACTCGTATATAGTTTTGCGCTTTAAAATTAAATCGAATTTAATTTTATTATGGAGATGGAACACTTTGCGGTGCCGTTTTATGTACATAAGTTAAATCAACTTATGATCTCAAGTAAGTATTCATTATCATAATTTCCAATGTGAAATATTTTAATTAGTTGAGGCAGTAAAATATAAATATGAGAAAATGATTAAAAATATAAAAATAAAAATCTTGGACAGGAAATTAAGATGGCCAAACATTGAAAAAATTCCGACATATCTGAATTTTGGTAGAGAGTTTCATTTTTAAGTTCTAAAGCACTTTCCGAATAAATTTTTTTAAATGCTAGCAATTAAGAGTTAATCACTTAAAACTTTGACACATTCAAAAAGGAGTCGATTTAAATTTTAAATGTCAAAATTCTTTTAAATTAAAATTTTGTAACTCAAAACAATTTTGTTTAAAAACTATTTATAGCAGTTTGAAATAAAGAATTTTGAAATGTAGAATTTATAAGTAAATGCAGAATTTTGACGCTAACAATTCTTTCATTTCAAGAATATCAAGTCAGCGAAGCAACATTCACCGATTGGGGAGTTATTGGTAGATAATTTGTCAATTATTAACTCCTTAATTAGTTGTGATGATTTCTAATTTCTCGTTCAATGTTTTCTACTTTTGCTTTTTTTTGCTTCTTTACTAAGTCTATACATGTACATTGTACATATAAAGTTAGCGAAAAAAACCCCTCAAAAAAAATTTACAGTAAATGGTTTAGTACTTCATAATTAGCGGTTAGCTTTTCTTTAATTAGTTGTAACAAGTTAATTTCTTTGTTGTGCAATGTTTTCTATGTTTTTTTTTTTGCTTATTATATTGGTTTTGTGGATGGTTAGGTGGATAATTTTGCATTCATTAATTAGTTGTGATAATTTCGAAACTAATTTTAATATTTTCTATGTTGTCATTTCAATATTTCTATGTTTTTTGTGCTTCTTTGCCAAGTTGAAAAGTTAGCGAAGTACCCAGTCAAAAAGCGATAAAAACTTGTTACAGTGTTTATCACTTAATAATTACTCTTTAATTAGTTCTAAAAAATTTTTTGTTGTGCAATGTTTTCTATGTTTTTTTTTTTGGTGATTTATATTGAAATGCAACAATCACGCATCGAAAATATCAAAAATTGGTTGGGTTGGTAATTTGGCATTTATTATACATTAATTTATTGTGATAATGACGAATGCAATTTCAATGTGTTCTCTATGTTTTTTTTCTATGTTGATATCAAGTTAGAGAAACAGACCCTCAAAAAGCGTTTTAAAGATCTTATAGTGAATGGTTTATTACTCATAATAATTAGTCGTTAGCTATTCCTTAATTAGGCGTGACAATTTATTTTTTTGTGCGATGTTTTTTCTATGTTTTCTATGTTTTTTTCCTTGAATTCATATGATGTTAGTAAAGCACTCCTGCAAAGGGGATACAATTTTTAATTTAATTAGTTGTGATAATAACAATTTTGTCGTCAATGTTTTCTACGTTTATTTGTTTTTTTTTTTGTTGTCTCTGTAGTT